>MU968359.1:43772333-44411097 GCA_034641835.2 Pinus albicaulis
AATGAAGTCCATGGAGACATCCATCCACATAGAAGTAGGTTGAGATGAAGTTTGCTCCAATGTCATTCCTTGGGTTATTGATCTGGAAATGAAAAACTTTGATCGTCCTCTGATGCTTTGCAAGTTAAATTTAGGTCTTCAAAAGTCAACTTAGTTCATAATTTGTTTAACCTTGAATTGTTAGGTTTTTCAAGAACTTAAAGATGAAACAAAATCATGTGAAACATAACATGATAAAAATGAGCAACCATGTGATAACAGAGTTCATCCCTCCTGGGCTACGTCTCTAGGCCCTTCTCCAATGGCTAGGCCACTTTATTGATCTCAACAATAAAAAGAGTACAACACAAATCTTTGAAACATATAGTAAACCTCCATATAGAGTGGCACTTGTTTATCATACAAAGAAATATTTTCCTTTAGAGAACTCCCACTCACAAGATGAATCCCTTGAGCAAACAATGATGATGTCAAAAGAAAAAGGACTCTCTCATAATAGGTCCTTGTACTCAATTTGAGATCAACAAGCATAAAAACCAACTACTTCATCATGAATGGTTGAAATGGTTTTTTCTCACAAAAAAATGAGATTAGACTAAAAAAAGTTGCTCTAATGAAGAAACAACTACTACAGATGTGTCTGGAAGGTTGGAAAACCATGTCTAGGATCTTTCCATGCTAAAAAAGGTCTCCAAATGACCTTAAAACAATCTATGTATACAACATTAAAAGACTTTTCTCACTATAAATTTCCACATACAGTGCTCAATTTGCAAAATTGATGCTAAAATTGAGTTCACAACACCCAAAAACCCCTATCTAGGCTCTTCTTGGGCCCAAAAAGACTGAAAATTGACCGCGTTATGCCTCCTAGATTAATTTTCTCTTATTTGTCTTTAAAAATGTCAAGACTGCCTAACTAAGAAATGAATCTTTCCTTTTCGCTAACCGTCGAGAAACAATTTTTCCAGGGACTGGTGCAATTCCCGCTAAAAATAGTGCAAATTTTCGCTTCCTTAAAAAGACCACTCATGCCCAAAAAACTGTCGTCACAACACAGGCACGCGGGCTTAAATATGGCCAGTGGTTGGGCCACGTGCCAGCCCCTCTGTCCTAGGCCCTCCTCTAATTATGTTGATGGTTACATGTGTTAATATGTGACTGGGGGCAGGGTCTTGGGCCTCCCGCCCATTTTAAAATATATTTTAAATTTAATTCTCATCGCACCTAGGGATTTTTGCCAGGGTCTTATGGTGAATATATGGGATTAGGGGTCTAGGCCTATCTTCCTTCCCCCTTTTCCAAATATCCACTGGGTTATATGTGAAATAATGGGACTGTCGGTTGAGCAAGCTTGCGGGCCCGACCACTTCCCCCAACTCTGACATCGTTTCAATTCAGATAAAACCACTCCACCGCTATATAATACATCACATGGTTGGTGGGCCAGAAAAACATTGGAATGTTGTGTGATAGGTCGAGGGGTTGAACCCCGCCAAGTCCAGCCAACCTGCCTTTAAAAATTTTGGCCAATGACTGAGGGCCATGTGGTGCCCTCTCATTTGGCCACTTCAAAAACTGACCACTAATGAAAACTCACCAACTAGCCTCAAACAAACATGGCATGTGTTAGCACGAGATTGGATCGTATAACACCATAAATTGCACTATCAGTTGTTGATGTTAGATGTACAGTCTTTACATTTTTATATAATTCAAATATTTTTAAAGGAATGCAGTGATAAACTCTTTCCATACAATTAATAATGGACTAGCTTTGAGAATTGAGAATGGTGAAAGGATGCAGATTAGATTTGATCCCTGGGTAGGATGTTCGTAAGATTTCAGATTACCAAAAGCCTTGATCGATCACCTAAATGAGATAGGCATTATTTTCTTAAGTCAAATTATAGAAGGAGATTGGTCCATATTCTGGTCACAGGGGTGGAAGTATGCGACTCAGCAAAACCTTCCTCTCAAGTTTCATGAAGTCTGGTCAGATTATCTATCATAATTGAATAGATCCAATGTCAACATCTGAGACAAGGAGGATTCCTTATGGTAGATACATAGTCAGTTAGGCCTATATACGTCGAAAGCAGGATGCAACTCTCATATTGAACAATGATAGAGGATAGAATCAAAGTGGTGGTGGAAGAATTTGTGGAAAATCTCCTATCCAACAAAAACAATGTTGTTGATGTGGTGCATTCTAAGGGACAAGATACCAACCTAGAAAAACCTATAAAAAATGAAAAAAGAAGGCCTCAGATGGTGCATTTTGTGTAAAATTTCCTTGGAAACCACAAAACATTTATTCCTACAATACCCCTTCTCCCAAAATGTTTGGAAAAAATGTCAACAAATTTTAAGCTTTCCTTTGGATTGGATCAGGGATGGTATGACAGAAGCCTGGAGTCACTGGTGGGATGGATCTAGGGATGATATATGGCATAATTCCCCCCCAATATTATGTTGGGGAATCTATATCGCTATAATAAATTCACTTTTAGAGACGTCCCTTCGGTGCCTGATATCATTTCCTCCAAATTTGTTGTCATTTTTTCCCTAATTCCAATGGATGATTAGCCTTTTGTTCCCAAGGTTATCAAGGAAGAAGAAATAAATTATTTAATACCATGGGAATATTTTGATCGTGCCTCTAATGATGAAAATATCTATGGGGGAGGATTAGTACTTCACCTATCCCAACAACACTTCTTAACTTCCAAAGTCGGTCAACGCAAAGGTTCAAATAATTATGCAGAGCTTTGGTCTTTAAAACACCTCTTATGCTAGTTTTTCGAGCTACAATGCAAGTCATTACAAGTTTATGGAGACTCCATGAATGTTGTCAATTGGGTTAATAAGTCAAAAATATGTCATAACTACACACTGTCACTTATTCTTGAGTATATTATTTCTATTATACAACCTTTTGATTTTATCTGTGTTTGTCATATATACAGGGAAAGGAATACTACATAAAATTATCTTTCTAAAGAGGGGAATCAGAAAATTTTTGGGCAGTGCCAGGTCAAAAAATCAATAGAAGGGCAAGAAAGGCACTTCCTACACCCACCCTTCGTTACAACATGACAGTTCACTACAACGGTCTCTGATTATATCAAATAATACTTCATTTAATGCTACTATTTAAATTTTCTTGTTTTACCTTTTTAGTTTTGGACAGATGTCTTGTTTTGAATAGTCTTCATACAATTTATATATTTATATATATTATAATGATGGGTTTTATTTCCTGAGAAACAAGTACTTTCTTTTTGTGTAGCATTACAAAAGGAAAATTTTTGAATATGCAATCGCATATATGCAGATATAATCTTTTAATTTTTTTAATGAAAGATTAAGACTTTTTTTTGGGAAGAAAAAATCAAATATATTTAAAAATAAAAATAAAAAATATATTAGATAACCCATAGAAATTTTAATACAATTATGTATTTCCTGGATTCTCCTGATCTAACAATTATATGCCACTGTTAAATACATAATCCTTCTACTTAAATCTTTGTGGAAATTTAATCACCAATTGCAAACACATGAAGAAAGATCAATCACACATAACACAGATGTTTACAAGGAAAGCATAAAGCTAAAAACCCCACTATCATATATTATGTATATATCATGGATCATGAAACAATCTCATACAAAACTCTAAACCAAGATCTCTCAATACAATATACAATCGTATCACACTATCATGCAAAAATTGGCATATTCATGAACCAATTTACTGCCTCTTGACAGCCTGCCTCCACTGTGAAATCCCTAATGATCACAATCCCTGAATGAATTCGATCTTGCCTTGCCTTGACTGCACAATCCTCATTGGCATCTCCAATGTGTGTTTGGTTGCAAATGTGCACCCACTATAGTCACAACTGATAGTCAAACTATCCCTTTCACATATCTCTCAACTAGGTCTCCACTAGATCTGACATGCATGTAGTTAACAGTAGTAAATATTCAGTTGCATGTGAGATCACTTTATGTGAATTAATTTAATATTTAATTCACTGATTTCTCACTAGTGTATCTTTAGTTACAACTAGTTACAACTAGAAAAACTGAGTTTAACTCACTTAACTGAGTCAAACAACTTTACAACTCACATAACTACACATCCAACTCTGTTACAACTTTGTATTACTTAGTTAAAATTAAGTCCACTAGCATGTCCCACCAACTAACCTTTGAACTCGAAATTCCTTCAGTCAACTGGTTTTCCACATCAGTTATCTGAAATCAAGTGCTTCAAGAGTATATTATTATTTATTGTCTAATTATTATTAAGAGATATTAATAATCGACATGAATTCTATTTTTAGACATGCAATTCACGAACTGAATTCGCACATGTATTCCAAAAATATACCCCCATCCATACATAGAATTTTCTCAACCATCTATAAATATATTTATGCTATAAATAGACTTTTCTCACCATTCTAAAAATAGAAATACACCTAAAAATAGCCTATGAGCCCCACCTAGTGTAGGTGCTGAATTTTCACTAGGATCATCATATTGTTGAATCTCAACACTCCCTCTCAACAAGAAAGGGATTATCCTTCACCCCGATCCTATCTCTATGGTATTCGAATTTTCTCCTGGTGAATTCCTTCGTCAAAATATATATATCCTGATCTTCCATAGGAATGTACTGAAGAAACATGATCTTATACTACACACAATATATGATATGATGATACCAGATTTCTATATGATTATATATATCATGAAACATAGGATTAACCGAGATTTTAATGCAACTCTAATTATCACAATGAATCACTGTAGATATAAATGAGAACCAAACAAACCGACCAAGATCTTCCTCATCTAAATAGCCTCACTTGCAGCTTGAATTGCTGCCTTGTATTCCACTTCCACTGAACTGAGTGCCATGGATCTCTGTTTCCTGCTGTACCAAGAAATAGCCATAGATCCAATACTGAAGACCCCTCCTGATGTGCTCTTTCTGTCCATTGGGTTGCCCGCCCAATATGCATCTGTGAAGCCATGAAACTTCACCTCATATGTTTTTCTGTACCATAATCCATACTCAGATGTTCCCCTGAGATATCTCAAGACATGCTTGCCCACCTTCCAAAAGAGATTGGTAGGCTTAACCATCACTTGACTTAGCTGGTTCACCGCATAACATATGTCTGGTATTGCATTAAATAAATACATGATCAAACCCACCAACTATCGATAGATAGTAGCATCCACTACCTCTCCAGATGTAGTGTCCTCTTTCCTCCAGTTTCTTGGAAGAGGAGTATCCATGGGTTTGCAACCCTACATGTGAAACTTATCGAGTATATCCCTTGCATACTTGCCTTGAGACACAAAAATTTCACCTTCTCGTTGTTGTTGGTGTCTGGATATGATCAATATTCAATCCTTTTCCCACATAAATTATCAACCCGAGAGCATTAGTTATTTCAAGACTAACGACAAAGTATATGCAAATACAAGCATATGGTCTGTTGTGAATCACATATTTACTCTATAACACAAACATCATTGTAACAACAATAAATAAACTGCAGAAATAAAAAGCATCCACAGCAATAATTGTAACTGTAACAACAATTAAAGAATCACGCAAAACACAGTTCTGAAAGAAAAGAAAGAAGAACGCAACACCTGATCACAAGAGTGGGCCCAACTCTTGGATCAGGGCTACGGAAACTCAAGGATTATAGAAGGAACAATGAGCTTCTGTGTATTCAATTAATAAGAATATTAATTACAAGATCTGTATATGTGTAAGGATCCCCCGATTCATAGCTCGTAGGCTTATTTATACCATAGTCCTGAGATCCCCAATTTCTCCCAACAACTACACTGTTACAAAAATACATATTGTTACAACAGCAACCGAATTTCCCAACAAGAAACCGTCAGAAATCTAAAGATAACGTTGATGCATCCATGTCTATTACGCTGTAGCAGAAAATAAGGGAGGTTCTAGAAAAGGATGGGATGTTCCCTGTCTTGCGGTCGTGATGCACCTGTTGTAGCCAAATCTGGAGAAATATAGGAGTTAATACATAAAAATGGTAAAACCTCCATGGAAAGTACATCATTAATCAAATATCCCATAAAATATAGGAGAAAGGGTTTTACCTCATGCTTTTAAGATGAATAATGGCACAAAGAGATAGAAAGGTAGGATAAAAATGAGAGAAGAAAGTACACAAATTCGGTGCCCAACATCTCCCCCTGACTGATCTATCTGCATGTCCTCATGCAGCTCGTCGTCTCCTCATGTCCGAATTGGACTAACTGTGATCGGCATGAAGCTATGAAAGGTCATATTATACAACCATCTCTGTTCCTAGTGGCTTATATCCCTCTCTCAAAACAACGTCTTTCCACCAGTCAGGTTCAACGTTATGAGCAGGAGTATATTGTTTAGATGGCAGCCATAAAAGGGGAAATCGAAATCTCAATCCCATACATCTAACCCCATAGGTATGAATACATGCCACATAATGGATCATTCTTTCCAAGGCATGAGAAAAGTTAGGAGCCCCAAATGGTTCTCTTCCCCTAACAACTGAAGAATACAACATCCATATTTTCTGACAACTATCCCAGGCTTCCTAGCGAAATGTTGTAATCTGGTAAACACACAGGTCAGCACACCACTTCTGAGTTGCCATCATGTGTTCCTTTCAGCCCTAAATCTATAGAAATGTATAATTTTTATTGTAAATATTTGCGGACTGACCATGTTCTCTTCTTACCATTAATGGTTTTCCGACTTGATTTTCTTCAAATATATCCCAGGCCTTTCTCCATTTAATCTGATTGATGGTATAGGAGGTGAAAGCCCTTAAATGGATGTCCCCCACGAATGGAACGAGGTTAAAGGATTGATCATGCTTTAAATAATACCCATGCATGTAGAGCTCACACATTAAATGTTGTCCTATAACATCATGAATTTTTAAAATACAAAGAAATTGAATCGGGTCCTCAATTTCATACCAAATCTCCTTATATATACTTTCAAGACAAAAGTAAAGAAACTACTCATGAAGGAATAAGGCATAACTATGTGCAGGAGGTCTGTAGTCCATTACCTGTTGTGCTAGGGAGAACATCTTCTCCTTATCTGTCTTTAGCAACTAAACTTGTTATTCCAACTCTTCTATCCTAGCCTTTTGTTTGGCCTGCTTCAGCCGAGCCTTGTATAATTGATCTATGTACCCTATAACAACTCCAGTAGCCTGTTCTCAAACCCTAGATGTTTCTTTCTTGTGGTTTCTTGCTGCAGACTGCCATTTTTGAATTTCGGTGGCTAATACGAATTCCCGACCTTCAAACAATTCTTCGATTGGGCCGATTTGGGTAGCTGTAGTGGAGACTTCAACATTTGGCTTTATTGACCTCCATTTGTAGACCTTAAACTTCCTTTTTAACCGTGAAAATTTCTTCTTCAAACTCCAAACTTCTCTTTTTAGTTTGATGGTTTCACCGAATTGTAGCTGGTACCTCTTTTAAGAGGTAACCTTCTTTTCTCGCACTATTGAACCAATTCTTGTTTAACAGTGAATTCAGGTTCTAGAACTACAACAGGGTTAGAAGGCGGTGAAATGCCACCGACATCTTCTCCTGATACTTTCGTCAAACCTTCCTGGCCGAGCCCCCGACCCACATGTCCTTCTTCTTCAATATCTCTCCCGGAAACTTCTGCTGTTTGGCTGGAAAATTCATCGACCCCTCTGCATTCCGATATTTCTACAGGAACTATATTTTCCTAGTGAACCTATTTTTTTGGTTCAGTAGTGTCTAGGCCAACCTTGGTCATGTAAACAAATTTTAATACCAGGGGAATAGCAACTTCTTCCACCAACCGTTTAGGCGAGCGAAATCCCCTTGCACCTCTAGGCATCATGGACTGGAACATAGAACAGGGAACAGATCCCTCATCATCATTCCCGGGTTGGACCGAGACTTCATGCATTAGTATCTCAACCGGAGTCGACGTTGGTTCTTATGGAGCAGCATCGATTCCATGGATCAATTCCCTTCTTTCCTCTTGCCCTTATCTTATCACTTCTTCTTCATGGGTTGATACTGGTTCTTGTGGAACAGTATCGACCACCCGACTCATTCCTTATCTAGCTTCTTTTTCCCCAGGAATAACCTTTGTTTTCAAGGTTGGTACCAATTCTTGAGGTCCAACATCGCTTCTGTGGTTCAACTCCTCCTGTTCTGGTCGAATTAGGTTTGGTTCTTGTGTAGCACCCCCAATTGTATCAACATCCATTTTTATCAGGGCAAGTGATGCTGTTTCTTGCAAAACATCATCACTTGCCATTTATCTGTCTACAATTCCATCCCTTTGTTCTTCATTGGCAAAGGTTTATGACTGTATCACAATATCAATTTCTTGCATGACATTCATAATCCCTTCCTCTGTGGGTTCCTCAAGTGAATTTGGTTCTTGTTTGGCAGCTTCGTCTGTGCCACTAATCATTTCTTCCATTCTTATTTCTTTTTCTGTGGTTTTTTCCAGTGAGGCTGGTTCTTGTGTGACAACCTCGTCTTCTTTGTTGATTACTTCCTCCATACTCATTTCTTCAGGTTCCTCCTGATCAATCATCATATCCTCTTCCTCAGGTTACTCCTGATCAATCTCTGTTTCCATTTCCTCGGGTTCCTCTTGTTTCATTTCCTCTAAAGGTTCTTCTTCCACCTGACCAGCCGGAGAGGCTGGCTCTTCTTCCCTAGCAGCAACCATAGCTACTATCGCTTCTTCTAAGGATTCACAGAGTTGCACCCAAGAAACCTGCAACCTGCCTATTGCATGCACGACCAATAATCGCACCAGTCCATGGTTATAAAGTACTACCATCATCCAGCGGGAGCACCAAGCAGCCTGTGCCATAGGCTACAATTGTTTTAATAGAAAGAATGGCATGTTTAGAGCATGCTCCTGATTATGTGGAAATCGAAGGTGTGTTAGAATTTTAAAGTGATAGTTGAACAGAGCTAAGGCCTGAACCTCATAGGTAATGGATTTAATTGCGAAACCTGCAACTTCATTCCTAGGATATGGTATAGTTCTGCGCTCATATCCCCTGCCCAATTGAACTACACTTTATCCTTCCTGCAAAAACAATTCAGGAAACTCCGGAAGATAAACCTTTCGAGCAAACCATTGCTGCCCCTGCTGTCTCAGCCCACTAACCTCTACAATTACTTCCTCTGTAACAGTAATTTCCAGACCTCTGACCCACGAATTATCCTCCTCTAAATTCAGTGCGAATTCCATTGTAATACCTCCATCGAATCCTTGCAATATGTCAAAGTAGACATCCCAACCTACGTCGACAAAAAATTTCCAAACCTCTGGATTGTTGTGAACTGAAACTGTGTTTTCAGGCTCATGCTGCACAGCCAGCCCACCCATACTGTGGAGACTTGTAGCAGCACTTCATGTAGTAGCAGACCGTTGGGCAAGGTGGTGGGTGCCAGATTTGGAGGAACATCATAGTGAAAATGGACAGGTGGTAATGGTAAATACGATTGGTAATTCTCAAAACCGAGAAAAATCATAAATAAATATGGTAAGTGTGGTAGAATAGGAATAATAATTAATCATACATGATAGATGAGACATTTTGCTAATCCCAATAGGTTTAAATGATGGTACCTCATATTGATGTGATTCGTAAGGTGTACCATGAGTGAGATGTCATTATTAACTTATGGGGTAATTATTACATTGTCCTTGGCATGACGACACCCACCCCCCCGAATTAAATTTTGACGTCCACGACATTAAAATACTCACATGGGATATTTAATTAAATTAATATGAGTCCGATGGAGGTGTACCTGACGGCCTACCTGGATGATGGGATGGTGTAACAAGATCAGTGTAACAACATCAGAGTAACAACATTGGTGTAACAACATCGGTGTAACAGCATCCGGTGTAACAACATCGAAGTAACAGCATCGGTGTAACAACATTGGTGTAACAACATCCAGTGTAACAGCATCGGAGTAACAACATCGGTGTAATAGCATCGGTGTAACAACATCCGAGTAACAACAATCATGAGTAGTAGCATCCGAGCAACAACGTCCGATGTAGAAGCATCGAAGTAACAACAACCAAGTAATAGCAGCATGAGTAGCAGCAACCGAGTAACAACATCCAGTGTAGCAGCATCATAGTAGCAGCAACCAAGTAATGGAAACATGAGTAGCAGCAACCGAGTAACAATATCCGGTGTAGCAGCATTGGAGTAACAACAACCAAGTAACAACAACATGAGTAGCAGAAACCGAGTAACAGCATACGGTGTAGCAGCATTGGAGTAGTAGCAACCAAGTAACAGCAACATGAGTCGCAGCAACCGAGTAATAGCATCCAGTGTAGCAGCATCGGAGTAGCAGTGACCAAGTAATAGCAACATGAGTATTCCTTGATTTTTTCTCCTTAGTCGTAGCTCCTACAAAAAGACAAGAAAATAGAAAAAAATTATTTATTATGATATATATTATTATTATTATTATTAATTTTATTTTTTTTAACAAAGAGGGTGCAGAGGAAAGATTATCTACACTGATAACCTTCAAACCAGATTTATCAGAGAGTTGTTTATTAAAATCATCCTTAGAGGTCGGTCGATGGTATAGTCTTAAGCGATGTCCATTGACTATAAAGGAAGTACGTGTATCGTCAATTGTGACTAGCCTAACTATTCCATTATCAAATACAACATTCACCTCATAAGGTCCCATCCACCGAGTGTAAAGCTTTCCCTTAAAATCCTTAAAATGAGAGTCATAAAGTAGTGCCCAATCTCCACTTTGAAACACCTTGTTTCTAATAAGCGTATCGTGCCATTTCGTCCTCTATTACTGAATAGCAGTAGTTTTTTGGAAAACCATTGAACGTATTTCATCAATTTCATTGAGCTGAGCCAATCAGTGTTTTTGGGCATCTGATAGATCTAATCCAACTTCCAAAGCTGTTCTGAGCGTGCTGATTTTAAATTCAATTGGAAACAACGGAGATTTCTCATAAACCAACTCAAATGGTGAAAAACTAGTTGTATTCTGCCATGTTGTTTTGTATGCCCATAAAGCCTCTGGAAGTTTCTGAGCCCAATCCCGATGATGGTATTCCATAGTTTTTGTCAAAATATTTTCTAATGTTTTATTTGTGCTTTCCACTTGTCCATTCACCTGAGGATGGTATGGAGATGTCACTCTGTGCTTGACCCCATATTTTTGCATAAGATTTTATATCTTGTGTGATGTGAATTGTGCTCCTCCATCTTAAACAACCTCTCTTGGAGTACCGTACCGAGCAAAAATTTCTTCAAATAGAAAATCTGAGACTATTTGCTCTGTTGCTTTTGCAACTGCTTTGGCTTCTACCCACTTAGTAACGTAATCAGTACAAACCAAAATGTGGACTTTCTGCTGGGAGGGTGGGTTAAAGGGTCCAACGAAGTCAATAGCCCATTTCTCGAAAGGTTCGAGAACTAGTTGTGCCTGCAAAGACATTTCATCTACTTTACCGGGCTGCCCCATACGTTGGCAACTATCACACCTCCTGACATAATTCTGAGCATCACAGAAAATGGAAGGCCAGTAATATCCCACTTGTAGCACCTTATGGCCTGTTCTTTTATTCGCAAAATTCCCTCCACAAGGGCCATCATTGGTAGCTTTCAATATTTCATAGATATCATCTTCAGACACGCATCGCCGGATCTTCTTATCTGCTCCTGTACGAAAAAGGTACCCTGACATCCAAGAATATCGGGCACTGTAATGAATAATCTTTCACTGTTCCCTATATGAAAAATGAGGAGGAACTTTCCCTGTAGCAAGAGAGTTAGCAATATCTTCATTCCACGGAGGTTTAGTAGACACTGCAAAAATATGTTCATCGGGGAAACTGTCTTCTATTGGTGTGTATTCATCATTGTTATCCATTCTAGATAGGAAATAAACTACTACATTATCTTTTCCTGGCTTATCTACTATTGTAATATCAAATTCTTGAATCAATAGTAACCATCTCGTAACATGGCCATGAGTAATGGATTTATTCATCAAATACCTGATTGCTGCATGATCAGTATGGATAATAGTAGAATACCCGGTGATGTAGTGTCGGAACTTATTGATAGCATAAATGACAGCTAAGAATTCTTTTTCTGTCATTGTATAGTTTAATTCAGCAGGAATTAAATTCTTACTGACATAGTAAATTGCATACGGTTTTTTGTTCTACTTGCTATTCTAAAACAGCCCCTACTGCTGTCTAAGAAGCATCGGTATGTATGTGAAATGGTAATTCCCAATCAGGTCCTCGAAGGATTGGGGCCATGCACACCAGCCCTTTAATTTTCGTGAAAGCTATCTCACAATCTTCGGTCCACAAAAATTCTGCATCTTTTGTTAGCAACTGAAATAATGGATGTGCTATTTTAGCAAAATGTTCTATAAAGTGCCTATAATAACCAGCACAAAAAATAAATCTACGTACCTATGTGGGTTTTTTGGGTATCAGAAAATGTAATATTACCTCTAATTTAGCCATATCAACTTGAATTCCAGCAGCTGAGAGAAAATGTCCCAATACTACTCCTTCTTCTCTCATCATATGGCATTTGACTGTACTCAATGATACATGGGTCTGTTCACATCTTTTGAGTGCCTTCTCCAAATTTTCCAATCCCTCCTCAAATGAATTCCCATATGGAGTAAAATAATCCATATAGATTTCAACACTATCATCGACCAAATCATAAAAAATTCCCAAGATTGCCCTCTGGAAGGTAGCAGGAGCATTACACAGGCCAAATGGAAGGACCCTATATGCAAAGGTTCCCCATGGGCATGTGAAAGTTGTCTTATCCTAATCTTCAGGGCCTATCTCGATCTGGTTATATCTGCTAAATCCATCTAGGAAGGAGAAGAACTTCTTTCTAGCCAAGGTGTCCAGGACTTGGTCAATGAATAGCAAAGGAAAATGGTCTTTTTGAGTTGCCTTATTTAATTCCTTGTAATCTACACAGATCCGCAATTTAACATTATTTTTGGGAATGATAACCAGTGGGGATACCCATTGGCTATCTGATATAGGATAAGTGAATCCTACATCCAACAATTTTTGTAATTCTTCTTTAACAATATTTTTGAGAGCAGGGTTCATCCTTCGTTGATGCTGTCTTACAGGGTAGAAATCTTCCTTAATGTAAATATGATGAGTGCATAGGCCAACAGGGATACCCTTCATGTCTGTATAATCCCAAGAAAAATCTTCCTGATGTTCTTGAAGGACTTTCAAAAGCTGTTTGGTCTGGGATTTAGATAGGTTCGGATTGATATTAAGTGTTTTCCCTAGTTTAGTTTCAATTGGGGTGCTATCATGGAATGGGGTCACAGGAATGTCTTTTATGTCATCTTCTGGTTCAATGTTTTCCTATGCCTCACAGCTCAAAACATATTCTATAATATATTGAGTTCAATCGGGAAAAGAATTGGAATCATTAATGAAGGCGTTAATGGCATCATCTTCAGTCTCTGTTTTAAATCGAAGGGCCTGGCCAATAGTGAGAACTGGTCTAACATCTTCATTTTCAGGTTCAGGCTCTTTTGCAGGTAGAGGTTTCTAACTGGTTGATGATTTTTTAGATGGGCTTGGCTTTGCAGGAGAATAAATATTGAGGTCCTTTGTAACTATCCCATTTGATATGATCATATGTCTAGACTGACATCCTATATAGGCATCTGCAGTTGCCAACCAGGGTCTTCCTAGGATCAATGGGTGACCACCCATTGAAGATAGAGTCTGCAATATAAGGAGGTCTACAGGGTAATTCCATGAATATACTGAAATGATCACATCCTCTAATTTCCATACTGGTTTAATTGTGGATTTGTCTGCAATTTCTAGGATAGTAGGGGTTGATTTAATGTTTCCAAGTCCTAGTGTGTTCATTGTTTCAATAGTGATAATGTTGATGGCTGCTCCCAAATCCACCAGTACATTTGGGATTTCAATCCCGTTAATTTGTACTATTAAAATCGGGTTCCCAGGGTCTCCGTATTTTATAGGTATGATTTTTCCTAACATGATATCGGATAGTCTACCCATTATATGCACAGTTAATGGATCCTTAGGTTTTCTACCTGGTTTCTTTGAGCAGTACTCTTTCAAAGTCTTTGCATAAATAGGTACATCCCTCATAGCTTGTAAAAGAGGTATTTTAACAAAAATATTCTGTAGTTCCCCTAGAAAATCAAATTCTGCTCGAGGGTTTGGTTTGCTCAAGGTCAATCTTTTAGGATATGGGGGAAATGTTAAATGACCTTGATTAGGAACAACTTGGGAAGGTGTCTGGTTTATTATGTTTTGATATATATTCTCCCTCACTGTTCTTTGTTTTTGTTCTATATTTTCACCATCAAGTTGTTCTGTGATAATGGGTGAAATAGGTGCATCTACTACCTGGCCAGATCGTAGATTTATCTCATTGAGCCCTGCAGTAGAAATGTTGTAGGATGGAAGGTTCAGTGTATCTATTTGTTGAACCCATTTGTTATTTGGATTTGGGTTGGGCTGGAGAGGAAGTTGAGGTCTAATGGATGTGTTTCCTGGGGGTACATTAGAAGGCAACTGAAGTTGTTGCTGAGGCATAGGCTGAGGAAATTGTCCAGTAGGAGGAGATCCACGCTAGGTCTGATTCCATGAAGGATTCGAACTGGTTTGAGGAACCCATTTCTGCCAAGGGGGATACTGGTATTGAGGCCACATAGATGAAAATGGTGCAGATTGGGGACCCATACTAAAATTATGAAAATACTGGGATGGGTCCTGAAACATACCTGGATTCACCGTCGGTGGTCGAGGTTGCCATGGTTTCTTCTGCCCCATGAAATATAGTTGGTCCACTGGGCTTTCCTCGCTTTCTCCTTGGAAAACTTCTTTCAGCCCAGGAAAGGAAGGACATGCACTGGTCGCGTGAGTCTGTTCGCAGATTGCGCAAGTTTCCACAGTGTTCAGCGAGCATTCCTTTAAAGAGTGTTTATTTCTGCACTGAGGGCAGAATATGGCCATTGTTTTCTCCAGCTCCATCTGCTTATATTTTTCCTGTAGAGTGTCCATCTGGGCTAATATTTTACTCAGGATATTAGTCCTCAGGCTATCTAGTAGATTCCCAATCTCTGTTTTTGTGACCCCTCCACCCGAGCTCTTTAATGACCGAATACCCTGTCCACTTCTTGCAGCCCCCCTTGAACATTTGATACAATAATCACATATAGTTTCAAAGTTTTCTTTTGAAATATCTCCTTTTCCTACTATATTTAGGAGTTGCAGAGAGTCCTCTCTGAGTGCTTTTAGAAGTATGATCTTTAAAATTTCCTTATCCAAGTCACTGTGTCCAGACCTCTGCAATATGTATTTAAATCGTTCTACACATTCCTCCATATTTTCATCTTCCTTTTGTGAAAATTTAAATATTTCCTCCTTGATGTCATGATACTTGCAATAATATTGATATTTTTCTAGGAAAGCTTTCTTCATTTCATCCAATGAAGTAATCGTGCTTCCCCCTAAACCCATAAACCATCTTAGGGCTATCCCCATTAGGGTAGCAGGGAATATTTTCAATTTCTGAGCATTAGTCATATAGTAGTATCCTCGGAAAAAAATATCAAATTCAAAAAGGAACGTGTCAGGGTCCTCCGAAGAGAGCCCATGAAAACTAGGAAAGGTTGTCAAAGGTATGGGTCTCATTGGTGCATTTCCTGTAACATTTCCTATAGGAAAATCAATGGATGAAATTACAGGTGCCATAAATATCTTCCAATACTCACTTGGAATTTCGGTTGGTTTTGCAGCCGGTATCTGGAGTGATTCAACTGAAGGTGGTCACACCGCACTCCCCCGGTCCCTTGGTGACTCACAGTCCTTCAAAAATTCCTTTACCAAATCAGAGTCTCTTAACTCAACAACAGGAATTTTCACAGCACTGCCTTAGTCTCTTGGGGATGAAAACCCTTTTTGGGGTTCTTCTTCCCAGTTAGAGTTGCTCAATTCTTCTGATCCCTTACTTGCAACTTCTTCCCCTTCTGCTGTTGATAAGGATTTATCTTCCACTGGTACCTTGTTTATTAAATCTTCTACTGTAGATGGAGCATCTTCTAGTACCATGGATGGCACTTTTTTCTCTACAGACTGCCCTTCAGACTTCATCTGAACCGTAACCCTAGCAGCAGCACGAGATGATGGCTCAGATCTAGATTTTTCAATAATTTCCTGAATATACGTCTTCCTCCCCAAATCCTTCCCTTTCTTTGGGGTTCTTCCTCTACCCCTCTTGTTTGGATCTTTGTTCATACAAATTGTGGAAAGGGTTCATTAAAGAAAATCAATCAATAGCTCAGGACCCGAAGTAGGACAGATAACTTCCTCCCTGGGACGAGAGAAGAGATTCACAGGAAATAAAACAAAATAAAAAAAGAAAATAAATCATAGTTCAGGACCTAGAGCATAGTAATAACATACCCTCCCCAGGACGAGAAATTTTCCCCTAAAAAGAAAAATAGGAAAAATAAAAACAACAGGAAAGAAAACTGAAATACGCCCAGGACTTAGGGAAAGGTTTTATAAAACACATTCCCCAAGATGAGGGTTTATATTTTTTTATAGAAAACAAAATGATACAAGAAACAGGAAAGAAGGAAAGCAAAAATAAAATACAAAGCACTTATGCTCAGGACTTGAAGCTGGGCAATAGATTCCCACCTCAAGACGAGAGATCGACTCTGAGATCTACTTCAGATCCTGTTCTTGCACCTGTTAGCCTTCCTCGGCAACGGCACCAAAATGTTGGTGTCTGGATATGATCAAGATTCAATCCTTTTCCCACATAAATGATCAACCTGAGAGCATTAGTTATTTCAATACTAACGGCAAATTATATGCAGATACAAGCACATGGTTTGTTGTGAATCACAGATTTACTCTATAACACAAACATCATTGTAACAACAATAAATAAATTGCAGAAATAAAAAGCATCCACAACAATAATCGTACCTATAACAGCAATTAAAGAATCACACAAAACACAATTCTGAAAGAAAAGAAAGAATAACGCAACACCTGATCACAAGAGTGGGCCCAACTCTTGGATCAGGGCAGCGGAAACTCAAGGATTACATAAGGAACAATGAGATGATGTGTACTCAATTAATAAGAAGATTAATTACAAGATCTGTATATGTGTAAGGATCCCCCGATTCACAGCCCGTAGGCTTCTTTATATATAGTCCTGAGATTCCCAATTTCTCCCAACAACTACACTATTACAACAATACATATTGTTACAAC
This sequence comes from Pinus albicaulis, assembly GCA_034641835.2. Lineage (NCBI taxonomy): Eukaryota > Viridiplantae > Streptophyta > Pinopsida > Pinales > Pinaceae > Pinus > Pinus albicaulis. Next base: position 43,789,759 of record MU968359.1, read on the forward strand.
GGTAACCATATTTCCTAGCAAGAAACCGTAAGAAATCCAAAGATAATGCTGATACATCCATGGATGTTACGTTGTAGCAGAAAATAAGGGAGGTGTTGGAAAATGATGGGTTGTGCCCTATCTTGTGGCCGTGATGTGCTTGTTGTAGCCAAATCTGGAGAAATATAGGAGTTAATACATAGAAAGGTAAAACCTCCATGACAAGTACATCATTAATCAAATATCCCATAAAATATAGGAGAAACGGTTTTACCTTATGATTTTAAGATTAATAATGGCACAAAGGGATAGAAAGGTAGGGTAAAAATGAGAGAAGAAAGTATACAAATCTGGTGCCCAACAACTGCCATATTTCCAATCCAAGGAAATAGTGAAGGAGGCCCATATCCTTCATCTCAAACTCCTTTGCAAGGTCCTCCTTGCATGATTTTATTAGTTGCTCATCACTAGTCAGTATTAAATCATCAACATAAAGAAAAATGATTAAAATCCTACCCTCCACCACAATTTGCTATAGGTTTGCATCCTCCTCACTCTTGGTGAAGCCAAGTCTAGTGAAATAGATGTCAATCAGAGTGTACCAAGCACAGGGTGCTTGCTTCAGCCCATACAACGCTCTTTTGATTCTGCCCACATGCGACTCACTCTTGAAGATCTCAAATCCTTCAGGCTACTCAATATACACTTCTTTCTCAATGATCCCATTAAGGAACAGAGTCTTCACATCCATCTGATGAATGTGCCAACCCATCTACGCTGAGAGAGCAAGGATGGTCATTATGGAAGAATACTGTGCGACATATGCAAAGGTTTCTTCATAATCAATCCCCTAGATCTGTGAGAAGACCCAGGGCACAAATCTAGCCTTTTATTTTTCAACACTCCCATTAGAAGCTTGCATTACCTTGTAGATCCATCTTGAACCTACCACTGATTTATCAATCGGCCTTGGAACAATTTCCCAAGCACTTTTTCTGAAAATGGAGTCGTACTCCTCCACCATTGCATCTACCCATGTGGGCTCCTGTAGTGCTTCATAAAAGGAAGATGGCTTAGTCACAATACATTTTCTCATGAGAGCCATGTATCCATTGAACCGGTCAGGAGACTATCTCAATCTACATTGTGAAGTAGGGACTCCTACATTCTATGTTGCATCAAGGTTCAGCCTCTCAGCTTTTGTGGTATGCCTTCTACCAGTTGTGATGTTTGGCTCTGCGTGAGTGGGCTCCTCCACTCCATGAACCTCCTCATGCGGCTGATCCACATATAGAGACTCATCTTTGGGAACAAGAAGTTCCTCCTCTGCATGCAAGTCTAGCTCCCTCTCAAGCGACAACTTCATGGCTTTCTCCTCATTGAATTTTATATCTCGTCGCACCACAGTCATTCGACTGTTTGGAAAATACACATGATAATTATGGGGTGTTTCTCTATACCCCAGAAATATCCCAAATTCAGCAGTCGGCTCCAGCTTCTTCCTGGCATTCTTGGTAACATTTGGTTTCTTACTAGTAAAAGCTTCTTCAGGTGTACTCATGCCAAGTACTCTATGAGGACAACGGTTTTGCACATAAACCGCAGTGTTGCATACTTCCACCCACAAGTGCATTGGTAGGCCCTGATCATGTATCATAGCTCGTGCAACACCCACAATAATTTTGTTCTTCCTCTCCGTGACCCCAATTTTTTGTGGGTTATGAGGCGCTATGATTTCTCTCTAAATTCCTTCTTTGCTATAGAAGTCTTTTAATTCATTCGAGACATATTCACAACCATTATCGCTTCGCAAAGCCTTCACTTGCTTCCCCTACTCTTTCTCCACCAATGCTTTAAAATCACATAACTTTGAGAATGCTTGATCCTTCTTATGCATGAAGAAGATCCAACATCTGTGAGAAAATTCATTAACAAAAATAACATAATACCTATGTTTTTTTGTTGAAGCAACTGAGAATGGTCCACACACATTTGTGTGAACTCTCACTAGGATCACCGAAGCACGGTTCTCCTTTTCATGAAAGGTGGTCTTCACAATCTTACCCATAGTACATCCCTTTCACTGATCTAACTGTGCAAGTGTACCCTTGGGAAGTCCAGTAGAAAACTGCTACAAAATATTCAGAGTGCCATGGTGAAGATGGCCCAATTGCCTGTGCCATAATTCTCCCTCATCTCGGCTCACCAATTATTCTATTTTACCCACCATTGCAGCACAACCATCTACCTCTAGCTTGTAGAGATTCTTAACTTGAATCCCTATCCTCTTGGTTTGACCCATTAAGAAATATTTTCCATCGCTGAAAACAACGTCATAACCTTTGTCCTCCAACATCGCAACTGAGACCAAGTTTTTCTTCAGACTTGGAACATGCATAAAATATTCAACATAAATGGTTTACCTGACTCCCTCTCAAATGTAATGGTACCAATTCCGGTCGTACTGTATTTTCCATCGTCGCCCATCTCTATATGCATTTGGAGATATTTCTCCTCCAAGTCACTGAAAAGCTCCTTATCTCCCGTCATGTGGAAGGAAGCACCACTATCAAGATACCACATTGATCCCATTGCCCTTGAAACCAAGCATGAGATCAAAGAGAAATCAAGTTCAAATTGTGAGGCAAGGGCCTCACCAGCTGCAGCTCTAGAAACCTTCTTGTTCTTCTTTTTCTGTGGGTAGTTAGTGGTGAGATGCCCATGTTCGTGACAGTGAAAACACTTCACCTTGGACAAATCCAGCTTCTTGCCTTTAGCCTCAGATTTTGAATGGGATTTATTCCCCTTCCCTTTCCTTTCCTTGGTAGCCAAAGCACAATCCTCTTCGTCATCAGGCTTTGATGAAGAGCCATCTCTGGTGTTTTTCCTAAACTCCTCCTGCACTATAGATCCGACCATAGTCGTTCCCAATCCGATAGTTTTTCTCGTCTGTTGATAGAGTCTTGATAATTGTGCCAACCCTTAGGAAGTCCCAAGAGAGCCAAACTCACCAAGTCATCATCAGCAACAGTGATTCCCACACTCCCCGTTCATCCCGACATTGGACAAACTTTGTGAGATACTTAGGAATATTGTCGCCCTTGTCCATCTTGATATTTCTGAGTTTATCCTTCAGTGCTAATTTCCTATGGTCGTTGCTGCTTTGGAAAAGATCTCTCAAATCCTTCCACATTGCAAATGGAGTGGCTTTCCCATGAAGGCTTGAGATAATATGGTCTCTCACACCTTCCAATAGAATCCTTCTCGTCTTCGCAACTTTCTTTTTCCAGGCATCAAGTAATGCAACATCTGTCGAAGTGGGCTTAGGAACATCAATGTTGATGAATTCCTTGAGGCCATTATCTTCAAGCACCGCCTCCATCCTATCCTTCCATGCAATGTATTTTGAGATGCCATCAAGTGCATAATCTAACCACAAATGTCCATTGAAATCCAATTCGATTTTACTCAACTGTCGCACCAAGAAATTCTTGCAAAAAATTCAAATTGTTTCCACCAACAAACTCAACTACTACTTCAATATTGCAATATTATTTGCTCCGATACCATGTATAAATTTTAATAAAATTATGTATTTCCTAGATTCTCCTTATCTAACAATTATATTCCACTATTAAATACAGAATCCTTCTACTTAAATCTTTGCAGAAATTTAATCTCTAATTGCAAACACATGAAGAAAGATCAATCATACATAACACAAATGTTTACCGAGAAAGAATAAAGCTAAAATACCCACTATCATATATTATGTATATATCATGGATCATGAAAAAATATCAAACAAAACTCTAATCCAAGAGCTCTCAGTACAATATACAATCGTCTCACACTGTCATAAAAAATTTTGGCATATTCATTCACCAATTTATTGCCTCCTGACAGCCTGCCTCCACTGTGCAATCCATGCTGATCACAATCCTTGAATGAATTTGATCTTTCCTTGCCTTGATTTCAAAATCCTCATTGGCATCTCTAATGTGTGTTTGGTTGCAAGTGTGCACCCACTATAGTCACAACTGATAGTCAAACTGTCCCTTTCACCTATCTCTCAACTGGGTCTCCACTAGATCTGACATGCATGTAGTTAACAGTATAAATCTTCAATTTCATGTGAGATCACTCCATGTGAATTAATTTAATATTTAATTCATTGATCTCTCACTAGTGTATCTTTAGTTACAACTAGTTACAACTAGCACAACTGAGTTTAACACACTTAACTGAGTTAAACTACTTTACAACTCACATAACTACACATCCAACTCTCTTACAACTTTGTATCACTCAGTTACAATGAAGTCCACTAGCATGTCCCAACAATCGACCTTTGAACTCGAAATTCCTTCAGTCAACTGGTTTGACACATCAGTTAACTGAAATCAAGTGCTTCAAGAGAATAGATTATTATTTATTGTCTAATTATTATTAAGAGATAATAATACTCGACATGCATTCTATTTTTAGATATGAAATCCACAAACCGACTTCACACATGCATTCCAAAAATAGACACCCATCCATACATAGAATTTTCTCAACCATCTATACATAGATTTCCACTATAAATAGACTTTTCTCACCATTTTAAAAATAGACATACACCTAAAAATAGCCTACGGGCCCCACCTAGTGTAGGTGCTGAATTTCCACTATGATCATCATCTTGTTGAATCTCAATAGATCCTCAAAGGAATTACAAGTTCAATTTTTATAAATTTTATGCAGTCACGCAACTGGGCTACTCCTTTTCACTTACTCCATCATATTAACAAGCAAACTTTATGTGGCTTGTTTAATTTAAAAAATAATTTATATAGGAGCAGGGCTCACTCCACATAGGCCCAACCCTGTCTCCTCTCCTCCTTAACTTGATGCTCATATATATGAACCACCAACACATTTGTTTGACCCTTTTTATTTAAATTTTTGCATTATTTTTATTTATTTTAAATAATATAAATTAATTCCGTATTGTAAATAATTTGTTATGTTATTTTTAATAATTTTTAATTTGTATTTAAAACAATTTTTTTTTTTTTATAAGTTGGACTAAAATATATTAATTAAGAAAAATATAGTACAGTTCATAGTCAAAGCTAAGGAATTTAGCCTATTCCTATTCGAATTTGTCTCCAAAATATCAAAAAAAGGGGCTGCCCTTGATAGGGAAACCAACCCATTAATAATCTAGAGAGTTCGAAGATAGCTAGCATTTCTAAGGTGCTATTGAAAACTAGAAAAACCAAATTTATCAGATGTGTCCAAAAGAGAATTGTAGAGCACGAGGCATAACCATCAAATCTTATTGGAATCTTCATTCTTAACCACTTCAAGTCCTGCAGGGTCTTCTTCTGTCACTGGGCATTCGTAGATGCGTGCTATTTCTTCCTCTTTCGCTGTGAAGAAATGCGAAACCCTGTGTGAAACCTTGTCATTATTTTCCCCGCTCTATATTCCGTCAATTGACGTATTCTAGAGGTTTTCCATGTGAATTGAAGGGGTTTTTATAGGTAAGCTCTCGAGCTTAGGTGAAAAAGAGAAAGGGATAGTTGATTTGCGGTATCTGTGCTTGGCTTTGGGCAGACTAGGAAAGGATGGGTCAATGATGGAGATGAGGGAGGATTCCACGCCTAGGGAGCAAGAAGGAGAGGTTGCTGGATGGGAAATGGAGGTGGAAGAGGGATCATGAACACAGTAGAAATTCATGTGCACGTTGTCATGATCCAGGAAAGCAGGGAGTACTCCTATAACATTGCCACAACGTGGCTTCTAGTGTTGGCGAGGGGCCATGGTGTTGTAATTGAGCCAAGTAGTGAGGCAAGGGTAGAGACACAGAAGGTGGGAAATGCTTGGAGGAAGAGTCGAGATGGCGAGGAGAATATACAGAGTGCAGGCACAACGTGAGAGGATTAGACTTGAAGGAGAAGTTGGGGGAGAGATTAAAAGCCTGAGCATCGAGTAGAGAGTCCAAGTTAGGGTGATTTATGGCATTAACTGCCTTAGGTGACGACACGAAGGTTTGGATCCAGCTGCAGGATAGATAGAGATATTATTTAAGGTGGCATTAAATTGCCACTTGGTGCGATGGGCAGTTGGCAGCCTGGCGTGGCGCCATCGGTTCAGGCTATGGTGCGTCATGAGAATCCATGGGAGGTTGAGCCATGCACGTGGCATGAGCGTTGGAGGGCTCGCATGAAGTTTCACCTAATCTGGGATATTTAAAATAGATAATTAAAAATAGGATTGTATATTAATTAATTTTCCCGTGGCATGCATTTTCCAGCGCATCGGAAATTTTGATACTATGACTTTGGAAAGCTCTATCTTGAGTTATACTTGGAAAAATGAGGCCTAGCATGGTCCATTATAAAGCTAAAACCATGGAGTAAAATTTCGGATTGGTTGTATGATAATATTTGGTCATTAAATATGCATAAATTTTAGCATAAAATGGGGCTCTGAATTTGTAACATAAAAACTAATTTTCTGAGTTTAGTTTTAGAATTTGATTTGCTAAGAGTTTTACTGTTGCAAATTCATTTGAAGGCAAATTTCTTGGTCCATAAATTTTTTTACAGATATCAATTGGAAGCTCATATTTCTTTTCTTTTTATTTATTTAATTTCATTTCAATTCGAGAGTTTATTTTCCCAATTTTTGGCACTTTGATTTTTATGTGCAAAATTAATTCATTTTATCTCAATTTTGATTGGTTTTGCAGGGAACCTGTTGGAGAAGCTAAAACATCTTGGAGAAATTTTATCGCACCAGAAAAGGTCAAGAAGATATATTACAAATCAAAATTTGATGGATTTGAACTACGTCAGGCAATTACCCAATTTTATATTTATTCTTATGAAATATAAATATTAGCTTTGAGAAGGAGGGGGTCCTCTTTGCTAAAACTAGGATACTCTAAACACTTGTCTAATGGAATTATAGATATATTATTTATTCCTATTTGCTCAAGTGATTAAATAAAAATTTTAAGTAACTATTTACTAAAAAAATTTCTATCTAAAATTGATTTAATTACCGTTAAAATAAAGTGAACTATTTCCTAGTTTTGATGGCCAATCATTCACTTTTTTAGATCTCCAAAAAACGCATGTGTTGTACCTAATATATCAATTGTTGGAAATTTTTATGCATTATGATATTCATTAAAACATGTTAAATCCCTGTGTTAATTAAATCCATGAACTTGGTATTTGGGAGCTATCTCCTAGGTATCGAGTTAGGTTAGTTTATTTTACTTTTCTACAATGCATTTAGAACTAGATTCATGCTTAGATTAATTAATTTGAGTCTTATAATTCCTATCACATAAGAGGAAATATTATGTGTGGCTTTGTTGATCCATCAATTCATATTAAGGGTCGCTTTCCTACAAGAGCTTTTTAATAGAGTATATTTGATATCTCCCTTCATGTTCGTAAGTAATAGAAATAACACATGTCAGCGGGGAGAGAGAGGTGGTAATTGGACCCAATAGAACTAGTCGGAGCCATAATTTAAATGGATAAGAAAATGATTTGGGACTCTGAACAGATGGTCTTCCCAAATGTTGATGAGGTCATTTTTTGCCATCAACAAACACTAATTATCATGAAGCAAAAAATATGACATTGAATGAGGTGGTGTATGTCCAACTCCCACCTTCACCAACTTCTTATCTCTCAAGATATTCCGAAGTGCAAGAAGTTGATAAGTTGCTTCAGAACCAAGTTGTCATTCTTTCCCTTCTGAAGGATAATGTCCATCAAGCGCAAATTCATATGAAGTAAGAGGTTCACCAACATCGCTCATAAATGTCTTTTAAGTGGGTGAGAAAGTGTTTCTTTGACTCCATCCTTATAAGTAGACGTCTCTCAAATAAAATGGATTCTGAAAGTTATCTCCAAAATTTTATGGGCCTTATCAGTTGGTTCAGGGTATTTGATTTATCGCCTACAAATTGGCATTGTGAGCCACTTCTGAAATCCACCTTGTCTTCCATGTCTATTATCTCAAAAACCTCACGGGACACAATTGTAAGTTTGAGACCATACTGCCTGAATTGGATGAGGAAGGTTCTATTTGGATCCATCTGAAATAGGTCATGGATTCAAGGGAATGACATATTTGCAGCCACGCTATCTAGGAAGTCCTCATCCAGTGGAAATACACCATACTAGAAGATGCAATCTGGGAACGAACAACTATTCTCCAGAAATTTCTACGGCTCCAACCTTGAGGAAAGTTTTGTTTCAAAAGGGGGATGGCATGTTAGGGTACAAACCTAACCCATTTATTAATTTAATTAGCCCAATCATCCCCGTAAGTGTCATGATTAGTTATTTTAATAAATAAATCCCCTAATAAATGTAAGTGGTTGACCCACATTGTAGAAAAGGGACCAGAATTAGTTATAATCTGTCATAGTTAATAAATAAAATGGTTAACATGCATTATGCAAGTGACCATGAGTAGTTAGGGTTTTTTCTCTCATGAAACTATATAATGTCAAATATAGTAAGGAAATTCTTGTATTTTATTTTTTAAATTGAGCTATGCTCTATTAGTTGTTTCCCCCTCGAAGAGGCAAGTGAACAATATTGTTGCGGACCTTAATTGAATATTTCCATTTTTTTCATTGCATTGTGTGCTTTTCTATGATATTTTTGGCATATTTTTCTCTTTGATATTTTCAACAGGTTAAAAATACTACAATAATAACCAAATTAACTGCAACAATTTCACAATTTTCACAACTCTTAGGCAATGAATGGAATCATTCATTCAAAATTCATGATTCAAGACCTCATGTCTGCCAATTATGGGCTGAACAAATTAGTGCAAGGACCATTTATTTATCATTATTAACAAAGGTGTTTTATGTGGCTTCCATCAACGTTGCTTGGAATTTAAATATCTCCCTGTTTATTTCTTTCCATATACCCCAGTAACTAGGGGAAATATTCCAAATGTAGTTAAGGATGGTATTGTAGAAAGTTTTCATCTACCAACTACTTATCGTGTTATGTATGCTATTAGGAATCTAATCCAATTTGGAAAACAAGTCCTTGATATTATTCCATAGACCCACAGTAAACATGCATAAATTGAACAGATGATACAAGGTATTGTAATTCAATAATGTGATACCCCTTGTCCAAGTGTTATTGCAGATATTATTATTTATATTTACTTGTAAATATTGTGGAATTTTGGTTGTTGGGCCAAGAATAAAGTTGAATGACATATGTCAATATCAATATATTGTTATGAACGAAATATTATTTATTCCATTTATTTTTTATTTGGAAATATAAGAAGAGCTAGCACATGAGTAGTCAAGCTATCAACCATCATGAAATTGGCTAAAAATAAGTTGTAGACCAAGAAATGATAGTTGTTGGAAGTGAAAATTGTCATAGTTTAAACCTCTATCTTTTCAAAATATTCCTACCACCATAATTAACATGACCAGAGAGAAAGGTCATGTAGTGGAAGCAAGAAGAAGGATTGCGGGAGAACAAGTAAATATGAGAACAAAGGCTTTAGTGGGAGAGAAATATTAGACCTGAAAGAAATTTTTTTTTTGAAGACTCAGTTCTAGAAGGATGTTTCTAGGGGTATAAGGAGGAGTATCACAAATATTACTGATTAATTTCCTAACATTGGGATAGTCTAAGGCTAGGGGGGATTTGTGGATGAAGCAATTCTTTGGTTGGGAGGAGTGTGTTAGCTCGTATTATATTTTCAAACATTTAGATAAGTAGAAAAATTGGTTATAGGATATTTGAAGAATCATGTCATAATTATTTGTACTATATGTTTAGATAGTATAATGAATGGTGAGTATATTTTTGGGTGAAATAATATATGATGAAAATACGATTTTTGTTAAGGAATTCACCATAGGAAAGTGTTCTGGGTAAAATAGCAAACAAATTTTGATTAAAGAAAATGAACGAAAACATGATATATATATATATGCAAGTAGGTTTATCAAGGCTATAATATAGCATGAAAGAAGAACAATGTGTCGAATATTCACAACCTAAAGTATCTACTGTATGTAAAATAACTCTTGGGAGGAACAAATGTAGAAACCCAAGTCCAAGAGTCATATATTTTATTCCCTATGTCTCAAGAGTCTTGTTGGGCTAAGAACTAAATAAAATAATGGTTATATGTGTATTCATATAAGTAAATATTGAATGTGGAAATAACCCTCATCTTTCCGCTAACACAGAACTATGAGAGTAGGGCTAAGGTACCCTTCCAAATAGAGGATTGAAAGAGTTTTTTTCATGGAAGCCATAATAAAATACCTAAATACAATAATTACTTTGTTTACAATAGTCAAAGATATAAACAATAATATGCCACTATTTAGGAATAATTGAAGCCTAATATTACTCAAGGAAAGATGTAATTATATAGTTAACATTTTCAAGTATTCTCAAAACATGAATAATAAAACTATGTAAAAATATATATGATTATTTATTCAAATTACCCCTAAGGGTTCTTATCAAGTACAATAAAATAAAATATACATTTGCAACGATTTGGGTTAAGTGTAGCAACTCCGAGCTTGCTAAATGGCATGTTGCTAATCGCAATGTTACAAAACTAAGAAAAACAAGAGCATGCATTGTCCAGGACGAGGGAAAAATGACCCAATAATGGGAAAAAATGTTATTATAGTCAAATAAGTATATTTTTGGTTAAATAATATTATAGTGGTATAGGTAGGAGTAATCAAGTCAGGAAAAACCTGGAACAAGAATTAAAATATATTTAAGCTTTGAACAAGAATCTAGTAATTATTTCATGGACATTTAGGAAAACTTGGTTACCTATAGTAGTAATGAATTACCTGAAACAATAGAAGGGTATTATTGGTTATTACTAAACAAGTAAGGCACAATCTTGAAAGGAAATAATGGGAGGGAATACAAATAAAATATATTAGAACAATTTGTTACTTGTTTAAAATAAGAGGAGAAAACTTCATCACTAAGAACCCCAACCTGTAAAAGAAAATAATTGCATGTACATTTTAATTACCATATGTAGAATAAAGAACACCAGAAGAAGGTTTAAAAATAAATTACATGAAATTACCCTTAGTCTGGGCAATGTGAGGTTAGATTATCTCACAGTTCTTCCAGAGAAAATTGAGAATTCCGATTTGAAAATTGATAATTATCCTTAAGGGGTTTGTAAACAATAAATTTTTTTATAAGTGATATGTAGCAAATTAATATAAACTAAAAGAGTTTCCTTTTCAAAATGAAAAAAGAGTAAATTAAAAATTCATAGACAAAGTGTCATTACTCACCATATTAGATTTGGAAGAAAAAACCCCATTATTGGGATTGTAAGAAAAATAAAATAGATATGCCATGATTTCGTGCATGAACCTACTCCAAAGGGAAGCAGAGGGTAAAAAAAAAAGACATATAGGAAGAAAATTTAACTGTAAATAGTGTTTAGAGGAAAGAAAAATGAATTTTCCTTAAGCCTTTGTAATAACCTGAACCAGATTATTAAATGAGAAGTGGCTACTAGGTTTATCCTTAAAAAAAACCATGTTGAGATGTTGTCAACCATTGAAATTTAAAACCTCATTGTTCTAAGGATAACTTCCTGAGGGAGCCACCAAAACCATGCAAGGGTCATCAATTAATTAGTGGTAAAAAATACAAAAAAACAATTCAAGAAAAGTGTAATAATAAAATTGTATAAGGACGATCTCTTTTCTTTGTAAAATACCTAGCGACTGAAGACATTTTAATATCATGAAATATCTGAACTCACATACTATATACCACATGTAATGCCCCCATATTTTTGGTATATGGAATGGAATAATAATTGAGGAATGAATTTGTAAGAGTAATTGAAATAAACCCTTATTGCATAGCCTGTCAGTGGAAGCCAACCGCACAAATGGAAAAGGGAATGTGGAAGGGGGGTGGGGTGTAACCCTAACTACCCTCTAACGCATTATTATGATTGGAACATGCCACCTAATCCTATTTGTTTAGATCCCTGACATATCATGCAATCCATCTAAGTGTCGCATGGAATCTGGGCCACGTAACCCCTCCCCCTCCATACCCCATGGTTATCCGAGTTAAGTCATATCACATTGCAAATTACGACAGAAGGTGAATACAAAGTAGTCGATATAGCACATCCTTTGTAATTTCTAGTTCTTGGGGTTCCAAATTTTGTAAATGTTAAAATAATGAAAATCACAAAGCTTTTATTTATGATCACAGGCATGCGAAAACTCATGGGAAAAGAGAGGTTATATTTTAAAAGTATACCTTTACATCAATAACTATGAGAGTAAGGTAGCTTGAACCCTTAGTAACTTTAACCATAACAAAAAATTATCAGATGTTGTCACATTTAATCAAGTATTATCATTTCGTAAACAAATAACTAGTATAATACTAATTAAAAAAAAAAATGTATTTCTCCTTAGTGAAATTGAAGGTATATTACAAATAAATAGTAAGTACATCGAGAGGACCCAGAAAGTTCCTCTTCTAAATATTGTCCCGTGATACTGGTTTGTTTTGTAGAAGTGGCCACAAGAATATTGACACTTTGGGCCATAAGTTTTGATTTAATATTTTTATAAAGAATTCCTCAATAGGTTCATCATGATATCATGAGTCTTGTTATAGACTCTAAACATAAATACAAAAATATGGCTATCGTGGTGTATGATCCAAATATGCAAGATACACAAGATTCTCACCACAAAACTATTTAATCCTACTTCTAGCTAATATGCTTCCTTGAATGAGAATATTCCCTTGGAACTATAACCCCATCTTAGCTTGTCCTCCTGAGGTGATATTTGGATCTTGTGAAGCTATATCTTATCCCAAATTCTCTCCCATATCTCTCTAGGTGGTTTAGGATGAGGCAATTGTTGGTCGTTGGCCTCATTTTCCCAATAATATTCTATTGTGACTCTTCCTTGGGTAGTTTTTTGTAATCTAATTTGTTCTAGCTCCACCTATTCCTCCATAATTAGCAATTTTTTCCCAGAGTCTTCCCATAATAGAGTTGTTTTCCCATTCCTAACTTCCCAAAATAAGTGCTTCTAAATCAATACATTGCCCTTATTTTCCAAATTCCAAACGATGATCCAAGGCCAGATGAATTCAATCATACTAGCTATTGAGGGGCACTTTAAGGTGTATATGTACAAGTCCAAATTCTTTTCCAGAGATCCAACCATCCTTGGAGCCATGGCTACCAAATTTTATCTTCCATCATCATGGCCATTGTAGAGGGGTCTCTCAATCTCATTCCTCCTTTCAATTTCGATTTGCACATCTTATACTAGGATACTCAAAGCCATTTTTTCTCCAATATTGAGCCTCCCCATAGAAAATATCATTGGGTGCATCTCAACTCACAAATAATGGCCATTTGATCCATCATTTAATAACATAGATACATATGCATTTATTGTAGCACAACGTTTAGGAGAACTAATCACCCTACCATGTCCATGGATAGAAAATTCTAGCTAGAAATTTTTCCCTGGAGTTTTGTAAGAATTTCTTCCTAGACACTCCATATAAGAGAACCATCCATGAAACCATCCATGAGGGGAGTTCCTAAGTATTTTGAAGGTAAAGTGTTGTTCTAGATCTCCAGGATGTTCACTACATGCCTTTGTACAATCATAGGAGTGTTGAAGAAAAATACTTGGGATTTGTTTCTATTTATTTCCATGCCCGAGTCCATAGAAAATAGGTGTAGGATATCTTTGAAATCCCATACTTCCTGTTGAAGCCTCAAATTTTTCCTTTTATTATCACTTTTCCCAAAGGTGCGACTACCTTAACTACTCCATGCTACCCCTTTTTATAAAAATGTCTTTCTCATTATCTTGTTTTGTTTAAGGAATGGAAAAAATGATAAAACCATGTTATTCAAGTGGTAATTTAGATTTTTAAGTAGTCTCTAACTTGTTTTGGGTTGACTATGTATTGGTCCGGAGAATTATGTTTGATTGGTTGCAAATTCTTGAAGAGTGCACAACTTTTTGATGTGTTGTTACTCTGATGCTATTAGTTGTAAAATCAAGATACATTACTTCTATTAATTTATTGGAGCTTGAGCATCTGGCCTTTGACCAATGCTCAAGTGGAAAACCGAAAAAGGTCATCATAACAATAGATGATATATGAAGCCACAATGAAAATTGGGGCATATTGTAACAAACCATTCTCTTTTTAACGATGGAAGTAACAACATAAGATCTATAAAAAAATATTGTCTTAATATGTACTGATTAGTTTTGATTTTTGGTTGGGTTATTAATCATCTTATTGTATAATTCACGCACCTTCGAGGTTGTTAAAACTATTGAATGTTTTCCATAGAAGGGGGGTATATTATATATTATTGTACCATTTTTTATCCAATATATTATGAAATATTTTCCTTCCCAAAGTCTTAACCGTGTGTTTAATTTCCTCAACCCTGATTGGTGAAGGGCCCCATTCACTGATAAGGTGTTGTAACTATGTTGATAGTTATATTAATTTAAATATATGTGAATTAAATTTAAGCTTTGATTATATAGTAGTTTCCATTTACAACAGTTGGTTTATGCACTTGTTATTTGGAAGAGACTGTGGATTCTTATAATGGTGTGAACTATTACTTGTAGCATAATTGCCTTTATTTATTATTCCTATTGATTTTGTTTATCATTATTTGTAACAAAATATGAATTTTGGTTCATTTAATATTTATTCTCTATTATGAATGAATGATTTAGCATTGATTATGCACTCATGTTATTCATAGAATGATTGAAAGTGGTTGTAATTGTTATTTGCAAAATATTGGATTGATAAGATAGGACTTGGATTCTTGTGTGGTGATTTTTTTATTTCTTCATTATCATAAAATATGTGGTTAATTTAGATTCTCACATTAGTTATTTCCAATTGCTATCTTTGAATGTTGTCATGTGACTGAATCTATGTGTGTCTTTGTTTTTTTCCCTACACAACCATTGGACAACCAACACTAGAAAACAACCCTCGCTTTATATATTTTTCGCATAGCATTGAAATAGAAAGAAAATACTTGCTTTTAAAAAGTAAATGTGAAGTGTTATAGTTTCATCAACAAGACAATTGTGGTGGTCGAAATTCTTGGGGTCGTTGCTAAGGAGCTTTCAAGGGCATGAATAATTGATCTAGTGTTGGATAGTTGCATCATTTTGGCATTACCGAGGCATGATTTTTAAAGACAGGAGGGTAATAAACCTACACAAATTACCAAATATATCCCTTTGGGAAAAAAACTTGGTAGCCTCTCGTACCACTGGTACCATAATAATTATATTGCATGAGTGAATCATATACGAGTATATGCCATGAGGTAAGAAAAACCAACATACAAATAACAATCCTATAGGTAAGAAAGGTAAAAAATAATAGTACTTTGGAAGGAAGACACATATAGGATATCATCTCAAAATTGGAGGTAGTGTCTCGTTACACTGCAGGATTTAGTTGTATGACCTTCCTAAGAAATATTTCTGTCGAAATAGGTTAAGCTAGACGTAAGAGGGAATTATGATATCAATGAAGATCTCATAGGTTGCAAAACTTAAACAAACCATTGAGATACATGCAAAATAATATACACTTGGTCCTAAGAATCAACACATGGTTGAAGGATAAGGGGAAACAAGGGATCATGCATCAATTTATAGTAGTATGTATTGAGGGATGTCCCTTGAGACCCTCCATCTCAACCATGGTAGTGTTGTTAAACCTACTAAGCCAAAGGTAGTCTCTCCCATTTCATTTCAGTAAGATTCCCCTAATTTTGGAAATCTAGAAGGATATTAGAGGATCTAGGAAGACATATCCAATAACACTTCCAATAAAGTTTCCTATTGCTAATACTCAGGAAAATTCCCCAATGAAACATATTTCTTTGGTAGCACTTCCCAATTTTCATGGAATTACCAATGAAGACCCAGATGCATTCTTATTTGAATTTGATGTGTTATGTCAAATCTATTATTGTAATGATGATTTGTAGAAGTTGAAATTATTCCTAGCAACCTTAAAGGGCTCTACTTTGAGGTGGCTTATGGGCCTAGGTGGCAATTCTCTAAACACATGAGATGAGATGAATAAGGAATTCCTTGAAAAATATTAGGAATATTTCAGATTGGGAGCTTAAGGAGTATTTATTTAAAATATAACAAATGAAAGAATAAAAATTGGAAGACTTCGTGGACTAGTTTCAATACAATGTGCAAATATATCCATATGCTTCGTTGGGAGGAGACATTTTGAAAAAAATTGTGATTAATGGAATACTGGATGAATGGTTGGATTTTTTGAATCTAATGGTAAAAGGAAACAATCGTAAATAAACTTATGATAATACATATAATGTATGTATAAATTATTCATGAGGATCAACCAAGAGAAAAGAAAGAACTAGGGACCTTTCTAAGGTCACAAGGTTAGCAACTGAAGGAGTAACTCGCACGAATATTGGTAATTTGTTGGAAGATTTCAAGACTGATATCCTTGGAACATTGGCCTCTCAGTTGGATGTTCTTCAATCCAAACAAAAAAAGTTATAAGATGAGAAGGAACTTGCTATATTTTTCACAAGATGCTAAATGAAGCATTATTCTAGAGAATTCCTACTGAAGGATGTAGAAATATGTGGGATTTGTGATGAGAAAAATTCTACAAAAACATGCACATCCTTACCCATATTGAAATCAATTTACCAGGGCCCTAATGAGGAGTTTGAATCATCTTTATTCATGGGATCAAAGAAGTCATTGCAACTATGAACCCAATATATGAATCATGACCCCTCTACATTTGTCAATATTTGGGCTAATCAATACAATATTCCATAGACACAACCATTTTTCCCCAAGTGGAAGAACCCCAAAAATTTCCAATATCCCTCACCATGGGCACAATGGCCAATTCAACCTATACAAAATCAATCTTGGTTATTGAATTGGAAAGGTTACCCCTTTCCTAGACAATAGTTTCCAACACCCCAACCATAATTATCTTCATTGATTCCCCCATAAGCCCAACTATAATATCTTGTGAATCCTTAGTCAATGCTTCAATAAGTGGTCATGTTATTCGACCCCACTTACCTATTCAAGTTGCGCCAAATACAAATAATAAAATATTTCAGCAGGTTGAAATAACCAACTTCCTGGCCTATAGTATTAGCCAAGTTGTGTGTAACGACATACAAATTGGATCTACAAAGACACTTCGCTCACACAATCCACTAATTGTTATAGAATGAGTGGAGGATGAATTTTCACAATAGGAAACATGGAAGAGTCATGATGAAGAGGTAAATCCCCAATATATCAAACACCTGAAATTGATGACAGAAAAAACAACTCAAGTGGTTGTTTCTAATCCAATGATACTTCAACTGTTGCTCCCCCATATCTTGAATTATTAGCAATAGCCAAAACAACCCCACAACTTGAATCTGGTCTGTTAGGGGAACTTTAGAATATATATATATATATTCCATTGCTCAAAGCAATAGGGGATGTTTCGATCTATGCTAATATTATCTAAGACTTATTCCTTAAGAAACCTAGGAGAAAACATAAGCATCCACCCAAGGCTCATGGTTTGGGAAAATTATCTAGTTTGATTTTAGGAGAAAATATACATGTTAAGTATGATGATCCCGGAACTCAAACTGTTATGGTTCAAATTCAAAAGAGAATTCTTCCAAATTCATTAGTGGACCTAGGAGAAAACATTAACATTATGACCAATGAAGATTTGTAAATGTTAGGATCTCCACCCCTGAGGCCCACACCCATAATCCTTGAAGTTGATGATGGCTCCACCATATGACCTGAGGGTGTTCTAGAATATGTATCCATCTTTGTGGATTCTTGGGCCTACCCAATAGAATTCATCATTCTCCAAACAAAATATATTCTTGGTGGTCACACTTTGATCATAATAAGAGCATGGTTAGCTATGGTCAATGCCTATATTGGATGCAGAACAGGGAATATGACAATATCCCATGGGTATTTGAAGAAGAATTCAACTCTTTATCCCCTAGAAAAACCTAACCTAGTGTGTGAATATCCTATATGGGATGATCTTGAACCTGAAGGTGATCTTACTTGGCTGATATTAACCATTGAAAAATCCCTAACGTTTAAAATTGAAATAGAGGAGGATATTATTAGTACTTTTATCAAAAACCCTTCCTCTGTTTCATAATCTATTCATTAGTTAATAGAAGCAACCATGGAAGATAATGCTATAGATGATTCTAATTTAAATAAAGAAGATGAGTAACTACCAACTACGTTCATCCATAAAAGTACCCCCATTGAGATTGAACTAGGGAAGACATTAGATATCAATCCAAAATTAACCCCTAAGTAGAATGATAAGTTGTTACAAGATTTAAAAAGAAAAAAGGAATCATTCACTTGGGACTACAAATATATGAAGGGTATACACCTTGATATTTGTACACATCATATCTATATAAAAAATTACTAAACTCCCATCCAGCAACCATTAAGGAGAATGAATCTCGATTTGAGGGATGTCATTAGAAAAGAACTCTATAAGTTGTTGGATGTTATTTTTATCTATCTCATATCTAACAATGAGTGGGTTTACCCTCTTGTAATTGTCCTAAAGAAGAATGGTAAGTTGTGAATATGTGTGGATTATCATGTGTAGAAATTATATAACTAATATGTTATATATCCAAGATTCTCCCGATCACACACTATTTTAACTTCATGCACAATACAAAATCTATTCCACCATTGATCATCACATGCAGAAATCAAATCAATTGAAATGCACACATGAAACTAGAAAAAATCACACACATTAACATAGTGATTTAACGGGAAAGCCTGAAGATAAAAACCCCAACTATCTGTATATAATATATTTCATAGAGATCATGTAACAATCCTCATACAAATCTGAACATATCAAGCTCTCAGTACAATACAATCGCTACACACTAATCAGGCCCGATCTAGAAAATCCATGCACCGATATTTGCCACCTGCTAGCATGCCTCTACTGCACAATCCTTGCTGAAGAATGGCTCTGAATGAACTATAATTTCTCCAGCCTTTCTCACGCAATCCTCATAGGCATCTCCACTGAATTTGTGGTGAAAAAAATGCAACACTATAGTCACAACTGATAGTCACACTTGCTCTTTCATCTACCTCTCCACTGGTCTCCACTGAAACTGCTGTTGAGCCTCAAAATTGTGCTTTCTTTCACCTCATTTTACCTCATTTTCCCTTGTCCATTGCTATCCTAGACCCAATTGATCAATGAATATAGTTAAAATTACTTCTAGAATGATTTACATGACTGAATTGCTAAGTTTTGTGATTTTTTCCATTGTAAAGCATTTTGACCGGAACTAGCTGCAGAATGCAGACATTCCGTAGCTAACCGGCGATTCTGCAGCTGCCTTCACGTTTGAGTATGTTTCCAGGTGGCCTCTCAAGGAAAACCGCATATGGGCATAATCCACGTCATGTCTACATGGTTCGTTGCTCATCATGGAGGAAGAAACGAATTATGGGTACGGTTTTGGAACGTGGGAACACATTTAGGAAAGCAGACTTCTATTAGGACTGTCTCAGTCCAGATGTCTTTTTCCTCTTCACGCAGCCACTTCAAGAGTCCTAACGTGATTCCGATAAGGAAAGACAGCGTTCCTGAATTGTTGCAAGTATTGTTATGTGCATTTGCTTTATAAACACTTGGGAGACCGAGAGCTATGTTAGATTTTATGTTAGATTTGATGCTAGATTTTGTTTAGACTCTGTGCTACATTTCTGAAGACGCAGAGTGTTATGTTCAAGTTCTTTCATCTTTAATGAAGCAGACAGTGTTGTTGTGAAGGCGTTTATTTAATTTGGAGTTGAATTCCGTCAGGTGGTAGAGGGCCCCTGCCTCTTGCACGGATTTATTTGCGTAAATTAGATAAGTCTTCTAGCTGCCTTTACGTTTTGAATTTGAATTAATAGTTGTTTTAATTAGCTACTGTAGTTGTACTCATTCTAACTCTTCCACAAGAAGAAGCTCTTCCAAAAGACTATAATGATGAATGGGAAATGACTATAGTATTGTAGGATTAGGAGTTGAATTCATAGTTGTTTTTAATTAGCTACTGTAGTTATATTCATTCTAACTCTTCCACGAGAAGAAATTCTTCCAAAATATTATAATGATGAATGAAAATGGCTATAGTACTGTAGGATTTAGTTGTAATTTTTGTTGTTCACTATCACAGTTACACTTGTTCTAATCACTCTTCCACAAGAAGAAACTTTTCCAAGAAATTCTTAAGAAGTTCAAGACATGACCGTGATAATGAATGATTTAGTTTTGTGTTTGCACTAAGTATCATCTCTGTTCTTTCTCTTAAACGCTTGCCCAAAACATCATAATGACGAGTAGGATATGGATATGATATCTTAGTTTTTCATTGCTTTCAGTCTTTTTGCTTGCATTTGCATTCAATTACACAGTCAGAATTGCTCTAATACCTCTTCCAAAAGAAGGAACTCTTCCAAAATATCACTAATAATGGACAAACAGATTGTGTAACTTCATAGAATAATGCATGATAGCATAGTTTAGGATACTCCGGAGTTTAATTGCACTTAACTCATGTTCAGTTACTTTGTTTTGAGTTTGATGATGACTTGTAGTTCAACATTGTTCTAGATTAGTGGCATCTTAAGTTCATTCTTAGATTAACTCATTGCACTTGCACTTCACATTCAGATTGTCATCCACTGCACAATAGATTACTTCAGTTGTTAAGATTAACAAGACAGCCTTCATTATTTACAAACATCTTCTTGTTCTAAAATCTACAAGTGATCCATAACCATATGAACAGAAGACAACATCACTATAAGGTCTGAAGTACCTCTGCAATTTCCTTATCATTTCATAAACAGAGTCCTCCCTCAAAAGCCTACTTTGAAAAGAAATCAATAACTTTTGAGTAAAGGTTTTGTGACATTCAATTGAATTGCAGAATAGAGATAGGAACTAGTTCTAGAATAGAAGATCTTATGATGATAACAATGTTTTCCTCTAAATATGTTTCAAATCTCTAATCAAGGACAAAATGTTGCATCATTGTAAGTTAGTTGTTTAACTGATTAGTTAGAGGATTTGCATACTTAGTGATCATTTCTCAAGTTTAGTTTGTGTTTTGAATCATTTGCTTAAAAGTCATTATCAAGCTTTGCTTTTGCTTAGTCATAGTTTAGATTTGATTCTGCTTCAGTGTTTCCAATTGCATTTGTCATTTGTTATCCATCAATTAGGCTTAACTCTGTTTTTAATCACCAGCTCCTTTCCATTAGCTTTCTAGGCATTTTCCCTTGTAAACATAAAACAACCAAAAGACCAAAAACATCATAAATCATCACAAAAGACCAAAAACATCACAAAACACTACACACAACGCACTAGGAAACAAGCACCTAGGTACATACAGTACACTTCACTTCAGCAGTTTACAAATCCTGGTTGACAATTAAATGAGCTCAGTTTAGGAGACTAGATTGAGACCAAACATTTTGGCGCCGTTGCCGGGGAAGTGAAAACTAGGTAACCTTTGTTTCTTAGCATCCAAAAACAATTTTATGCGTAGGGAGAGAGATTCAAGGGGAAGATTTATAAGCGGCAGAGGCAGAAGTTTGATTTCTAGAACACCACTTGTTTCATCTAGATCCAGAGCTAGTACACCTTCAACTCAAACCCATCTTCCATCCTCCCTTGATCCTAGACTTCTAGAAGATCTAAGGTCAACTATTCCATTAGAGAAACCTTCCACTTCATCCACTGAACCTGCCATAGAAGAAGATCTAAAGACTCCTAGTAGGGATACAAACCTTTCCACTTCCACAGGAGAGTCAACCATGGCAGAAGAAGGAGGAGGAGGAGTTTTTAATGGAGAAAACACACTATTTGGAGGAAGAGGTAGAGGTAGAGGAGAAAGAGGTAGAGGAGAAGGAGGTAGAGGCGAAAATGGAGGAAGAGGTAGATGGGTTCCCTATACTTGATGAAGAAACCAATACAACCATGAAAAACATTTCACCCTCTGTCCTTCCAAACTTCTATGGACTTAAAACTGAAGATCCTGAAAAACTACCTACAAGATGCTCAAAAACTGAAATTATTTCCTTCAACTTTGAAGGGAGCAGCATTGAAGTGGTTTATGAGCCTAATCAGTAGTTCTATTAGAACATGGGAAGATATGAAACAAGCATTTCTAGAGAGATACTTGGATTATTGTATGCCGGTTAATCATAAGGAAGAAGTGTTCAAGATGTTACAAAAAGAAGATGAAAACTTAGAAGGTTTGTTGGAAAGATTTAATTACAACATCAAAAGGGTGAAAATGGAAAATCTAGATCAAGACACCTTAAAAGCTCTTTTGTTGAAAAAAATTAGGGATGAATGGTTGGATATTCTTAACATGATGGGAAAAGGGGATATATCACAACTTACATTACCTGAAATATCTGAGTTATGTATCAACCTTTCCAGAGGGAAATCTAAAACTGTCAAAGGTCCAAGAGATCCCGCTCTTACAAGGGCAAGTAAATCTGCTTCTGGGACAGTAAGTAGATCAGAAATAGGACACATGCTTGATGATTTTAAATCTGACATCTTAGGGAGTCTTAGTGAACAAATAGACACCCTTAAGATACAAAACAAGCAAAAGGCTGAATCTGATGCTTTGGCAATCTTTTGTCCCAAATGTAGAAAGAAACATGCCTTAAGAGAATGTCCTTTAGATGTAAAATTTGTAGAGACCTATGTCATTTGTTCTGAAAAACATGAGACCAAGAATTGTCCTTCTCTTCCTGGTCTCAAAGCTGTCTTTCAGGAAGAAACTCCTACAGACTCCACAGAATCTCTTAACTTTGTATCTAGAAGACCTTGGTAGGGACCTCAGACACAAGGATTCCATGATCAAATGTATAATCAACCTCCACCTTGGAATTCTTGGCAGCAACCTTGGCCCCAATTTCAAAATCAATCTCAATCTTGGGCACAAGGAACACAAAGTCCCTATGGAAGATACTCTCCATATTATCAGTATCCACCATTCTATCCACCATATCCACATTTTTATCCTCAAAATCCTCAACAAAATTTCCCTCAAAATCTTCAACAAAATTTTCAACAAAATCCTCAACAACATCATCAGAACCAACCACATCAAAATCAACCACTTCCATTACCATTCCCTCAAAAATCAAATCAATTGCCGGCTCAACCCATACCAAACCCCAATAATAAGAACCCTCAAAATACATACATGATAGAAGGCCAACAATTTCCAACTTATTTAATCACTCCTTTAGACCTTAGTGATGTTCAACTGAGGTCTGGAAGAATACTTGAAAAGAGGAAACCTTTTGTGATCATACAAGAACAAGATAATTCCGAGGAAGACTCCCTACGGGTGAATAAAAGTCTTGAGGAAGACACATCCTTTCAAGACCCACACATTGAAAAACTAAAACAAAAAGATCCAATAAATCCAACTCTTGTATTAGAGCAACCATCCACATCTACTTCTATACCTCCCTTTCCGGAAAGATTACAAATTGATAGAGGTGTAGAAAAACAAATCATGGTGCCTAATTATGATTTCTTAGATGAATTTAGAAATGTTTGCATTAAAATTCCATTATTGCAAGCCATCAAGGAAATCCCAATTTTAGCCAAAACAATAAAGGAGTTGAGTATGAAGACAACAAGAAAAATAATAAGAGAAACCAAGAAAATTCAACTGGTAGGACAAATAGCAGACATTATGATGGGCAAGATTGCTATTCCAAAGTATCTTGACCCAGGAAATCCAGTTGTCAAAATTCACATCAATGGAATTGAAATTAAAAACACACTCATTGACTTAGGAGCAGCAATAAATATCATGAGTAGACAAATCATGGACAAACTGAAACTTCCTAATCTTCTCTTTACACCCACACTATTACAATTAGCAGATAGATCTGTGATCAGACCGGATGGGGTAATAGAAGACATTCCAGTGTCCCTAGACTCTTGGGAGTACCCTGTGGATTTCATGATCCTGACACCCAAGAATAATCTAGGAGGCCATCTTGTTATACTAGGAAGACCTTGGTTGGCTACAGCTGATGCTTTTATTAGTTGTAGGTCCGGTGATATGTATATTTCTGATGGTAGTTCAACAAAGAAATTCACTTTATATCCTCCAGCTAAGACAATTACAGATCTAGATGACACTCAATGGATAGAGGATGAAGAAAATTTACAACCACTCTTCACAATTTCAGAAATTAGTGAAGATAATCGAATTCTGAATACTCTAGAAAACTTTGAATCCTCTCTAAAACACAAACATGAATCATTTCAAGAGGGATCCAATATTGAGTTTTTGTCATCTAGGCAGATGTCTCTTCATTCTATGGACAAATTTGGCAGCTCTACAAGTGAAATTTTTCCAGGCAAAACCTTGAACATAAACAAAAATCTAGAAAAATCTCAACAAGAAGAGTTAGTCAAAGTATTACAGAGACATTCTTCTGCATATGCATGGGAATACACTGACATGAAAGGGATAAGTCCCAAGACTTGTACTCATTACATCTATATAGAGGCAAATTGCAAACCAATCAGACAGCCTCAAAGACGGATGAATCCAAATCTTAGGGAAATTGTCAAGGAAGAATTGCAAAAATTATTAAATGTTAATTTCATCTATCCTATTTCAGATAGTCAGTGGGTTTCTCCTTTGGTAATTGTGCCAAAGAAAAATGGAAAATGGAGGGTGTGTCTTGACTACCGAGAACTGAATAAAGCTACTCTTAAAGACCATTTTCCCTTACCTTTCATAGATCAAGTATTAGATACATTAGCTGGCAAAAAGTACTTTTCATTCCTAGATGGGTTTAGTGGTTACAATCAAATCCAAGTAGCACTTGAAGACAAAGATAAAACCACATTTACTTGTCCTTGGGGTACCTATGCCTACCGAGTATTGCCATTTGGGTTATGCAATGCACCTGCAACATTCCAAAGGGCAGTATTAGGAATTTTTTCTGATCTGATACATGACTGTGTAGAGGTTTATATGGATGATTTCACAGTTTATGGGGACACATTTGAAGAGGCTTTAGAAAACTTGGAAAAAGTCTTAAAAAGATGTCAAGAATCAAACCTTTCACTTAGTCATGAAAAATGTTTTATGATGTTCACTGAAGGTATTGTTTTAGGGCACCACATTTCAGGGGATGGGATTAGAGTAGATGAGGCGAAAGTTGAAGTTATTTCTAACCTATCCATTCCAAATTGTCAAAAAGATGTTAGAAGTTTTCTAGGATTTACAGGGTATTATCGGAGATTTATAGAAAAATTCACCAAAATAGCATCTCCTCTCTTCAAATTACTCACCAAAGATTGTGAATTTAAGTGGACTTTTGATTGCCAGTTAGCTTTTGAAACCCTGAAAACCAAAATTTCTGAAGCACCTATATTAAGGGGACCTAACTGGAAGTTACCTTTTCATATCTCGACGGATGCTTCCGATACAGCTCTGGGAGCAGTATTGGGACAGAAAGATTTAATTCCCTATGCCATCTATTATATCAGTAAAAATTTGACTCCTGCAGAGTTAAACTATACTGTAACTGAAAAAGAGTTTTTAGCTGTTGTTCATGCCATAAACAAATTTAGACACTATATAACATGCTATGAAACTTTTTTCCACACTGATCATTCTGCAATTAGATATTTAATGAATAAATCAATCACTAATGGCAGAGTTATAAGATGGTTGTTACTATTGCAAGAATTCAACATTACTATTCTAGATAGGCCTGGAAAACAAAACACAGTGGCTGATTTCCTATCTAGAATCCAAAATATCAAAGATGACACTCCGGTTGAAGATCAATTTCCTGACGAATATCTTTTTGCAATCTCTACTCAGACTCCATGGTTTTCTGATATTGCTAATTATTTAGTTTCAGGAAAATTTCCTTCAATTATGAATGCAAGGGATAAAAGAAAAATCATTAATGATAGTGCAAGATATTCATGGGTCGCTAATGAGTTGTACAAGACAGGTCCAGATTTGATTATTAGAAGGTGTGTTCGTGAAGATGAGATGCCTGAAATTCTCAAGGCATGTCATGATGAACCTTGTGGCGGACACTTTGCAGATAAGAGGACAACCTATAAGATCCTTAATTTAGGATATTATTGGCCATCTTTGTTTAAAGATGCAAGGGAGTATGTCAAAAGGTGTGACAGTTGCCAAAGGGTAGGGAAACCTTCTCCTTCAGGTGAGATGCCATTACAACCTCGGGTACACATTGAACCTTTTGAAAAATGGGCCTTGGATTTTGTAGGACCTATAAGTCCTCCATCAAGACAAAAGAAATACATATTAGTTTGCACTGATTATGTTACTAAGTGGGTAGAAGCTAAACCATTACTTGTTGCTAATGAATCATCTGTAGTTACTTTTCTTTTGAGGATATTTTTACTCGTTTTGGTGTCCCAAGGGAAATTGTTACAGATCAAGGAGCTCAATTTACATCAAGGCTAGTGGAGCAAATGATGGAGAAGTATAAAATCATACATAGAACATCTACTCCTTATCATCCACAAGCAAATGGTCAAGTGGAATCCACTAATAAAGTCATTGAAGGAATCCTAACAAAGACTGTTCATCTACATAGAAAAGATTGGGTAGATAGGCTTCCTGAAGCCTTGTGGGCCTATAGAACTACATGGAGAAACACAACAGGCCATACTCCTTATGAGCTTGTTTATGGAAAGCAAGTTTTGTTTCCCATAGAGTTCCAAATTCAAACTTTCAAGATGGCATTTCAGTTAGGACTTGATCTAACGGAGGCACAAAAGCATAGACTGGAGCAAATTAATGAATTGGATGAGATCAGACAAGATGCAGTTCAGAAAACAAGTCTAGTCCAACAGCAAAGGGCTAGATGGCATGACAAGTACATCAAGGAGAAGAAATTCAAAGAGGGTGACTGGGCTCCCTTGTTTGATTCAAAATTCAAGGAGTTTCAAGGGAAATTTTAGACACATTGGCTTGGGCCATATG
Organism: Pinus albicaulis; assembly: GCA_034641835.2. Classification (NCBI taxonomy): domain Eukaryota; kingdom Viridiplantae; phylum Streptophyta; class Pinopsida; order Pinales; family Pinaceae; genus Pinus; species Pinus albicaulis. The sequence continues at coordinate 43,816,999 of MU968359.1, forward strand.
AAATTGTTCGAATTTTTGATAATGGGGCAGTAAAAATTAGAACTATAGATGAAGAAGAGGTCACTTTTCTTGTGAATGGTCATAGACTGAAGCTATACCACAAACCACTCTCAAGAGAAGAGTTTGTCAAGAAGTTCCAAGAAAGCAATGATGTGAAGTTAATGAAGAAGAGTCTCTCTTCTTCATCAACTTGATTAAATTTTCTGAAGCATTTCTCTTTTGAAAAAAATAAAATAAAAAATAAAAATAAAAATAAAAATAAAAATAAAGGTATAAAAATGAAAACCAATCATTAATTGGCATGTTTATACAGAAAGATAGGGTGAAAATCAGAGTCTCTCTGACACTCTAACTTTTCCCATTTTTGTTTTTACAAGCAACTGTTAAAAAAAAAATCATAAGTTCAGATCCATAGTGCTTATGATCCATCTCATTTCATTTCACTCCATTCACTTATTCATCCATACTCCATCTCATCCATCATTCATATTTCACTCCATTCCACATTTCATTCATCTCATTCCATCTTCCATCCATCTCATTTTCATGTCAAAATACAATTTATTTGATGTCTTGCTGTAAGTAAATAAAACATGTCATGAATTGCAATACAGTTCTTATGTTCTTTCACTTCATTTCATAAACTGAATCCATTCCATTTCATCATCCACTTCATACATATCATAATCCATCATCCATCTTCATTCATACCATATAAAATTTCACCCATATTCCAAAAACACTCCATTCCATGATTAAAATGCTCTACAGGAACATTCTGCAGCTCAGTAGACATTCTGCAGCTAATCAGCCTTTCTGCAGCCAGACAGTCTTTCCGCAGCTACAAACCCTAAAGGCATCAATCAACAGACATTAGAATTGCAACAAAGTGACCCAGTGTATCCATGAATCAAAAGCATCAAGAAAATTATGAAGACTCTTCCAAAGATGAACAAAGAAGACAAAGACTACAAAAATCAAATGAAAGGCAGAGGTAACAAGTTTAAATTATAATGGCATTTCATTAAAGTTTAGCATAGTTTTAGTTATGGATTGTTCAAAAGGTTGTTTTAATTATTTTTATTGATCAAGACCAATAAACCCTCCACAGACTTTGGATTAAAATCTCCCATTTCAAATTTCATGCCCGATATCATTTAAGCGGTTAAAATGGTCGAGGTATTTGAATTCTTCACATCTCTTAACCAAATCATTCAATGATGATTCTCTTTGCCGTTGTAAAAATCTCCGCCGTCTCTTCAATCATTAATTCATTCCCTCCACCTCACTCCACTACTTCATTCCGTGACCACTGCCATCACTCCATTCTGTAGCCGACATTTCATTCCGTAGACAGAGATATTCTTATCACCGAGAGCAGAGCCAAAGGATATCAGTTTGAATAGCATTGAGCATTGTAAACTCAGAGCAGAGCAAAAGGGTAAATTCAGAGGTATAGCAGCGTGAGAAGTTGAAGCCACTTGATTCCGTGGGCAGAAAAAGTATCACTGTGGGCAGAGATTGAGCATTTTCACTATAAACACAGAAGTGTAGCAGTATGGAGTTTGAAGTCTTTTGTCACTAGGAGACAGAGGTGTTGCAGTGTTGAATTCGAAACCATTTGCTACCAAGAGCCAGAGATATTGCAATGGAGAAGTTGAAGCTAGTTGTCACTGTCAAACAGAGATATATCAGTCCAAAGTTCAATTGTCAACAGAGGCATATCAGCCCGAAGTTTTGAAGTTGTTGCCACTATCAATCAGAGGTATGTCATTCCAAAGTTTGAAACAATTTCCATTCAGAACTTGAAACCATTTCAATTCGAAGGTGAAAGTCATTTTTTTTGTGGGAAGAAGAGTGTTAATTTGAACATTGAAGAAGCAATCATGGGTTTCATTGTAAGGACTGAACCAGTGGGTTCAAAATATTTAGAAGGCTACCCTCAATGCAAAGAAATGTTACAACAAATAGGATGGCTTCAATTTTTGGAGAAATTTAATGGCTTCCACAAGGAAGTCACTAAAACATTTGCAAGATCATTTCAAGGAATCGAAGTTGAAGTAGGAGATGTCAAATTTACTGTCACTGAAGTTTTCATTGCAGAGGCTATAGGATTGCTCAGAACTGGAGAGAGATGGTTTAAAAATAGAGAATTCCACAATGACTCCTGGAAACAAATTTTAAAATCACCAAGTATGGATGTCAGTGTATTTAAGAAAGGAATTCCCAGCTCTGCATTGAAAAAAAAATGGAGAAACATACTACTTCTTTTGCAAAATTTTATTACATGTGAGGGTAGATATGGAACATTTTATGTCTACCACATTAGACTAATGATGAATTTTCTGGGTGAAGACTTAAACCTACCATATTTCTTGCTTCAAAGTATGAAGAAGATGGCTTCCTGTGTTCAGAGAAGGGTTCAATTTTTAGAGACAACCCTATATCATCATGGTTTGGTCAAAATTCTGATTGAACATCATCTAACTAAAACAAATGATACATGGGACGATTTCTTGATAAGAAATCATTTTGAAGAGCCAAAAGAACCCTCACCAGAACCACATCCTACAAGGAGAAGTAGGAAATGGAGGGCCTCAAAAGTTGAAATTGACAAACCAGTCCAAGAGAGCAGTGAGGAAATCATTTTAGAAAAGTTGACTCAAATCAAGAGGCAACTTAAGGAAGAAAAGGTAATCAGGAAATCTACCATGGAGAAAGGAGAAGGATCTTTTCAGCCTAGAAGAAGCCACAGACTAAAAGGGAAACTGAAGAAAACACTAATCAAACAAACAGGGGTGATTGATATAGAAGACGAGGAAACATCCATGGAAGAAGATATTGAAGAGGATTTTTATGAAGGAACCCCTGAAATTGACCCTGCTCAACAGGAAATTTATGACTATGTGGAAAATTTGGAGAGGAGAGCTTCAGAAAGCAGAGAGAGAACCCCCAGTCCTCCACTGTCTGAAATAGATATATTAAGAAGGGATAGGTATGAGTTGGAATTGTTGAATAGACACATCAAAAACGAAAATGAAATTCTCAAGGATCAAATCAAGCTCAAAACTGATATGAACTCAACCTTATCCCTGCATATAGACAAAGTGGAGAAGACCAATGAGAAGTTGAAGACAAGGAACAAAAAGCTAATCAGGGCACTCACCAACCTAAGGTTCAAACTTGTTATCAGAAAACCCAGAAGATCTCTAGCTTCCAGACAAAGGGGAAGGAGAGGATTAGATGTCCTTGCAGAAGCCTCTGAATTCATAGGATAATTTGCATGAGGACATGCAAAGAGACAGCAGTGGGGGTATGTTGAGCCTCAAAATTGTGCTTTCTTTCACCTCATTTTACCTCATTTTCCCTTGTCCATTGCTATCCTAGACCCAATTTATCAATGAATATAGTTAAAATTACTTCTAGAATTATTTACATGACTGACTTGCTAAAGTTTTGTGATTTTTGCCATTGTAAAGCATTTTGACCGGAACTAGCTGCAGAATGCAGACATTCCGTAGCTAACCAACGATTCTGCAGCTGCCTTCACGTTTGAGTATGTTCCAGGTGGCCTCTCAAGGAAAACCGCATATGGGCATAATCCACGTCATGTCTACATGGTTCGTTGCTCATCATGGAGGAAGAAACGAATTCTGGGTACGGTTTTGGAACGTGGGAACACATTTAGGAAAGTAGACTTCTATTAGGACTGTCTCAGTCCAGATGTCTTTTTCCTCTTCACGCAGCCACTTCAAGAGTCCTAATGTGATTCCGATAAGGAAAGACAGTGTTCCTGAATTGTTGCAAGTCTTGTTATGTGCATTTTCTATATAAACACTTGGGAAACCGAGAGCTATGTTAGATTTTATGTTAGATTTGATGCTAGATTTTGTTTAGACTCTGTGCTACATTTCTGAAGACGCAGAGTATTATGTTCAAGTTCTTTCATCTTTAATGAAGCAGACAGTGTTATTGTGAAGGCGTTGATTTAATTTGGAGTTGAATTCCGTCAGGTGGTAGAGGGCCCCTGCCTCTTGCACGGATTTATTTTGCGTAAATTAGATAAGTCTTCTAGCTGCCTTTACGTTTTGAATTTGAATTAGTAGTTGTTTTTAATTAGCTACTGTAGTTACATTCATTCTAACTCTTCCACAAGAAGAAATTCTTCCAAAATATTATAATGATGAATGAGGAATAGCTATAGTATTGTAGGATTTGAAGTTGAATTCATAGTTGTTTTTAATTAGCTATTGTAGTTATATTCATTCTAACTCTTCCACAAGAAGAAATTCTTCCAAAAGATTATAATGATGAATGGAAAATGGCTATAGTACTGTAGGATTTAGTTGTAATTTTTGTTGTTCACTATCACAATTACACTTGTTCTAATCACTCTTCCACAAGAAGAAACTCTTCCAAGAAATCCTTAAGAAGTTCAAGACATGACCGTGATAATGAATGATTTAGTTGTGTGTTTGCACTAAGTATCATCTCTGTTCTTTCTCTTAAACGCTTGCCCAAAACATCATAATGACGAGTAGGATATGGATATGATATCTTAGTTTTTCATTGCTTTCAGTCTTTTTGCTTGCATTTGCATTCAATTACACAGTCAGAATTGCTCTAATACCTCTTCCAAAAGAAGGAACTCTTCCAAAATATCACTAATGATGGACAAACAAATTGTGTAACTTCATAGAATAATGCATGATAGCATAGTTAGGATACTCCGGAGTTTAATTGCACTTAAATCATGTTCAGTTACTTTGTTTTGAGTTTGATGATGACTTGTAGTTCAGCATTGTTCTAGATTAGTGGCATCTTAAGTTCATTCTTAGATTAACTCATTGCACTTGCACTTCACATTCAGATTGTCATCCACTACACAATAGATTACTTCAGTTGTTAAGATTAACAAGACAGCCTTCATTATTTACAAACATCTTCTTGTTCTAAAATCTACAATTGATCCATAACCACATGAACAGAAGACAACATCACTATAAGGCCCGAAGCATCTCTGCAATTTCCTTATCATTTCATAAACAGAGTCCTCCCTCAAAAGCCTACTTTGAAAAGAAATCAATAACTTTTGAGTAAAGGTTTTGTGACATTCAATTGAATTGCAGAATAGAGATAGGAACTAGTTCTAGAATAGAAGATCTTATGATGATAACAATGTTTTCCTCTAAATATGTTTCAAATCTCTAATCAAGGACAAAATGTTGCATCATTGTAAGTTAGTTGTTTAACTGATTAGTTAGAGGATTTCCATACTTAGTGATCATTTCTCAAGTTTAGTTTGTGTTTTGAATCATTTGCTTAAAAGTCATTATCAAGCTTTGCTTTTACTTAGTCATAGTTTAGATTTGATCCTGCTTCAGTGTTTCCAATTGCATTTGTCATTTATTATCCATCAATTAGGCTTAACTCTGTTTTTAATCACCAGCTCCTTTCCATTAGCTTTCTAGGCATTTTCCCTTGTAAACATAAAACAACCAAAAGACAAAAAACATCATAAATCATCACAAAAGACCAAAAACATCACAAAACACTACACACAACGCATTAGGAAACAAGCACCTAGGTACATACAGTACACTTCACTTCAACAATTTACAAGTCCTGGTTGACAATTAAATGAGCTCAGTTTAGGAGACTAGATTGAGACCAAACAACTGCCATGCACTGTAGTTAACTAATGTGTTCTTCAGTTGTTTAATGAGTTAATATTTAGTGAATTAATTATTAATTAATTCACACCACTCTCACTAGTGTATCAATCAGTTAGACTAGATACAACTAGCTCAACTATGTCTAACTAAGTTAAACTGAACACAACTCCACCAACTACTTCTACAACTCCACCAAACTCTGTCACATGAGTTCTAACTGAAGTCCTCCATGCATTAGCACTAGTAAACCCTCAAGAATAGTGTAATTCCTTCTATCAGCTCCTGTGCCACATCTGTGCACTTAACTAAAGTGCTCCAAGAGAATAAGATAATGTTTAGAGTCCAAATATTATTAAGAGCTAATAATATTCGATATATCTATTTTTAGACTGGAAATCTAAAAATAGATTCCACCCAATATGTCTAAAAATATAAGTCCATCTATTTTTCCAACCTAACCAACCATCCACAAATAACATCCTTCAACTCATAGAATATGATTGACATGTCTAAAAATAGACATAGTCTAAAAATAGACTTTGCACCAAAAATAGCCTGCGGGCCCACTTAGTGAAGGCGACTCTTTTCACTAAGCTCATCATCTTGTTGAATCTCAACACTCCCTCTCAACAAGATAGGGATTATCTACCACCCCGATCCTGTCTCTATGGTATTCGAATTTTCTCTTGGTGAGCGCCTTCGTCAGAATATCTGCATCCTCATCCTCTGTAGGAACATAGAAAGCAACATGATCTTCCGCTGCACAAAATCTCTAATATGATGATACCGGATGTCAATATGTTTAGATCTATCATGAAATACTAGATTAACAGAGATTTTAATGCAAATCTTATTATCACATTATATCACAGTAGGATCTAAGTGTGAACCGAACAACCTGACCAGGATCTTCCTCATCCATATAGCCTCGCATGCAGCCAAAATTGTTTCCATGTACTCAGCCTCTGCTGAACTAAGTGCCACAGATCTATGTTTCCTGTTGTACCAAGAAACTGCTGTAGACCTGATACTGAATATCCCTCCAGATGTTCTCTTTCTTTCCGTTGGGCTCCCTGCCCAATCTGCATCTGAAAAACCATGCAGCTTCACCTCATCCGACTGTCTGTACCACAATCCATATCCTGATGTGCCCTTGAGATACCTCATGACATGCTTTCATGCCTTCCAAAAGAGCTTGGTAGGCTTAAACATAGCTTGTGAAAGTTGGTTAACAGCATAGCATATGTCCGGTCGTATATTGACTAGATACATGAGCAAACCAACCAACTGTCGATAAACAGTGAAATCCACTACCTCTGCCAATGTAGCATCCTCTTTCCTCCAACCACCAGGAAGAGGAGTGTCGATAGGCTTGCAGCCTTGCATGTTGAACTTCTCCAGTATCTCCTGGGCATACTTGGCTTGAGACACAAACAATCCATCCTTCTGCTGCCAAATTTCCAATCCCAAGAAATAATGAAGGAGGCCCAAGTCCTTCATCTCAAACTCTTTTGCAAGATCTGCCTTGCATGAGTGTATCAACATTTCATCACTTGTTAGTATCAAATCATCTACATAAAGTACAATGATCAACGACTTACCCTCCACCACAATTTGGTATAGGTTCGGATCCGCCTCACTCTTGGTGAAACCAAGTCCGGTGAAATAACTGTCTATCTGTGTGTACCAAGCACGAGGTGCTTGTTTCAGCCCATACAACGCTCTTTTGAGCCTGCACACATGCGACTCGTTGCTGAAGATTTCGAAACCTTCAGGCTGATCTATGTACACCTCCTCCTCAATGACTCCATTGAAGAACGCATTCTTCACATCCATCTGATGAATGTGCCAACCCATCTGCGCTGAGAGAGCAAGGATGGTCCATATGGAAGAATACCTTGCGACAGGTGCAAAGGTTTCTTCATAGTCAATCCCCTCGATCTATGAGAAGCCCCAGGAAACAAAAATTTCCTTGTACTTCTCGACACTCCTATCAGCAGCTTACTTCACTTTGTAGATCCATCTCGAACCTACCACTGATTTCCCTTTCGGCCTTGGGACAATCTCCCATGCACTGACAATCGAATCATACTCTTCCACCAGGGCATCTACCCATGCAGGATCCTCCACAGCTTCCTCGAAAGAGAATGGTTTTGTCACGATACACTTGCTCATCAGAGCCATGTATCCAGTGAATTGGTCAGGTGACTGTCTCTGTCTGTGCTATGATGTAGGGGCTCCTACATTCTGCACTGCATCAAGATTCATTTGCTCAGCTTCTGTAGTGCGCTTCCTCCCTCTGATGGTTGGCACTGCATGAGTGGTTTCTTCCACTCCATGAACCTCCTCTTGTGGCTAATCCACATCCTGAGGCTCATCTTTAGGAACTAGTAGCTCCTCATCTGCATACAAGTGTAGCTCCCTCTCAAGCGACAACTTCATGGCTTTCTCCTCATGAAATTTGATATCTCTTCGCACAACAGTCTTCCGACTGTCTGGAAAATACACACGATAGTTGTGGGGTGTTTCTGTGTACCCCACAAATATCCCAGCCTCTGCAGTCAGCACCAACTTCTTCCTGGCATCCTTCGTCACATGAATGTAAATAGGTGAGCCAAAAATATTCAAATGAGAAATATCAGGCTTCTTACCAGAAAACGCCTCTTCGAGTGTACTCATGCAAAGTACTCTATGAGGACAACAGTTTTGCACATAAAATGCAATGTTGCATGCTTCAGCCCAGAAGTGTATGGGAAGGCCCTGATCATGCAACATCACCCGTGCAGCACTCACGATCATTCTATTCTTTCTCTCTGCGACCCCATTCTGTTGTGGGTTATGAGGCGCTATGAGATCTCTTCGAATTCCTTCTACGCTGCAAAAGTCTTTGAATTCTCCAGAGATGAATTCACCACCATTATCACTCCTAAGAGCTTTCACCTGATTCATCGAATCTTTCTCAACCAGTGCCTTAAACTCATAGAACTTTGAGAATGTCTCGCTCTTCTTCTGCATGAAGAAGATCCAGCACTTACAAGAAAAGTCATCAAAAAATATCACATAATACCTGTGCTTTGCTGTCGAAGCTACTGAGAAAGGTCCACACACGTTTGTGTTAATTCTCTCAAGGATCGTCGTGGCACGACTATCCTTCTCATGAAAATTGGTCTTCAAAATTTTTCCCAAAGTACATCCCTTGCACTGATCTGACTGCGCAAGTGTACCCTTGGGAAGCCCGGTAGAAATCTGCTGCAAAATTTTCAAAGTGCCATGGTGAATATGGCCCAATCTCCTATGCCAAAATTTTCCCTCATCCCAGCTCACCACTCCTTCTGCTTTGCTTGCCATTGCTGTGTAGTCATCTACCTACAATTGATAAAGGTTATTAACTCAAACCCCTATCCTCTGGGTTTCACCAATTGTTTTACTGCGCAGGAAAGCCTTTCCCTCGCTAAAAACAACATCATAGCCCTTGTCTTCAAACATCGCCATAGAGATAAAATTCTTCTTCAATCCTAGAACATGCATGACATCCTTCAAGATGAAAGGTTTACCATACCCCCTCTCAAAGGAAATGGTCCCGATACCAATCTCACTATATCTACCATCATCGCCCATCTTGATGTGCACTCCAAGATCCTTCTCATCCAGATCAGTAAACAAATATTTGTCTTCGGTCATATGGAAAGACACACCACTGTCAAGAAACCACACTAATCCCATCACACTTGACACCAAGCATGCAATCAGCGAAAAATACAGCTCAGATCGCGAGGCTAAGGCCTCTCCAGTTGTAGATCTAGAAGCTTGCTTATTTTTCTTCTTTTGTGGACAATTAGTGGTAATGTCCGTGTTGGTAACAGTGAAAGCACTTCACGTTGGGCAAGTCCTGCTTCTTTCCTTTTGCACCGGATTTTGGCAGCCAAAGCACAATTTTCTTCATCTTCATTCTTCGATGAAGATCCATCCCTGGTACCCCTCCTTATCTCTTCCTTCATAAGATCCGACCAAAGTCGCTCCCATACTGGCAGTTTCTCTCGACCATTGATAGAGTCTTTGTAACTATGCCAACTCTTCGGAAGCCCAAGGAGAGCCAAGCTCACCAATTATTCTTCATCAACAGTAACCCCCACACTTCCCATCTCATCCCTGCACTAGAAAAACTTCGTGAGGTACTTGGGTATGTTGTCTCCTTTCTCCATTTTTATTTTCCTGAGTTTGTCTTTAAGTGCCAACTTCCTCTGGTCACTTCTGCTTTGGAACAAGTCTGTTAAAGCTTTCCACATCAATAATGGAATAGCTTTACCATGAAGGCTAGAAACTATGTGATCCTTCACACCTTCCAACATAATTCTTCCACACTTTATTGTCTTCTTTTGCCATGCGTCAAGTGTAGCCGCATCGCTAGAAGCAGGTTTTGGAATTTCTGCATCTATGAACTCCTTCAACCCATTATCATCCAACACCACCTCCATCCTGTCCTTCCATGCAATATAATTCGAGCTGCCCTCAAGGACATACTCCAATTTCAATCCGTTGAAAGACATTTCAATGAATTCTCAACTTCAACACCAAGAAAACACTCCAACAAATTCGAATTCCGCCATCACAAAACTCAACCACTTCAATAATTGCAATCTGCTCTAATGATCAAATACTTTGATACCATGTAGAAATTATATAACTAATATGTTATATATCCAAGATTCTACTGATCACACACTATTTTAACTTCATGCACAATACAGAATCTATTCCACCATTGATCATCACATGCGGAAATTAAATCAATTGCAATGCACACATGAAACCATAAAAAATCACACACATTAACACAGTGATTTAACGGGAAATCCTAAAGCTTAAAACCCAAAATATATGTATATAATAGATGTCATATAGATCATGTAACAATCCTCATACAAAGCTGAACATATCAAGCTCTCATTACAATACAAACGCTACACACTAATTAGGCCCGATCTAGCAAATCCATGCACCGATCTTTGCCACCTGCTATCCTGCCTCTACTGCGCAATCCCTGCTAAAGAATGGCTCTAAATGAAATCGAATTTCTCCAGAATTTCTCATGAAATCCTCATAGGAATCTCCACTGAATTTGTGGTGCAAACAATGCACCACTATAGTCACAACTGATAGTCACACTTGCTCTTTCACCTACCTCTCCACTCGTCTCTATTAAAACTGTCATGAACTGTAGTTAACTGATGTATTATTTAGTTTATTAATGAGTTAATATTTAGTGAATCAATTATTAATTAATTCACACCACTCTCACTAGTGTATCAATCAATTAGACTAGATACAACCAGCTCAACTGTGTCTAACTGAGTTAAACTGGACACAACTCCACCAACTACTTCTACAACTCCACCAAACTTTGTCACATGAGTTCTAACTGAAGTCCTCCATGCATTAGCTCTAGTAAACCCTCAGGAATAGCGTAATTCCTTCTGTCAGATTCTGTGCCACATCTGTGCACTTAACTAAAGTGCTCCAAGAGAATAAGATAATGTTTAGAGTCCAAATATTATTAAGAGCTAATAATATTCGACATATCTATTTTTAGACTAGCAATCTAAAAATAGATTCCACCCAATATGTCTAAAGATACAAGTCCATATATTTTTCCAACTTGACCAACCATCCACAAATAGCATCTTGCAACTCATAGAATATGATCGACATGTCTAAAAATAGACATAGTCTAAAAATAGACTTTGCGCCAAAAATAGCCTGCGGGCCCACTTAGTGAAGGCGACTCTTTTCACTAAGCTCATCATCTTGTTGAATCTCAACATCATGAATTGAACAAAGCATCATATAAATACCATTTTCCTCTACCATTTATTGACCAGCTCCTGGATACACTATTAGGGGAAAAAATTATTTCCTTGATAGTTTTAGCAAGTATAATCAGATACATATCTTCGCGAAATACCAAGAAAAGACAAGTTTCACATGTCCACGGGGCATTGTTTCTTTCCTGAAGTGTAAACCCAAGTCACAACGCTCAGATTATGGGTTTTCACTCTGATCCCTACTCACTCCATTTAAGCTATCTCCTAAGTAGGCTAAGGGGGGTAATCCCTAAAGGTGAAAATGGACGAGGAACTTGTTGAGGATCAACAAGTTTAGGAGATAAAATTGCATATCTTAGCAACTTTATTAAGATTATAAGGAAAGTATCATTATTGAGCACAATTCGACATATTATATTAGATACTTAAAATGTATCAGTGAAATACGTTCCTTAAATGATCAAATGAAATTAATATACTTGCACAATAGTTATTAATGTATAAATTTACCAGATAAATAGATGTTTCAAAGATTAAATTCAAGACTTGTGAAATTCAGGATCTAGGCTAATGTGAGATGCGGGATATTGGTTATTTTTATTTAAATTTATATCCTAGATGAGAGCCTTCTCCTCAATTTTTTTGAAGCAAGTCTCACACAAGGTTGTAGAAAGAAGTCCAATGGAAGGAGGCTAATACATAATTAACAATACCTACCCTGGAGTTCTAATGTCCTAGATGCCTCCATTCCTATAAGCGATTTCCTACAAGAGAACTACAAGGTCACCTATTTTAACCTTTGTGCAAGGGTCAAGCATCACAAACTTGGAGAGAAGGTGGCCCTAAATTTCTATCAACCAAGCTTATGCTTGGAGGTAAATTTTTATCATGCAAGTCTAATCTAGGATGAGAATACAAAATGGCCACTTTAGGATTTTCTTCAATGATATTACAAATGTGAAAAGTGCTTCAATAAGATTAATCATTTGTAACCAATATATCTCAATTATCACTTCTCAATCAATATTACAATATTCAATAAGAAAATCACATTAATGTAATTCAATGAAACAAGAAATGATAGCAATGCCTCCTTATTAAAAATTTCCCTTCACTTATTATACTAGAAAATTAGAATAGGAGAAGTCTTTCAAGATTGCAAGAGCACAAAAAAAAGCAAATAGATGAGTTTACTAACCATGATATTAGAAAATGCAAGAGGAGTTAACTATGCAGTGCACTTTTGTAAGAGAGAAATACTATGTAATGAAATGCAACTAAAGAGTTGGAATGAAACTATGCAATTCACAACCAGATGCAATTATAAAAGGTACAGGAGAGACATAGTAACCACAACAAGGTTGTCCTTGAATAGATAAGAGATCAATTCCAATATCCTATAGCTACCCAATGCCAATTATTAATTTTCCAAACATGCACAAAAATTTAATATACTACTCTCAACAAAGAGATGAGCCAATTGTAGCTTACTTTCCAATATATGCTAGTCCACTTAAGTTAATATCAATAATTAATTGTAAATGAGGAATAAACAATGCATAACAATAAGTTTTATGCCAAGAACACTTGTTCTAGACCTAGAAATGACACTTCAACTTCAAATTATACCACTGCAAGAAGAGATCAGTCATTGTAACTATGAGATCAGCCACCGAAAAGAAATATTAATCACCAAAAATATACTTATATTATTATTTGGTTATTGTGTGATGATTTTAGAATGTTTTTAGGCTTATTATTATTTTTTTCTCTTGAGATTAAGGTCTACAAAAAATATTTTAGATCTGAAGCATATGACAAAGAGAAAAAATGTCACAAATGAGGAGGATTTAATGCCTTTGAGGACTGTGGCCTAGTATAAAGGGTTGATATGCTAGTATTCAATCCCAAATCACACCAAGTAGGCCTCAAATTAGTGCAAAATTTCCATGCTATACCTGCAACCATAAATAATTATCACTATAATCAAGATGCAACCATGAAATCCCTTGGAAAATCCTATGGCTAGGGCTATAGAGGCATAACAAGCTTGCATCTAGGTAAAAGAGAAAGAAATAATGCTCAAAAGTGACCCTTATCCAAAAAAACCCTCATCCAAGTGAAAATAAGCTTGCAACACAAATGTTAGCCACAAAATTCGATGGATTAGATGTTAATATGGAAAATAATCAATGCAAATTAATGTCAAAGCCCTCCAAAAAAATTCATTAATCCTGCAAACACAAACAGATCAGCTAAAAATAAACTGGAATGCACTTTATTAGCCTTCAAATTGATATGTATAGGGTAACATATCTCTTTAGAGCTTGTGGTTAGGTCTCTTAAGGTATTTTAGGTCTCTGGCTAGGGCTACTAGCCCTCTAGGCCCGTTGTTAGGGCTTAAAAGGCCTATAAACCTTGCAGCTAGCCCAAATAAACTTCAAATCAAGATTTTTATGGCTCAATAATTTTCTTCTGCTAGCTTGCACCAAAACACAAGTTATACCTATGCCAAAATATGTAATTTAGCCACAAGAATCTGCAAATAATTCTAAAAAATCAAACCCTTGAAGAAATCCTTATTTGCAACTGAAATAACACCTTGCAGGGCTTGCAACCTCCAAGTATGGTTGATCTTTGGGGCTTTAGAGGCTTGGAGTGATGGATATAGGCCTCTTAAGTCTAGATCTGGGCTTATAACCCTTGTGGTCTTGATACTTAGGTTGAATGACTTCCTTCAATGTTGATTCAGTGCCCAAACCCTAGTCTCTAGGTTAGGTGAGGGCTTAAGCCCTCAACAATTTCAATTTTGGCCTTTGATCTTGTGAAATAGGACCTTAAAAATGACATAAGACTAATCATCCCTCTAAATTTATAGAAAATTTTTAACTAAGGAACAAAATCCCCACTAGCTATATGCACTAGAAAATAAAATACAAGGCTTAGTAAAACTTATTTACAAATTATTTTCAATATCCACAATGAAATTATAAAGCTTTAATAAGCATACATATCTTTATTGCACAAATTATTTTTGAAATAAATTTAGAATGATAGATTTTTAATTTAGAGCCATGGCTAAGTCACTGCATAGAAATTGTTGGATAAGCCTTGGAAAATTTATGACAATGGACTTTTAAGCCTATTGTCTTGGGATTTGGTTGGTCCAACCAAACATTTCCCCTCATGTCCAAGATATGAATACCATAAAATCTGTACACACTTGAAATGAAGTTATTAGGTCAAAAGGGGCTAGATACACATTAAAACCCTCAAGATCTAGAGATTCCTGCTAGATCGAGTGAGCTAGAATGATGTTCTAAACTCAATACCTAATGCAAGATACCTATGAAAACAAAAAATTCAACTGTTGGATAATGAAATAATAACTTTGGTAATTATATTCAGCAGAGAAATAAGAATATGATTTAGAATAACATTACCACAAGAAGCGGAAAAGGAACACCATCACGAATAAACCCCCAGAGACTTTGATATTAATATTGCAAAATAAAAATTACATTAAACATCTTGAATCACAAATTTCTTAAGATTTTATGATGAAGCCTTTATTGTTGTTGTTTCAATTAAAATCTAACTAGCTTCCTTATATAGAAAATTGAGAGTGTGGGATCCCTCTAAGTAGAAAAATGACTAGTTTGACTTGATCCAAGGCTTGATCCTTGTAAAATTATTTTATCCATTTATAACTATTGTAAAAATCCCCAAAGAAATTCGATCCCCTTGAAAATTGAGCTGGATGGACCAAAGTAAACCTTCTAGGTGATTTTGATCCTCTCGAGAATCTTCAAAAAATAGAATTGTTGTAACTTGTGCATTTAGTCAGCCATCTAGTCCAAGAAATTCAATTTTTCTAAAGAAATAGTCTTCTTGGTCCAACGAATTTATGAACTAGGACGTTCTACCTTGAAAATGAGGCCTTTTAATTTTGACTTGATTTTTCCTTTCAAAAAAGGTCCTTAATATTTTTTGTGATTTTTTCCACTTGGAGAGAAATTATTTTTCCTCTAATTTTATTTTTCTTGACAATTTTGGCTAATTATTATTTTTATTTGTTTCCATAAAATAATTAAAATGACACAAGAGGGGATTATACATATTTTCCACTCTCAAAGTGGGTCTAAAAATATTTTGGCAATGGTGTATAATTAGGAGTAACCATTCACCAAAAATATCCCTAGACAACACATTTTACATCAAGATAATTTTATATAGACATCCTATTCGAAGGGGAATTTATAATAGAGATGTGACCTATTGGACTCAACGAAATTATGTGACACAAGGCTGATGATCTAGTATGATAAAAATACATAGAATCGATAATAATAGGACTCACCTAGGACCTTATTAGAGAATTTCACCCTATCTTTAGGGGATGCTTGGGAGAAAAACTCTGCCAATTATTTGGGTTTGGAAACACAAATAATTGGGGTTGGGGGAGGGTAAAAAAATCTCTAGATTGAAATCCTTTGTTAAGAATCAAAGGATTAAATACAAGTTTTTACATGGATTCGTTGTCATACTAGAATCATTTTTTATAATGAAACTGCAAAATTTAGGATTACAATGATGACAATGACTTTAAAAAAAAATTCCACTATTATGTACTCTACTTCTTGGAACTTTTGACATATGCATGGTCAACAAGGAAACTTTGCATATGGCATTCTTCCTTTTGGTCTTTGAAACACACCTACCACTTTTCAACGAGCTATATTAGGAATATTTTTTGAATGATTAATGATAGTGTTAAAATATACATGGACAATATTACATTATATGGAACTGAGTTTGATACAACATAAAAAAAAATCCAATGGTGTATAATGTCTAATCTTGGATTAAGTACATAAAAGTTCCATATGATTATGATGGAAGGCATATTGTTGGGACATATTCTCTCAACTGCAGGAATTTAGGTTTACCCTGCTAAAATTTAAGTGATCCTTAGCTTACTACCCCCCAAAACACAAAAATATGTACACATATTTTTGGGTGAAACTAGGTATTATCGTTTTTTCATTGAAATTTTCTCAAAAATTACTTCCCCTTTATATGAATTATTGATGAAGTATGCATCATTTGAGTGGACTAATAACGATCAACTTTCTTTTGAAAAACTAAAGACGTATGGAAATTGGAAATTTCCATTCCATATCGCTTCAGATGCTTCTGATACTACTATGGGAGTTATGCTTGGACAAGAATAAGATAAGAAGCCATACACCATCTACTATGCCAATAATAACTTGTCACCAGTAGAACTGAATTATATGGTAATAGAGAAGGAATTTCTTTTTGTCATATTTGCAATTAAAAAATTCAGGCATTATATAACTAGTTACCCTAATTTTGTGCATATGTACTCTTGAACCCTCAAGTATTTATCTAGCAAACCTGTTACTAGCGCATCAATTATCAGGTTGTTGTTATTTGTGCAAGGATTCGACATTACAATTATTGATAATCCTAGTAAAGATAATATAGTTGTAGATATTTTTTATAGATTGGTTATAAATAGTGATAATTCTCTTATAGAAGACAATTTTCCATATGAATACTTGTTTTTTTACCCTGGTATGTGGACATTAAAAACTATATTTCTATAGGGAAATTGTCAAGTCATGTTTCTCCATGAGAAAGAAGAAGGATCATTCAGTATAATATTAGGTATTCATAGATATATGGTTACCATTTTTACACATGATTTGACTAGATAATGTGAAGATGCATCAAGGAAGATGAAATTTAGGACATCCTTATGAGCTTGTCGTAGTGGTCCCTATGGTGTTCATTTTGTAGACAGGCGGACTAGTCATGGTTTGTTATTGGCCCACCATATTTCAAGATGCTAAGAAATATGTTAGAGGATGTGAAAAATATTAGAGGATAAGCCTGGGGCCCCTTTGAGTCCAATTTTTAACACAATAGGTGGTCCTTCTTATCATATGGCTAAATTATTAGCCTGTAAGCTAAAACCCCTGGCGGGGCTTACTGATTATTTTGTGAAGGACTCTGCCTCTTTTATCAAGGAATAGAAGGACATCAGGCTATAACCTGGGGATTTATTATTTAGTTTCGATGTTGTCTCCTTATTTACCAAAATACCCATCCTGGAAGCTATTGAGGTCATTAAGTGAGTCTCGGACCAAGACACTTCTATGTTGGTTGGCATGTGCCTCACCTCAAATTTTTTCAGTTTCCAAGGTGATTTCTATGAACAAACCTGCGGGGTGGCCATGGGTTCCCCTCTTTCCCCTGTTGTTGCTAACTTATTTATGGAGGATTTTGAAATGAAGGCCTTGGCCTTAGCTCAATTTCACCCAAAAAAGTAGAATAAGTTCATGGATGACACCTGTGTCGTTTGGCCCCATGGTCACGAGAAGTTAGATTTGTTTCTTGATCACCTAAATTCCCAGTTTGATTACATAAAATTCCTGATGGAGGTTGAGGTGGATGGCTGCCTTCCCTTCTTAGATATTCTTCTCTATAGAAGGGATGATGGGTCCATCTCTCACTGGGTTTTCTGCAAGAAGACTCACACTAAACAGTATCTTCATGTTGATTCTCATCATTTTCCTACTCAGAAATTTGGTGTTATCTACACTTTGGCTACTCGGGCTCTTAGAATATCTGATGATAACCATTTAGAATCAGAGAAATCCCATTTATAGATGTATTTGAGATGAATGGGTATAACAGATCACAAGGTCTTAGAGCCATTGATAAAGCTTCTAAAGGCTCAAGAGAGAAATCTTCTCGATTGGATCCTATCTCTAAAGTGAATCTTTTGTTTGTCCAAGGGACTTAGGACATAATTTCCCATGTTCTTAGGAGAAATAATGTCACCAATTCATTTAGACCTATCAGTACTATCAATAATTCTCTCAGATCGGTTAAGGACCCTATAGAATCGAAGGAGATTAAAGGTGTTTATTTGGTTCCATGCTCCTGTGGTACTGCCTATATTGGGGAAATTGTTCGATCCATTAGATAGAGAATCTAGGAGCATGCTGCTGACATTAGGCACAGTCGATCCCGCACTTTTTCTCTTGTGGAGTATTCTGGGAAATTGTGTCACCATGTATGCATTGAATACTCCAAATTCATTGCTAGGGTGGATCACTTCCATCATAGAAAGTCTAGGGAGGCTATTGAAATTGAGAGACATCCTAAAATCCTCAACAGAGATGATGGGTGGAAACTACATAAGAGCTGGACTCCGACCCTCTCAAGGCGATTCTTCCCCTATGCGTTGGTTTCCTTTGGTTTTATTATTTTCCCTTTGTTTTGATTTCTCCTCTTCCTTTTTCTTCCATGTTTTCTTTTTCTCTCGTTTTTGTTTTTATGTTTTTCCTCTTATACTATCCCTTGAGCTATATTATTATATTATCTCCTAGCTTATATATATATCCCCCCCCCCCCCCCGCCGCTCTCCGCTCTTTATTAATTATAAATCTCCCTTTCTATTTTATATTATTCATTTTTATTTTTTTCTCTTAACTACTTCAAAATTTTAATACTATTCCCTATTATTTACCTCTTCTCCCTTATTAATTTTAATCATTTTACCAAATTATTATATTATTCATAATTTAATCATTTTAATACTATCCCCTATACTATAATTTACCCGTTCTCCCTTATTAATTTTAGAATTTAACCCCTTTTACTAAATTATTATTGTATTAGTTGTACCCTTCTGATGAGCAATATTTTTAAATAATTAAAAACTTTTAATTTTCTAAATAATTAAAAATTTAATTTTCTAACTAATTAACTAAATAATGGCTAGTATTTAACGGCTAGTTTGAACAACTATCGCCAGGCAATGACACATCCTTAATATTTATTCAATGAGATTGATTTAATTCTTCACCTTGTCCTGAGGATGAACCACATTAGATGGTTCGAAATGTCGAGCAAATCCTAATGATGTGATTATTCCAAAATACTTCTATCTACAATGTGATTTTTCTTATTCAAAATAAATTGTTGTTACTTTTCATTTTTTTCCACAGATAAAAATGTTGTTACTTGTTGTTACTTGTCAAGTAACATCCTATTGATACTTCCTTAGTAACATCTCGTTCATATTTTAAGAAATAGTATCCTACTCTTTCGACATCAGATTTACATAAAAATATCACATTTCTTGCTATCTCCATCTACCATGGTAGACTATTCATTGTCGAGGCTATTTCTAGTTCTAGCCTTGATACATAACAAGTGACCTTGTTATTTTATCAAGTCCTCCGTTATTTTTTCTGACTAATTTGGGGGCACTACGAATTCCATGCATAGTCATTATTATGAACCATTGTCTCATTAATCGTCAATCATTCAATTTTCACCTCTCATGCAGTAATATCAAATCAAGTATGAGTTTCTTAACATTTATTTATTATTTTGATTTAGTTTGTACTAATAACATGTTACCACCTCTCTTTCCCATGAACAAGGTCATTCAAGCATTTAAGTTGGGGGGTGTCTCCACCCTCGATGACTGAACCTAATATGTCTTGTTATTATACCTAATCATGTCAAATTGTACATACCAATATCCAGTTGCATCAAACTATACTTGCTCGATTTAAATGAGACACTCACCAAATTGGGAAAATCTATAGCATCATCCCCCCATTATCTGCATTCAAAGTCGAGAGTAGTCTCAAGCTTCAGCTGTTGGGAATTATTTGCATAATGGGAGGCTTTGTAGTCCCCCATGAGCCTTAATATGTGGGAAAACTTCAAAAGAAACATGATGTTTATGAGGTATTTGTTGTGAAACCAGCTCCAAAAATAGAAGAAAAGAGAGATCAATGCCTTAGAAATCAGCCAATTCAAGGGGGAAACCTCCAATACATTACATAAATGAAAAATTATTGGATAATACAAATGAAAAAACCTCCTTTCTATATATAGCAGTCCATGGGGCCACAATGTAATCCTAGCTGACCTAACAATAATAATGTAAGGGCACAATAATAAAAAAACGGGGGTTACATGGGTACAAAAATAACAATCAGGGGGTTACACTAACCACGATAAGGGACTATACTAGTAATATAAGGACCTAATATGCTCCTCTCCTTCAAAAAAGTGTTTTCCTCAACGCTTGAGTAGCTCCGGGTTCTTTTGTATAAAATTCTCATCCTCCCAGTAGAATCTTCAATGGGTAAGTTCTTCCATTTGATGAGATACTGTGAAATTGATCGATTTCATAACTGTCGAGTTCTTTTTTTTTTTACTGCTTCAGGTTCCAATATGGTTTTTCCTTCCTCATCAAGTTTTTGCAATATTGTTTGAACTGGAACTTTGTCCCCTATAACCTTTTTTAAGCATGAAACATGGAAAACTGGATGCACTCGTGAAGAACTAGGAAGCTCCAATTTTTATGCCATAGTACCAATCTTTTGCAGCACCTTGTAAGGACCATAGTACTTTGGCGATAATTTATTTTCCTTCTTAGCTTGCTTGAGGGACATTTTTTTGTATGGTTGTAGCCATAAAAATACCCAGTCTCCCACATCAAAACTTCTTTCATTGCGATGTTGATCTGCCTATTGTTTCATTCAATTTTGTGCCAAATTTAGGTTATCCTTTAAGAGTTGGAGAACTTCTTGTTGATGCTCGATGTGATCCTCCACTGATTGAACCCTATAATTTTCCCTTAAAGAAGATGTGATGGACGGTGGATGATATCCATAAAGTGCCATAAATGGGGTCATTTTTGCTGCAGTATGGAAGGAAGTGTTATACCACCATTTAGCGAGAGGTAACCACTTGACCCATTGTGCTTGCTTATCAGATACAAAACAACGAAGATATCCTTCCAAAAATTTATTCACTATCTCTGTTTGACCATCGGATTGAGGATGATAAGATGAGCTATGAGCTAGTTGAGTACCCAAACAAGAAAATAATTCCGTCCAAAAATTTCCTGTGAAAATGGGATCTCTGTCACTTACAATAATCTTCGGGTTTCCATGTAGCTTTTGAATTGTTTGCATAAATTCCGTAGCAACTGTACTTGCTTTAAATGGATGAGATAATGCACAAAAGTGTGCATACTTGGTAAGTCTATCAACTACCACCATGATGACACTCCTTCCTTCGGACTTAGGTAAACCCGTGATAAAATCCATTGAAATCTCCCCCCAACGTTGACTTGGAATGGATAAAGGTTGTAGAAGACCCGTGGTCTTAATTGTCTCAACTTTATTTTGCTAGCAAACCAAACTTTTCGCCACCAACTTTTGAATATCAGATTTAAGGCCATCCCATTAAAAAAATCTTTCTTCACCCTGTGGTAAGTTTTTAAAAATCCTGAGTATCCTCCGAAAGGAGAAGTGTGCAATTCCAAAAGAATATTTTGTTTTAGTTGGGAATTCTTGCAAATATATAAGCGATATTTGTACCATAAGGAATCAATTTTCCAACTAAATATATCAGATGTATTAGGATCTTGCTGCAAATTTTTAATGAGTGTCCACACTTCTTCGTCCTTCTTCCATTCATCCCTTGCTTTAGTTATCCAATCTGGTTGGATAATAGAAATGATACAAAGCAATGCTTCCACCTCTTCATCCTTTCTTGAGAGTGCATTTGCAACAACATTTAGCTTCCCTTTTTTGTAGATGATTTCAAAATCATAACCTAACATATTTGTGACCCATTTTTGCTGCTCTTCTGAAGATAGCCTCTATTCCAAAAAGTGTTTAAGACTATCATGATCATTTTTTACCTTGAAGTGTCCTCCCATTAGGTAAGGTCGCCATTTATTTAGTGCATGTAGTATTGCCAACATTTCCTTCTCATAAATAGCCTTTTGTATATACTTTCCTTTGATTGAACTACTTTCAAAAGCAATGGGTCTTCCTTCTTGCATTAAAACAACACATCACATTCCACAATAAAGGTTTTTGTGAAGTCTAGCATAGCTAAGATTGGTGCTAGGCACATTGCCTCTTTAAGATGTTCAAAGGCCTTAGTTGCTTCAGAGTCCATGAAAATGAATCTTTCTTCAATAATGTTGTTATAGGTGCTGCTATTATCCCATAATTCTTAACAAACTTGCGATAATACCCTATTAACTCAAGAAATCCTCACAACTTCTTTATGGTTGTGGGGACTTTCCATTCCTTAATGGCTTTAATTTTGTTAGGGTCTACCTTAACACCCTTGTGAGATACAATATGACCCAAATATTCCACCTCTTGTACTCCAAAGAAACATTTGGATGTTTTTGTAGATAATTGTTTCTCCTCAAATAGTTTGAGCACCCTGTCCACACGTTGAACATGATCCTTCCAAGACCCGTTGTAGATTAGTATATCATCAAATAATACTAGCAAAAATTTTCTAAGGAAGGGTTTGAAAATGGAATTGATCAATTTGTGAAATGTAGAAGGTGCAATGGTAGGGCCAAAAGGCATGACCAAAAATTCATAATGACCCTCATGAGTTCAAAATGTTGTTTTCGAATATCTTCTCGTATTCATTCTAATTTAATGATATCCTGAACGAAGATCCAACTTAGTAAAATAAATTTCTCCATGTAATTCATCCAATAATTCATCAATCACATGAATGGGAAATTTATCTTTAATAGTGAGATTATTGAACTCCCTATAATCCGGACACATGCACCATGATCCATCTCAGGTACCCAATACTATTGGAGCAAGAGAAAGAACTTTGACTAGGTTGAATTATACCGGCCTCTAAACATTCTCGCAATCATACATTCAATTTTGCTCATTTGGACATAAGGATAACTGTAAGGCCTCGATGTTTGGAGGAACACTTCCTGGAATCAAATGAATAGCATGATCATGATCACAAATAGGTGGGAGTCCTTTGGGAGTATCAAACACCTTGGAATGATTGTCCAAGACTTTTTGGAGATCTGGAGAAATAGATGATTTTGATGTTGGAACTTTTAGTGAGCATAACTGTGAAATTACGCCCCATTGTTATTTCTTTAGAAGATTTGTCATGACATTAGAGCTTATTATCTTTCCTGGCTTCCTTACGATACCCCATAATTCGATTTCCTTTCATTCCGAAAAAAAAATCAAGAAAATTTCTTGAAAATTAAAATCTACCATACCCAAAGATTGTAACCATTGTACTCCTATTACAACATCAGCACCTCCCATTGGGATGGAAAGCATTGGACTATTCAATACATATTCCCCCATGGCTAGCTTGATATTATGGCATTTTCCATAGCAATTTATAGTTCCTCCATTTGCAACCATCACTTGACATTCTGGTGCTGGGTATAGGTAACAATTCAATTCCTTGGCTACCTTACAATGAATAAAATTATGGGTACTACCCAAATCAATCAACACTATTACCTTTTTCTTCTTGATATGTCCTTCTATCTTGAGAGTTTGAGGAATGGTAATTCGTGCCAATGCATTACATGATATGGTCGGACTCATTTCTTCTTCTTCTAGGGTTTCTTCCTAGTGTATATCCTCTTCTTTTGAAGTTTCTTCTTCATTTTCTTCCTCCTCTTCACAATCTATGTAAAATAATTTCTTCTTAGTGCACTTATGACCTTTAGTGTATTTTCTATCACAACTGTAACAAATCCCTTTTGCTATTTTTTCTAGGAGTAGAAACACTTCCATCTTTATAGATGTGAGTGGTAGGCTTACTTGTCGCCATAATTTTACATTCAATTTTTCTTTCCAACCTAAATGCCTTCTCCAATGAATTAGGTTCCAAAACGCAAACTTCATGTTGGATGTTATCCTTTAAAGTACCTATGAAGAGATCAATCCTGTGTTCCTCTGGAATATCAGTTACCCTTATATTCAATTTTTGGAAGTCCTCAATGTGCTCCCCCACTAAACCGTTTTGTTTTATATTTATCAATTGGCTAAAGAAGGTGTTTCTCTTTGTATCCTCATAATGTGCTACCATTTCCTCCATAAAAATTGACCAAGTGACAATTTTTTATGGGAGAAAAGCCATCGATACCATACAAATGTATTTTTTTCTAAATGTAAAGTTGTAATGCATACCTTTTGTGTGTTTTTCACATTATTGAGATAAAAATATTGCTCTATCTATAGTATCCATGTTATTGGATCCTTTCCATCAAATTTCCTCATATCCATCTTTGGAATATGGTGGGTCTTCCATCCAACATTAGAGTTTATGAAATCACGATTAACATTTATTTTGTTCTCATCATGAATTTCCTCTACTATCTTTTCACCATTAGGAATCATTTCTTGTATCAACTTTGTCAAGCCTTCCATGTCTGCTTTTATATCATTTTTTATGTTTTCCATTTTTTCTTCCATGTTTTACATGCCATTCTTCAAACCATCCATCTTAGCTTCCACACCTTTCTTCAAACCATCCATTTGTGCTTCCATGCCTTTCTCCAAAACTTCCATTTCATTTTTTTCTGCTCTTTGCGAAAGCGACATTTGGTGCACTTGCTCTTGTAATTTTGATATGTCATGTTGCCATTCTTCATCTTCATGAGTCATAGTAGAGCTTTCCAAAGGCTTAAGGGGTGTTGAATTCTTTTTAGGGGCCATTTTATAATCCAATACTGATATCTATTCTACAAGATGCCCTTGCAATCAATTCAACTTGATTCTTCAAACAAGACTTATACAATTCAGAAAAAAATACACACACCTTTTTCTTGCTTTTGAGGAGCTCGATATTGAAATTGAATTATCTCTGTGATTTTAGATCTTCAATATCTGACATTTAACCCTAGGGTATCTCTTTGAATCCTCTTTCTAATGCCACAGGTCTGACCTGATTTGGATTCTTCAAGGCTAAGTTATGTCCAATCCCCCAGAATGACCTAATTATGGACTGGTTCAGTAGAGCGAACTTGTACGGATTTCTACGTGTCACTGTTTCCTCCTTCGACTCTTAAATTGATAGAAAAGAAACTAAAATCTATGTACTTGCATCCACTTTTTACAGAATTCCAATTCGATGCATAGAGAGAGAGTTATGAAGATTTTCCCACGATTACCTCTTTGAGATGAAATTCGGGAGTTCAAAAAAGGCCTAACTTCCACAAACCATATCTCCGAAACTATTGGGCACCAAGCTCTATAATTTTGTGACGATGTTCCTCAGGATTTCGGCTTCATGCCCTAAACATTTCAGCTTCTGAATCTTCGCAGAAATGTTTTTATATTGAAACTTCCACGATGACCTATTTGGAGCAGCAAAACCCTAGAATCCAAAGCTCTGATACCAAATGTTGTAAAACCAGCTCCAAAAATAGAAGAAAAATCAACACCTTAGAAATTAGCCACTTCGAGGGGGAAACCTCCAATGCATTACATAAATGAACAATTCTTGGATGATACAATTGAGAAAACCTTCTTTCTATATATAGGAGTCCATGGGGCCACAATGTAATCCTAGCTGACCTAAAAATAATAATGTAAGGGCACAATAATAACAAAATAGGGGTTATAGGGGTACAAAAATAACAATAAGGGGGTTACACTAACCAAAATAAGGGACTATACTAGTAATATAAGGACCTAACAATATTCCAAAACATGGGATGGATGACATATTTTCAAAAGTTACATGGTTTCAATGAGGAGTTCATAGTAGAGTTTGCTCAGAATATGGAAAATGAAAATAATGTGGATAAAGTAATGGAAATCATGGTAACATAAGACATGGTTACAAAGGTAATAAGGATTCCTCAGCAGGGGGAACGTTGGTTCGTGAGAAGAACATTGTTGGCTGAAGTAGCTAAAGAATTTGTTGAATGGAAGGAGTGCCTCTAGTCATTTGGAAATGGTTATGTGTGTGACTCTCTGCCGAGCATGTGGAAGGATGTATATTTTTTTATACAAAAGTATCTTACTTTTGAATGATGATACAAGGAAAATTTTCTTACCATTATAAGTTGTTATCACATCTTGTCATAATAAATTGATAAATATTCCATACTTCTTGTTGAAAACATTAAAACACATGTTTCACGCTCTAAAGGGTGTGAAGCACTTCACATAAACAATAAAATCCCATGGGCTAATTAAAATCCTGATGCTTGAAGCTCTAAATAGTAATTAAAAAACTTGGGAATGGTTCTTGGGATTCCCTAGTGAATCAGCTACAACAGAACAGAGTGAAGGAGAAACATGGGAAGAATGTGAACCTATGCAAAATGACAAGGGGTTTTTTGATCAGGGTGATGACCCTGAGGAGTTTGACTCAGAGAGAAGTTTGATATTCTTGAGGTCGAGGGAAATAATCTAAGTAACCCTCTTAAGGAGGAATGTTGATCGTTTGTCATTAAAAAAGCACCAGTAAAATCATCGGCTCCTTCTAGGAAAAGAAAGAGGAATGGTAAGGATATTGTAGCCTTTTTACCAAGGAGAAGAACAAGGTTGATGGGATATGATATAAAACCTCCAGTTACACCATAAATTTTGAGAAGACGTGATTTTAAACTTGTTACACAAGGACCATGGGTTAGCGGAATTGAGGAGATTTATAGATAAATTTTCAAAGTGATCATTGAATTAAAGAATGTAATTGTGGTTACTACACAGGAACTAGCCCAAAAATATCATTTGTTATAGAGGATGTTTGGGGTGTGAAAAAGGAAAATGAGGTTGAGTTTGCAGCTAACACACAAGAACCAGCTATAGAGGAAGAAATGCAAGTAGTGCTAGTTACATAAGAACATGACACAGATGAATATATGGACATCACAACTTATACACAAGAAACATTTGCAGATGAGAAAAACAAAGTTTCAGTCATTAAAGAACTTGGAAAATTTGAAGAATTTGATATCGTAGTTGTTACAAAAGAACCAACTATAGGAGAATAACTGAAGGAAGTGTCAACCACACAATAGCCTAGCATAATTGAAGAATTTTACATCGCAATTATTACACAAGAACCAGGTGTTGTAGGAGAAGAAGCGAAAGGAGTGTCAAATACATAAGAACTTGGCACAAATGAAGGACTTGATTTTGCAACTCCAGGGAATGAAGAAAATTATGATGAGGCTATTCCACCAGAAGAAGCCATGATTGAAGCATTCAAACTTGGCATGATCGAGGATATTGGTGTTGTTCCAAATACACAGGAACTAGTCATAGGGGAAGATGATGTGCCAATATTCTAAAACCATGATGAGAGCAAGGAAGTGGATATTGTGGTTATAACAAATGGGTCATCCATGGAAAATACAATGGGTGTTTAGGATGTCATGAGAAATGAAGAGGAGAAGTATAATGTGAATAATGTGTTGAGAAGTGGAAATAAACTCTTTGATTTAGTCAAACAAGTATTAAGGCTAAAGAAAGAAAATCAGAGACTGAGAAAATTAATTAGGGAATTAACAATTCAAGTAAGAATGATGAAATAAAAAACTCTAGGTAAAAAACTAAAAATAAAGAAGAAACCTTGTTTTGCAAGAAGAAATATGCAAACTATATTGTACAAAGAGAGATCTACACAGACATAAGCAATAGAAACCTCTGCTTCTCATTCCTTTTTAATGTTACAAGAAGAGTACGATAAATGGATAACTCTTGCTATGTCTCGTCAAGAGTAAACCATTCCTTTGGAAAAATAACAAAAATTGTTAGAGTTTGAAGAGAGGAAAAAATATTATTTTAATTTTTATAGGATGAAGAAAAGATCTTGGGAGGAATATAAGGTGAAATTGCAGAGTGCAAAAGAGAAAGAAAAAAAGTTGAAAGGAGAGAAGCGGGAGATAGGAGCACTCATTTAAGAATTGTCAAGATGTCAACCACCGTCACCAATGTATGCTTTATTTCTACAGTAATAGTTTATTTATTTCAAAAATATATCCATTATCAAAGACAAACCTTATAAATTATTGTATTAAAAGTCCTTTTGGAAAGCATTTTTACGATGTTGATACTACCACTCAACATTCCCTATGTGAATTATATCTTCATGGTTTTATTCTTCCTTATGAAAGAAAATTCAATCCTACGCCCTAGATACAAGACCTTTAGCTGTGAGCTTTTGTATCTCATCTTTTACACCAAGTTAAATGGAAGATAGCCCAAGAGAATCTGATATGTGCCTAGGCTACTTGTGAACTCATAATTATGGAAGAACCATCTAGTGCAGATGAATGTATTCAGACCCAAAAATCTATTGCAAGAGGACATGAGGTTGTGAATATAGTTGTGAGACTCCATGCATAGAAAATATAGAAATGTATGAAGTTTACTGATGATGTAGTTGTTGATGCTATGCAAGGCCCTAACAAGATATGGGAACTATCCACATTTCTTATTAAGACTAGAGAACCTTTTGGGTATTTATAACTTCTTAGAGCCATGGAACATTTGAATATTTATTTTCATTATATAGAAAATAGGAGAGACCACCGAATATCTTTGAAGTTTTTCTTACCTTTGATCTAGTTACCTTTGGATATATATAATCTAATGTATGAGTTAATAGAGGTGGAACAATTTTTGGCAGCAAAATTCATAGTTCTAGCTAGGTTTAGAGTACCTGGGGAAGAGACTAAGGAAGTTTATCAACTTAGAATACTACATGAGACATATTCTTGGGAAAATAAGGACCTAAACTGAAGATTGGATGCATCAAGACATGAAACAAAGTAATTTTGAGGATATATTGAGCCATAAAATTGTTCATTTTATTATCCCTTTTCCCAAATATGAGACTACATTAACTACTCCATGATATCCATTTTTGTGACAATATCTTGTCCAAAGTTGATTAAGTAATCACATCCCTTATAAAATCGGGTGATAATTTAGATTGTTAAGTAGTCTTTGCCTAGTTTTGGGTCGCTTATTTGTTGTTTTGGAAAAGTATGTTTTATTAGTTGCAAATTCTCGAAGAAGACATGACTTTTTGGTAAGTTGTTACTCTGATGTTGTTACTTGTATGATCACGATATATTACTTATATTATGTTATTGGATATTGAGAATCTATTTTTTGACTGATACTCAAGAAAAAAAGTGACAAAGGTCATCCTAACAATAGATGGGATCTGAATCCGCTATGAAAATTGAGCCATATTGTAACAAATCATTCTCTTTTTAACTATGGAATTAACAGCATGATATTTGCAACAAACTATTGCCTTGATATGTACTAATTAGTTTTGATTTTTGGTTGGGTTTTTACTCATCCGATTGTATAAATTCAAGTTCCTTCGAGGTTGTTATGACTATTGAATAGTTTCCAGAGCAAGGGACTGTATTAGAGACTATTGTACCATTTTTGATATAATATACTATGCAATCTTTTCCTTCTTGAATCCTTTGCCATGTATATAATTTCCTTAGCCCTGATTGGTGAAGGAAATGCCCCTTTCACTGATTAGGTGTTGTAACTCTATTGATAATTAGATTAATTAAATTATATTTGAATTACATTCATGCTTTGATTGTATAATAGTTTCCATTTACATCAGCTGGTTTATCGTTTGTTATTTGGAAGAGATTTGGGATTCTTGTAATTATGTGAACTGATACTTGTAGCATAATTGGGATTATTTATTATTCATCATGATGTTGTTTCTCATTATTTGTAACAAAATTTAGCTTCTACTTCATTTAATATTTGTTCTTTGTTATTAATTATTGAGTTATCATTGATTATGAACTCACGTTACTCATAGAACGATTGACAATAGTTGTAGTTGTAGTTGTTACTTACATAAGATTGGCTTAATAAAATAGGAATTGGATTCTTGCGTGGTGATTTTTTTGTTTCTTCCTTAGCATAAATTTTGCGGTTAATTTAGAAGCGTGCATTAGTTATTTCTATATGAGGTTAATTTAGATGTGTGTGGTTAATTCCTATCTTACATTTATCTTATATGACCCAATTTTGTGTGTGTTAATTTTTCAACTACATTACCATTGGACAACCAACATCACAACACGTCCCTCACCTACATATATTTTCCACACAACCTTGAAATAGAAAGATGATCCCTTGTCTAAAAAAGTAAATGTGAAGTGTTATAGCTTCCTCAAGAAGACAATTGTAGTGGTTGACACTTCCTACACCATTGGCAGGCTAATACACATCGTGTCATTGACAAATTATTTATGGGTGAGAGGTAAGTTATTTCCATATAGATGAAGTTCTTTAAGCTTGCACTTAATGGATACTACCCTAAATAGGTATGCCAAAACATCCACATCTAGAATAAATAAGAATGGAGAGAGTGTGTCTCCATGTTGAATCCCCTGAGAAGCCTGAAAGGGGTTAGATGGGGATCCACTGACTAGAATAGGAAAATAAGTAGAGGAAACTAGGTTTAAGACCCAGATTATCCATACATTTGCAAATCCAAATGTCCTTAAAATATGAAATATAAATCCCAATCAAATTTATCATAAGATTTATAAAAATACAACATGAGCACCACACCTAGCTTCTTTGTGATTTTAAATGAATGAATGGCTTGATGTGCCACCATAATTCCATCTAGAATTTGTTTCCCTTCAACAAATATTATCTGTTCCAGTGATATGAGCTTGGGAAGAAATAGTTTGAGCCTGTTTGCTATGATATTTGTAATAAATTTTTATATTACATTACATAATGTAATCACCCTATGCTCACTAAAATTTTCATCATTCTCATTTTTTGAGACTAGAGTTGTTATAGGTAAATTTGGGTATCATTCCCAATGACCTGGTTAACTGAGCATCATCTCTAAGACCAATGAATAAGGTTATATCATTCCCTATCATTTCAAGTTGCGACATGCCCTAAGACAAAAACAAGACAAATCAAGCATGATTTTCATCAAGCAAAGGTTTCCAAGGTTTCAAGTTTATTATATAGCATATGAGAGCTCACCAATGCTGCCTCTAAGGGCACTAAATGCGTTGAATATTTAGGTAGCCCCATGCAAGGCTGCTCTGCAAAGCACTTCCTGACATCTATGGGTGCGTTGGTCACATTACGAGCGAAATTATCATTGTTCTAGAATCTTCACTTGGCTAGTGCCTTCTATAAGAGTTCACATGTGTCAAGATTCGAATCCAAGTGTCCATTTGACATCTACAAGTTTGGGAACATGTCTTGCCTATTATTGGAAAGTCATTGATTGAAAAACAACCTTCATCTCGTCTATAAATTGAGCACAGATCTAAGTGCTTGGTAAGGAATAATTCGAGTAGAGAAATGCTGGTGGATTTTCAATTGAGAGTTAGATTTGTGTAACAACTATTGGAGAGATTTATACTGTGATGGGGCTAGATATGTTGCTTGAAGGGTCACTTAAAATCAGTCACTAGGTTGTAAGCTCTCCTTCTATCATCAATAAAGAATACAACTTACTTTTTTCTATATGTATCTGTATTAGCTTTGATTTTACATATTGTAAGATCTTAGTTAATGTATATGATTTATGCTTTTCTGATTTAGATAACTAACTTGAATATACATATGTATTATTGCTATCTTCTGTTGTTTTAGTGTTCTTTCTTGCGGGAAGCATTTCACACAAACCGCTTGAATTTGAAGCTACAACGGAAGCGACAGAAGGAGCCATTTAGAAGCGTTTGGATAAGTAAGCTTATAATCCTTTCTATGTGTCTGTTTTGAGTTAGGAGAAGTAGTCATATAGTATTTAATCTGTTGTTCTAGACTATCACCTGTCTAGGGAAGCATGTTTTATCCGCAATTCACAATTCTGTCCAACAAATTGGCAACTCTGCTAGGGAAAATTTCTCTTAGATCTAGGTGTTTTAGCCTTTGATTTGCTTTGTTTATCCACATTGTAGTTGTTATTCACAAAGATAAAACTTTTTCAAATCTTAATTTGCAAAATAAGTGTGTTAAACGGTGGTGTTTTTCCTTATACACTATGCCCAACGCACTCTTGGACAGGACACAGTGCTTTGTAGAGCACTGTATCCCTTTTAGGCCTGCGTTGCAGAGCACTGTCTCCCCTTAGAGACTGCGTTGACTCCTGAAACCATCCAGATTCCCTTGAATTTGTCTTTGCAAATTGATTCAGTTTGTTTTTAGCTGTGTTTTGAAAATTTTGAACCTCATATTGACCAGTGAATCTATATATTTCTTCCTCCTTTGAAAGAAAATTTGTTCAATGTTTGCTTAAAACGTTTTTCTTTATCATTGACAGATTTATTTCGAAGTATTTTTATTGTCGCATTAAGCTCATTTTCTTTTGAAATAGGAAATTGTCATAAATTCTTCATTTCCTCAAAGGAGAAACTGTTGTTAAATTCCTCATTTTTCCTTCAAAAGATAAATTGTTGTCTGCATTCCTCATTTCTTGAAAGTAAAAATCATTTGATTTGTTGGTTTAGTGCACTTAGTTTCTTTTCTGCATTCATAAAATTAAAGGAACTGAAAAAGAAAAACTTGCATTTGCATGTAGGATTTTGTGTGTTTTTGCAAAAGGAACAATTAGGAAATCTGCATTTAGTTTGTGCTCAATGAATTTTTTTCTCACAAATTGTTTCTTCTTTCCCCTTAGTAGCTAGGTTTTCATTCAAAAACTAAAAGTGAAAGATTTCTTATCATTCTTAGTTGCATTTTAGGAATTTTCCAATACATCATCATGGTTAACCTTTGAAAGGAAAATTGTTAAGCAAGATCAACATAAAATTAATCTCAATTTACCTAACAAAGCATTGGAACCATAACGATAACATTTAGAAGGTCTAGGCTAGAGAAGTGTTTTGGCGTCATAAAACATAGCAGTTGTTGTTAACTTGTCTTTGATACATTCTGAGTGTGATACCTCACTCCACGTACGTAAGTATATCGTAGCTCGTCCACGTACTTTTGGGTATATTGGGCGGTGTTACAGTACGATAATTATAAAAGGGTGCTCTCATTGTGTGGTTTCGTATCAGAAAACACTAATATGGACTTGGGCCTCCACGTACCTTGGGTATATTTGGGAGGACAACTTTTAGGTGCTATCCATCCATAGTGAACCGAGTCGTCTGCCTTGTAAATTTTGATACACTGAACATACCATTCGGGGAGATTGCCTGCCCATACTTCTTGGTTCGTTAGGAGGTATTCTGCAGTTCATAGTTTCTTGGTAAACCCTTTTTCCTAGCATTACCCTTTTATTTATTTATTTTTTTTTTGGTTAAAATAAATCAGTAATTGTGGAAGAACAAAATCCTTTCCCCCGTCGTTCACGTAGACTTGCGTTAAAACCACCTTTACCACTAGAAGTTACTTCTAGTAGGCGAAGGCGATCACGATCTTCCGAATCAAGTACAATTTGTACCTCTAGTGAAGCATCATTTTCCCATAAAATAGAGTTAGCTCAAGTTGTTTCTACACATCCCGGTTCATCTATTGTTGTCGAAACAGAGACTTCACAACTACCCGTGGTCACGATCCATCCAATCAGTGAGACCATACCTCTTGGACCCGATGTTGTTCAAACACGAATTGATCCAGATCCTGTCTCTTCTTTTCCAGAACATTTGAATCCTGAAGTCGAACAACCGGAAGTTGTTCCTACCTTGGTTATCCCACAAAGCTCTGTAGCTATTGAATCTCCCATATCACATAGTCAACCACCTGAAATATACTTTGGGTCTAACGGTGAAATACTTCCACCTGGTTTAATTGCGATTGAAGAAATCCCACAAGACGATACACCTTTAACTCCAACCCATTTTTGGGAGGACCTTTACCTGTACAAGTCTTTTTCTCAATCTACACCATCTGCTTTTGTTGATCCTGCTCCTTTTCAAATTATTGTTGATTCGAAAGGGTATACATTTGGTCAAGTAACCATGACTAAACCAACATCTTCGGTTGTGCCATCTATTCCAATTACGTCATCTCCCACTCTAGCTACCCCATCGATGTTCACAACTTCACTAGAGTCATATTTTCATGGTGGCCCTATGGTCCCATCAGGTTACAAATCTTTATCTAGAATTTTCTCTGGTGCATCTTCAAATCCATGGACTTTACCAATGTCATCATCCACTATTTTAACTGGTAATCCTATCGTAAGTATTGAACGGCTTGATTCATTATATATATCATCAAGGAATTATCAAGCCGATCCTTCTCGGTCTATTCCTTCAAGTACCATATCAACTGGACTCCCATAATTAGGAGAGCAATATTTTCTATCTTATTATCCTCCTCATGCCAAGGGGCAACCTATGGTCACCCAATATGACAATGCTTCGTCACTTTTTTCTCAATCTAATGTTGAAATGAATGTTTTTCAATGGCAGCCCACTTTGCCTATTCAATCACAAACGGTTGTACACTCATATCAACCAGTTCAACCTGTTACACCCACTTCATTACCACTTGTTAATACATCTTCACCCCTGTTACAGAATAAAAATGTTGTACATCAACCTTATCAAACGGGTCCTTCAACTCAATACCATCAAATTTTGGGTCAACAGACTCCAAATCCTTTGATTAGTTTACAACAACATGTATCACGAATAATTTATTCACAAGTTGGTATACCATTTTATGGGATGTCACAACCGCAACCTGGTTATACATATCAACCGAATCCAAGTTATCCTAATTTGGGTTATAACATTGGTGGACAGATCCCTTGGCAGACACAGGCACAAATGCCTCAAACTTCATTTCAACAAGTATCATATTTAGTTTTTGGTCAACATAATCCTCAAGCATTTGCTACGCAAAACAACCCCTATCTGGGTTACCAACAACAGATTTATTATGCTGGTGCTTAAAGGCTTGTTTATCAAGGAATTCCATCTTACCCTGGCTATGCTCAACCTAACCCTAATAGATAGTTTCCTTTTGTTGCAACTTTAGAGTTACCATATTTAAATCGATTAACCAATGATCCAATCAACTATGCTCCTTGGTGGCTGATGATACCTCACAAATTACCCTCGGATATTCCTAAGTTCAATGGAAACCCTGGAGAAGATCCATCGACTCATGTTATGACTTATCATTTATGGTGTTCATCAAACTCCGTGAATGATGGTTCTGTTCGACTACATGTTTTCCAGCGTATGCTCATAGGTCCGGCTGCCAAATGGTACATTGAATTACCTAGAGCTTCTTTTGATAATTTCACAGCCCTAGCTACTGTATTTTTGACTCATTTCTAGTTACCCATCAGATATGAAACTGGAACGGAACTCTTGACTAATTTCAAACAGACTAATGCTACTCATTGTTGAAGAGGTAAATCCCCTCTGTGGACAGAGGAGATCCCACTAGCCCTAGGGTGGGTCTAGCAACAATTGAAACATGAAAAGTTATTGGTTCCTAGTTACAAAAGACAGAGTCGCGATAGATCTCTAACCGTGATTCCTTCGTTTCTGTTGTCGAATAAGAAGTAGCGCTTCCATTCCTAGCTATACAGGTCACGATCCGTGAGCTTCTCGCATCTAGATACCTGTACAAATGCAATGAAGAGACAACATGCAACGCAATATTCCACACTTTTATAACTATCGATCAGTCAGAGAGGAACGAATGAAATTGCATTATATAATGAACAAACACAATCATGGAACCAATACCAGAGTCATGTATATTAAGATACGAGAGAATGATTACAATCGGTGCTCTGACGTTGTGATCTTCCTTTGACAGGGTTCCAGCAAGACGTGTCTCACAAAGATCGTCAGGGATTTGAAAAAACTATCTCTCTCATAGGGTTCTCCTTAGCTCTGCTCTTGATTGTCACTCAACTATAATTTCCTTCCCAAAATTTCAGCTAGCTTGCAATTGGAGAGGACATGCTTTTATAGAGGTAGAAGGAGAGGTTAGGCTCCCTATAATCATGGGGGAGAGTCCTATCTCTTAGGAAGGTTCCATGAGAGGTGGAAAACCACTTCCTAATCAGGGAGATCCGAGCCAAACAACCCAACCTCATTTTTATGATTTGTTATGAAGTTGTTAGAATCAAAATTTCACCTTCTATTGTTAAAAAACATTCCTTTAAAGGCTTGGTGCGGGCATAACACAGGGAAAAAGCGCCATCTGGAGCACCCACTAGTGTGCATTTTCCCCATTGGCACGAGGGATGACCTAGCTACCTGCACCAATGCCAAAACATGGATTTTTAGGGTTTTCCAACGGAAATGTTTTTCAAGAGAATTCTTGTCCTTATGCAGAAGGATGCCATCAAGATGTTTTCAGGACATTTTACTATTCATAGGTCATAGGAATAGTTCTCCAATGTACAAGACAAGGGATTGCAAGGACAGTGAAAAAATGATGTGTAACAGATGCCCCCTAAAGCATGAGGCCCGAGAGAGAGAGAGGGGTGAAATGCTTTAAGAGAATGCGCCCAACTGAAAACACTGCCGTCGGAAGACCTGCAAATAAAAATACAACTGATATCTCTGATACATGATATGTGGTATGGGAAAAACCATCCATAATAGAGTGTACAAAAACCAGGATTCAAGGTATGGATACAACCATCCAATAAATAAGGACCAACAAGTAGACTCAGGTATGGTCGCAGCCATCTAATTGAATGAGTCATGTAATAAACCATAATAATACACAAAGAACCCGCAGCCTTGATGATTATGAGACAAAATCTAGGGTCTTGCGCTCCATTTCGACCCAAAAAGAGTGCAAGTTCTAGCATGCGAATTGTGAGATGAAGTCGAACATGCAAGAACATCGTCTGATTACTAGCCGATAATGAAAGCCATTAACAGACGCGAGAGAAGCCACCAATGGTGACGATGGCTCTCAAGGTACAAGAGGTACAATCCACGGAATGTGATCAGTGAGCTGGCGTTGAAAACTCGCAGAATCATCCAATAGAAGGCAAATAATGAAAACCTTGCGTCGAATGCAAAGAACCTGCCATTGAGGCATGCAGGCTCCAAGGCACCTGAAGGGAGTCTCTAGATCAGCTTCCCAGATAATGAGTTGAAGTCGACAGGAAGTGACCTTGATTGAAGGTGGGCCATAATGTTTCCCACATCATCGACACGAGACATAGGGATATAATTTTTGTCAATCAATACCAACAGAGAATCAGAGGGAGGTTGAAAATTGCATAGGCCAACTTCTCTTGAACATATCGGCGACATGACATTGGATTTGGCAGTATTTGACATCAAGGGATTTGAGGTCATGGTGACTTGGCAAAGAGAAGATGAGTGGTCAAAAGAGATTACCCAAACCCATGAAGGCAAGCAGATAATGAGATGAGATGTCCCCAACCCAACACGAATGCAGACAAGTGCCATGTTCAATAGCGACATATTGGCAACACGACTATAATACTGGTTCCATTTCCCCCCACCATTTCTGGCGAGTACCCCAATTATTTTTGAAAACAAGCTTGAAGGGGATAGCATGTGCTTGCGATATAAGTTTGTCCTTCGAAAAAATCCAACCTAGTACATTTAACGAGCCCTAGGAAGGAGGAACTCAAGTAACGTCATTACGACGGAGTCCGATGTCATCAGTTTTTAACGAGTCTGACAAAGGAAGAACTCAACGTCTTTTCATGTTTAGAGAGTTTGAAAAGACAACGGAAAAGAAAACTCCAGAAGTCCTTTTTTTGTAGATAGTCCCATAGATCCGAAAAGGTAGAAAACTATTTCTAAGAGAACCTTCTAGTCGCGATAGGCTAGGGTATTCCTTTTTCATAAATAATCTATCCCAGCCTGAAAAAGGGGTAAATGTATACTGGGTAGATGTCATTTCACAACCAATTTAATGAGCTCAAAACGACAAGTGACTCGACGACCTTTTCAGTTTTAGAGAGTCAAAAAAGAGCTGAAAGGTGACTCCAGTAGTAACTTTTTCGTGTTTTTACCGAGTCCAAAAAAGTATAAAATATGACTCGTGTCTTCACCCTAATCGCGTGAAAACCTGTCTTTGCACAAAAAGAAAGTGTAAAACCCATTTTTCGACGAAGCTATAATAAAATATCAGAAAAAAAAGTCTTAAAACCTAATTTTTATTTTGAAAAGTTATAAATATTACCAATATTAAAAACTTATTCACTTTTCACCTTTTTACCTCTTTTCAGAACGATAGTGAGCCATTTCCGTTGCGATCTTGAGGCGACGATTGTGAGCAATCCAGTGGAAAAATCCAGATCTCGTCTTCTTCAGGTAAGAGCCGCTTCCATTAGTCATATTTTAAGTCATATTTCATAGCTTTTGATAGTCATTTGGTATCCCTGAGGGGAGGAATTGCATAATTAGGGCTTCCGCAGTTGGCACGGGTATCAGGCATGGACCTGCGCGAACCGCGCAACCCAACATTCTGCTTAAATTTAACAAAAATACAGCCAATGAATTGTTGTTTTAAGTACCCAAGGGATCTTACAATGTTTTTATGACCAAATTGATTCATGTACAAAGCCAAAATGGTAATCGAATGGAAGGAAAGAGAGCATAGTGAGGAAGATGAGTTGGCAATGGGAAATGAGAAGTGTATGAATGCTCTCCGAAATTGCGGTTTGAAAAAATTATTCCTAATGCCATTTCTTTGAGCTCAACCCGAACTACTGTAATATCTAATTAGCCTCTAGGATGAGGATGAGGAGAAGTTTAAACTTCGAGATCAGGTACTTGAGCTCGAAGTGTCAGACGTGCACTTCATCATTGGACTATCGCGCAGGGGTCCATTTCCTATCTTGACTGGCACTAGGCCCTTAGGCGAAAACATGACAATGGTCATGAACAGGGTGTGTGAAGGGGCACGCAAAGGGACAAGTAGTGGAAAGGTAGACATTCGTACCATCCTTGATCTAGCACTAAGAGTAGTGCTACATACCATTACGTGGGCTGCGGGGTCGCAGGCACCACACGAGGCTATCAAGACACAAATCCTTCTTGCATCAGAATGCATGAACACAACAATGTTTGACTAGGCCACGGCCATGACTATGAACATAAAATGACAACTTACCAAATGAAAAAATACCAAACTGAAACAGTTTGGATACGGGTCAATTTTGGTATCATTCTTCCTGGAACAACTACCTATCTTCCAGTGCCAGGGGGCTATAGTCCTGGATCCACCATTAAGAGAGCCACAGATGGATCGATGGGCAGCATTGATGCCCAGGGCAGGGGGTAGCCAGTAGATGTCATGGTGGCCCGAGTTCTTTGGATGGCTTCGATGACAGCTGATCGTCGTAGAGGACTGGCCCTATGTAGGCACTGATTTCACTGGAGACCCAAACCTTCCGCTCCCAGAAGGAGAGGATTGGGATGAGGAGCTTGGTAAGAATATTTTTAATTTTATGAGTTTTATGATTCTTTGGTATGCATGCATGCTCTAATATCTGATCCTATATGTATGCAGAAATTGGCCTAGAGAGGCCCGCCATGATGTCACCAGTAGTGAGGAGTATCCCTCTCACTTATGACCCTCAAGGTGAGGGGGGCGAGGGGGACGAGCTTGTTCAGAACCTAGAGGGGATTTCTCATGGAGTTTCGGATTATGCTCGTTTAGTTGATGTTCCCTTAGCTTATCAGAGGCACACCGTAGGGGTGCCGAGTCGACTCCACCACTTAATAAGGTGGTTGGTGCGGGCAGTGACGTGCTACCATGAGCACTATGCCGATTAGTCGCCTAGGATTTTATTTGCATATTTTTTTGAGAGACATGTTGTCTTCGGATGTAACTAAAACAAACATGTATATTTTTGGTCTTATATGATGCACACGTTGCAAACACTTGACATATATATATACATCTATTTTCTACATGGATCTTACTTGCAAATGTCTAATACAATGTTATCTAATGTATCAGCTAAATAATCTACATAAATAACGACCCAATGGAAAAGTTAAAAGTTCACAAAATGCATCAGACCAACATATTTTATTTTACACAATCTTAAAAGCACAAACACAAACTATGCTTGAAAAAAAATAGGCACGCCCCCAGCATGATGACTCAATTTTGAGGTGTACATGCCCCCCAAGCTTCAGTCCATATGAAAAATGGAGTGAAGGTTCAAAACATAAGAGTAAGAGACTCGACCTGAATTTTCTGAAATATAACAAAACTCGAATTGAATGGGATCGTGTTTCATTGTTTTAACAAGGTTGACACACTTAAAAGAACTGTCCTTGAACCAGCTTGTTTCATTGTTTAGGGATCTTGACACAAGAAAAGGAACTATGCTTAAACGAGCTCAAAGGAGCAGTTTCAGGAGGGGGAGAACCAAATGAAAAACGCTCGAGACAATTAAACATTTCCCCCAGGCTAGGCATAAAAAAGGAATGATGATTCCCATCACTCCACGACGGATCTTCGAGAGACATAGCCCCACAATAGCTTCTTCAGACGGAAAAACTTCTCCCAAAGGATCGGGTGAATTTGCATCGCCGAGCCAAGGGGATTGAGAATAAACATCAAGAGCCATGCTCAAAGGAGCATTATTAGCAGGAGGAGGATCTGATGGGGCAATGATTTCACAATAATTGATTTCAACTGGGGTCAGAGGCATCGATTCTCCAAAAGAGGCAACCTGTTCAGGAGAAGGGATAATCCATGGGTCATCCGACCTAGAGATCATATTGACTTGAACGACATTCGGTGGAGGAATGGGGAAAATACCCATGAGAACGGGGTCCTTGAAAAGACCTGGTTCTATACTATCAGGGGAAATAGGAATTTGATCCATGTACGACACGTTGTTCTCGGAGGACGAGGTAAAGAAAGAAAACTGATCAACAATAATAATCTTGCCCTCATGTGGAAACTTCAAAAGTCAAAAGAGGGTGGACGGAACGCACAACATGGTGTGGGTCCAACTGCGAACAAGTAGAATATTTTAGTTGAGTTTGGCATAACGAACTTCTACTTCAATGTTGACTTTCTTTCCTTGCAATGTAATCGGTAGACTCGTGAGAACACCCAAGGGTTTTGATTCCATTCCATCGAATGCCTCGAGGGAATTGGGAGATGAAGTGAGGAATGGAGAGCCAATGGCCTTCCAGCAAGTAGATGACATAACGCAAGTAGAGGCACCTTCATACACAATGGCCCTGTGAATATTGAGGCCGTTAATACCGACTTGTATAACAAGCACGATCTGGTGCAGAAGTCGGGGGACAACATTCTCTAGATTGAAGGCGAGAAGGCTAGAATCGATAGGATCAATTCGGCCAATCACAGATAACAAAGCTTTCCATTGATATGGACAACTTTGAAGTAATTCCAACGCGGACATTTCGAAAGGCGCCTATGCTAAATCCTCAAAAATGTTGTAATGCTAAGCAGAACAAATGTTCGGATTATAGGAAAAATTTCGGTGAACACCTTTGGAAGGTGGCCGTACAACAGGTTCAGCACTGGGCCTCTAAATCTCAAGAGGATCAAAGGTAGGTGAGGGAGGAGGGCCATCAATAACTTCCTTCCTAGCTGCTTGGCGTGATCCGGCATAATCCTTCGACCGAGTGGCAACAGAAACAGGTGCAGCACCATTCATCATGAAAATCAGAGACCCAAACGATGCAGATGGCGAAGGCTACTCAACCATCTGGGTCTGCTGAGATGGGAAAAGTTCCTTAAGAACTGCCGGAGTTCCCTTAGAGCCCTTAAGAAGTTGACTAACCTCATATCGTCTAGGTCAATCTTTGGTGTAGTAGTCTTCTTCACAGATTAGGCAAGGGTACTTCGGTTTTCGTTGTGAACCATCATCAACACATGGTTTGGATTATTCTGGTTTTGGGGCATTGGATTTGGCTTTGCCTTTGCCCTTATTTTCCCCCTTGGAATTCTTGTTTGCAGGATTGGCCTGGATGGCATTGACCTCCACGGTCTTACCAGAATCTGGGGTAGTCTAAGGAGCAGAATTGTTGGAAGAATTCAATTTCTGCTTCCCATTGGAAGAATTGCAAGAATTCTGAGAGATGGAACCAATAACACCGTCAACCGATGGGGTAGTTGGTGCTTTAGAGGTCCTTGGTCATGGGGCATCAATCAAGATGTCGTATAACGTGTCGGATTGAGAGTACACTAAATCTAGGTACTGGGCACGAGCAATGGATTGTTCCTCGATTACACATGCCCCCATAGCAATGTCTTGTGAAATATTGTTGACAAAGGAGGTAGTGAACCAATGAGTTAGAAGCTGATCAGGAATTTCAAACTTGATCAGACGATGATGACGTCTCTATTCGTGAATGTGGTATGAAATATGAGTAGCTTTGTCCTGTTTTAGAGATGTCAAGAGAAGTGTCCTGGCTTCGTAACAAATCGTTAACTAGAAATGCATCAGGAATGCCATAACTAGAGTATTAAAATCTTGAAAAATACCACGGGGCAGTTCTATATACCATTTAGCTACAACATCGGTGAGGGTGCACTGGAAAAGACAGATGTATCGAGTCATCCACCCAAGAATTCGAATAACACCATAAGTGGTATGTCATGACATGTGCTTGGGGGTCTTCTCCAGATTTTCCCTCAAACTTAGGAGAGTCACTGGGCACCTTCGTCAGAACCGGAGGCCAATATGGATTATAAAGAATCAGATCATTGGTCAATTTGGACATGTCTGGTAACTCCAATGTGGCGAGAAAAGGTAATTGAGGGTTAAAAGGCATGCCGGGTCCCCGATAAGGACCTGTACCTGTACTCCATCCTGGTTGAGCATAAATCTTCCCCCATTGGTTCTGTCCCAGAGGATTCTGACCATAGGGGGTATAAGCTGGATAATTAGGTTGATATGGCGGCTGAAAACTAGGATACGGGGGTTGATAACTAGGGTACTGATTATGATTATACATGGGCCTTGATTGAGCAATGTACGGATTGTGCTGCGGAGTATAAGTATAGCCTAGATGTTGATGATAATAACCAAAACCTTGGGGCAGGTTATAAACTGGTCGAGACTGACCTTGAAGGTAATAGCTGCCTTGGGGTCAAACGGGCTGCAGGTAAGTGGGGCCCTGCTGAGTTGGATAAGTCAGGCGCACAGGTGGATTCGGTTGTGGCGTAGAATAAATCAGTGGCTGAGCAGGGTTAATAGGCTGTGCAGGTTGTCTTGGTTGAATAGGTTGACTTGGCTGATGAGGGACACCAGGTTTCCTAGTTGAGCAGGTTGGCCTGATGGTGGGAGTGGGCCAAGTTGTTCCTGATAACCAGGTTGACCTGTGACAGGACCGTAAGATGGCCCTGGCTGTCCAACATTTTGACCAATTGGAAAATGAGGTCGTTGAGGTTGCACCAAAGGTTGAGAAGGATTGGTTTTCCCCCCAGGATCGTATTGTGGTCCAAGTTGATACCCTGGTTTCCCTGCTGGTCCTTGAGGTTGCCCTGGTTGGACCACAGGGTGAGGCTGCAGAGGTTGACCTTGAGGATTGTAGGACTACCCTTGCGGGCCGTACAATAATCCTTGCTAGACCGAAGGTTGTCCCTGTAAAGGTTGTCCTTGCGGGTCATATGCATACGTTGGCTGGGCCGAAGGTTGTCCCTGGAAGGGTTATCCTTGTGGGCCAAAATCATATCCTTGCTGAAACAAAGGTTGTCCCTGAAAGAGTTTCCCTTTTTTATTGGAAGGTTGCACAGGCTGGGTAGATAGAAAACCGTTAATATATTGATAAGGCTCATGAGAAGGAAAACAAAGGAGGTTGCCCTACTCATCATATTGATATGGAAATACATAAATCAGGGCACCATCCTCTCCATAATGGGAAAATTAAGGACGATTAAGATCCTAAGAGGACTAACCAACCTTGGAGATCGGCGGCTGTAATGACATTAGGTACTCCTCGGGAGAAATTTTCTCTGGAATGGTACAAGCTATATAAACATCTTCAAGAACTCACGAGGTCCTAGTTGACTGAGTAGTGATGACAGGCATAGACGCAGCCAAACAGATAGTAGGCCTAATAGGTGTCGATGTGACAAAAGGAGATGCCATGAGAGGTGTCGATGGAGACATCCCTAACGAGGGAATGGTCGGATTTGTGGACGAAGTTGATATTCCCATAGAGGCAATAGAAGCCATGACCTGACTTAAAAACCTATATCCAGTTGGGAGTGTTGGACCATGTGAAGGCATAACAGAAGGCTCGGGGATGTCTTTGGGAAAAAAGCTGGTAATCTTCACCAGAAGTAGGAATTCCCTCACTAGGAGTAGGACTGGACGTGTCCATATCTGACCCTGCTGTAAGATCTTCTAAAAGACGACGAGGACTAGGATGTATGCCAGTAGCTAAAAATGGTAATCCTGATGTAAGAGGAGGGAAGTGTTCCCCTACTCCAAATCCAAACCA
Source organism: Pinus albicaulis (assembly GCA_034641835.2). Taxonomy (NCBI): domain Eukaryota; kingdom Viridiplantae; phylum Streptophyta; class Pinopsida; order Pinales; family Pinaceae; genus Pinus; species Pinus albicaulis. The sequence goes on from MU968359.1 coordinate 43,861,782, forward strand.
AGCGTTGGACAAGGTCCAATTTAACTCTACTGGTCCTCTAAAGGGAATTTCAGATATAATTAGTCCCTTGTCGGGAAACTCGGATACAACGGGCTGCTGATGCTCAGCAGAGGACTGGGAGACCTCTGATGAATCGTGTGTATAAGGACTACTAGTAGATGAAATTGATGGTTCTGCCACTATTACTATAGAAAAAAAGAGGAAGAGATCAAAAACAAAGACGCATGAGAAAAAACCAAGGCAAACAAAAACAGGCCGAAAAATCAATCTCTAAATGGGCGTGTGATTGTAGGTTATTAATTTTACCACATTGAAACTAGAAATTTTACTGTTTCATGTTTTAAGAGTCTAGAAACAAGTAAAATATGACTCTATCACTTTAAGTTTGGAAACAAGCATGAAAGGACAAGTGCTTGATGATCTTTTCAAGTTTAGGTAGTCAGTAAAGATCAAAATGACTGCTCTGGTAACCTAGGTAAATGGGTGTACCAGATATCCGTGAACTGCCATATACACCTTGGTAAAAATGAAAGAGAAATCAACCAAGGACTTGATGTACATGCAGATAATCTCCCTGAATGTTGTGTCCGGTGTATCACGAGTAAAAGACGGCAGACTCGGCTTCCTATAGATAAAGGATTTGCAACCTAATGGGGTCTCCCTTTATATATTTGATGGTACGGGGAGCACAAGTCTGTATGAGTGCTATCTGTAGCCAGATGGCGAGTGATAACTGCTAGACTTAAAGACGCCGGAACACGTCTCTACCTTAGACTACTAGATGTTTCGTTAAGTTTTAATGTTGCCTTAGGTTAATTCAGTAAATTTTAAGGTTCATCTTCAATTTACGTTTCAATTTCAAGGCCCTATCGAATGTTGGATCTCATAAAACCTCTAGATGCAAACTACATGCCACAAAATATCATTTTTTTCAATGAAGAGCTATCTACGGGAGAGTTGAGAGCTTTCAAATGACAACAAAATGAACACACAAAAACATCCACTACTATTTCCAATGCAAGCTAATGAAACTAGAAATTTTTTCTCTAGAGTTATATAACACTAGTAATGCGAAAGAGCTTCCAATTTTCACTATGCCAATCGAAATGTCAAAAGATTTTGTTTTTTTTATATTTTTCAATATATTAGAGCCAATGCACTAAATGAATGAAAAACTAATGAAAACATCAATTTGAGAAATGAAAAAGAGAGAGCTGAAACAAAACAAGTTCACCTAACTCAAAAAAACACAATCAAGACTCAAACTAATGACGAAATCCCTCAAAGCGAAGAAGAATCTCGAAAGAGACTCAAACAAACCATGTAATCTAGGCTTGGAGAAAGACAAAGTGAAACTGAATGAAAGAGAGGATAATCACTCAATTAATGCAATGATTCAATGGGATTAAGCAAGATGAATGAAAATAAGCAAAAACAAAGTTGACCGAGAAAGCAAAGGCCAAAAACTCCCATGGGAGGCTCAACACACTGAAGCACCTAGAAGCCCTAGGGCTAGAATGAAAAACTGATAGAAAAAGGAAAACAACCAGAGTAAAAGGGCTAAAAATAGTCAAAAATGACTTCAAAGCACTCAATCAATCAGAAAAAATGATCCAGGACCAAAATTCAAGCTCAGAAAGTCCAAGAACAAGAAAACCCTAATACAAACAGGATTGGCACGCCTGTTTGGCTGTAATCTGTGCCAAACAGGGGTTGGCGCGGGGGCCTAACTAGCATCTAGCGCCAGTTGGCACGACTGTTAGAGGTATAACCACTCCAATCGAGTTTACCCTAGAAAAAGATGAAAGTGAAGTCACAAAGGCTAGATATGGTCTTCTAGGGGCTAAACAGGGGTTTAACACCAAGGAAGGTGAACCAAAAAAGTAGACTAATCAAACAAAAAGCCAAAAAACAACCTAATGGAGGAAGTACCAACTTCCACTGATCCCCAGTGGAGTCGCCAAATTGTTGAAGAGGTAAATCCCCTTTGTGGACAGAGGTGATCCCACTAGCCCTAGGGTGGGTCTAGCAAAAATCGAAACACACAAAGTTATTGGTTCCTAGTTACAAAAGACAGAATCACGATAGATCTCTTACCGTGATTCCTTTGTTGCTGTTGTCGAAGAAGAAGTGGCGCTTCCATTCCTAGTTGGACAGGTCATGATCCATGAGCTTTTCGCATCTAGATACCTATACACCTGCAACGAAGAGACAACATGCAACGTAATATTCCACACTTTTATAACTATCGATTAGTCAGAGAGGGATGAATGAAATTGCATTATATAATAAACAAACACAATCATGGAACCAATAATAGAGTCATGTATATTAAGATATGAGAGAATGATTACAATTGACTCTCTGATGTCGTGATCTTCCTTCGACAGGGTTCCAACAGGACGTGTCTCACAAAGCTCGTCAGGGATTTGACAGAACTCTCTCCCTCACAGGGTTCTCCTTAGCTCTGCTCTTGATTGTCACTCAGTTATAATTTCCTTCCCAAAAGTTCAGCTAACTAGAAAAGGGAGAGGGCAGGATTTTATATAGGGAGAAGGAGAGGTTAGGCTCCCTATAATCATGGGGGAGAGTCCTATCTCTTAGGAAGGTTCCATGAGAGGTGGAAAACCACTTCCTAATCAGGGAGATCTGGAGGCAAACAACCCAACCTCATTTTGATGGTCCATTCTAAAGTTTTTAGAATAAAACTTCTACCTTCTATTGTTAAAAAACATTCCTTAAAAGGCTTGGCACGGGCATAACACAGGGACAGAGCACTAGCTGGCGCACCCACTAGTGTGCATTTTCCCCATTGGCGCGAGTGATGAACTAGCTACCCGCGCCAATGCCAAAACATGAATTTTTAGGGTTTTCCAGCGGAAATATTCTTCAGGAGAATTCTTGTCCTTATGCAGAAGGATGCCATCAAGGTTTTTTCAGGACATTTTACTATTCATAGGTCACGGGAATAGTCCTCCAATGTACGGGATGAGGGATTGCAGGGAAGGTGACAAAATGCTATGTAACATGTTGAGCTCCAATAATGTTCCTTCTTCCACCACATTCCACTCCATTTATTTTGTCCATTGTTAATCCCAGGCTCAAATGATCAATGAAATTGGTTAAAATTGCTTTAAGAATGAATATTATGACTAACTTGCTATGTTTTTATGATTCCGTCATTGTAGTGCCTTTTGAACTAGGACTAGCTACAGAATGCAGACATTCTGTAGCTAGTTGCCAATTCTGCAGCTGTCTTCATGTTTAAGTAGGTTCCAGATGTCCTCTCAGAGAAAACCACACATGGTCATATTCCACATCACGCCTTTAGCATTTGTTGCTCTCCATGAAGATTGAACGGAATTATGTACGTGGTTATGCACGTGGGAACTCAAAATAGGAGATAGACTCCTAATAGGACAAGCATAGTCCAGATGTCCTTTGTCATATTATGATGCCACCTTTAGAGTTCTAGTTCGATTTTAATATGGAAAGATAGTAATCTCTGTATTATCTCAAGCTTTGTTATGTAAATTTGCTATAAATGTAGCTCGGGAAACCGAGAGACAAGGTTAGATTTTTGTTAGATTTTATGGTTGACTGCTAGATCTTTGAAGTCCGAGAATACTCTGTTTTGAAGTGATTCCTCTTTAATGAAAGAAGCAACATTTCCTTGAACGCGTTGAGTCGATCTTGAACTAGATTTCGTGCTACTCTGGTGGTAGAGGGCCCCTGCCTCCTGAGCGGCCTTGTTTATACATTAGATAAGTATTTTAGTCTTAGTTTTATTTCTAGTTTAGGCAAGTTTCTGAAGTTTATGTTCATACTTGTTTTCGTTAATTATCACAGTTGGACTTACTCTAATAAGCTCTTCCAAAATATCATTATGATGAATAAGGCATAGCTGTGGTATTGTAGGTTTTTATTGCATTTTCTTTTGTTAATTATCACAGTTGAACTTACTCTAATAAGCTCTTCCAAAATATCATTATGATTAATAAGGCATAACTATGGTATTGTAGGTTTTAGTTGCTGGTTTACACTAAGTGGCATGGCCAATCTTACTCTTACAAAGCTCTTCCAAAATATCATAACAATGAGTAAGAAGTAGCTGTGGTGTCTTAGATTTTAGTTGTATTTGCTTTCAGTCTTTTGTTTATGTTCAAATGCTTTGAATAATACAACCATACTTGTTCTCACAAACTCTTCCAAAACATCATTCATACTGAACGAGATGGGCTGTAGAATTCCTTAGGTTAGTTGCATGTTAACTTAGTTATAGCACTCTGGAGGTAGAATGCATGTGGTTCAGATCTGTCATTTCATTTCCAGTTTGATAATGGCTTTTCAGTCTAACATTTTCACTGTACTTCAAATAGACTAGTGGCACTCTAGTTTAGTTTTAGCTTGTTGTATTAGCACTCCAGTTTAGTTGCCATCCATTGCATTTTAAATCATATTAGTTGTTAAATTTAAATACCACGGTCTTCATTATTTACAAAAATTCTTTTGTTCCAACCTCATATTAATACATAATCATTTGGACATGAGTTGGTATTATTCTAAGACCTAGAGTATTTTGCAACCTTTTTACCATTTCACAAACAAGCCTTTTCTCAAAAGACCATTCTAAAAAGGAAATCTATAACTTCTGAGTGAGGCCTAGTGGTGTTAAATTGAGTTGCAGAACAGAATTAGAAGCTAGTTTAGAATAGAAATATTATGATGCTACAAATGTTCTTTTCCAAATATATTCCAATAGATCTTTAAACATGGATGAGATGTTGTAACATTGTAAGTTGATTGTTTGATTGTTTAGTTAGGAGAACTTCATTTACACTTAACTTGCCCATTTCTCAAGCTCTTCCAAAACATCGTTAATGAATGAATTGGACAAGTTTACGCTCATGTTGTGATTTATTTCCTTGAAGTCATTATCAAGCTTTGTATTTGTTGTTTGCTAGCCATAGTTGGGCTTTGTTCTGTTTTAGTATTTTCATTTGTCATTTGCCATCCATAATTTAGGCGTCACTCTGTTTTTAACCAATAGCTTCTTCTCACCAGCATTTAGTTCTTTCCTTTGTGAACATAAAACCATAAAAAAAACAAAAACATCATAAAAACACTAGACACAACGTAGTGAGAAACAAATACCTAGGCACATATAGTGCACCACACTTCAGCAGTTTACCAACCCTGGTTGACAATCAATGAACTCAATTTAGGAGACTAGGTTGAGCACAAACATTTTGGCGTCGTTTCCGGGGAAGTGTAAGTAGGTAGCCTTGTTTCTTAACTCCCAAAAACAATGATATGCGTAGAGAGAGACTCAATGGGTAGATTCATAAGAAGTAGAAGCAGAAGTTTGATCCCTAGAACACCACTTGTTTCATCTAGACCAAGAGCCAGTACACCTCCAACTCACACCCACAATCCATCCTTTACTAATCCTAGACTCCCAAAGGACTTAAGATCAGATATTTCATTAGAAAGACCTTCCATTTCATCCATTGAACCTGCCTTAGAAGAGGATTCAAGGACCTCTGTTAGAGACACAAACTTTTCCACTTCCACAGAAGAATCAACTATGGCAGAAGAAGGGGGAGGAGGAGTCTTTAATGGAGAACACACATTATTTGGAGGGGGTATAGGTAGAGGTAGAGGAGAAGGCGGTAGAGGTGCAAAAGGAGAAGGAGGTAGAGGAAGAGGTAGAAGAGAGATGGGAAGCTCTTTTGGGTTTCCTATAGTAGATGAAGAAACCAATACAACCATGAAAAACATTTCACCCTCTATCCTTCCAAACTTCTATGGACTTAAAACTGAATATCGTGAAACATTCCTATTTGAATTTGAAGTCCTATGTAGAACTTATGACTACTTACAAGATGCTCAAAAACTTAAACTATTTCCTTCAACATTGAAAGGAGCAGCATTGAAGTGGTTTATGAGTTTGATCAACAGTTCTATTAGGACATGGGAAGACATGAAACAATCATTTCTAGAGAGATATTTGGATTATTGTATGCTAGTCAATCATAAGGAGGAAGTGTTTAAGATGTTACAAAAAGAAGATGAAAACTTGGAAGATTTGTTGGAGAGATTTCATTACAACATCAAAAGAGAAAAAATGGAAAACTTAGATCAAGACACCTTAAAATCTCTCTTGTTGAAAACAATTAGGGATGAATGGTTGGATATCCTTAACATGATGGGAAAAGGGGATATATCTCAGCTCACATTACCTGAAATAGCTGAGTTATGTATCAACCTTTCAAGAGGGAAATCTAAAACTGTAAAAGGTCCAAGAGACCCTGCTCTTGCATGGTTAAGTAAGTCTGCTTCTGGGACAGTAAGTAGAGCAGAGATAGGGCATATGCTTGATGAATTCAAATCTGAAATCTTAGGGAGTCTTAGTGAACAAATAGACACCCTTAAGTTACAAAACAAGAAAAAAGCTGAATCTGATGCTTTAGCAATCTTTTGTCCCAGATGTAGAAAGAAGCATGCCTTAAGAGAGTGTCCTTTGGATGCAAAAGTTGTAGAGACCTGTGTCATTTGTTCAGAAAAACATGAGACCAATAGTTGTCCTTCACTTCCTGGTCTTAAAGCTGTCTTTCAAGAGGAAATTCCTACAAGTTCCACAGAATCTCTCAATTTTTTCTTTAGAAGGCCTTGTCAAGGACCTCAAACACAAGGATTTCATGATCAAATGTATAATCAACCTCCACCAAATTGGAATTCTTGGCAGCAACCTTGGCCCCAATTTCAAAATCAATCTCAAGCTTGGGCACAAGGGGCACAAAATCCCTATGAAAGATACTCTCAGTACTATCAGTATCCACCATCCTATCCACCATATCCACATTTTCCTCAACAACAAAATCCTCAAAATCCACAACATCAAAATCAACCACTTACATTACCATTTCCTCAAAAATCAAATCAGTTGCCTGCTCAACCCATACCAAACCCCAACAATAAAAATCCTCAGAATACATATATGATAGAAGGCCAACAGTTTCCAACTTATTTAATTACTCCTCTAGATCTTAGTGATGTTCAACTTAGGTCTGGAAGAATACTTGAAAAGAGGAAACCTTCTGTGATTATACAAGAACAAGAACAAGACACATCTTTTCAGGACCCAAACATTGAAAAATAAAAACAAAAAGAACCAATAATTTCAACTCCTATATTAGAGCAGCCATCAACATCCATTCCTACACCTCCCTTTCCAGAAAGATTACAAATTGATAGAGGTGTAGAAAAACAAATTATGGTGCCTAATTATGATTTCCTAGATGAGCTAAGAAATGTTTGCATTAAGATTCCATTATTACAAGCCATCAAGGAAATCTCAATTTTAGCAAAGACAATAAAGGAGTTGAGCATGAAGAAAACAAGAAAAAGAATAAGAGAGACAAAGAAAATTCAACTGGCAGGAAAAATAGCAGACATTATGATGGGTAAAATTTCTATTCCAAAGTATCTAGACCCAGAAAATCCAGTTGTTAAAATTCACATCAATGGAATTGAGATCCAAAACACACTCATTGATTTAGAAGCAGCAATAAATATCATGAGTAGACAAATCATGGATAAACTAAAACTTCCTAATCTTCTCTTTACACCCACATTATTACAATTAGCAGACAGATCTATGATTAAACCTGATGGGGTAATAGAAGACATTCCAGTGTACCTATATTCTTGGGAGTACCCTGTGGATTTCATGATCCTAACTCCTAAGAATAATCTAGGAGGACATCCTGTTATATTAGGAAGACCTTGGTTAGCTACAGCTGATGCTTTCATTAGTTGTAGATCCGGTGATATGTACATCTCTGATGGTATTTCAACTAAGAAATTCACTTTTTATCCTCCAGCAAGGACAATTACAGATTTAGATGATACTCAATGGATAGAGGATGAAGAATATTTACAACCTCTCTTCACAATTTCAGAAATTAGTGAAGATAGTTAAATTCTGAATACTTTAGAAAACTTTGAATCCTCTTCAGAACATAAACATGAAAAATTTCAAGAAGAATCCAACATTGAGTTTTTGTCATCAAGACAGATGTCTCTTCATTCTATGGATAAATTTGGCAGCTCTACAAGTGAGATATTTCCAGGTAAATCTTTAAACATAAACAAGAACCTAGAAAAATCTCAACAAGAAGAGTTAGTCAAGATATTACAGAGACATTCTTCTGTGTATGCATGGGAGTACACTAATATGAAAGGGATAAGTCCTAAGACTTGCACTCATCACATCTACATAGAGGAAAATTGTAAACCAATCAGACAACCTCAAAGAAGGATGAATCCAAATCTTAGGGAGATTGTTAAAGAAGAATTGCATAAATTGTTGAATGTCAACTTTATCTATCCTATTTCAGATAGTCAGTGGGTTTCTCCTTTGGTAATTGTGCCAAAGAAAAATGGTAAATGGAGGGTATGTATTGACTACCGATAATTAAACAAAGCTACTCTTAAAGATCATTTTCCCTTACCTTTCATAGATCAGGTGTTAGATACCTTAGCTGGCAAAAAGTACTTCTCATTTCTAGATGGGTTTAGTGGCTATAATCAAATTCAAGTAGCACTTGAGAACCAAGACAAAACCACATTTACCTGTCCTTGGGGTACTTATGCTTACCGAGTATTTCCATTTGGATTATGCAATGCACCTGCAACATTCCAAAGGGCAGTATTAGGAATTTTTTCAGATCTAATACATGATTGTGTAGAGGTATATATGGATGATTTCAAAGTTTATGGAAACACATTTGAAGAAGCTTTAGCAAACTTGGAAAAAGTTTTAAAGAGATGTCAAGAAGAAAATATTTCACTTAGTCATGAGAAATGTTTCATGATGTTTACTGAAGGTATTGTTTTGGTGCATCATATTTCAGGGGATGGGATTAGAGTTGATGAGTCAAAAGTTGAAGTCATCTCTAACTTATCTATTCCAAGTTGTCAAAAATATGTTAGGAGTTTTCTAGGATTTACTGGATATTATCGGAGGTTTATAGAAAACTTTACCAAGATAGCATCTCCACTCTTTAAATTGCTTACCAAAGACTATGAATTCAAATGGAATTCTGATTGCCAGTTAGCTTTTGAGACCCTGAAAACAAAAATTTCTGAAGCACCTATTTTAAGGGGACCTAATTGGAAGTTACCTTTTCATATTTCAACAGATGCCTCAGATACAGCTCTAGGAGCAGTATTGGGACAAAAAAACCTGATTCCTTATGCCATCTACTATACCAGTAAAAATTTGACTCCTGTAGAGTTAAACTATACTGTAACTGAAAAAGAGTTTTTAGCTGTTGTTCATGCCATAAACAAATTCAGACACTATATAACAGGCTATGAAACTTTTGTTCGCACAGATCATTCTGCAATTAGATACTTAATGAACAAATCAATTACTAATGGAAGAGTTATAAGATGGTTATTGCTTTTACAAGAATTCAACATTACCATTCTAGATAGGCCTGGAAAACAAAACATAGTAGTTGATTCCTATCTAGACTCCAAAACATCAAAGATGACACTCCAGTTGAAGATCAATTTCCTGATGAATATCTTTTTGCAGTTTCTACTCAGACTCCTTGGTTTGTTGACATTGCTAATTATTTAGTTTCAGGGAAATTTCCTTCAATAATGAATGCAAGAGAGAAAAGAAAAATCATTTATGACAGTGAAAAATATTCATGGGTTGCTAATGAGTTGTACAGGACAGGTCCATATTTTATCATTAGGATATGTGTTCGGGAAGATGAGATGCCTGAGATTCTCAAAGCGTGTCATGATGAACCTTGTGGTGGACACTTTGCTGACAATAGGACAACCTATAAGATCCTTCATTTAGGATATTATTGGCCATCCTTGTTTAAAGATGCTAAAGAGTATGTCAAAAGGTGTGATAGTTGTCAAAGGGTAGGGAAACCTTCTCCTTCAGGTGAGATCCCATTATAGCCTCAAGTACATATTGAACCTTTTGAAAAATGGGCTCTGGATTTTTTAGGACCTATTACTCCTCCATCAAGACAAAAGAGATATATATTAGTTTGCACTGATTATGTTACCAAATGGGTAGAGGCCAAGCCATTACTTTTTGCTAATGAAGCATCTGTAGTTAATTTTCTTTTTGAGGATATTTTTACTCGTTTTGGTGTCCCAAGGGAAATTGTTATAGATCAAGGAGCTCAATTCACATCAAGGCTAGTGGAACAAATGATGGAGAGGTATAAAATTAGACACAGAAAATCTACTCCCCATCATCCACAAGAAAATGGTCAAGTGGAATCTACCTATAAGGTTATTGAAGGGATCCTAACAAATACTGTCCATTTACATAGAAAAGATTGGGTAGATAGGCTTCCTGAAGCCTTGTGGGCCTATAGGACTACATGGAGAAGCACAACAGGCCATACTCCTTATGAACTTGTTTATGGAAAGCAAGTTTTGTTTCCCATAGAGTTCCAGATTCAAAATTTCAAAATGGAAGTTCAGTTAGGACTTAATCTATTAGAGGCACAAAAGCATAGATTGGAGCAGATTAATGAATTGGATGAGATCAGACAAGATGCAGTTCAAAAAACCAGTATAGTCCAATAGCAGAGGGCTCGATGGCATGACAAGTACATCAAGGAAAAGAAGTTCAAAGAAGGTGACTGGGCTCTCTTGTTTGATTCAAAGTTCAAGGATTTTCAAGGTAAATTTCAAACAAATTGGCTTGGGCCATATGAAATTGTGAGAATTTTTTACAATGGAGCAATAAAAATTAGGACAGTAGATGAAGAAGAAGTTACTTTTCTTGTGAATGGTCATAGATTGAAGCTGTATCACAAACCACTCTCAAGAGAAGAATTTGTCAAGAAGTTCCAGGAAAATAGTGATGTGAAGTTAATGAAGAAGAATCTTTCTTCTTCATCAACTTAATTGAATTTTCTGAAGTCATACCTTAAAAAAAATAAAAAAAATAAATAAATAAATAAAGTATAGATATGAAAACCAATCACTGATTGGCATGTTTATACAGAAAAGATAAAGTGAAAATCAGAATCTTTCTGACACTCTAACTTTTCCATTTTTATTTTTTTTACAATCAGCTGCTACAAAATCATAAGTGCAGATCCATTTCACTTATGATCCATCTCATTTCAATTCATTTCATTCCATACTTCATTCATTTCATTTCATTCATTCATATCATATCTTATTCCATTCATTCATCCACACTTCATCCATTTCACTTCATGGTCCACTTCATTTCCATTTCAGATCTTTAAGTTTGATCTCCTTTCTGCAATTGAATAATACACAGCAGAAATTGCATGGCACTTTTTCACTCCATTTCATAAGTTCTGATCCATTCCACTCCATTATTCATTTCATTCATACTCCATCCTACCATATTTCATTATTCATTTCATACAACCTTTCATCATTCCAGCTTCAAACCATATTTCAAGACTTCTACAGGTACATTCTGCAATCAGTTGGACATTCTGCAGCTAGACAAACATTCTGCAGCCAGGAAGACATTCTACAGCCAGAGAGCCTGAAAGCACTGGGAAGAGAAAAGCATATGAAGATCACAAGAAAATAAAAGCAAAGGAAAAGGTATGAAGTGATTATAATGACATATCATGAAAACTTTTAGTGTAGTTTAGTTGTATATTATTCAAAAAGTGTTTTAATTAATTTTGTTGATCTTGCCTAACAAATCTCCCGCAAAAACTTTGGATAAAACTCCTTCTGTTCCACCACTTCAAAACCCATATCCGATCATCATTTCAAAATCTAAATGGTTAAAGTGCTAAAGTGATTGGATTGGTCACGTCACTAAGCATTTAATGATGATTTTTGAATTCGTTACAAAATATCTCCGCGGTCTTTTCACTCATTGATTCGTTTTCTTCACCTCACCTCATTAATTCATTCTGTAACCACTCTATATCACTCTTTTCCGCAGCCAACTCTTAACCATTTCATTCTGTAAAACAGAGGTATCTCTGTAACAACCATTGTCACCATGAAACAAAGGAAACATTTGGGAGGCAAACACAACTTGTTAATGACCATTCTTACCATGAGCAGAAGGCTGGTGAATTGAATATTGAAGAAGAGTTATGGGCCTCATCGTGAGAACAGAACCAGTTGGCACTAAATACTTGGAAGGCTATCCCCAAATCTGAGAAATCTTACAACAAGCAAGATGGTTGCAATTCCTTGAAAAATTCAGTGGCTTCCACAAAGAGGTTACTAAAACTTTTGCAAGATCTTTTAATGGGGCCGAGGTTGAAGTTGGAGATATTAAATTCACTGTCACAGAGGCTTTTATTGCAGAAGCAACAGGACTGCCTAGACAAGGAGAAAGGTGGTTTAAGAATAGAGAATTCCATAACGAAGCATGGAAATAGATACTCAAGTCACCAGGTATGGATGTCACTGTTTTTAAAAAGGGTATCCCTAGTTCTGCATTAAAGAACAAATGGAGAAACATGTTGCTTATCCTACAAAAATTCATCACTTGTGAAGGTAGATATGGTACTTTCTATGTTTACCATATTAGGTTGATAATGCATTTCCTAGAAGAGCTTAATTTTCCCTATTTCTTGCTTCAAAGTTTAAAGAAAATGGCTTCAAGTGTTCAAAAGAGAATTCAATTTCTGGAGAAAACCTTATACCACCATGGTTTAGTCAAGATTTTTATTGAACATCATTTGAGCAAAATAGGGGATAATTGGAAAGAATTCTTGGTGAGAAATCACTTTGAGGAACCAAAAGAACCGTCACCTGAACATCAACCTACAAAAAGAAGCAGAAGATGGAAATCCTCCAAAACTGAAACTGGTAAAACAATACAAGAAAGTAGTGAAGAAATGATCTCTGAAAAATTAGTTCAGATTAAGAAGCAGCTTAAGAAAAAGAGAATCATAAGAAAAGTTGCCAGAGAAAAAGGAGAAGGGCCATCTCAACCGAGGAGGAGCCACAGACTGAGGGGCATACTAAAGAAAACAAAAGTTAAAAAAACTGGAGTTATAAACATAGAAGACGAAGAAACACCTACTGAGGAGGATTTTGATGAAGAAGTTCCAGAAATTGATCCTGCACAACAAGAAATTTACAACTATGTTGAAACATTGGAGAGGAAAGCTTCAGAGAGTAGAGACAGAACCCCTAGTCCTCCACTGTCCGAAATAGATGTGCTAAGAAGAGATAAGTACGAGCTAGAAGTACTTAATAGACATATCAGGACTGAGAATGATATTTCGAGGGAGCAAGTTAAACTAAAAACCAGTATGAACTCAACCCTGTCTTTACAAATGGACAAAGTGGAAAAGGCCAATGAAAAGTTGAAAAAGAGGAACAAAAAGTTAATCAGGGCACTTACCAATTTAAGGTTCAAGTTAGTCATCAGAAAGCCCAGAAGGCCTTTAACTACCAGGCAAAGCAGAAGAAGAGGGTTGGATGTTCTTTCAGAGGTCTCTGAGTTCATGGAATAGTTGCATGAGGACATGCAAGAATCTAGCAGTGGGGGTATGTTGAGCTCCAAGAATGTTCCTTCTTCCACCACATTCCACTCCATTTCTTTTGTCCATTGTTAATCTCAGGCTCAAATGATCAATGAAATTGGTTAAAATTTCTTTAAGAATGAATATTATGACTAACTTGCTATGTTTTTATGATTCCGTCATTGTAGTACTTTTTGAACTAGGACTAGCTATAGAATGCAGACATTCTGTAGCTAGTTGCCAATTCTGCAGCCGTATTCATGTTTAAGCAGGTTCCTGATGTCCTCTCAGAGAAAACCACACATGGTCATATTCCACATCACGCCTTTAGCATTTTTTGCTCTCCATGAAGATTGAACGGAATTCTGTACGTGGTTATGCACGCGGGAACTCAAAATAGGAGATAGACTCCTAATAGGACAAGGACAGTCCAGATGTCCTTTGTCATATTACGATGCCACCTTTAGAGTTCTAGTTCGATTTTAATATGGAAAGACAGTAATCCCTGTATTATCTCAAGTTCTGTTATGTAAATTTGCTATAAATGTAGCTCGGGAAACCGAGAGACAAGGTTAGATTTTTGTTAGATTTTATGGTTGACTGCTAGATCTTTGAAGTCCGAGAATACTCTGTTTTGAAGTGATTCCTCTTTAATGAAAGAAGCAGCATTTCCTTGAACGTGTTGAGTCGATCTTGAACTAGATTTCGTGCTACTCTGGTGGTAGAGGGCCCCTGCCTCCTGAGCGGCCTTGTTTATACAGTAGATAAGTATTTTAGTCTTATTTTTATTTCTAGTTTAGGCAAGTTTCTGAAGTTTATGTTCATACTTGTTTTCGTTAATTATCACAGTTGGACTTACTCTAATAAGCTCTTCCAAAATATCATTATGATGAATAAGGCATAGCTGTGGTATTGTAGGTTTTTATTTCATTTTCTTTCGTTAATTATCATAGTTGGACCTACTCTAATAAGCTCTTCCAAAATATCATTATGATGAATAACGCATAACTGTGGTATTGTAGGTTTTAGTTGCTAGTTTACACTAAGTGGCATAGCCAATCTTACTCTTACAAAGCTCTTCCAAAATATCATAATAATGAGTAAGAAGTAGCTGTGGTGTCTTAGATTTTAGTTGTATTTGCTTTCAGTCTTGTGTTTATGTTCAATTGCTTTGAATAATACAGCCATACTTGTTCTCACAAACTCTTCCAAAACATCATTCATACTGAATGAGATGGGATGTAGAATTCCTTAGGTTAGTTGAATGTTAACTTAGTTATAGCACTCCGGAGGTAGAATGCATGTGATTTAGCTCTGTCATTTCATTTCCAGTTTGATAATGGCTTTTTAGTCTAACATTGTTCATTGTACTTCAAATAGACTAGTGGCACTCTAGTTTAGTTTTAGCTCGCTGTATTAGCACTCCAGTTTAGTTGCCATCCATTGCATTTTAAATCATATTAGTTGTTAAATTTAAATACCACGGTCTTCATTATTTACAAAACTTCTTTTGCTCCAACCTCATATTAATACATAATCATTTGGACAAGAGTTGGTATCAGTCTAAGACCTAGAGTATTTTGCAACATTTTTACCATTTCACAAACAAGCCTTTTCTCAAAAGACCATTCTAAAAAGGAAATCTATAACTTCTGAGTGAGGCCTAGTGGTGTTAAATTGAGCTGCAGAACAGAATTAAAAGCTAGTTTAGAATATAAATCTTATGATGCTACAAATGTTCTTTTCCAAATATATTCCAATATATCTTTAAACATGGATGAGATGTTGTAACATTGTAAGTTGATTGTTTGATTGTTTAGTTAGGAGAACTTCATTTACACTTAACTTGCCCATTTCTCAAGCTCTTCCAAAACATCGTTAACGAATGAATTGGACAAGTTTAAGCTCATGTTGTGATTTATTTCCTTGAAGTCATTATCAAGATTTGTATTTGTTGTTTGCTAGCCATAGTTAGGCTTTGTTCTGTTTTATTATTTGCATTTTTCATTTGCCATCCATAATTTAGGCTTCACTCCGTTTTTAACCAATAGCTTTTTCTCACCAGCATTTAGTTCTTTCCTTTGTGAACATAAAACCATAAAAAAACCCAAAAACATCATAAAAACACTAGACACAATGTAGTGAGAAACAAATACCTAGGCACATATAGTGCACCACACTTCAGCAGTGTACCAACCCTGGTTGACAATTAATGAAATCAATTTAGGAGACTAGGTTGAGGACAAACATAACACTCACATTTCTGATCATATTCATGAGTGGCAGCGTCGTTGTCGAATGGTTAAGACATTTGTTCCAAATCAGCTCCTTGCTGAATGGTTCATTAAGTCCCTGTTACCATCTATAACTAAGGATGTGGCTAAGGGTGGCGTCATCACATAAGAGCAAGTTATCGCTCATGCCCAATATTTAAAATTGATTTATACTCAGTCTGGCACACTCTATGAAAAAATTACTAACGCAATGAGATCTAATTTCAATGTTCCTCCTCAATTAAAGGACTCTCATGCCAGAGACAACTTGATAGGCACTGCAAGCACACACCACACTACTGCATCTGATCCTGCTCCTTCTTCCAAAATTAATGTCGTGTCATTTGACAAAGGCAAAGGTGACAAGCAAATAGGAAGTAAGAAAAAGGGGAAATCAAAGAAAAATAAAACTTCTAACCCGCAAGAAATATCATCTGATCAACCGGCTGGACCTCGAAAAACTAGTTACCCATGCATAATCTATAATGAGTAACATTTTGTTAGGGATTTTCCTCACCGTGCTGAAGTCTCAAAAATCACCAAGACTTCCCATGCGTCAGCTATGTTGACAGACCCATTTCCAAATCCAGACACTAACATGGTTGCTACGGATCTAGCTCCTAGTTCCCATGTGTTAATGTTATCTGTCACAAAAAATTCAACAGATATTTTGGTGTCAACATGAAATAAATATTGTGGTAGTCAGGCCACTGATCAACCTACTACCTTGACTATGAATCTGTCTATAGAATCAGTACCGCCTACTATTATTCGTGAATTAACAATCAAGCCACCAAAGGGAGTAATTCATAAATTGACATATAATCCTTGAGAAATAGCTGCACAAAACTATAATATAGTTGAATATTTGGCTCAATCCCCTTTAGCTATGTCTGCTCTTGAGGTATTACAAAATTTTCGCTCCCAAAAAAAGGCTTTATTTTTGGCTATTGGTGGAATTGATTCGACTGATTCTAATCTTGTCGTCTTTAATCATACGAGCTATGTACCACAACTACCAGCAGAATTGGTATTATCCAAACAATTAAATGTTCTCAATCACCTTGTTCATCGCACTATTATTGATGAGGGAGCATCTACATGCATTATGTCTCTAAATTTTTGGAAGTCACTTGGCTCACCGCGCTTATCACAATCATCAACAACGTTGAAGGAATTTGATGGACGTACATATAAACCTTGTGGTATTATTAATAACCTGCATGTCAAACTAGGGGGAAAAATAGTGAATATTGATGATGAGGTTATTGACGGACCCCTTGAATACAATATTTTACTTGGAATTCCATGGGTATATGCAATGACTGCTATTGTTTCTACATATTTTAGAATGATTGCCTTTCCACATAAAGGTACAATTATAGTCATTAATCAACTATCCTTATTTCCCTCTACTTTGCAGGTAACTGGAAGCGTTCCGTTCATTCACATACCCCAAATATAATTTCAGAACATTAGTGTAGGACTCTTAAAGGATTCCACTCTTATGGGAACCTTTGCATTACCGCCGCCCGCGATGTCAGCAGAAATTGCAAGTATAGAGACCTGCTACATGATCTCTTCCACTCTATCTGGCTTAAGGGAGAGTACGGGTGACTCTAATATTTCTACGTTGGATGAGTTTCTTCCGCCCAACCCTATTGAGCTGGCATAACAATCAATATATCTTGCTTGGGCAGAAAATATGAAATGAGCCTCGTCGAGTGTTTGGGTTAATCGTTCCTTAGATTTTGGTACTCAATTTGAACCTTTTTCTTCAATGTTCTTGACAGATGAGAACAGTTTGGAAGCCATGATGTCAGAGGGAGAACCATGGGAATATTATCATCATCATTCCCATCTTCCTGATTATGAAGAAAATAATCTTAGTGAACTATATCACCCATCCATAAAAAATTTCTTTTCGAATTCTTCTCCAATTAATGCAATAGATTCCGAGCGAAATCTGTCAAATATTGAAGAAACCATTTCTATTGATATTTCGACCAAACCTAGGGTTGTAGAGGATATTCATGTTGGTGTATCTTGTTCTCCATCAGAACTTGAATCATATCGCTCTCTCTTTCGTGAATTTCATGACGTATTTGCTTGGTATTACGAGGAAATGCCAAGAATAGATACTAGTATAGTTGAACACACTATTAATATGTATCCTGATGTCAAACCAGTGTGTCAACGACTTCATCCTTTTCATCTGAAGAAAGCCGCTGCCATCAAAGAAGAAGTTGAAAAAATTTTGTGTGCTGGTTTCATATACCTTGTTTCGCTAACTGAGTGGGTTTCCAATATCGTTCCTGTCATGAAAAAGCAAGGAACCATTAGAGCGTGCATCGATTATCGGGATGTCAATCATGATTCTCCAAAAGACAACTATCCTACTCATTTTATTGATAAGATTATTGATGGTTATGATGAATGCGAAATATTTTCGTTCATGGATGGATTTTCCGGCTACAATCAAATCAATATCCACCCAAATGAACAACATAAGACACCATTCATCTGTGCCTGGGGCACATTCGCTTATAGGAAACTACCGTTTGGTTTAAAGAACGTCGAGGCAATTTTTCAGAGAGAAATGGATTATGCTTTCAATGACATCAAGCACATTGTTCAAACATATCTAGATGATTTACCAGCACATTCACGAAATCAGACTAATCACCCGATGCATTTGAGAGCCATTTTCTTACACTGTCGACACTACAAAATATGCCTCAATCCACATAAATGTGTGTTTTGTGTTGGTTCTGGTCATTTTCTTGGATTCGTAGTATCAAAAGAAGGAATTTGAATTGACCCATTGAAGGTTCAGGCCATTCTTGATTTTCCTGCGCCATCAAAATTACTTCAGATACATAAAATTCAAGGAAAGGCTAACTTCCTAAGGAGGTTCATTCCAAATTATGCCGAAATGGCTAAAGGATTTACTCAACTCTTGAAAAAGGGGGTTCCTTCCATTGGGACCAAGTTGTGCAAGCTTCTTTTGATGCTGTCAAGGACACTCTTGTCCGAGTGTCATTAATGTACCCTCCTAATTATCAAAATTCTTATTTCCTATATATCGTCGTGGCTGAAATGAACATTGCTATGGTATTGGTCCAAGTAGAAGATGGAATTGAACATCCGATCTATTATTTGAGTCGTAATCTCAATGATACGGAAGTTAAGTACTCATACATAGAAAATCTTGCCTTGGCAGTTGTTCAAGCTATCCAAATATTTTGACATTATATCCTACTCTGAAAAACAAAAATAGTTTTGGATTGCAACCCCATGAATTATATATTATCACGTTAATTGCTGGGGGGGAAATATTCAAAATGGATTGTCATTTTGCAAGAATTTGATTTGGAATTCATCAAATCCAAGTCAAAGAAGTCTTTAGTTTTGGCTGAGCTTCTCTGTGACCTTCCCTCTGATAGTACTCCAACTACGTCGGAACCATAAATTCTTAACGAGTCTTTGTTTCTGATCGGATCATCTGATCCTTGGTATGGGGATTGCATCATTTATCTTCAAACCAATACTTTTCAACCTAATACATCTCGCTCTGAACAACGACATATTCGATACCAAGCCAAAGATTATCTAATTGTCGGCGATACACTTTATCGTCATGGTGTCGTTACCATTTTAAGGATGTGCCTCACTCATGAGGAGGCCAAAAAAGTGTTAAATGATTGTCATGTTGGGGATTTTGGCAGACATTTATATAGATATGCTACTACGTAGAAGATAATCTGCACTGGTTACTTTTGGCCTTCTATTTTTCGAGACTGCATCCTCGCGGTCATAAGTTGTCATGCGTGCCAGATTTTTGATTGTAAGATCCACAAACCACCAGTGCCAATGCATCCTGTTGTCTCTACTGGACCATTTACGAAATGGGATATTGAATTCATGACATGTAACCCTCGTTCATCTGGAGGGCATGGTTATATTATTGTTGCAATCGACTATTTTGCCAAATGGGACGAAGCGATGCCTACATTCAACAACAGAGGATAAACAACTGCATTGTTTTTCTTTATTCATGTTATTACATGGTTTGGGATGCCACAGGATATAGTTACAGATCATGGAAAGCATTTTCACAACCACATGATGTCTGAATTGACTGCCAAGTTAGGATTATCACATGATAATTGTACTCCTTATTATCCACAATTAAATGGACAAGTTGAGGCTATTAACAAAATTCTTAAATGAATGCTTCAACGAATGATAGGAGTTCATAAAAGAAACTAGAATTTGATCTTGTACTCCGCCTTGTAGGTGTATCAAACCTCGGTGAGAAACGCGACCGAATTTACTCCTTTTCAATTAATGTATGGTCTAGAAGCTATCTTACCAATCCAATGTGTATCATCGTTAAAAATTGCAATAGACTTGTTACCTGACACCTCAGAAGAAGAAGCATGTCTCCTTAACCTCATCCATCTTGATGAAATGCATTGTGAAGCCCAATTGGCCAACGAAGCGCATAGGAGAAGTATAAAGGCACAATATGACAAAAATGTCCAACCTCGCATCTTCTCATAGGGCGACTTGGTCCTTATTTACGATCAAGAAGCTGATGTAATAGGTACAAGGAAATTTGAGCCATAATGGCATGGCCCCTATATTGTCAAAAGAGTTCTTGCTAAGGGTTCCTATGAGTTAGTTGATTACGATGGAATTCCATTGGCACAACCTATAAATGGGTTGTATTTGAAATGTTATTATGCTTAATCATGAGCGTAATAATTTTTTGTATTATATTGTATATATGCTATTGATTTTCATTCACTATCTTAATTTGTTTTTAGAGTTTTATTGACGTTAGTAATCCGCTTTAAATTTCATCGCAGATGTTTGAATCTTCAGAACCATTTGTTGGATATGTTGTTGGTGCTAGTCGTAGTATGCAGAATCTATCCTCTGTAGCGTGGGCCATTTTCACTCCGAACGACGAGTTAGTGAGTTTTCAAGGGATTTTTATTGGTAGATCGATGAACAATATCACTGAGTATAGAGCGTTGATCTAACTTCTCTCTGATGCCATTTCATTTGGTATTAACCGCACAATCATAAGGTTAGACTCACAACTCATGGTATTACAACTTACTAGTATTTACACTATTAGAAATCCAACACTTCTTAGATTGTTCCTAAGAGTTCGACTTTTGGAAAGAAATTTTGATTTTATTCAATATCAACACATTTCCAGAAATTTGAACACATTGACTGATTCATTAGCTAATCAAGTTTTAGACATACATTTGCAACATATGTAAAGAAAACATTCACATCATTGAATAGGATTGTACAATAAACATAGGAAAAAATCTGAAATCATATAGATAGATAGTTATAGGTTTAAAAAAAAATTATGCCCAAGACACATTGGTCATCTGACTTCAAAATGTATGCAAAATGTCACAAGTAAACTAGTGGTGCTCGTGGTAACATGCTATAGAGCTAGCTATCCTATGAAGTAACTGCATCCAACGATTAGGAACCCCAATAGTGTGTCGCTGCAGTCGCATAGGAAGCTCTTCAATCTGGCAATCCGGAATCCAGAAGGTCAAACCCTCTATGTGTTTCTGAAGTTCAGTTAGATTCTTAGCCATATCAAGGTCCTGAAGGACTGCAATCCCGAAAACCCTCTCTGCTGGAACATCTGCTTCGTGCTCTGGTTCCACTACTGGTTGAACACGACCAACATTTGCATTAAATCAAACATTTATTTTATTCTTGGGAAAACATCATAATACAAAAACATTTTATAAACCTTAGGAAAATCAAAAAACATGGTCAAAACATTCTTACCCATTGCACCCCACTGAGCACCTTCTGGTAATGCTAAATCTGGATCTCCTCGGAAATCAACGCTTACGTATGCGTACTCATCGATGGTGACAATCTGTCGTCAGAACTAGGCAAATAATGCAGTAGAGAACACAACAATCGATTGGCCTGCATGCCGATCCATGAGTTCTACCCATCTCTGCATCCGAGGATCTGTAGGACTAGCTATATCCAGTTTCACATGTTGTGGCCGCATCAGTGGAATTATTTCTAAAGCGAAGGATATAAGAATAGAACCATAACTGAAATTATTCTTCCTTCCTCCCTTTGCTTTGTTCAGTTTTTCCTTTATCTGAGATAGAACAACTTCAGACTAGTTGAAAACTGTTGGCTCCATACACTCTAGCACATACTGCATATACGATCTATTCTCTACATGTAGTGTAACGGTTCCAGCAAGTTTAAAAATCGTGAAAAGGATAGTTCTCAAAGGAAAATCTCTGACATCCCAGATGTTTATTTTTCCATATTTGCTAGGTTCTGCCCCAGGGTAGCAATACTGTGGAATATAATCCCTCACTATCTCTCCTCCAATGGTAGACCCTGAGAGTGAAATGGGAAAACCTATCCTCGACAAACCTGTGAGAAAATAAACATCCTCAACTATTATGGGAACCACTTGGTTCTTAATATCAAATTCCTCTATCACCGGATCCCATACTCGAACTAAGAACTCCAAGAGTTCTATTTTTTGCCTCATCTCGGACAACTTGAAGTACTTAAGAAGTCCAAAATCTCTTAGGGCTCTTACAGTACCCAGATCATTCATGGAAATCATATATTGTTATTCATGTTCTCTTTCCCTCCATGAAATCGTCATTTTAATCCGATGGAAACTTGAAATACAACCATAAGATCCATTAGATTCCATTCATTGCAAAAAACTAGGCAAATTTTGGGCACTATGAGAAAATAAAGAACTCATACTGCACCTAACGCACTTCGTAACAAGAGACAGTATGTTGCACATACAAGTATCCTTCACTGTACTTGCTATGCAACATAGGTTTCGACATTCAAGGGTGTGTTTCCCTCATTTTAGGCAGAATTTACCCTAGGGGCCTTAAAACCCTAAAAATTTGCAGAAATTGGAGATGAAATGAATACTAAAGGAAATAGGAGGTTCATGGCACTAACCTGGATCAAACGATGATAAAATCCTTCCACAGAAACGATCGCAATCAACAGCTGAAGTTCAAGGGAAAAATCAGGTTCAGAGCTCTAAAATGCAAATGGTAACTATGGAATGGTAAAAATGAATAGTAAAACTACTTTTAATAGTCATTTAATTATTTGGAAGTTAAATTTATTGCTATGACTATAGATTTATTATGTTTTTATCATGAAACATGTATTTTTAATCCATTTAATGTTGCTTTGAATAGGAAATACAACTAATGAACAGATTCGTCATGCAAATTTAATCAAATAATGACTTGACCACAAAGCATACTTTTTATCCTTATTTTTCGAGCTTTGTTAAAAATGAAAAAGGATTTGAAGCACACTTTTATCTCTTTTTCGAGCTTCGATAACAGCGAAAAAGGAATCCCTGGAGTCTTCTTTCAGCTCTTTTCAGACTCCGATAATGTGAAAATATTGCCGAGCACTTGTCTTTTAGAGCTCGTAAAAGTAAATGAATTGATATCTACTCAATATAAGTTTAACCCTTTTCCGGACTGAGATAGATTATTTACGAAAAAGGAATACCTTGGTTAAACATGACCAAATAGGTTCTCTCAGATATTATTTTACACTTTTTCAGGTCTGAGTGACAAATTTACGAAAAAATACTTACAGAGTTTTCTTCTGTATTTTTTTTCAAACTCTCTAAATATGAAAAAGTACCGGGCTATCACTTTCATTAAGCTCATTAAAACATAAAATAGTGATGGGCATGTCGATCATGGCAAGAATCGAGTTTCATTCATCTCTAGACTCGTTAAATTATTAAATAGTGATACTTTATTCACCCGAAGGGTTGAATTATAGATCAAGCAAATGTTATCCTCCTCAATTTTGATAAAAAAAAAAGAGGTGCTGGTCGACAAATGACCAGGGAAAATTTGGGAAAAGTGAGCAAGAATTTCTTTATGGTAGCAAGTAGCTCTTGAACATGAAACTTAATTCACTCCATGTTCGTGACTGTTTGGGTTGGGTAATCATCTTGACGGTTCATTCATACCTATGGTTCATCATACCTTCACTTCGGTTTTGGGTCAATGTTGCCAACTCATCACAGTGTCGTTGATATGTTCAAGAGAAGTCATCCAGTGAATAAAATCATCCTTCTACAATACTCATAAACCTTCATTTTCATGACCGTCATCCCTAAAAGTTGCTATATCGAGTCATACCCTTGTCTCTGAAATTAGTAACTCCTGTTTCGCAATAAAGTGGCTTCCTGTCAACGAAAAATCAATATCCAGGAAGTTCACTTAGAAATATCAGATTCCAGTACCATGAGACTTGTTACAACATCGACAAGATCCTCGCTTCCAGACCTTTGACCGAAAGATTTTGTTTGGTGTTCGACATCAAATCATCTATTCACCCCTTACGAATTATACTGCAGAACCTTGAGGTCCATTGACATTGGTGGTGGTTCTCTCACGTTTTTTAACAGCTCACATCATTGGCTGGTAATCAAACGATGTCTTTCCATGTTAAACAACAAATCATATATTCGCATGGCTAGACTTGTACCCAAATGATCGAGTGAACGAGATAAGAAGACCTCAGATCTAGTTTCAGCCATCTGGGCTGCGATTTCAGGATTTTTGTACACATCATCTATAGAGTGACGTTACATACAGCTTGTCATCTGAACATAGGCCTATATCTGTAGGCATGTCTGCATTGGGCAACATTCCAATGTCGAAAACTTTTTGAATTATGTACATGTTATTAGATTGTTTATGTGCTGAAAATTGGAATGCCTACCCTCAGCAATTATGATCAAAGAGGATATATCATGATGTAATGTATTGTAATATTGATGCAGGTGACCACTCCGCTTCATCTCTAGCCCATCACAGTGTAAAGCATCTTAATAAAATGTTTATATTATTTTGACCTCATGCTTTAGGGGGAAATTTTTATAGGTCAATTTGGGTATCATTCCCAATGACCTGGTTAACTGGGCATCATCTCCAGGACCAATGACTAAGAGTCTATCATTCCCTATCATTTCAAGTTGCTACATGCCCTAAGACAAGAACAAGACAAATCAAGCATGAATTTCATCAAGAAAAGGTTTCCAAGGTTTGAAGTTTATTATATAGCACATGAGAGCTCACCAACACTGCCTGTAAGGGGACTAAGTGCATTGCATATGTAGGTAGCCCCATGCAAGGCTACTATGCAAAGCACTTCCCGACATCTATGGGTGCGTTGGTCACATTGCGAGCGAAATTCTCATTGTTCCAGAATCTCCACTTGGCCAGTGCCTTCTAAAAGAGTTCACATGTGTCAAGCTTAGAATCCAAGTGTCCATATGAAATCTACAAGATTGGGAACATGTCTTTCTTATTATTGGAAAGTCATTGATTGTGAAACAACCTTCAGCTCCTCTCTAAATTGAGCATATATCTAAGTGCTTGGTAAGGAAGAATTTGAGTAGAGAAATGCTGGTGGATTTTCAATTGAGAGTTAGATTTGTGTAACAGCTGCTGGAGAGATTTATACTGTGATGGGGCTAGAGATGTTGTTAGAAGGGTCACTTAAAATCAGTCACTAGGTTGTAACCTCTCCTTCTATCATCAATAAAGAATACAACTTACTTTTCCCTATACGCATTTGTATTGGCTTTGATTTTCCATATTGTAAGATATTAGTTGATGTATATGGTTTATGCTTTACTGATTTAGCTAACTAACTTGAATAGACATCTGTATTATTGCTATCTTCTATTGTTTTAGTGTTCTTAATTTCAAGAAGAATTTTGCAAAAAATTCTTGAATTTGAAGCTACAGTGGAAGCGATAGAAGGAGCCATTTAGAAGCGCTTTGATTACAAGTAAGCATATAATCCTTTCTGTGTGTCTGTTCTGAGTTAGGAGTAGTCGTATAGTCTTTAATATGTTGTTCTAGACTATCACCTATCTAGGGAAGAGTGTTTTATCCGTAATTTATATTTTTTTCCAACAAGAGTTATGAATGTGGCATCCAACACTCTGAGAATAGATTTTTACCTCTGAGACTCCTCCCCTTCACTCCAAACCTCCTCCCTGATTATTGACTAGTAAGATTGAAAGGGTTTGATGATAAACCCATCTATCCTAGAGGCCTTTTTGTAGGGAATCACCTTAATGGTTCATTAGGGTAATTTTGAGGTATAAAATGGGCCTCCTAAGGAAAACAGTAAAATAATAGAAAAAAAATAAAATAAGAGTTATGAATTTTTAAAAGAAAAGAAAGAGAACTACATTTTTTATTGTACTTTTAAATTATCTCCTTGTATATTTACTCAAGTTTCAAGTGTGTACAATCCTTTGATGTTGAATTATATTGTGCATCCAATGGGTGTACACACTTGAAATTTGAGTAAAACTACAAGGAGATATGTAAAAAATATGACTAAAAAAATATTTTTCTTCTTTTTCCTCCAAAAATATTTTTCTCTCGGGATGAAATCATTGTCTTGAATCCTACTAGTTCTCCTAAAGTTAATTTTGTTAGTAAATTTTTCATTTTGAAGCCCATTTTTTACCGAAAAATTCCCCTAATGGCCTTTATTTCCTCAGAGTTAATTTACTGCAGTAGTGTTGTGTTTTTCTCTTCAGTAATAATTGAAGGAATATACTTGGTTATCTGCATAATTGACCCCTATTTATCCATCACAAGCTAAAAAAGAATATTTTGAAAGAATTAGATCATCTCTTGAGATATCTCTTGATGGGTTTCCATATTTCAATCATGGGAAGCTCTCATGGAAGAGATTTTATTATGGTGTATGTTTTGTAACATAAATTTATCGAAAAAAAAACCATGTTCCCCCCTTCCTTTAGCCACTAAATGGGGGATTTTTGCCTCTGCAAACTTTCCTCCTACTTCCTACATTATTATAATCCTTTAATATTTTCCTCCTCTATCTTCATTAGGATCTCCAAATGTCCATACAGACTTTCCTTCTGCTATATTTCTTCCATTTTAACCTCCAACTTCTATTTTTCTTCCAAAATGTCTCCAAAATGCCCCTTAGCTATCGTTTTATGTGTTTTAGCTTTTTTTATAAGGAAAAAATTATTGAGCCTTCAATGTTTCCTATCTCCTTCTACCATTTTAGAATGTTTGAAAGAAACTCTTGGTGCTAAAGCAAAAACTGCTTGAATTTGAATGCATGATTTCAAGGGTGCACCTTTAGATCAAGATTGAGACATATCACCTAATGATTGAATCCATGGGTAGGGAGGATGGATGCTTTAATAAATACATCCCATGTCATAATATTCTCCAAAATAAGAAAATGTTCCAATCTTGATGACATTTTTTGTTGGCCCCCTCATCAATTATTCCAAGTGAATACCCTGTCAATTGCATCAATCTCTGTGAGGCCAAGGGAATCAATAGTATCCTAGAAAGAAAATTCCTCCACCTCCAATATCTGAAGTCCCCCTTCTTCTCACACAATGAATTAATGTTATAAAATTATATATTACAGAGCAATGGAACAAATAAAATATATGTGGAAATAAAAACACACAAAAAAAACATAAAACTAGAGAGACATCGATATATGGGGTTCACCTAGTTTGGGCTACGTCCACCCCAAATAGCTAGTCCTTCCTTTCTATTATCCAGCAAAATGAAGAGACAAAACCTACAGCAGATCTGTTGTAATATATTCTTTTCTATCTCTCAGTCTCCCTATATTTTTCTCGCTCTGAGAATACACATACAATACGCAGCCACAATACAATTCCCTCATACAGGCAAGGGGTTGCCTTCTAGGGCAAAAAACCCTAAAATAAAGATAACTTCTACTGTCAGATCATCCTCCTAATGAACAACCCAGATTGAATAGAAATTACTATACTTTTACAAGGCAATTTTACATCTGTTTTTAGCTTCGGGGGCGTTGCTCTCGAAACCCCCCACCAGGGGGGGGCTCCATAAAGTCGCAGCCACCCCCCATGGACCCCCTAGGCAACGTTTAATTACAGGCGGCATTGCCGCCCCATTAAGGTACAGGGGTCCAACACTGTGATACAAAATAAACAAGATAATCAGGCTCCACACCCAACACTTAATCAGATTTAAATCACCCCCAATAACCCATGGATATGGGGATATTATATTTCCAATATGGGTGATCAACTTAAGAAATAGTTGTTTATCATAAGGGATATTTAGGCCATGCAAATTGGATAAGTGGTATTTCTCTCTCGATCCAACAACCTGGAATTGCACCATTAAGGCCTGAAATGTAGAAAACATATTAGTCACCAGTGATCTCTTGATCATCCCACAAGATTGATAATCCTCCTGAATTACCTTGGGTGTATATTGCGATCATCTAGCATTTCCTTTTCCAGTTCTTAGTGAGGTTGGCCGAATATTCTCCTAAGATTTAGTTTCCTGAATCATCATAATGGTTGGTTTTCCTTCTAACCATTTATTTTTCAGGAGTCTTTGTTTGTCATGGTTATTAAGGTCCCTCGTGTTCCATGGTATAATCTTCGTGATTGAGGTTTGTTGGAGCCACGAAATACATCTGTGATAACAACTTTCAAAATTTAAATTTCTATATTAATTATTATAATCATTATTATTTTGTTTTTATAAATTTATTTGAAAAAAAAATGTTGAGATTCAATAAGATGATGATCCTAGTGTAAATCAAGCACCTACACTAGGTGGGGCCCACAGGCTATTTTTAGGTGTAAGTCTATTTTTAGAACGGATGAGAAAATTCTATTTATAATGGAAGTATATTTATAGATGTTGAGAAAATTCTATTTATATATGATGCTCTATTTTTAGATGTATGTGCCAAGTCTATTTATAGATCGCATGTCTATTTACAGATGCATGTCGACTATTATTATCCCTTAATAATAGTTGGACAATAAATATTAATCTATTATCATGAAGCACTTGGAAATAGTTAACTGAAGTGGCAAACCGATTAGCTATGGGAAAATCGAGTTCAAAGGTTGGTTGGTGGGACATGCAAGTGGACTTAGTTGTAACTGAGTGATTCGAAGTTGCAACAGAGCTAGATGTGTAGCTATGTGAGTTGTGAAATAGTTTAACTCATTTGAGTGAGTTAAACTCAGTTGTGCTAGTTGTAACTAAACATACACTAGTGAGAGATCGGTGAATTAATTATTTAATTAATTCACAAGCAGTGGTCTCACATGCAACTGAATATTTACTATTTTTAACCGCATGCATGTCAAATCGAGTTGAGACCCATTTGAGAGATAGGTGAAAGGGACAATTTGACTATTAGTTGTGACATTAGTGGGTGCACTCATCCAGCCACACACACATTGGAGATGCAAATGAGGATTGCAAAATCAAGGCCAGAAGGATCTCATTCATTCAAGGATTGTGATGAGCAGGTATTGCGCAGTGGAGGCAGGCTGTTAGGAGGTAGTAAATTGGCGCATGTATTTGCCAAATTTTTGTATGACAGTGTGAGATGATTGTATATTGTACTAAGAGTTCTTGGATTAGAGTTTTGTATGAGATTTTTTCATGATCTATGATATATAAATAATATATGATAGTGGGGTTTTTAGATTTACAATTTCTTGGTAAAAACATCTGTGTTATGTGCGATTGATATTTCTTCATGTGTTTTCAATTGGCAATCGTGTTTTAAATATCCGCAATAATTTTTTGTAGAAGCGATTCTATATTTAACAGTAGCATATAATTGTTATATTAGGATAATCCAAGAAATACATAATCTATATTAAAATTTACACATGGTATCGAAGCAAAGAAGATTTCATTTTTGAAGCAGTAGCTGAGTTTGTTGGTGGAAACAATTCGAATTTGTTGCAAGAATTTCTTGGTGCGACAGTTGAGTAAACATCGAAATGGATTTTAATGGCTTGTGGCTAGAGTATGCGCTTGACGGAAGCTCGAACTACATTGGCTGGGAGGACAGGATGAAGGCGGTGGTTGAAGATAATGGCTTGAAGGAAATCATCGACAATGATGTTCCTAAGCCCACTTCGACGGATGCTACATTACTTGATGCATGGAAAAATAAAGTAGCAAATACGAGAAGTATTTTTTTGGAAGGCGTATGAGACCACATTGTCTCAAGAATTCATGGGAAATCCATTCCATATCTTATGTGGAAGTTTTTGATGGATCTTTTCCAAAGAAGCAAGGACCATAGGAAATTGGCGTTGAAGGATAAACTTAGAAAGATCAAGATGGAAAAGGGCGACAATATTCCAAAGTATCTCACAAAGTTTGTTCAATGTCAGGATGAACTGGGGAGTGTGGGAATCAATGTTGTTGGTGATGATTTTTTGAGCTTGGATCTCTTGGGACTTCCTAAGAGTTGACACAGTTATCAAGACTCTGTCAATGGATAGGAAAAACTGTCGGATTGTGAATGACTGTGGTCGGATCTAGTGTAGGAGGAGTTCAGGCGGAACACTAGAGATGGCTCTTCATCAAAGCATGATGATGAAGAGGATTATGCTTTGGCTGCCAATGCAAGGTAAGGGAAAGGGAAGAATTTCCATTCAAAATCTAAGTCTAAAGGCAAGAAGCTGGATTTTTCCAAGGTGAAGTGTTTTCATTGACACGAACATGGGCATCTCACCACTAACTTCCCACAAGAAGGATGCTGGAGCTACAGTTGGTGAGGCCCTTGCCTCGAAATTTGAACTTGATTTCTCTTTCATCACATTCTTGGTTTCAAGCACAATGGGATCAATGTGGT
Organism: Pinus albicaulis; assembly: GCA_034641835.2. NCBI lineage: Eukaryota > Viridiplantae > Streptophyta > Pinopsida > Pinales > Pinaceae > Pinus > Pinus albicaulis. The sequence continues at coordinate 43,892,377 of MU968359.1, forward strand.
ATCTTGATAGTGGTGCTTCCTTCCACATGACGGGAGATAAGGAGTTTTTCAGTGACTTGGAGGAGAAAGATCTCCAAATGCATATAGAGATGGGCGAAGGTGGATGATACATTGTGACCGGCATTGGAACCATTACCTTTGAGAGGGATTCAGGTAAACCATTTCAATTGAAATATGTTATGCATGTTCCAAGTCTGAAGAAAAACTTGGTCTTAGTCACGATGCTGGAGGACAGAGGCTATGACATTATTTCCAACGATGGAAAAGCTTTCCTGTGACATAAAATAACAGGTCAATCCAAGAGGATAGGGATTCGAGTTAAGAATCTCTACAAGATGGAGGTAGATGGTTGCACTGCCATGATGGGCAAGGCAAAAAAAGTGGTGAGTCGGGATGAGGGAAAATTATGGCACAGGCGATTGGGCCATCTTCATCATGGAGCCTTGAAAGTCATGCATCAAATATCTATTGGAATTCCAATGGGAACACTTGCTCAGTTAGATCTATGCAAGGGTTGCACCATGGGGAAGCATTTAAAGTCCACCTTTCATGAAAATGAGAACCGTGCTTCGATGATCTTGGAGAGAGTTCACACAGATGTGTGTGGACCGTTATCAGTTGCTTTAACAACAAAACATAGGTATTATGTTATTTTTTTATGAATTTTCTCGTAAATTCTGGATCTTCTTCATGCAGAAGAAGGATCAAATATTCTCAAAGTTCTATGAGTTTAAGGAATTGGTGGAGAAAGAGTCAGGGAAGCAAGTGAAGGCTCTGCGGAGTGATAATGGTGGAGAATACATCTCTAACGAATTCAAAGAATTCTACAGCAAAGAAGGAATTCAAAGAGAACTCATAGCACCTCATAACCCACAGCAAAATGGGGTCACAGAGAGGAAGAATAGAATAATCATGGGTGCAGCACGACCAATTATGCATGATCATGGCCTACCAATGCATTTGTGGGTGAAAGCATGAAAAACTGTGGTTTATTTGCAAAACTGTTGTCCTCATAGAGTACTTGGAATGAGTACACCTGAAGAATCTTTCACTGGTAAGAAACCAAATGTTTCTCACTTTAATATTTTTGGCTCATCTATTTATGTGCATGTCACCAAGAATGTCAGGAAGAAGTTGGAGTCGACTGCTGAAGTTGGGATATTTGTGGGGTACACAGAAACACCCCATAATATCGTGTGTATTTTCTAGACAGTCGAATAACTGTGGTGTGATAGGATATAAAAATCAATGAGGAGAAAGCCATGAAGTTGTCGCTTGAGAGGGAGCTAGACTTACATGTAGAGGAGGAAATTTTGGTTCCCAAATATGAGTCTCTAGATGTGGATCAGCCACAGGAGGAGGTTCATGGAGTGGAGGAGTCCACTCATGTAGAGCCAAACATCAGAACTGCAAGAAGGCATACCACAAAAGCTGAGAAGCTGAAACTTGATGCTGAATAGAATGTAGAAGTACCTACTTCACAACACAGACAAAGACAATCTCCTAAATGATTCACTAGATACATGGCTCTCATGATCAAATGTATTGTGACTGAGCCATCTTGCTTTCAGGAAGCTATGCAGGAGCCCACATGGGTAGATGCAATGGTGGAGGATTATGACTCCATTGTCAGAAACAATGCTTGGGAAATTGTTCCAAGTTTGGTTGATAAATTTGTGGTAGGTTCAAGATGGATCTACAAGGTAAAGCAAGCTGTTGATGGGAGTGTTGAGAAATACAAGGCCATATTTGTGGCTCGGGGCTTCTCACAGATCAAGGGGTAGATTATGAATAAACCTTTACACCTGTTGCATTGTATTCTTCCATAAGGACCATCCTTGCTCTCTCAGCATAGATGGGTTGGAAAATTCATCAGATGGATGTGAAGACTACGTTACTTAATGGGATCATTGAGGAAGAAGTGTACATTGAGAAGCCTGAAGGATTTGAGATCTTCAACAGCGAGTCACATGTGTGTAGACTCAAAAGAGAAATGTATGGGCTAAAGCAAGCACCCCGTGCTTGGTAAAATTGAATCGACAACTATTTCACTGGACTTGGCTTCACCAAGAGTGAGGCGGATGCAAATCTATACCAAATTGTGGTGGATGGTAAGCTTTTAATAATTTTTCTTTATGTTGATGATTTAATACTAACTGGTGATGAGCAGCTGATACACTCATGCAAGGAGGACCTTGCAAAGGAGTTCAAGATGAAGGATATGGGCCTCCTTCATTATTTTCTTGGATTGGAAATATGGCAGTGAGATGGTGAAATTTTTGTTTCTCAAGGAAATTATGCAAGGGAGATACTAGGTAAGTTTCACATGGAAGGCTGCAAATGCATGGATAATCCTCTTCCTGGAAACTAGAGGAAAGAGGAAGCTACATCTGGAGAGGTAGTGGATGCTACTATCTATTGACAGTTAGTGGGTTCGCTAATGTATTTAGTGAATACAAGACTGGACATATGCTATATAGTGAACCAGCTTAGTCAAGCGATGGTTAAGCCTACCAAGCTATTTTGGAAGGCATGAAAGCATGTCCTAAGATACCTGAGGGGTACATCTGAATATGGTCTATGGTACAGACAGACATATGAGGTGAATTTGCATGGCTTCACAAATGCAGATTTGGAGGGCAGCCCAACAGAAAGAAAGAGCACATCAGGGGGAATTTTCAGTATCAGATCTACATCTCTTTCTTGGTATAGCTTGAAACAGATATCTGTGGCACTCAATTCAGTGGAAGTGGAATACATGGAAACAAGTCAAGCTGCATGTGAGGCTATCTAGATGAGAAAGATCTTGGTTGGTTTGTTTGGTTCTCATTTAGATCCCACAATGATTTATTGTGATAATAAAAGTTGCATTAAAATCTCGATTAATCTTGTGTTTCATGATAGATTGAAGAATATAGATATTTGTTATCATCATATCAGAGATTGTGTGCAGCGGAAGATCATGTTGCTTCAGTACATTCCTACGGAAGATCAGGATGCAAATATTCTAATGAAGGTGCTCACCAGGAGAAAATTTGAATACCATAGAGACAGGATCGTTGTGAAGGATAATACCTTTCTTGTTGAGAGGGAGTGTTGAGATTCAACAAGATGATGATCCTAGTGCAAAATTAAGCACCTACACTAGGTGGGGCCCACAGGCTATTTTTAGGTGCAAGTCTATTTTTAGTACAGATGAGAAAATTCTATTTATATCGGAAGTCTATATATAGATGTTGAGAAAATTCTATTTATATCTGATGTTCTATTTTTAGATGTATGTGCAAAATCTATTTATATATCACATGTCTATTTATAGATGCATGTATAATATTATTATCCCTTAATAATAGTTGGACAATAAATACAAATCTATTCTCATGAAGCACTTGGAAATAGTTACCTAAAGTGGCAAACCAGTTAGCTATGGGAAATTCGAGTTCAAAGTTTGGTTGGTAGGACATGCAAGTGGACTTAGTTGTAACTGAGTGATTCAAAGTTGTAATAGAGTTGGATGCGTAGTTATGTGAGTTGTAAAATATTTCAACTCAGTTAAGTGAGTTAAACTTAGTTGTGCTAGTTGTAACAGAACATACACTAGTGAGAGATCAGTGAATTAATTATTTAATTAATTCATAAGCAGTGGTCTCACATGCAACTGAATATTTACTAGTGTTAACTACATGCATGTCAGATCCAGTGGAGACGTAGTTGAGAGATAGGTGAAAGGGACAGCTTGACTATCAGTTGTGACATTAGTGGGTTCACTCATGCAACCACACACACATTGGATATGCCAATGATGATTGCGCAGTCAAGGCAAGAAGGATCTCATTCATTTAGGGATTGTGATCAGTAGGGATTGTGTAGTGGAGGCAGGCTGTTAGCAGGCAGTAAATTGGCACATTTATTTGCCAAATTTTTGTATCATAGTGTGAGATGATTGTATATTGTACTGAGAGCTCTTGGATTAGAGTTTTGTATGAGATTGTTTCATTATCCATGATATATACATAATATATGATAATGGGGTTTTTAGCTTTATGCTTTCCTGGTAAAAACATCTATGTTATGTGTGATTGATCTTTCTTCATGTGTTTGCAATTGGCGATCGTGTTTTAAATTTCCGCAAGAATTTTTTATATAAATGATTCTGTATTTAACAATGGCATATAATTCTTAGATAAGGAGAGTCTAGGAAATACATAATTTGTATTAAAATTTCTAAAAAAAACATTTTAATATTTTTAAATTGAAAATAAAGAATTAAAATTAAAGGAACAATTACAATAAATAAACTATAAAGCAAAAAGCACCAAAGACGAATTTTTATAAGTTATGGTTTAAAATTATTGCAACTGTAATCTCCCTTAAAAAGAGGGTTTTAATGGTTTAATTGTAATGTTATAGATATTTGAAGATATATTTAAAAAGTATTGTATTTTTAAGATTAAAAAACATGGTGTTCTTGGTAGCACCATCTTTTTGTTCAAGTGTTAATTTTAGAGTGTATCTTGATCATGATATTATTTTTTTAAGTCATGCTTGAAATTTTTGTAAATTTAATCCTAAAAAAGGTGGTTGCTACAATTAGCACTTCTTTTTTATTTAGGTGTTGTTTTTAAGGTTTTTATGTGCAACAATATGGATTTTTATACGATGTCTAGAAATGTGGTAATTTTAATCCTAAAAAAAGAGGTGTTATCAATGGTAGCACTTTTTTATTTGGGAGAATATTTTGTTTCCTTCTCTACCATAATAAGGGTTTTGAACATTAGAGTTATTTTTCTTTTTATGTTAGAATTCTCATTAATTCGATAACTTTATTTTCTTCACAAAAAGAAACAAGGCACTTGAAAGTGTGACACTTGGGTGTATGTGCCCTTTCTTTAACAACTCTTAGGGCTAAATCTATAATTCTTTCATCTTTGATGTGATCATTCTATAAGGATTCTTCAATATTTTGGTAGAACCACTGTTATAACCAAAAAATGATCACCTAGCCATTTCAAACTAGGTGGATCGAAATACACCATGTAAGACCAAATTTACCATAGTAAAATTGCTTTCACTATAGGAACTAATTCTATAAACCATATTTTATTAAGTTATTTATGGTTAAAACTAGAAACCCCATGAGGAATAATTAAATAAATCATTATTTATTTGATTTTCCTCTAGGAATAATTATTAAATCATTATTTAATAAATACTCATTTTCACATTTGACCCAATCACGAGAAATAATTAAATAATTAATTATTTATTTGATTTTTCTCTCAGAATAATTAATTAAATCATTATTTAGTTAATATTCCTAGTCAAATTTGACTAAATCACCCACGAATGATTAAAAAAATCATTATTTGTTTATTATTCCTCAACCACATCCTTGGAATAATAAATAAATCATTTATTTGTTTATTATTTCTAAATAAAAGTATTCAACCAATTTAAATATTTTCTCTTTCTCCAAAAAATATAATAAATTTTTCCAAGTAGTTAAGTTCTAGATTATGGTTAATAATATTGGGTTATTCTCCATTTTCGAGAGTAACCCACTATTTTGTTATAAATAAGAGGGTTTTCCATCCATTCCTCACCATTATCACTATCATCGTCATTATTATCATATTTTAGCAATTGAGCTCCCATCTGAGTTCAACACACATTATTTGGGTTTCATAAATCAGAGAGAGAGAGATCCAAATTTTGAAGCAACAAGGATAGCCAAAGCACCCATCCCATTGAGGGGGATATGTAACCTTCATACAAGTCTCCTTCACCAGGTGTAATAATAATAATATTTTTCATTTTAAATTGTTTTTTTCCATGGCTGGGGTTTTTACATTAGTTCTTTATTACTGTTGTTTAATGCTTTGTTCTACATAAATATATTGTTTTGAAGGTTTTATTTTAAATTTGTATTAAATATCTGAAGTTTCGAATAACCAAAAATATTTTTAGGGCCATTAGTCACTGTGGCTTAAGTGAAGCCTTTTGGGTACACTTGCTAGAAAATTTCACACTAAAAAATGACGACTCCACTGATGTAATTCAGATTCCTATGTGACCAACAACTTCAGAAATTAGGGTTTTTTTTTTCAGTTTTTTATAATATCTCTATGTATATTTTCAGCTTTTATTCCCTTATTTATTTAAAATTTAGAGTTTTGATATTTTTCTGATGTTTTCTGCAGGCCACAAGTACCACCAAACATGAGACAATAAATCTGTCTAAGACCTTTCACCCGAGAATTAAGGAGAGAAAAACACACTTTTCAGCCCGTAAATAGTGTTTTCCAGTCTAGAATGCCCTTTATGCCTCATAATCTGTGTTTTCCATTGAAAACATGTCAGAAATTGTGTTTTCAGAAATTTCTTAAAAAGAATTCTGAAATTTTCATGGTTTGCCGAGAGAATTGTTTTAGGTTGTTTGACCACTGTTTCAGCCTGTATTAGGCCTATATATGCTCATTTTGTATCTTTGAAGTATAAATACGCCCCATAGGATTTTATTACACTTCCACATTTTTAGGAACGGTTTAGTTGAGTAGGTAGTCTGAGATTTTCAGTACTTTCAACCATTGTTTTAGGGTCTGATCCATTATCTTTGCAGACCTTTACAATAGGTTTTTTAGCATCCAAAAATCCCTCTTGAGTTTTTTTTCCTTCCCCCTTAGGGGCCCATTATTTTCCTTAGGTTCTAAGGCTTCTGCCATATCTTTTGCATCATTTTTCCCCTCTAGTTTTTTGTTGTTTTTCAGCACCATTTTCAGCAGTATAGAGTCATTAGATCCCAGTCCCATAGACATTAGATATTGTGACATTTTTAGTGTGTTTTTAGTTCTTGTTTACCTCTTCTAGTATTTTTGTTTAAAATCCTTGTTTGGGTGGGGTTTATGCTTTATTTAATGTTTATTTCATTGCCATTATTTCATTTTTATTTACATTTTTCATCATTTTACTTCAGCATTGTTGTGGAGGTAAATCCCCTCTGCGGACAGAGGCGATCCCACTAGCCCTAGAGTGGGTCTAGTAATAATCAAAACACGCAAGGCTATTTATTCCTAGTTACAAAAGATAGAATCACGATAGATCGCTTACCGTGATCCCTTCGCTGCTGCTGTCAAAGAAGAAGTGGCGCTTCCATTCCTAGCTAGGCAGGTCATGATCTGTGAGCTCGCTACATCTAGATACCTATACACATGCAAAGAAAAGAGACAACATGCAACGTAATATTTCACACTTCATAACTATCGATTAGTCAGAAAGGAACGCATGAAATTGCATTACATAATGGACAAAAACAATCATGGAACCAATAGCAGAGTCATGTATATTAAGATACGAGAGAATGATTACAACCGGTGCTCTGACGTCATGATCTTCCTTCGACAGGATTCCAGCGGGACGTGTCTCACAAAGCTCATCAGGGATTTGAAAAAACTCTCTCTCTCATAGGGTTCTCCTTAGATCTACTCTTGATTGTCACTCAGCTATAATTTCCTTCCCAAAAGTTCAGGTAGCTTGCAAATGGAGAGGGCAGGCTTTTATAGAAGGAGAAGGAGAGGTTAGGATCCCTATAATCATGGGGGGAGAGTCCTATCTCTTAGGAAGGTTCCATGAGAGGTGGAAAACCACTTCCTAATCAGGGAGATCCGGAGCCAAATAGCCCAACCTCTTTTTGATGATTCGTTCTGAAGTTGTTAGAATCAAACTTCCGCCTTCTATTGTTTAAAATCATTCCTTAATAGGCTTGGCGCAGGCACAACACAGGGACAGAGCGCTAGATGGCACGCCCACTAGTGTGTATTTTCTCCATTGGCATGAGGGATGAACTGGCTACCCACGCCAATGCCAAAACATGGGTTTTTAGGGTTTTCCAGAGGAAATGTTCTTGAGGGGAATTCTTTTCCTTATGCAGAAGGATGCCATCAAGGTGATTTCAGGACATTTTACTATTCACAGGTCACGGGAATAGTCCTCCAATGTACGAGACAAGGGATTGCAGGGACAATGACAAAATGCTGTGTAATAGATGCCCCCTAAAGAATGAGGTCCGAGAGAGAGGGAGGAGTGAAATGCTTTATGAGAACATGTTCAACTAAAAATACTATCGTCAAACAACCTACGAGTACAAGTACAACTGATTTCTCTGATACATGATATGTGGTATGGGTGCAGCCATCCATAAAAAGTATGAAAACAATGAGATCCAAGGTATGGACGTAGCCATCCAACAAATAAGGATCAACAAGTAGACTCAGGTATGGTCACAGCCATCCAATCAAAAGAGTCATGTAATAAATCATAATAACCCACAAAGAACCCGTAGCTTGGATGTTATCAGACAAAATACAGGTTATTGTGCTCCATCTCGATCCGAACAGAGTACAAGTTCGAGCATGCGAATATGTGAGCTGAAGTCGAACATGCAACAACATCATCTGATTACCAGCCAATAATGAAAGCCATTAACAGATGCAAGAGAAACCACCAATAATGAAGATGGATCTCAAGGTACAAGAATTACAATCCACTGAATGTGAACAGTGAGTTGGCATCGAACATCCGCAGAATCATCCGATCGAAGGCCAATAATGAAAACCTTGTGTCAAATGCAAAGAACTTGCCATTGAGGCATGCAGACTCCAAGGTACCTGAAGGGAGTCTGCAGACCAACTTCTTGGATAATGAGTTGAAGTCGACAAGAAGTGACCTTGATCAAAGGTGGGCTATAATGTTTTTCACATCATCGACATAAGATAGAGGAACATGATGTTTTTGAATCAAGACCGATAGAGAATCAGAAGGAGGTTGAAAACTACAGAGGCCAACTTCTCTTGAACATATCGGCGGCACGACATTGGATTTGGTAGTATTTGACATCAAGGGATCTGAGGTCATGGTGACATGGCAAAGATCAGATGAGCAGTCAAAAGAGATTACACAAACCCATGAAGGCAAGCAGATAACGAGATGAGATGTCCCCAACCTGACACGAATGCAGACAAGTGCCATGTTCAAGAGCGACATACTGCTGACACGACTATAATATTGGTTCCATTTCCCCCCACCATTTCTGGTGATTACCCCAATTATTTTTGGAAACAATCTTGAAGGGGATAGCATGTGCTTGTGATATAAGTTTGTCCTTCGGACAAATCCAACCTAGTACATTTTACGAGCTCTAGGAAGGAGGAACTCGAGTAACATCATTACGACAGAGTCCAATGTCATCAATTTTTAACGAGTTTGACAAAGGAAGAACTCAGTATATTTTCAGATTTAGAGAGTTTGAAAAGACAACAGAAAAGAAAACTCTAGCAGTTCCTTTTCGTAGGTAGTCCCACAGATCTGAAAAGGTAGAAAACAATGTCTGAGAGAACCTCCTAGTCGTGATAGGATAGGTTATTCCTTTTTTGTAAATAATCTATCCCAACTCAAAAAAGGGTTAAACGTATACTGGGAAGATATTGTTTTGCAGCCAATTTAACTAGCTCAAAACGACAAGCGACTCGGCAATCTTTTCAGTTTTAGAGAGTCAGAAAAGAGCTAAAAGGTGACTCCAGTAGTGACATTTTGCGTGTTTTTACCGAGTCCAAAAAAGTATAAAATACAACTCGTATCTTCATCAAAACCACGTTAAAAACCTATTGCTACACAAAAAAGCGCGTTTAAAACATATTCGATGCAAATAATGTAAAAATATGTCGAAAAACATGTTTAAAAACCCATTTAGGACTTGGAAAAGCTATAAAAGACCAACAATGGTAAAAAATATTTACTTTTCACTTTTTACCTCTTTGCAGAGCAATAGTGACCCTTTTGTGCTTCGATCTTCAAGTGACGAGTGCGACCAATCCAGTGGACCAAATCGACTTCTGTTCAGTTCAGGTAAGAGCCAACCTCTTTGCCCATATTTTAAATTACATTTTGCTATATTTAATCGTTGTTTGAGGTCCTTTACGGAAGGATTTCAAAATTTTAGGGCTCTGCGGTTGGCGTGGGTTCTGGGCACAGACATGCGCCAATCTGCTCTATTTTACATAGAGGTCACACCAGCTGGCGTGACTATTAGCCAAACAGCCGCAAACAGTCGTGCCAACGGTGCATCACAAAATTCGGCTACAATTCCTAAAAAAAAAACCAATGAAATGTAATTTTGAATACCCAGGGAGGTTTATATGGTTCCTATGTTTGATTTATGTAGGTATCCAACAAAAAGGATGGTTATTGAATGGAAAGAGAGAGAGCATAGCAAAGAGGACGAACTGGAAATGGGAAACAAGCATTGTATAAATGCTCTTTGAAATTGTGGGTTGAAAAAAATATTCCTGAAACCATGTCTCCGGGCTCAGCCCAAACTACTGCAGTATCTCATAAGCATTTGGGATGAGAATGAGGAGAGATTCAAACTCGATACCAAGAACTTGAGCTCAAAGTATCCGATGTGTACTTCATCACTGGACTGTCACACAGGGGTCCAGTCCCTATTCTAACCAGTACCAGGCCTTCAGGAGAAAACATGGCAATGGTCATGGACAGGGTGTACCAAGGGCATGCAAAGGAACAGGGAACAGGAAAGTAGACATTCAGACCATCCCCAATATAGCACTAAGATTAGTGCTACACACCATTACGCAGGCTACGGGATCGCATGCATCACACGAGGCCACAAAGACGCAGCTACTGCTTGCATCAGAGTGTATGAACCCAACTATCTTTGACTGGGCCACGACCGTGACCATGAACATTAAACGGCAACTCAAAAAATCCAAGAAGACCAAACTGAAACAGTTTGGATATGGGCCAATTCTGGTGTCGTTCTTCCTGGAACGATTACCAATTTTTCAGTGACAGGAGGCTATAGTCCGAATCCACCACTGAGAGAGCCACGAATGGCTCGATGGGTGGCATTGATGCCCAGCGTAGGGGGAAACCAACAGATGTCATGGCGGCCCGAGTTCTTTGACTGGCTCCAACGATAGTTGATCGTCATGGAGGTCTGGCCCTATGCGGGCACCGATTTTACTAGAGACCCAGACCTTCTGCTCCCAGAGGAAGAGGACTGAGATGAGGAGCTTGGTAAGACTCTTTTTAATTTTATGATTTTTATGAATTTTTGGTATACATTCATGTTCTAACAGCTAATTCTATATATATGTAGATGTTGGCCTAGAGAGGCCCGCTGGAATGTCACCAATAGCGAGGAGTACCCCTCTCGCTTATGACCCTCAAGGTGACGGGGGGCGAGGGGGACAAGATTGTACAAAACCTAGATGGGATCCCTCGTGGAGTTCCGGACTATGCTCGTTTAGCTGATGTTCCCCTAGCTTATCAGAGGCACACCGTAGGGGTGCTGAGTCGTCTCCACTGCTTACTGAGGTGGTTGGTGCTGACAGTGACGTGCTACCATGAGCATCATGGCGATTAGTCATCTAGGCTTTCCATTTGCATATTTTTGAGAGACATGTCGTCTCCGGATGTAACTGAAATAAACATGTATATTTTGGTTTTATATGATGCACACATTGCAAACACTCGACATATATATATATATATATATATATATATATATATATATATATATACATATATTTTCTACATGGATCTTGCTTACATGTGATAATGTTTTTACAAATTGTGTAAATGTCTATCTAATACCATGTTGGCTACTACATCTGTTAGTGTATTCATTCATCTTGGTATATGCTGATATGTGATGTAATCAAAATTTATTTCAAGTAAATGAATACATAGATACAGTCTTAAAATCCATGGGTTTCTAACTGAATAATGACCATTGAGCTGTAAAACCACAAGCTGTGAGTCCAGATGTAAAAGTAACGTGCAAATGCCGAGGTTAACAGCCTCGCTTAATAATTCCAAAACGGAACTATATTCTGCGACATTATTTGTAGCAGGCCCTAGACAAACACCTTGTAAATTAACCAACTCACCAACAAGATTGTAAATTACCCAGGTTGTTGAAGATAGGTTCCTGGTACTGTGGGAGGCTCCATCCGCGAAACTAACATAAGGAGTAATAGAAATTTTCACAATCAGGAAGACCCAATAAGCAGAAAAATGCTTACAAAGCATACCACACCACAAATGCACAAAAATGAAAAAAAATCACCTATGTACATACACTATGCAAGAATGATTCAAGCATAATATTTCTTCAAGTACAACCCATTTCTAGGCTACGCCAAAGGAAGACCTTCATAATCGATCAACTCATAAGCCCCATTTTTCAATACACGTTTAACGATATAGGGCCCATGCCACATAGGTTGGAATTTGCCTGCCCCAAGCTTGTCATGGGCTTGATCATACAATAGGACGAGGTCCCCTTTATAAAAGAGTGCGGAGAAACCATTTGATCGAAATGAGATTTAACCCGCTTTTTCTATGCCTTGATAACCAAAGCAGCCAAGCCGCAAGTTTCATCCAATCTCTCAAGATATAGGAGACGTTCTTCCTCTGGTGAATTATTGGGCAGTAATTCCACAACAAATTTTAGTGAAGGGATCTCATATTCAACCGAAAGAGTAGCTACCAAACCATACACCAACTGAAATGGTGTGAATCCGGTTGCACTCTTCACTGAAATTCGGTAGGCCCAAAGAGCTAAAAACAACTGGAGATGCCAACTCGATTTGTGTATACCAATTTTTCGTTGAAGCATCATGAAGATAACCTTGTTCACGGCTTCAACTTGGCCATTTTCTTGAGGGTAATATGAAATCAAGCTATCCTGACGCAATCCAAACTTAGATTTCAACTCTGCCATCATATAGTCCCGAAAATGAGAGCCATAATCAGTGAAAATGGCTTGAGGAATGCCAAAATGAGTGATCACATGGTTGAAAATGAACTGTGCAGCTATCTTACCATCCGCAGCTAGTGTAGGCATTGCTTCGGCCCACTTGGTGAAATAATCTACGAAAAAGATGATATAAGCATGCCCCCCGGCTGAGTGAGGGTTACACGTCATAAAATCAATGCCCCATTTGGCAAAAGGGCCCACGGTAATGATAGGATGTAATGGGAGAGGTGGCACATGCATCTTGCATTGGAAGATCTGGCATGCATGACACTTCCGTACTACAACAATACAGTCTTTAAATATAGATGGCCAGAAATAGCCCGCACGAATGATCTTCTGTGCGGTAGCATAACCGGACATGTGACCGCCACAGGAGCCACTGTGACAGTAATTTAGAACTTTCTCAACCTCTTCTAAGGTCAAACACCAGTGGAGTACGGAATCGACTCCAACACGATATAGGGTATCTCCGACAATACGATATGGTTGCGACTGATGGCGAACACGTTGTCGAGCATCCTTCATTAACTTGGACTAGAAGGTAGATGTCTGGAGGTACACGATGATATCACCATACCATGGATCGAGAGTGTTGATTAAGAAGAGAGTTTCGTCTGGGATATGATCCTCAGATTGAGACGAAACAGAGTCACTAGGGAGAGAACAAATGATATTAGCAAAAAATTGTGATTTCTTTGATTTGGAAGTAGTGAACTCAAAATCAAACTCTTGGAGGATGACAATCCACTTTTAAGTACTTTCCCCCCAGAAATTGTCGAGACAAAATGTAAGTCATGGGGTTACAATCGGAAATCACGGTTACCGTGCGTAACGAGATGTAATGGCGAAACCGTTGAACGGCCTGGACTGCGGTCAGCGCCAACTTCTTGACGTGTGTATAATGTGTTTTAGTGTCAAGGAGGTTTCGAGACAGATAATCAACCACGTGTTCGTTACTGTCATCGTCATCCTACACCAGAAGCATGGAAATCGTACTGAATGTGGCAGCCAAATAGAGGGTAAATTCGGGATGAAATTTAGAGGACATATTAATGGAGTGTTGATAAGCAACATCTTAAGGTTATCAAAATATTGTTGAGAAATCTCATCCCAACAGAAAGGGGGGTCCTGTTTTAGAGGTCGCATAAACCCTTTGGCTACCTCCACATAGTTTGGGATAAAACGACGTAAGAAATTCACTTTCCCTTGAAGACTCTAAAGCTGATGTAACGAGGATGGGGAGGGGAGATTAACAATAGCCTCAACCTTAAGAGGGTCAAGGAAAATTCTGTCCTTAGAGACAATGAACCCTAAAATTCGACCAGAGTCAATGCAGAAGATGCACTTGTGAGGATTAAGCCTGATGTTGTAACATCTACAAAGGAGAAAAATCTGGCGGAGATGTTCCAGATGGTCTTTTTGCAGAGATGAATGAGCCAGAAGGTCATCTAGGTATGGCTGAACAACATTACGTATGTCATGAAAGGCGTAAGACATGGCACGCTGGAAGATAGCCCCAACATTTTTAAAACCGAAAGGGAGTTTCTTATAGGCGAATGTTCCCCACGGACAGATGAAAGCGGTCTTATGTTGATCGGATGGGAGGATATTTATTTGATTATAACTTGAAAATCCATCCATAAGGGAAAATATCTCACTCCTCGCAAAATCATCAATGATATGATCGATAAAAGGGGTGGGATAGTTGTCCTTAGGGCAAGCCCGATTGATATCTCGATAGTCAACACAGACTTGAATTGTGCCCTGCTTCTTATCCACAGGGACAATATTGGAAACCCACTCTGTCAGAGGGATCAGATATATGAAACCCGCTTTAAGAAGTTTCTCAACTTTGGCTTTTATAACAATGACTTTCCGAGGATGCACTGGACGGAGACGCTGGTGCACAGGCTTCGCACCGAGATAGGTGGAAATTTCGTGCACGAGGATATTGGGATCAATTCCAGGCATCTCTTCATAAGACCACGTGAAAACATCATGGAATTCACAGAAGAGACTAGTGTACACTTGAATCTCATCAGGAGAACAAGTGACTCCCACATGGATGTTCTCGACAACCTCTGGTTTAATGGAGATGTCGATATGCATCGTTTGGGTAATGTTACTCAGATTTCCTTCCGAGAAACTTCATGAGTCAATATTGGCGTTTGGAGCAGCAGAGAGGGAACCTGACATGAAAAACGCTCGAGACAATTAGACATTTCCCCCAGGCTAGGCATAAACAAGGAACAATGATGCCCATCACTCCACAATAGATCTTCGAGAGACATAGTCTCCACGATAGCTTCGTTATACGGAAAAACTTCTCTCAAAGGATCGGGCGAATCTGCATCGTCAAGCCAAGGGGATTGAGAGTAAACATCAAGAGCCATGCTCAAAGGAGCATTATCAGTAGGAGGAGGATCTGATGCGGTAATGATCTCATAATAATTGATTTTAGCCAGGGTCAGAGGCATCGATTCTCCAAAAGAGGCAACCTGTTCAGGAGAAGGGATGATCCATGGATCATTCAACCTAGAGATCATATTGACTTGAACGGTATGTGGTGGAGGAGGAGGAAAGATACCCATAAGGGTAGGATCTTTGAAAAGTCCCAGTCCCACACTGTCAAAAGGAGTAGGTACCTGATCCACATATGGGACGTTGTTCTCAGATGACAAGGTAAAGAAGGATAACTGGTCAACAGTAACAATTTTTCCCTCATGTGGAAATTTCAACACGCAAAAGAGGGTGGACGACACACGTAGCATAGAGTGGGTCCAACTGTGACCGAGCATAATATTATAATTGAGTTTCGCATCAAAAACTTCTACTTCGACGTTAATCATCTTCCCTTGTAAAGTAATTGGTAGACTCGCGAGAACACCCAAGGGTTTCGATTCCCTTCCATCGAATGCCTCGAGGGCATTGGGTGATGAAGTCAAGGCTGGAGAGCCGAAGGCCTTCTAGTAGGTGGATGACATGACGCATGTGGATGCACCTTCATCCACAATGGCTTTATGGATATTGAGACCATTAATACCGACTTGTATAATAAGTGCAATTTGATGCGGAAATCAGGGAACAAAATTTTCCAAGTCAAAAGAGAGAAGGCTAGAATCAGCAGGATCAATCCCACCGATGGCAGATAATAATGCCTTCCACTGAGATGGGAAACTTTGGAGCACTTCCAATGCAGACATGGCAGATGGCACCTGTGCCAAATCTTCAACAATTCTATAATGCTGGGCAGCATGGGCGTTCAGATTATAGGAATATTTAGAACACCTTTAGAAGGTGGCCGCACAATCGGTTCGGGACTAGGCCTTTCAATCTCAAGTGAGCCAGTTAAAGGTGGGGAAGGAGGACCATCAGTGTTCTCCTTTCTTGTTGCCTGACGTGACCCAGCATAGTATTTTGACCGATTGGCGATAGAAATAGGTGCAGAGCCATTCATCATGAATACCTGAGACCCAAACGGTGCAGATGGCGAAGGCTGCTCGACCATCTGGGTATGATGAGATGGAAAAGGTTCCTTAAGAATTGCCGGAGTCCCCTTAGCACCCTTAAGAAGTTGACTAACCTCGGATCGTCTAGGACAATCTTTAGTGTAGTGGTCTTCATCACAAATCAGGCAAGGGTACTTCAGTTTTCGCTGTGAACCATCATCAGCATGTGGTTTAGATGATTCTGGTTTTGGGGCATCACATTTGGCTTTGCCTTTGCCCTTATTTTTCCCTTTGGAGGTCTTGTCTCAGGATTGGCCTGAACGGCATTGACCTCCGCGGTTTTACCAGAATCTGGAGTAGGCTGAGAAGTAGAAGTATTGGAAGAGTTTGATTTATGATTCCCATTAGAAGACTTGTGAGAAGTCTAAGAGATGGAACCAATGACATCATCTACTGATGGGGTAGCTGGCGCTTTAGAGGTCCTTGGTCGCAGGGCATCAGTCAAGATGTCATACAACGTGCCCAATTGAGAGTATATTAAATCGAGGTACTGGGCACGAGCAATGGCTTGTTCCTCTGTTACACATGCCCCCATAGCAATGTCCTGTGCAATATTATTGACAAAGGAGGTAGTGAACCAGTGAGTCAGAAGTTGATCAAGAATGTCAAACTTGATCAGACGATGACGATGTCTCCATTCGTGAATGTGATATGAAATATGAGTAGCTTTGTCCTGTTTCAGAGATGTCAGGAGATGTTTCCTGGCTTCATAACAAAACAATAACTGGAAATGTGTGAGGAACGCCATAGCTAGAGTATTAAAATCTTGAAAAA
The DNA here is from genome assembly GCA_034641835.2 of Pinus albicaulis. Taxonomy (NCBI): domain Eukaryota; kingdom Viridiplantae; phylum Streptophyta; class Pinopsida; order Pinales; family Pinaceae; genus Pinus; species Pinus albicaulis. Next base: position 43,909,498 of record MU968359.1, read on the forward strand.
TACCACGAGACGGTTCTATGTACCATTTAGCAGCATCTTCGATGAGAGTGTGTTGGAAAAGACGCAGAAAAATCGAGTCATCCACCCAAGAATTCGAAGAACACCATAAATGGTATGTCATGACATGTGCTTGGGGGTCTTCTCCAGATTTTCCCTCAAACTTAGGAAAATCACCAGGCACCTTCATCAGAACCGAAGGTCAATATGGATTATGAAGAATCAGATCATTGGTCAATTTGGACACATCCAGTAACTCCAACATGGCTAGAAAAGGTAATTGAGGGTTAAAAGGCATGCCAGGTCCTCGATAAGGACCTGTATCTATACTCCATCCTGGTTGAGCATAACTCTGCTCCCATTGGTTCTGTCCTAGAGGATTCTGACCCATAGGGGGTAGAAGCCGGATAATTGGGTTGATATGGCGGCTGAAAACCAGGATACATGGATTGATAACCAGGATACTGATTCTGAGTATACATGGGTCCCGATTGAGCAGTGTAAGGATTTTTCTGCGGAGTATAAGTATAGCCTGGCTATTGAGGGTAATAACCAAAACCTTGAGGTGGGTTGTAAACTGGTCGAGACTGACCTTGAGGGTAATAACCGCCTTGGGGTCGAACGAGCTACTGGTAAGTGGGGCCCTGCTGAGTGGAATAAGTCAGGAACACAGGTGGATTCGGCTGTGGCTTAGAATAGATAGGCAGCTGAGCAGGGTTAATAGGTTGTGCAGGTTGTCCTGGTTGAACAGGTTGACCTGGCTGATGAGGGACACCAAGTTGCCCCGGCTGAGCAGGTTGGCCTAATAGTAGGAGTGGGCCAGGTTGTGCTTGATAACCAGGTTGACCTGGGACAGGACCATAATATGGCCCTGACTATGCAACATTTTGACCAATTGGAAAATGAGGTCATTGAGGTTGCACCAAATGTTGAGAAGGATGGGTTTGCCCCCCAGGACCATATGAAGGCCCAGGTTGATACACTGATTTTCCTGTCGGTCCTTGAGGTTGCCCTGGTTGGACCACAGGGTGAGGCTTTAGAGGATGACCTTGAGGATTGTAAGACTTCCCTTGCGGGCCGTAAAATAATCCCTACTAGACCTAAGGTTGTCCCTGTAAGGGTTTCCCTTGCGAGTCGTATGCATACCCTGGCTGGGATAAAGGTTGTCCCTAGAAGGGTTGTCCTTGTGGGCCAAAAGCATATCCTTGCTGAAACAAAGGTTGTCCCTGAAAGGGTTTTCCTTTTTGGTTAGAAGGTTGCACAGGCAGGGTACGTATAAAACCGTTAATATACTGATAAGCCTCAGGAGCAGGAAAATGAATGGGGTTGTCGTGATCATCATATTGAAATGGAAATGAATAGATCAGGGTACCATCCACTCCATAATGATAAAAGTAAGGATGATTAAGATCCTAAGAGGATTGATCAACCTGGGAGATTTGCGACTATAAATACATCTAATACTTCTCAAGAGAAAGGTTCTCAGGAATGTCAGTAGCTATATAAACGTCTTCAGGAACTGACAAGGTCCTAGTTGACTGAGTGGTGACAACAGGCATAGACGCAGCCACGCAGACAGTAGGTATAATAGGTACCGATGTGACAAAAGGATATTCCATGAGAGGTGTCTATGGAAACATCCCTAACGAGGGAATGGTCAGTTCCGTGGATGGAGTCGATATTCCCATAGAGGCAATAGTGGCCATGACCTGACTTAAAGACCTATATCTAGCTGGGAGCGATGGACCAGGTGAAGATAGAACAGATGGTTCAGGGATGTCTTCGAGAAAAAGCTGGTAGTGTTCACTAGAAGTAGGAATTCCCTCACTAGGAATAGGACTGGATGAGTCCATATCTGACCCTACCGTAAGATCTTCTAAAAGACAATGGGGAATAGGAGGTACGACAGCAGCCAAAAATGGTGATCCCAATGTAAGAGGAGGGAAGTGTTCCCCAACTCCAAATGCAAACCAAGCATTGGACAAGGGCCAATTTAACTCAATTGGTCCTCCAAAGGGAAGCTCAGATATAATCGGTCCCCTAAAGGGAAACTCAGATACAACGGGCTGCTGATGCTCAGCAGAGGACTGAGATACTTTCGAGGAATCATCTGTATAAGGACTACCAGTAGACGAAACTGATGGTTCTGCCACGGTGACAATAGCAAAAAGAGGAAGATATCAAAAACAAAGACACACGGGAAAAAACCAAGGCAAACAAAAACAGGCTGAAAAAAATCAATCTCTAAATGGGCGTGTGATCGTAGGTGATTAATTTTACCACATTGAAACTGGAAATTTTACTGTTTCATGTTTTAAGAGTCTAGAAACAAGTAAAATATGACTCTATCACTTTCAGTTTGAAAAAAAGCATGAAAGGACAAGAGCTTGATGATATTTTCAAATTTAGGGAGTCAGTAAAGATCAAAATGACTACTCTGGTAATCTAGGTAAATGGGTGTACCAGATATCTGTGAACTGCCATATACACCTTGGTAAAAATGAAATAGAAATCAACCAAGAACTTAATGTACATGCAGGTAATCTCTCTGAATTTTGTGTCTGGTGTATCACGGGTAAAAGGCAGCAGACTCGGCTTCCTATGGATAAAGGATTTGCAACCTAATGGGGTCTCCCTTTATATACACGATGGTACGGGGAGCACAAGTCCATACTAGCACTGTCTGTAGCCAGATGGAAAGCAACAACTACTAGGCTTAAAGACGCCGGAACACGTCTCTTCCTTAGACTACTAGATGTTCCGTTAAGTTTCAATGCTGCCTTAGGTTAATTCAGTAAATTTTAAAGTGGATCTTCAATTTACATTTCTATTTCAAGGCCCTATCGAATGTTGGATCTCATAAAACCTCTAGATGGAAACTACATGCCACAAAATATCATTTCGTTCAATGCAGAGCTATCTACGGGAGAGTTGAGAGCTTTCAAATAATAGCGAAATGAACACACAAAAACATCCACTACCGATCTCAATGCAAGCTAATGAAACTGGAAAATTTTTCTCTAGAATTATACATTACTAGTAATGCGAAAGAGTTTTCAATTTTCACTATGCCAATAAAAATTAAAAAAGATTTTTTTTTGTATTTTTCAATATATTAGAGCAAATGCACTAAATAAATGAAAAATTAATGAAAACATCAATTTGAGAATGATAAAGAGAAATCTGAAACAAAACAAGTTCACTCAACTCAAACAAGCACAATCAAGACTCAAACCGATGACGAAATCCCTCAAAGAGAAGAAGAATCTCGAAAGAGACTCAAACAAGCTATGTGATCTAGGCTTGGAGCAACACAAAGCGAAACTGAATGAAAGAGACGAAAATCACTCAATAAACACAATGAATCAATTGGATTCAGCAAGATGAATGCAAAGAAGCAAAAACAAAGTTGACCAGGAAAGCAAAGACCCAAAACTCCCACAGGAGGCTCAACGCACTAAAGCACCTAGAAGCCCTAGGGCTAAAATGACACATTGATAAAAAAGGGTGAAAAACCGGAGGGAAAGGGCTAAAAATAGTAAAAAATGACTTCAAAGCACTCAATCAATCAGAAAAACAAACCAGGACCAAAACTCAAGCTCAGAAAGTCCAAAAACAGGAAAACCCTAAAACCAAGCAGGGTTGGCGCGCCTGTCTAGCTATAATCTACGCCAAACAGTGGATGGCGTGGGGGCCTAACTAGAAACTCGCGCCTTTCGACGTGAATATCAAAGGGATAACCGCGCCAATCAGGTTTACCTTAGAAATTTATGAAAATGAACTAACAGAGGCTAGATATGGTCTTCTGCGGGCTGAACAGGGTTTAGCACCAAGGAAGGTGAACCAGAAAAGAAAAATAATCAAACAAAAAGCCAAAGAAAAACCCAATGGAGGAAGGAACGATTCCCATTGATCCCCAGTGGAGTCGCCAAATTTTTGTGGAGGTAAATCCCCTCTGCAGATAGAGGTGATCCCACTGGCCGTAGAGTGGGTCTAGCAACAATTGAAACATGAAAGGCTATTGATTCGTAGTTACAAAAGATAGAATCACGAGAGATCACTTACCGTGATTCCTTCATTGCTGTTGTTGAAGAAGAAGTGGCGCTTCCTTTCCTAGCTAGGAAGGTCACGATCCATGAGCTCCCTGCATCCAGATACCTGTACACATGCAAAGAAAAGAGACAACATGCAATGTAATATTTCACACTTTATAACTATCGATTAGTCAGAGAAGAACGAATGAAATTGCATTATATAAGGGACAACCACAATCATGGAACCAATATCAGAGTCATGTATATTAAGATACGAGAGAATGATTACAACTGGTGCTCTGATATCATGATCTTCCTTTGACAAGATTCCAGTGGGACGTGTCTCACAAATCTCTTCAGGGATTTGAAAAAACTCTCTCTCTCACAGGGTTTTCCTTAGCTCTGCTCTTGATTGTCACTCAGCTATAATTTCCTTCCCAAAAGTTCATCTAGCTTGCAAATGGAGAGGGCAGGCTTTTATAGAAGGAGAAGGAGAGGTTAGGATCCCTATAATCATGGGGGGAGAGTCCTATCTCTTAGGAATGTTCCATGAGAGGTGGAAAACCACTTCCTAATCAGGGATATTCGGAGCCAAACAACCCAACCTCTTTTTGGTGATTTTTTCTGAAGTTGTTAGAATCATACTTCCACCTTCTATTGTTAAAAAACATTCCTTAATAGGCTTGGTGCGGGCACAACACAGGGACAGAGCGCCAGCTGGCGCGCCCACTAGTGTGTATTTTCCCCATTGGCGCGAGGGATGAACTGGCTACCCACCCCAATGCCAAAACATGGGTTTTTAGGGTTTTCCAGAGGAAATGTTCTTGAGGAGAATTCTTTCCCTTATGCAGAAGGATGCCATCAAGGTGATTTCGGGACATTTTACTATTCATAGGTCACGTGAATAGTCCTCCAATGTACGGGATGAAGGATTGCAGGGACGGTCACAAAATGATGTGTAACAAGCATCATTTTGGCATAATCATAAAACATGCTTAATTAAATGACCCATAATAAAAACTTATTTTCACACTCTCACACCTAAAACGAATGTGAGCTTGGTTAACACCACCAAGCCAAGACTTAAACACACCACTTAATAAATCTAAGTCACATAGATTAATCCTGCTTGGGCATCAGGGTGAAAATGATCTTTGTAGTTAGGTGTAGGATCAATGTGATAGGCTTCCAATAACACCCATCGATCGCATACATTGAGAAATATAAATTTTAGTTAATAGGGAGTTTGAAATACTTCACCATCCAATGGTTAAAGTTGGAGTGTGTCAGAAATCCGTTTCAGAGGGGGTTAGGCTAGGACATCGTGCGATCGGTTCTCTTCAAGGCTACCCAACCCGTGGTAGGGAATTTCGTGCATTTTCTGATTTAACAAGAAGCTCAGGACTCAACCACCCCCATGGGATGAAGGTAACCTTAGTGGCCTATCTTAGGAAAACTCCTTATAGTAATGGTTGTGGGAAGCAGACAGTTCTCTACGATACCTCTCTTTAGGCGGTTGTGCCTTGCGAGGATTAGATCCTATGGGCACGAAGTTCTTTGAAAGGTCATCTAAATCTGTAGGTTCTAGTCTTGTTTGAGGATTTAGATAACCTTTAGTCTAGAGGTCATTTTTATTTTGATAGGACGTGATTCTTGCATTAGAGTAGCTCATAGAATAGTTATTTATTACTCGCACCACTGCACTAGGTGTTTTATTGCTATTTATTACTCTTCTATCTCTATCAATCTTTAGCCTTCAGTTCATCTGTGACTTGACACCATTGCGCCCTCTAGGAATTTTTTGCAGAGAATTCAAGGTCTCCATTCTTAGTTTCCGTTAGGAAATATTATTCTACCCCTTTGGGTTCCAGTTAATCCTCCTAGTCCTCCATTGATTCCCTCTTTTGACTCTAGTTCTATTGATCCATTGAGTTATTCATTTGATTCTGCATCTTTGTAGCCTCGTATCGCCACCATGTCAGGCACAAACATTGGTGCAGGAAACCAAGGTGGTAACCTGGGTCCCAATTTGGTTAATACCACTGGGAGAACCACCACAGTTATGGTCACTGCTACCCCATTTATCCCCTTTATGTCTGGTTTAAGTCTCCCATATTTTAACCAGTTAATAAATGATCCCATTCTCCATGATGTTGGTTAGCCAGCTATGCCAACCAAACTTCCTTCTGGCATCCCTAAGTTTGAGTGAAATCTTGGAGAAGACCCCACCAATCACGTTTTCTCCTTTCATATGTGGTGTTCAAAAAACTCTATCACTGATGACTCCATACGTATTTGGTTATTCCAATGCACGCACACTTGAGATGTTGCGAAGTGGTATATAGACCATCCCTATGCCTCTCATTCAACTTTTGTGACTCTTGCTAAAGTTTTTCTATCATATTTCCAGTTACCTCTTCGTTACGATACCAATACTGAATTATTAACAACATTTCGTCAAAATTTTACCAACCGCCTTTCTGACCATGTACAAGAATGGCCTAGAAGAAGGAGCATGTGTAGAGTTCTTGCATTCAATGACCATGTCTATATGGATTGGTTTCTTAGAACGCTCTTAGCCCCCATAGGGAAAAATATTTCATCTCACTTTCCTCAAACCGAGGAATAAGATCTCCATTTAGCCTTAAAATATGACTTTACTTATGCTCAGTCATTTTATGTTTATATCGTTTTACTAGATCTCCCTAGACCTTGTGGTTCCACTACACTGGGGGCATCTAATGCCATTGATGGTGTCGTTGTATCTCTTTCACAACCATCACCATATGATCCTCCTCAGATGCGTTATGGTCACCCTAAGGGGGGAACTAGTTACCCCAACATTATCCCCCTCCTCCAGGAAAATTCTATCTAGGTCCAAGAATGTCTTATGCATTTTCCCAACCACATCAACAAATTTCAGGGCCAGTTGTTTCCACAATAACCACCTCATCCTGAAGGTCAAGTGTCTGCTCAGCAGAGTGCGACCAATACCCCAAATTCGAGGAAAAATAATAAGGTAAAAGGCATCTAGAACCAACAACCACAAGGTAACCAGGGTAGCCAAGGTGCTCAACTGAACGCACCCTAGGGGAACCATCCAAATACCACAACCTAGCATCAGGGCGATTAGTCCAAGAAGAATAAGGATCTTCATACGAATAATGCTTTTATATGTTGTGGTGTATATTTACATTACAAACATGATTTTCCCCTTTTATCCCAAATGCGTAAAATGTGGTATGCCCAAGTAGCCTCTTGAGGAAAACATCCCATGGTGTCGCTTCCTCAAACCACTGCTCCACCTTAACCAGTTCTCCTCACTAATCATTTCCCTCAAAAAGGATACCTCGCTTCCAAACCTCCACAAGGCCAATCCATTCCTCCACCTCAAAATTCTAGTCACTCTAGTTACCAAATTATCATAATGAACTCCGACGAGGTCAATACCTCCCAATTCAACCTCCAGACCCATTTGTGTTAATATGACAAGTCACCAGCTACATCTGCGATCGAGCCCCAAATAAAAGTGTCAACTGATTCTATCCCAACACCAAATGGTACCTTAAAAATCCCTCACTTAAGGCATAGGTCATGCCAAATATCCCCAAATAGCCATTACATCATAATGCTACTTTAGCCAAATCCGCCCATGAATATAACATAGTAGATGACTTGGTGTAGTCTCCTGCTATCATGCCAATGATGGATGTTCTCTATACATGACCATCCCAAAGGAAATATCTACTATCTGAATTGGGAATTGTGGACTGTTTATATGATCGCTTGATCATATTCAATGTTGACAAGATAGAACATCCTCCTCTCCACTCATTAGTTGATTTCCAAATACTAGTCGCCATTAGAAACACCACTATCTAGTGGTGTATTATAGAAGAAGGCGACTCCACATGTGCGATGGCCACCAGTGTTTGGAAACAACTTGGGTCACCTGATATGTCCCCATCCCCTATCACTTTACATGCTTGGGATGGTCACCCTTCACATCCCCTTGGCATGTATCACAATTTTCCTATCACAGTTGTTGGAAAGATTGTTTTTGTTGACATATAATTCATTGATTTCCCCTTGGATTATAATATTCTTTTTGGTTTTAGATATACCTATGCGATGTCAATTGTCGCATCTGTGGTTAACCGTAATATGTGCTTCCCCCAATGGAAATATCATCACCATCGCTCAATTGACATATTACGATCCTAAGTATCAGATATCACGCCAATCTATCATCCCTTCAATGACCAAAAATAAACTTGTATTGCCTCTCACCAATGTATATCTAGGAGTCTATAAAGATTCCATATTTCTTGTTGCATACAATGATCCAACTCCTACCCCTTCTGAGCACAACACATCCAGTTTTGGCATGTTGAAAACATCATGGGCTACTCACAAGTGGTATGGTACACTCATCCAACGGTCAGGACCCCTGCAACCTGTTTTTTCCCACTCGAACCAACCATTTGGATCAACTCCTCAAATACCTCCTCCTTCTATTGGTGTCTCTCCTCCTCCTTTTCAACTAGGAACTGTTCCTCTAGGCCTTAACCATCTGACAGGCATTCTTCTAGGTCATTATCATGTAGGTCAGATACCATTTTTATTTCCTCCACCTAGAATATTTTATGTTCCTGTTATGGCTACGTTGAGTTTACCAAATATTACCATGGGGATCCTATTTCGGTACATTTATCCCCTAGAAAACACTCCACTAGGTCAACTTAAACCATATACTACTTTGACCCTGGTCCAACTAGTCGCTATGACCCCTTCCTTTGCTTCAGTTCCACAACAACCTCAATAGGAGCCCACTCATGTTGCAAAAGCATCTAGTGACGGGGGCAAAGCCAAAAAGAAGGAACCTAAGGACAAGGATACCCAAACAACTCCAGCTCCACCTAAGCCTTCGAAGCCTACCCCACCATGTGATTTTTGTGATATTTTTATGCATGCCACCAATAAATATCCTGAACTCCCTCGTCTGAAACCTGTGGTCTTTGATACTTTTCCTGATGCCAATATTCCAGAAGTCCATGTTGACTTACCTAAACCTACTATAAAGAATAAGTCATTGCATAAAAATCACCCATGTGCTTTGTGTGATAACCATAGCCAGTACTCTCATCATTTTCCTCGTCTCAAATATTTTCACGATACACTTCAGGCGCTTCATGAAATAGAGGCCTCTAGTAGTGGATCATCTACTCATATACTTATGAGTTAGGCCCCACCACTACACCAAAACAGGAGGACTCTAATGCACCCATTATGATACCTCCCCCTAATTTCAAGATGATATACACTACAATAGCTATTCTATAATTTTTTTCATCCATGAGATTGTCAAAAGATAACCCCCCTGGAGTTCCTTATAGTGCTTCTATCGAACCTCCCTCATCGAACACCCTAATATCAACATCCGTAGATGTTTCATCTACTAGCTCTTCGTCTACCCCTTGTGACGATGCATATATGAACCTTGTCTCTCATGATGATGCTTTAGGTAGTCCCTCCACATCATGTGGTCTTCATTCCTCCTATTATCCCATCTTCCATTTAGATGAAGACATTATTGAAGCCATGACCACCCATGATTTTTCCCTGGGATGATGTGCACCATCGTGCGTACTTCCTTCCATAGAAAACCCATGAACAATATGTTATGGATTATAAATACATTATTAATGGTGAATTAAATTGGTTTAGAAATCCCATCCCTATGCTAGATTTACTTTGAAGAAGGAAACATGGCCAATATCTCTCATACACTAAGATTGACATTTCGAATAAACTATGGATCGAAGAAAATATCACCTTGGGGACACATTGTACCCCGGAAGAAAATGATGCTTACACTAAGTTATTCAAATAATTTTGTCATGTTTTCTCCTGGTCTTATCTTGAGATTCCTAGACTTGATCCCACCATTGTTGAATACCATATTGACACATGACCCAATGTCATTCTTGTCCGCCAAAATTTGATACTCATCAATCCCTCCAAACGTGGGGCCGTTAAAGCCGAAATTGATAATTTCAAGCAAGTTGGCTTTATCTATCCCATTGAATACATCACATGGTTGTCCAATCCCATTCCCATTCTCAAGAAACAAGGCACCTTTCATGTTTTCACTGACTTTCATGGCCTGAAAAAAGTTGTTCCCAAATACAACTTCCCCACATCGTTCATTGACCAAATCATTGATGAGTGTGCGGGGCATGATATTCTTTCCTCTATGGATGGATTATATGGATATTACTAGATAAATATCCATCATGCTTATCATATTAAAACTAAATTCATTAATCTTTTGGGAACGTTTTCCTATAGGGTCATGCCTTTTGGTTTAAAAAATGTCGGAGCCACTTTTCAGCGGGCTATGTTTTTTTGTTTCCATGAATTGGCTACTATTATCATTTCTTAAATTCATGACCTCACTACTCGTTTTTGGACACAACACATTCATGATTTGCATACCATTTTTCTATGATTTCGAAAGTATAATATTTTCCTTAATCTTCTTAAATGCATCTTTTGCATTCTTGTCGACTATCTTTTGGGCTTCATCGTGTCCAAGGATAGTATAAAGCTTGACCCTCGCAAAGTTCAAGATAATATTGAACTACCACCTCCTCATACCCTACTGTAGTTACAAAGACTTCAAGGCAAAGCCAAATTTCTTCGTCAGTTTGTCTCTGACTATGCCACCACTACGCATGTGTTCCTTAGACTCCCTTGATCATTTGATCTGTATATGAAACTGCTTGAGGTTATGTAAATTTTGCAAGTGATTAATTAGGGTTTTAAGCCTCTTATGTAAAATTCATAAACACATAAACATGAATTAAAAGTTCAGTTTTTGCTGAAGACATGAGACAATATCACCATAACAACAAACACAATGCAAAAAATGATGAAGGATTTCACCCCTCTTGAGCTACATCTCCTCTTATAGCTTCCAATTGTTGGGCCTATTTCATTATTCTAAAAAAAAATGGTTTTTACATCGAGTGAAAATGATCAAATGTCTTAAAAAGTAGCTCCAATGGCTTTAGAACTGTCAAAAACCCATGTTTAGACTCTTTCTACTCCCAAAAGGGGCAAAAACTACAAAATATATCATCTCCCCAAGTTTCTATGTTATTCATTCTACAAATCGCACCAACTTGTAATTTTTCCTACAATTTTAGGATTTGTCGACCATGTGGGGTGATAAATTTTCCCCATGCGGACGGGATTCCAATCGCTCCAAGTGCAAATTTTCACTGGGTTAATCAGGCCGGTGAGCCCACTAACTGGCTAAAATGGTGACACGTCGTGTGAAAACACGGTGAAATTTTTATCAAATTGCTGGAGTAACATTACTGTGGAATATAATGTTGATCCCCCACTATGTGAACACTTACCCGATTGCTAGCATAACAGTTAAGTATAAGGTTTGTGGTGTATTACTCCACCGGTTAACAATTTGCATAGACTTTGGTTTATGTTTATGTAATGGGTTTCATATATTAAAAAATATTCCATATTAAATATTGCAACATGACTTTGGATATGTGGGTTTTACATTCAACATATAATTCGGGGGTCAAGGTTATCCCCTAACCCTGGTCTGCGGACTGGGTTCAAGGTTAACCCCAGTCCTAACTCCCGCTTAACATTACAATAGAGCTTAAATAGGAGTTAATACATTATAGGTTAATAAACATGTGTAGCGCAGACACTTGGAGGCATGGTTAGTCTATTGGAATTCTTGAATTAGACTCTCTGGGCTATTGTTCAGCCTTACCAAAAATTTGGTGGCCACCAGGAGGCCACGTGGAAACCTCTAGTTGGCCCATGTGGTCCCTCTTGGTTGGTCCACTTCAACCAAACCAATCAAAATCGACCACATCCAATCCACTACAATCCTAACAAGTGGAAATTTTCAATAGGCCAAAGAGACACAATCAACATGTACAGTCAGGGTCCAGGCAACAATATGGATTATTGACTGTGCTGCCCTACAAACCCAAAAACGATTTTTTGTTTCCAAAAATGAATAGAATGTGATTACAGGAGCATATGGTGTTGATTTTACATGAAACGAGTTGCGTCAAATTCATAACGAAGATATATACACATTCATTCAGGTTCCGAACCATTTTGGTAGCTTTGAATTTTGAGCATAAAATTGATCCACCGTATCAATCCTCCCCACTGGAAGCTTTTGGACCTCGAAAATATCTTTATCCATCAATAAATATATGGGAGTTAAACTCCCCCATTCTTCTAGTCTCAATCCACTGAAAATTTCTTGAATGCGACATTTTGAGCTTTTCATGAAAATTGATCATTTTCCTAGACTTTGGAGACCTTGACGTGTTGAAGTTTGCAACAAGAAACATTGAAGGAGGCATCCTAAAACATCATCCTTGATCCTAGTTGGAAAATAATCACCTAAATTAGGTGGGGCCCACACAGGATATATTTAGGTGTATGTCTATTTTTAGACATGGTGATCATATTTTAGAAGTTGCAGGATGCTATTTGTGGATGGTTGGTCAAGTTGGAAAAATAGATGAAATTCTATTTTTAGAATATTGGACGAAGTATATTTATAGATCGTTGATCTAAAAATAGAAGTGTTGATTATTATTAGCTCTTAATAATAATTCGACAATAAACATCAACGTATTCTCTTAGAGCACTTAATTTCAGTGTACAGATTTGTCAAATCAGTGGGCTGAAGGAATTACACAATTCCTAGGGTTTACTGGTGGTTCATGCATGGAGGACTCAGTTACAACTGAAGTGGAAAAGTTATGACAGAGTTGGAAGAGTAGTTCATGGAGTTGTTATTCAGTTTAACTCAGTTAATGGAGTTAAACTCAGTGAGCTAGTTGTATCTATTCTAACTGAATGATACACTAGTGAGAGTGTAGTGAATTAATTAGTTAATTAATTCACAAATAATAACTCATTAATCAACTGAACAAATACAACAGTTAACTACAGTGCATGACAGTTCGAGTGGAGACCCAGTGGAGAGATAAGTGAAAGGGCAATATGGACTATCCGTTGTGACTATAGTGATGCATTGATTGAACCACACACATATTGGAGTTTCCAATGACGATTGCACAGTCAAGTCAAGGTAGATTCGAATTCATTCAAAGCTATTCTTCAGCAGGGACTGCGTAGTGGAGGCAGGCTAGCAGGTGGCAAGAAATCAGTGCATGGATTTGCAAATTTCTTCTAATTAGTGTGTGACGATTGATTGTACTGAGAGATTGATGTACTAAGCTTTGTATGCGATTTTTACATGATCTCCATGATACATAATATATGATAGTTGGGGTTTTTTAGCTTCAAGCTTTCCCGTTAAACAACTGTGTTATGTGTGATTATTTTTATAGCTTCATATATGTTTGCAATTGAATTTTAAATTTATGCAAAATATTAACAGTGGAAGGATTCTGTATTTAGCAAGAAGATAAATATTATTAGATCAGGAGAATCTGGATATATACATGTGTCTTGTATATAATTTCTACATGGTATCAGAGTTGTGTTATAAATTTTCTACATGGTATGAAATCTAGAATTATTTGGGTGCACGAGTTTGCAGAGAATATGTGAAAATTTTGATGCAAAAATTTCTGAAAAAAATAGCATATTTGGATTCCTTGTGAAAAAATACCCAAATTTTTAAAAAAATCGGTTGAATCGGAGCTCAGATGAGGGAGATATCATCAATTTAAAATCAGTTCTTTTGTTAGAAAATTTTTCGATGGCGGGACAATTACAACGTGCACGAGTTGGAAAAGGAAAGGTGTTCCTTAGACTCAAAGCCATGGACCAAACCAAGAAGGTTGGGATTATTGTGAAGAATCTCTATAGAATTGATGTAGATGGGATTTCAATTGAGCTTCCTACTGTTGGGAAGTGTGAGAAAGCCATGCAATTGACGCTTGAGAGGGAGCAGGATTTTCATGTAGGTAAGAGTGAACCTTGGGATGTGGATCAGCCACAAGATGAGGATCATAGAGTGGGAAAAACCACTCATGCAGAAAAATTTCGTGCCAGATGGGCAGAGGGAGTGCATGTGGCTATACCAGCAGGTGAGAGGTGGGGCGACATGCATGGGTAATCCCAAGAGGATATTTCTGGGTAAGATTCATGGAGATGGTGTGGATCTCATGAATTGAACCTGGCTACGAGGTGCCCACAGAGCAGCAGTAGCATGATCAGTTGGATTGATGCAGGCATATCAGAATGATAGTGTCGGATACTAGAGAGAGGTTTAGAGTTGACAACAAGTGCATGGGTGCAGAGTTCAACAACGCAGTGGTTCCTGAAGACATGTGTAGTTGGTACCAGCAGAAGTCGAAGAATTTGATGACAGATGCATTATACTGATTCAGTTGTTTGGAGGCTATTCAGTTTCGGAAGTGTTGCATACAAGAGTTACAGAGCGGATGCATGGAGTTGCAGGGCGAATGCATGGAGTTGCATGTCGCATGCAAATACATACTTTCTTATTGAGAGGGAGTGTTAAAGTTTGCAACAAGAAACAGTGAAGGAGGCATCCTGAAACATCATCCTTGATCCTAATTGGAAAATAATCACCTAAACTAGGTGAGGCCCACACAGGCTATTTTTAGGTGTATGTCTATTTTTAGACATGGTGATCATATTTCAGAAGTTGCAAGATGCTATTTGTGGATGGTTGGTCAAGTTGGAAAAATAGATGAAATTATATTTTGAGAATATTGGGCGAAGTATATTTATAGATCGTCGATCTAAAAATAGAAGTGTCGATTATTATTAGCTCTTAATAATAATCCGACAATAAACATCAACTTATTCTCTTGGAGCACTTAATTTCAGTGTACATTTTTGTCAAATCATTGGACTGAAGGAATTACGAAATTCCTAGGGTTTACTGGTGGTTCATGCATGGATGACTCAGTTAGAACTGAAGTGGAAAAGTTATGACAGAGTTGGAAGAGTAGCTCATGGAGTTGTTATTCAGTTTAATTCAGTTAATGGAGTTCCACTCAGTTGAGCTAGTTGTATCTAGTCTAACTGAATGATACAATAGTGAGAGTGGAGTGAATTAATTATTTAATTAATTCACAAATAATAACTCATTAATCAACTGAAAAAGTACAACAGTTAACTACAGTGCATGTCAGTTCGAGTGGAGACCCAGTGGAGAGATAGGTGAAAGGGAAAGATGGACTATCCATTGTGACTATAGTGATGCATTGATTGCACCACACACACATTGGAGTTTCCAATGAGGATTGCGCGGTCAAGGCAAGGTAGATTCAAATTCATTCAGAGCTATTCTTCAGCATGGATTGCACAGTGGAGGCAGGCTAGTAGGTGGCAAGAAATCGGTGCATGTATTTACAGATTTCTTCTGATTAGTGTGTGACGATTGATTGTACCGAGAGCTTGATGTACTAAGCTTTGTATGAGATTGTTACATGATCTCCATGATACATAATATATGATAGTTGGGGTTTTTTAGCTTCAGGCTTTCTCGTTAAACAACTGTGTTATGTGTGATTATTTTATTGCTTCATATGTGTTTGCAATTGAGTTTTAAATTTTCGCAAAAGATTAATAGTGGAAGGATTCTGTATTTAGCAAGAAGATAAATATTTTTTTTTCTAAGTTAGTTTAAATCTATTAACAAGAACAATATATTACATCTTGGCCAAAGCCAAGTCTATGCCCAAACGAGTGGCAAAATTGACAAGATAACCAGAAAAAAGATTGCCCGCAAGGGGAAACCAGTCTCAAACAATCCTCAATCTTTTGTGCTGCCCACGCAGGGGTAACAACCATGGATTCCTCTTAAGGTTACATCTATTATGGACTGTGAAAAAAAATTATATACTAATAGATCTAAAGAGTAAAAAACAATCCCAGTAGGATGGGACCCGAAACACAGAAACCAGACAAATATAGAATGATTAACCATCAAGAGGGGGAGGTTCCTCAATTATGCGGCACCTGTATGCCACCATGTCGTCGTCCACCTTTGACTGGTCCACCGTGGAAGCATCTCCTTGTGTGGATGGCCCTGGACCGCATTGTACCAGCTGCTCCTCATGACCACGACTGACCCGAACATCCTCACATGGAGTCTTACTCTGTTCCTTTTTCAAGTCCTGAGCAATCTCAGAGCTTGGCCCTTCCTGACGCATACTGGGCTCACCCTCCTAGGACTATTCCTTGAAAACAATGGAAATGGAGGCAATTATGCGGGGTCTGTTCAAGGAGCAATTGAAGAAGAAATGCGTAGTTTGGGGCGAGATAGTGGCTTGAGCGATGGGGTTGGCAGATGCAGAAGAACCCAAACGATGGTTGGTTTCTTGGATTTTTCCTCTCCCACTTCTAGTATTCAGGTAACGACCAGAGAAATAATCAGTGGATTGATAATATGACCCAGAGGTGGAGGTTGAGGGAGGGCGCAGGGGATGGCTTCTTGTCCTTCCCCTGCGGCAACGCATACGTTGACACAGCCGTGGCATGGTTTCAGAAACTGCAGAGGGCGAGAGAGGTGATAGAGGACCAAGGAAGGAAGGGAGCGAGGTAGTGAAGAGTTCCAGAGTGACAGAGGTGAACAAACAAAGGCCAGAGCGAGAGAGGTGAAGACCTTCTCCAAAATCTATGCAACAATTCAACTGGCTTCTCCTCCCAGTAGCAGTGCGATAACTTAGAAGCACAGAATTCGGAGGGCACTGACTGTGCAGCAGAGGAGGAGTACCCGAGTAGCCAGAGCCACTCTCCATCTTTAAAACTAGAATAGAGACACCTTGAGGCTCACCCTGCATTAAAAACACATTAATGAGAGCTGAAGGCTGATGCAATAAGGTCCATACGGAGTCGTGATCAGGAATTAAGGTCGGATCTTGACCCTCGCAGAGATTAAATGCACTAGAAACGAAGGCATATCAATTCGAATGATCATTCCTGGTAGCGACTTGGGTGGGAAAGTGTCTCCTCCACTTGCCCAACCCCGGTCCCATCACACCGTTAGCCATCGAGTACACCCGCATCCGGGAGCAAGAAGATAAATATTGTTAGATCAGGAGAATCTGTATATATACATGCATCTTGTATATAATTTCTACATGACGTGCTATTATAGATACCATATTTCTCCAATTTCCCAGAATATGCAGAACAAAAAATTTTCCTTGAAGGAAAAAACACATTCCCTCCTCTGTCGTCAATCAAAGGAAACTTAAAAAACTTCAAATTATTCTCACCTTGAACATTATTGACACGATGATGCTTGACATGTCTAGTCTTGCGCTTGGCTCGACTCTTGACCAATTCTGATTGCCATCGTGATGCAACATCCCATTTCAAAGACAACACTTTGTGAAACCCACAAGAAGAAATTTTGGACCCAATGCCCTCTTTTTAAAAAAAAATTGGCACTTTCTCTTTGACCTTTGCACTCTCTAGCACTGGCGTCTTGTCGACATCAGTGTTCAGCAATGATGCATGCTGCTACAAATTTACCTCATCCATGGTTTACCTTTTTAGGAGGAAACATGTTGGAATCCTAAAAGATATTTTCACAAATATTAGCAACCTCAATTAAATAATATTTTTCATTTTATGCATTTCCTTGAAAGGCCTCATTCACAACATCTTTATGCTTGAACATTAACAAAGCATAATTTTGACCAGCATTCACAATTCTCTTCATTTTTTCAACATTCATAAGAGACAAAATCATCTTCTTAATATGTGCTCTAACAATATACCCAATCCCATTCTTAAACAAATGATACTTATTGTCATGGCAATGAAATATTTTTCTCCTATAATAAATATATGGGCTTCCCAAAACTATACCACAAATATCAAGCGAAATTACATCAAGTTCAACTTGATCAAGAAAGTTTTTAGTGATTGCAAATCTAAGGATGCACTTCCTTGTAACTTGTAATTTGGCATTCTTACATACCCAATCGAAAGGATAGGGTCTAGGATGTGGAGCGGTCTCTAAGTTTAACTTCGCGAAAATGTCCTCTGAAATAAGATTTGCTTGTGAACCACTATCAAATAGTGTGTATATCTTGGTATGTTTTTAAACAACTTTAATATGAAAAAACTCAATTATTGTTTCTTCATCTAAATTATCATTTAGAAAACTTGAAGAAATAGTACTTGCATTGTCCTTACCTTTCCAACCCATCATTGTGATCTTTGTTTCATCTCAAGAATCAGAACCTAAATCATGTTGTATTGTTGCAGCTGTCTTCTCCTTCTCCTTGTTTCTCAATTTCTTGGGTCTCATTTTTGGATGAAGTTTCCAGTAATTATCTTCATCATTTCCATATTTGGAATAATATTTGCATGTGATTTTTTATTTCTCCAACTTTATGGATTTATTCTAGTTACCTTTCCAATTGTACTTACCCTTTCCTTTTTCTCAGACTCAAAGGTATTCTCACTTGTCTCATCTAAAACATGTTTCCATTTTTCCTATAGATGTGTGGCTTGTACACAAACCTCATCTAAATTTGAAGGATTAAACATGAGAATAGTACGTCTTAGGTAACTATGCAAACCTCCAATGTATTTTAACAAAGTTTATTGAGATGTCAAATCTACACCCAATATTAGTGCTCTTCTCCTAAATTATTGAGTATAGTTGTGTACACTTTGTCCCTTTAGTTTCCTAAATTTTTTTCAATCCATATATTTTTATTCATGTATGCTAATGGAAAAAATTTTCTTCTCAAGGTAGCAAAAATATAATTCCAAGAGGTTAAGACCTTACCATTTTTCTTCATGTCCTCTTGAGTTTTGGCTTCCCACCAAATAAGTGTAGCACTCTCCAATTTTAAGGAAGCAAGCTGAATCTTGGCGTCATCATCCTTGATCCTTTGTATCCTACAATAAAAATCAAGCTGATGAACCCAATTATCTAATATTTTAGCATTTACCTCTCCATCATACATAGGCAAATCAAACTTGATGTCAAGCTTTAACAATGGATTGTTACCATGACCTTTTGGAGAATGTGGAGGTGTTTGTGAAGACCTTGTTGTGGAAGAATATGATGGTGAAGATGGTGGTAAGGATGGAGGTGAAGAGAATGGTGGTGTCAAAGCTGGTTTTTCTCCATTCCCTCCATTACCTTTTAGAGTCTTGTCCCCATCTCCTCCATCTCCTTTCAAATATTTATCTCCCTTTGGAGGATTGAAGCTCTCACCTTGAAACCTTGTGTTTCTCTCCTCATAAACAAATTTCACCATTTGTGTCATATAAAAGAATGATTTCCTAAAATCCTTTTCATCCTTTGACATATTTTTAGGCTCTCTTTCATGCGACATTCTTGTTGAAGCTTCAACTACAATTTGAGGTGAAATTTATGGTGGAGATTATGGAAAAATTACTCTCCTTTTCCTTGACCTAACTTGAGGACTTGAAACCACAAGATTTTCTTCTCCTCTCTTGAGCTTAAACCTTGTAAGCATAAAAAACACTTGAAAACAAATTAAACCCTCAAAACAAAATCTAAACTTAAGCTCGGATACAAAACTAATTTATATATGAAACTACTTGAGGATTATGTAAATTTTTCAAGTGGTTAATTAGAGTTTTAAGCCTCTTATGTCAAATTAATAAACACATAAACACAAATTAAAATTTTATTTTTTATATAAAACATGAGATAACATCACCATAACAGCAAACACAATACATCAAATGATGAAGGAATTCATCCCTCTTGGTCTACATCTCCTGGTCTAGCTTCCAATGGTTGGGCCTCTTTCATTATGATAACAAAAAATGGTGTTTACATCAAGTTATTTTTCTCAAATGGCTTCAAAAGTAGCTCCAATGGATTCATAACTGTCAAAAACCCTTGTTTAGCCTCTTTCTGCTCCCAAAAAGGCTAAAAATTGTAAGAGATATCATCTCCCCAAGTTTCTTTGTTATTCATTCTAAAAATCACACATGTCTGCAATATGTCCTACAATTTCGGGCTTTGTCGGCCACGTGGGGTGAAAAGAGTTCCCAGTGCCAGTGGGATTCCTGTCGCGTCGGGTGGAAATTGTCCCTTGGTTAATCAGGTCAGTGAGCCCAATAACCAGCTAAAAAGGCAACATCACATGAAAACAACTGTCAATTTCATAATTTCCCGTCGAAGCTATCTGACCCTAGTTTCTAGTGGTGACCTGGGGTTAACCTTGTGTAGGGATAGTAGAACCTTTCCCCCAACAAGTTCTTCTACCCTGCAGTGGTTCCATGTCGGGCGGTCACATAAATTGTTAACAATACATGTGAACAGGTGACCCAAACCTTGACTGCTACTTACATGTTGCAATTAACTTTGGATTGTGGTGTTAACCTGTGCCATGTGAACACAGTGACCCTGTTATCAAACCGCTAGAGTAACATTCTTGCGGCATACAATGTTGAACCCCCATCGTTTTAACACTTACTCGACTACCAACATTATGGTTAAGTATAAGGTTTGTGGTGTATTACTTTGTCGGTTAATGGTTTGCATAGACTTTGGCTTATGTTTATGTAATGGGTTTGGTATATTAAAAACTCTGCCATATTAAATATTGCAACATGACATTGGATATGTGGATTTTTTGTTCAACATATATTTTGGGGGTCGGGATTAGCCCCTAACCTTGGTCTGGGGACTAGGGTTAGGGGTTAACCCTGGTCCCAAATACTTCTTAACATTACAACAAATATTAAATATGAGTTAAGACCTTATAGGTTAAGAAATATGCGTAGCACTGATGGTCGGAGGCATGTTGGTCTGTTCAAGGTCTTGATTTCGACTCCCAGGGCTATTGTTCAGACTTACCAAAGTTTTGGTGGCCAC
The DNA here is from genome assembly GCA_034641835.2 of Pinus albicaulis. NCBI lineage: Eukaryota > Viridiplantae > Streptophyta > Pinopsida > Pinales > Pinaceae > Pinus > Pinus albicaulis. The sequence goes on from MU968359.1 coordinate 43,930,423, forward strand.
CAAGAGGCCACATGGTAACCTCTAATTGTCCCACGTGGTACCTCCTGGTTATTCCACTTCAACCAAACCACAAGTCAATCAAAATTGACCACATCTGAGCCACTACAATCCTAAAGGTGGCAAGCTATGATAGGTTAGAGAGACATAGACATGTATAGTCAGGGTTTAGTAAGCAGTACGGATTGTTGACTGTGCAGCCCTGCAAAACCAAAAACCAATTTTTTGTTGTTTCCACAAATGAATAGAACACGATTATAGAAGCATATAGTGTCGATTTTGCATGAAACAAGTTGCGCCAGGTTCAGAATGATGAGATATACGCGGTCTTTCAGGTTCTGAACCATTCCAACAAATTTGAATTTTGAGCATAAAATTGATCCACCGGATCATCAGTCCACCTGAATTTGAAATGGAATTCATTTTGTACATCTCAGCTTCCACCTATTTGGTCACCGAGGTCCTCATACATGAAGATGTTAATGGAAACAAGCATGTCATACATTATGTGAGTAAAACCTCAATGGTCCCCATGTGTCTTATATGCATGAAGTAAAGCTGGTACTAGTTGTCATTTTCTCTATTCAAAAGCTTCGTCATTATATCCTTATGTGTACCACTAGATTCATGACCAATTCCAACCCAATGTCCTTCCTGTTGAGTTGACGGATCAACAATGGGAAGTATGCCCATTGGGTTATCATTCTTCAAGAATTCGATCTCGAATTTGTCATGCCTAAGGGTAAGAAATGTTTGTCCCTTGTCGAATTCATTTTTTAATTTCCTACTAGTGTGCCAGATTCTTTGGTGAATGATGATATTCCAAATGAGCACTTGTTCATCATTGCCTCGGATGATCCTTGGTATGGAGACATTCTCACATATTTGCGAACCTGGAAGTCCTCCCCCCCCATATCAACCGTGATGATCTACGACATATACGACATCAAGCCCCTTGATACCTCCTCATTTTTGGTTATTTATATTGTCGCAGTATTTATATTGTCCTTCGTCATTTCCTCACTCATGTTGAAGCTGAGAAAGTCCTTAATGTTTGTCACAATGGTGCTTATGGTGGTCACCTCTCTAGTATGGCCACTACGCAGAAAATAATGAGCGTTGGTTATTTTTGGCCTTCTCTCTTCAACGATTGCATTGAGGCAGTCAAAAATTATCCCAATTGTCAACTATTTTCCCCAAAGGCAAGAGCTCCACCTGCTCCCCTCCATCCTGTCATATCAGTCGGTCCTTTCTGTAAATGGGCCATTGAATTTATGGAGTGTCAACCCCCATCTACTAATAACCACAAGTATATTATCGTGGTTGTCGACTATTTCACCAAATGGGCTGAGGCCATGCCTACTTTCAATAACACTACATCCATCATGACCCTCTTTTTCTTTAACCATGTTATCGCTCGATTCAGGGTTCTGAAAAAATTAGTTTTCAACCATGGCCAACATTTCGAATATGATATATGGCATGATCTATCCTCTCTGTTGGGTTTTGAACATCAATATTCAACGTCTTATTATCCCCAAGGTGATGGAAAAGTTGAATTGGTTAATAAAATCCTTAAAACCATGCTTCAACAGAAGTTTAATAAGCACAAAACCAACTGGAACCTTATTCTCTTCCCAGATTTTTGGGCCTATAGAACCTCGATTAAAACTGCCACTGAGTTTACTCCTTTCCACCTTGTTTTTGGAGAGGAGTTCATCCTACAGGTCGAGTGTGAAATTCCCTCCCTTCACCTTGTTTTCGAGCTCCTCACAAACACACAACCTTTAGAACAATGACTTATCATGCTTTAGTGTGCCAATTAATACCATCTTGTTGCATTTCAAACCATTGAAGTGGAAAAAAATCACACCAAGGCCCAATATGACCGAAAATTCCACCGTCGTACCTTTCACAAAGGTGACCTTGTTCTTGTAATATTCCTTCTTCAGGAATATCAAAATTCTATTCTAGAGATTGACTACAGGGGAATTTACTGGATATGTCACCTTTGAAAAAGGATGAGATCCAGAGGCTACCTGGCCATCTGCAGACTCTATCTGTAGAGCTTGAGATATTCCCCCTTTAGGGATTCAGCTATACATGAACTTCAACAAGTAACAACTATGAAATATCAATACATGAGGTGCAAGAAGAGTGCATATCCTTTATATTATGTGCACCAGCAAATAGAAATACAAGAACTTGAGGAAAGACCTCTCAAGTTAGGCCAAATCTGCCTCAAGACAAATGTACATACAAAATGAAAGTACCCAGCTACACAACCCAGCAACAGCTATGAATGCGCAGTCTATAGAGGGAAATGACTAAAAAATGATATATATACAAATATATGACAATAATAGGCTCAAATAAAGTGAGGGAGCAAGATCTCAACCTCAGAAAACAATCCTACAATAATCCTCCAAGGGATTGGCCAAAATACACAAGATGGAAAAACACCAGAGTTGTTGGGTAGCAGCAGAACCTAAAATATGATACATAAATGGAGAAGGATGGAAATGCTGCAAAATTATGAAGAAACCTCCTCCAATGATATTCAAAGTGAAAAGCTTCTCCCTTCACTGAAGATTACTTCCTCCAATCCACAGTGTGAACCCCTCCTGCAAGTGCCCACTGAAAATAACGCAGAAGAAGAGACTGCACTGTGCATGAGATGAAACATAGGGCCTAATGCAAAAATATGAAAATAATCTCTGGGATCTTCCTCACTGATCTCCTAGAGAAATAATGAGCTCCTCCTCTGCAAAACTAGCTCCGGAAGTGGGTGATGATGAATCCTCACTGCAACCCCCAGCAACTCAGTGTTTCTGCCAAGTTGGAAAACGTTGTAACTAAAGATGGTTACCTTGGCCTCAAGTATGGATGTGAGGATAATGAAGAACAGGTCCTCCAAAGCTTCCTAATGAAGGAGAGGAAACTTATAAACAAAAATCTCCCTTGTGCTAACTAGCACAAGTTATCCCAGTTGCACAACTGGAGAGAGAAAAGCAAATTCGAAATCTTCAACATAATGAGAAATGGCTCTCTTTTCCCCTTTTATATCAAGAGAAGGCTTACTTGTCATGGACCCCACCCATTAGGGTTTCTCTCATCCAATAATATCTCTCCTATGGAAATTGTGTTGTCCCACTAGGTGACTCACTCCCTCCATGCAGCACTATTTGTCTTGGTCAAACTGGACCTAGTCTTCTTATATTTTCCCCTTTTCACACTAGGAGATGAAAAATAAGCCACTTAAGTGACCTCTTTGCACATTTGGAGTGTTTATTATGCTAATTCATGGGACCCCTTACCAATTTTATTCTATTTATAAATATGAGAGAAAAATTATTGTTCCAATTAGTAATGAAAAATTTGGAACATTACAGTCCTCCCCTCCCAAAGATTTCTTGTCCTCAAGCAAGTGCAAGGGTAGACTGATTCCTCTTCTCCTTTGCTACAACACCCATGTATGATGTTCTCCTCCAAGAAATGGGATTCTATCTCATCAATTAGGCTCCCACATTTCTTCTCCTCAGCATGTAAATTGGCTTCCAAGCCATTATCATGAAAGAGTGAAGTGCTCAAGAGAGTAGAACAATGTTGTCTAGAGGCCCTCCCAAGGCATGGAGTATGAATTAAGTTGGGAGAAATTCTCCCCATGTGTATCCTCCATCCCTAAGCAATCAACCATGCAAAATGAGTCACCTTCCAACTAGGCAACTTCAGGAAATCATCCTCCACCTTGAATCCATGTAGAATAGGTGGGCTGCAAATCTGATCATGGTAAGCTTTATAGCCTACCCCACACTGTCCTCTTCTCCACCTGTGATAAGTGTGGAGTGAAAGCTTAATTTGGGCTGCAATATTGTTTCCATCAAGTGGCAAGATGAAGTTTGGATCCCCAAGGATCACTCCTTCAGTGCTACAAATCAAGCTGGCCCAAATCTCTTCATATGTGATGAGTTGGAAGTCATCATCATATGGCATCCCCTCAATCATATGGTTCACCCCATGGAAAAACAACTTTCTTATCATGGTGACCATATCATCTCCCATACTCCCTTTAGAGCATGTGCTGCAAAAAGTGTGGAGGTATTCCCTTCCAAAGGACACATCCTCCCAATGTGTCTCTCCCTCCTCATAATACATATGGGGCTGTTGTAATGTTCCTAAATTAGCTTTAGCTAATTGGAACATTAATTTTGCCTTGTTTATTTTTGCATTTCATAATTGATGAGTAAATTGTTAAGGAGGACATGTAAAACTCCTGAAAACCAAGAATAAATCAATTCCTATGTGAACAAAGACATATATGGTCTATTTAAATTATATTTGTAGGTGTGAAAGGGGCTAAATCACAAGAGGGGATCCTATTTGACCAAGTCAAACAACACAGTCTAGATGCATTGAACCTCTTTGAGGGACAACGAAGTTCTAGAAGGAGGGTGTAATGTGAAAGGGGTTAAATGAATCAAGGTGGTTTAGGGTTTGGAAAGACTACTATCTTATAAAAGGAAGAGGAGGGCAGTAAGGAAAGGGTTGTTGAAGACATCATTTCTGAAGGTTTGTCTGCTTAGACATCCCTTGTTGGGCATTCCTGTTAAGGAATCCCACCTCCTTCCTTGAGTAGCTCTTGGAGGAGAATTGTTCTAAACTTCTCCACTATTAGGCTTGGGCCAAGTTTCACCTTACATTACAGCACTGCTCATGTTGAGGGTTGAGTTATCTTATGATTTGCAACAAGTGGAGATCTAGATCTGCTCAGATCTAGATGATAGCAATGGCTCCTTCCAGTGAAAGTGTCATTTAATCTCTTGGAAGAGTTCATTGGCTGATTATACTTCAGATCCACATCTTCGAATTAGTCCAAATTATTTTCAGAAGCTACAACGTTATCTCTTTCCCTAAGACAACGTTATTTGCAGATCTACAACTATAGGGGGTTCAGCTTGCATTTTCGAGGAGAGATATTCGGTGATTGGATTCATCCTTCACTGTGGTGATCAATAGATTGGCCAACCAATATATGTTCTATTTTAGATCTGATATATTATTTACTTGCATTATTCATAATTTCTGAATCATTCTGCAGATTTGAATTTTTAGATCTCAGATCTACTTCCGGTGCTTCATGTTTTGAGCAAATCCCCAAGGGGAATGTATAGATCAGCTTTTATTGTACATGGATTTGTATTAGATCTATATTTTTATGTACATATCTGATCTATATCTGAAGAATCAATAAACTGCTGCTTCAACGCTAAAAATAACGCTGTCACTGTTATGCAGTATTTTTACATGGTTGTAGTACCTCTTTCTTGAGGATTTCTTCTGTATTCACTCATTCTTCTTCGGTAAAGTGTATGATTTATGCCCCTGATATTATTTGTAAATATTAAGACCTTATTTCAGTCATACCCTTCAGAAAACCACGCTCACATGCTTCAGTAAATTTATGCATAATTCTAGTCTTGGGAAATTAGGGTTTTTTGGCCTAGTTAGGAAAGGAGGAACTGTTTAACTCAGAAAAACTTATTTGTTTTGCTGAAATTCGACATGGAAGTCCCTAATAACCCTATCTATCATATCAAACCACTTTCCCATATTATTTGTACGTAAATCTCTTAATACACTCGTTTTAGGGCCAAAATCATCACTTTTCCCCATCTTTTTCTTTATAAAACGTTGTATAAGGGTGCTGCTACATAATTTATTGAATTTTAAGTGATTTTGTGTCTGTATATGACATATTTATATAGCTCCACATTGGTAATAACTCATATTATTCTCAATCTATAGTTGTTCCTGAAAAAGGGATATTACAGTGGTATCAGAGCAAGATCTTTGGCTCAGCCTGTGGCTTCAAGCCAAAGTGTTGAATCCATGAAGGAGGAATATTTAATGAAAAGGTAAATTTATATTTTACAGAAAGGAGAAAGTTCAGAATTATGAATAATATGGGTTTATTCTCATCAACTTTCAGATCTAAGAAGAACCTCTCCAAGGAGGTTTAACAAGAAGAAGAAAGAAGAAGCAGTGAAACTCCTAGAAAGTTTCAAGAGAGAAATATCTTATGATCAGATATATAAGATCTATACATGAGGAGGAAGAAAGGAGGTGTGCCTAAGAAGGAGACTATTAGGGAGTATTTGGAGGAGTATGAAGCTCAGCCCAAGGATTTCAAAGATAATTTGAACTTCCAAGGATTCTACAAGATCAAGGAGGGAAAAGTCACAAAGGAGGAGCAAAATGGTAAGGGTAGATTTTATCTATCTATCTTTGATGGATCACCTAAATGTCCAATCAGGGTTTGGGTGAAGGAGCTAGATGACTTTGTGCAAAAACATCAAGTTTCAGAGATTGAAGCCATCAAATCAGCAGCGCTGAATTTTGAAGGTAAAGCATATGCTTGGTGGTTGTTTGAATATTTTTCCTTGAAGAATGCCAATACACCTACTTATGCAAGGTTTACTGAAATATTGATAGAAAGGTTTGATGAAGCTCCATGTGCATCATCTTCTGTTGATACTGTCAAACCACATCAGATGAACCTTTTGCATGAGTTGGAAGGGTCTATGAATCCAAATCCATTTCTAAAGACCATGGAAGAAGGTGTAAGTTTTCTTGATGCTTTTCCAAGGGCAAGATCTCCATTAAGTGGAGGATCTTGCTCTCAAGAGGAAAGCATGAAGGTTTCTCCTTCAATAGATGACCAAGATCTAATGTCTTTCATTAATGATTGGACAATTTCAGTTATTGAAGAGGAGGAGAAGGTAGGGGATGATAACGCAATAAAAAAAAAGGCACCTCAAACACCTCATGAAGATGAATTTGGAGCACTTGCTCCAAGAGAAGAAACTCTTGCACTCTTGCAAGGAGTTCCACAAGATCTCACACATAGAGCTTTTGAGAAACATATACCATCATTGTCAAATGAGGAGATCCTGATGATAGAAGAAGGAAGAGAGGAGGAAGGGAATCACAAGAAGAAGAGCATGGATCCTTCTCTATTTCAAAGCCTTGAAACACAAATAAGGGAAGAGGACTTATGCAATAAAGGTAGGGGCAAATCTATTTGCCTACATCCTCATTCTACTTTATGCCTTGACAACTCTTTGCAAGGAGGTACTGTACCAGGAGCACCTCTTGATAGGAGGAAATATAAAGTGTTCTCTCAACTATGGGCAGCATATACATAATTGGCTAAGGAGGGAGCCTTGGGAGAAGCTAGCATAGCACAAATAATCTCTCAGGAATTCAGGAGAGAGATGAGCAGTTTCCTGAAAGGGGTATTTCTAACTCCCACTCAGATATCTGCACTGAGAGAGGAGAAATCAGAGATCTGTGATGGCATGAGCATGAGGACACATGGAAAATCCATATATTTGGGGTAGCCCGTGATCTCTTCATTCAAAAAGAAGATTTCTGAAGATGGAAAGGGGATCCTAACCCTCTTGTATGTATGGGCCAAAATGAGGAAGTTTTGGAAGACAAGGACTTTCTGAGGGGAAGTTGATTTCCATATGCTTCAATCTTGTCTTGAGAAAGATCAACTGCAAATGGGGCAGAAAAGAGGATATTTTGATACTCCCACATGTGATTTTGATATCAGGGATGTCAAATATGGGAGCCATGATATGACAGGGGCAGCATTTTAGACTTCTACAGTTCTTTCATTCTTGGAGAGTTTGGATCCTTATTGGGATTCCCAACTCATGATGGAATACTCTAAGGACCTTTTCACATGGGGGATTCTTAAGGGGGAAGTAGTGGATGAAAGGTTCAAGGTGGTTGATGGAGTTATCTATTTTAATAATCTTATTCTTTTGGTTAGTGACTCCAAACTCAAGGAGGGACTACTTGATGCCATCTATGAAATCCTTCTTTCCAAACCCACTGGTTTTTTCAAAGCATATCATACTCTCTTGGGTGGACTCATATGGGAAGGTTTCAAAGAATATGTGCACTCTCACATGAAGATGTGCATGGATTACTTGGTAAAGGAGGAGGAGCATAGCTCTTGGGAAGAGCCATCATTCACATATCCTTATTCTTTGAGTGTGAGAGGGAAATCATCCATGAGTTACCCCACTAATGTAAAACAAGTGTATAGAGAGGCTTGTATTTCTGAGCATTATAATGTAACTCCTATATGCTTATATTTTTCTAACACTCATTTGCAGGGTATTGTGCCAAGATGGGGCACTAATTATGATGGGCTTCATGGGCCACTCAAGGCCATGAACTATGTTGATGCAGGACATTCCTTGGAGAACCTTGGAAAGCTATTATATTCCTCATGGTGTGATTCTTTTACACCACCCATGATGTACATCCTCCAAGCATTCCCAAGGCCTGAGGAAGTAAAAAAGTGTTGGGGAAGGCACTTGTCATATCTTATTCTATGGTAGTTAAGGATAAAACTGTGCTGGTTGCACATGAGGGAACATCTTCCCTCTCATTTATCACGCATGGCAGCTAGCATGATCCCACAAGCTGAAGATGTCCTTATCTTTGTTGGGGGCATAGTTGGAGGGAAGGCACACTTGTTGAATGTGCCCTTGGGGGAAGGAGTTCACCATTCTTTTTTCATTGCATGCTTCAATGGGAGAATAAGATTTTGTATGGCCACTATGATAGATCACTTGTTTCTTTGTAAAGTGAGCCATATGTTTATTGGTAACATGCCTCTCACATGTTTTGGGGAGGATTTCTTCTATGGATTGCTAAGCTGGGAGGTGATCCACTTCATTTGGATGATAGCATGGAGATAGGAGTCTTTCATGGATCATGAAAATCCCCATGATTGTCATCACTTATATCTTGAGGAGGCCATGGATCAGCAAGAAGGTTTCCACAACAACCTTCCATTTCTTCATGATGAGAGCCCTTGGGTTTATTCACCAAAGGCAAACTTGGATATTGAGGAAGAACCATTGGGAGACAAAAGTATTGCAGAAAATTTAGAGCAATGGAAGAGACTATTTGATGAGGAGGCCACAAGAGAAGAAGGGGAAGTTTTGTAGCACCCTTTTAGTTACTTGAGGACAAGCAACATTTGGGAGGGGGAGACTGTAATGTTCCTAAATTAGCTTCAGCTAATTGGAAAATTAATTTTGCATTGTTTATTTTTGCATTTCATAATTGATGAATAAATTGTTAAGGAGGACATGTAAAACTCTTGAAAACCAAGAATAAATCAATTCCTATATGAAAAAAGACATATCTGGGCTATGTAAATTATATCTGCAGGTGTGAAAGGGGCTAAATCACAAGAGGGGATCCTATTTGAGCAAGTCAAACAGCGCAGTCTAGATGCATTGAACCTCTTTGAGGGACAATGCAGCTCTAGAAGGAGGGTGTAATGTGAAAGGGGTTAAATGAATCAAGGTGTTTTAGGGTTTTTCAAGACTCCTATATTATAAAAGGAAGAGGAGGGCTTGTTGAAGACATTATTTCTAAAGGTCGGTCTGCTTAGACATCCCTTGTTGGGCATTCTTGTTCAGGAATCCCACCTCCTTCCTTGAGAAGCTCTTGGAGGAGAATTGTGCTAAAATTCTCCACTATTAGGCTTGGGCCAAGTTTCACCTTGCATTACAACACTGCTCATGTTGAGGGTTGAGCTGTCTTGTGAGTTGCAACAAGTGGAGATCTAGATCTACTCAGATCTAGATGATAGCAGTGGCTCCTTCTAGTGAAAGTGTCATTTAACCTCCTAGAATATTTCATTGGCTGGTTATACTTCAGATTCACATCTTCGAATCAGGCCAAATTATCTTCAGAAGCTACAACGTTTTCTCTCTCTCTAAGACAACGTTATTTGCATATCTATAGTTGCAGGGGGTTCAGCTTGCATTTTGGAGGAGAGATCTCCGGTGATTGTCCTTCACTGTGGTGATCCATAGATTGGCCAACCAATCTATGTTCTATTTCAGATCTGATCTGTTATGTACTTGAATTATTCATAATTTTTGAGTCATTCTGCAGATCTGAAGGTTTAGATCTCAGATCTACTTCCGGTGCTTCATGTTTTGAGCAAATCCCCAAGGGGAATGTATAGATAAGCTTTTCTTGTACATGGATCTGTATTATTTCTATATTTTTATGTACAGATCTGATATATATCTGAAAAATCAATAAAATACTGCTTCAGCCCTAAAAATAACGTTGTCACTGTTATGCAATCTTTTTACATGGTTGTAACACCTCTTTCTTGAGGATTTCTTCTGTATTCACTCAGTCTTCTTCTGTAAAGTGTATGAGTTATGCCCCTGATATTATTTGTCAATATTCAGACCTTTTTTCAGTAATACCCTTCAGAAAACCACGCTCACATGATTCAGTAAATTTCTGCATAATTGTAGTCTTGGGAAATCAGGGTTTTCTAGCCTAGTTAGGAAAGGAGGAACTATTTAACTTAGAAAAAATTATTTTTTTTTGCTGAAATTCGACATGGGAGTCCCTCATAACCCTATATATCATATCCAACTACTTTCCCATCTTATTTTTACGCAAATATCTTAATACACTCGTTTTAGGGACAAAATAATCACCTTTCCCCATCGTTTGCTTTATAAAATGCTGTATAAGGGTGCTGCTGCATAATTTATTGAATTTTAAGTGATTTTGTGTCTTTATATGAATATTTATGTAGCTCCACCTTGGTAATAACTCAGATTATTCCCAATCTATAGCTGTTCTTGAAAAAGGGATATTACAGTTGTTGCTGATATATGGCTGAAACATAATGGTCCTCAATTGAAACCCAAGACATATCATCCAATCCAACCCCCATGGGGTGCCTCCACAAAAATCTCAAGCTCTCCAAATGGCCCCTCCCATTCGAAAGCAAATGGAGTAATATGGAAATCAAGGCTGGCCCATTTGTTTTTTTGGAACATGCAATGTGAGAAGCATGGGAAACCACACTCCCTATGGGAATCCTCAACTCTTGTGCCACCCCTGCAATGCTTCTTCCCATGTCCAGTGTTCTACTAGCAGAATATGTAAGCATAAACCTGTGAGAGAAAGGAGGTGAAACATAACTCCACACATGGAACCAATGCAGGGCATCATTGGCCTGCCACAATATATAGTGCAACAAGTGTCCTTTCAGCCACTTGTTTTCTTCCACATTCATCCTACAATATGAGATCATGAAAACATAATTTGGTGCCAATGGTTCACACCGGAAATCCTGTGGCTTTCCCCCACAATCCACCAATAAGATGGCCATCATAATTGTTGCAATGGACCATAAGTACAACAAAACATAATGTTCAATAAGGAAATATCCTCCTTGATATGATATGCTACTCAAAAATATAAGAGAGTGCAAAACATAAAGCAAATAGTTACCTCCCTCATCATGTACTCCAGTTTTTGAGTTGAAATGGCTCAAATGAAAAATCTCCCTTACTGCAACAGAGTAGAGAAGTGGTTGTGCCAACCATATCATCATCTCTCAAGCTGTGCATCTATCCATATGCTGATATACATCCATTAGGATTCCCTCCCAAGTGGACTCCTCCATCAACAAATAGTATGCATAAGAATGCATGAAAGGAGAATCCATGAATGCTGCATGTAGGTATCTCTCCTTGTACTTGTGAACCCAAGCCAAGAAGATCAAGATATAATAAGGAATGTTGCCATCCATTATGCCCTCAACCTAATCTCCTACATGCCTCCAAGGTACATCACTTGTGAAGTGGTTTTGGAAACACTTCAACAAGTATTCCCAACTCTAAAGTGACAACACTGATGGCCTGTGGAGTAGGGCCACTATCATCTCAAAGCTCAATTCTTTGACATGGATCTTGTCAAATACTCTACCCATCATCTTGCTGCACATATAGAGTCCCTCCCATAAAGAAGGTACTTCTTGGGCATCTAAGGCCAAGGAGAAATCCCTTTGCACTATGCTAGTGCCTCCTCCTACTCCTGCAACATATGAATATAATCTGAGCAACAAGAATGTTTGTTGCTCCTCCGTACTCCCACCATAATGAATATGTGAAGGTAGAAAAATGAGTGGTAAGAATAATACCATCTCATCATAATGCACCCATGCTCCTCTCTGCCCCATGGTGTAAGTATCCTGCCAGTCCTCCTTCTCCATTCCCCATGAAAAAGGATAGGTCCTATGCCGGCCAAACTCTCTCAAGAGTAGCCAACGCAGCATTTCCTCTTGCTACCCTGTATCATAAATTTGCAAAAGGCTCACCATCCTCTTGCCTCCCATCCACATCCAATCAGCTCCTTGTGGATGTCCCTCTTCATCCTGCATCTTGGTATCCTCCCAACAAGGACTACCATCTTCCCAAAACAGATTTTGGCCTTTGCATTTCATGGGACATTGAAATGCAATCTCTCCCATGAAAAAGTCTCTAAAACCCAACCCCAATGGTGGTGCACAGCACATTAATGGTGTATGAAGGTGATGTCACAACACAGTGAAGGTTTCCTGCTCTAGACAATCAGCATGTAATGATGTACAATCCTCCATGAAAAATAAAAACTTAGGCATACTGGAGAGTTTCGGAAGAATCTTGTGTTGCTGCAAGAGTCTCTCCCTCAATAATGTTGGATGCCTCAATTTCTAGAGATGAAGGTTTCTTCTCCATCACTATGACAGCACTGGTATGTGCCTCTTTAGCTGGTGGTGAGGGCTCCTCCCTCCTTTGACCAAATCTTCTGATCAATCTTTGAGAAAAATCAGCAAGAGTAGAAACCCTGGCATGGTCCCAATGGATGAACCACCAAGTCTCTGCTTCACCCTCAAGGTGCAGTGCTACAAATTATATAGCCTCTCTGTCTACTACATGATGTAGCAGGAAGAAAGCCTCTAGTTTTTGCACCCAAACCTTTTCTGCACATGTGAGTGATCCATCGAAAGTGGACAATAGGAATCTATTGCCTCTCATCATCCCATAGATGTGGGGTCTTCTCTCTTCTTTCTATTGAATACATTGTGGAAAATATGGATTCCCTTGGAAGGCTCTACGGTTTGCTCCGTACTTAGCAATATACTCTCTTAGAATTTCGAATTCCAAGTGTTTCTCATGCTCTATTCTCTGTGGTGAGAGTAGGAAGTGCATGGTCCTTCCTCTTCTCTTTCTTCGGTCTTCTCAACATCCTTGGAGAGGCCTTTGCTGGATCTAAAAACTGATGAGAGTAATCTAATCCTTTGCATCATCTTGATCTCTCCTGTCTGTGCAGTTCAAACTTCCAAAGGCTGGGCCAAGTTCAAAGCTCTAATACCACTGTAATATTCCTTCTTAAGGAATATCAAAATTCTATTCCAGAGATTGAATGCAGGGGCATTTACTAGATATGTCACCTTTGAAAAAGGATGAGATCCAGAGGCTACCTGGCCATCTACAAACTCTGTCTATAGAGCTTCAGATATTCCCCCTTTAGGGATTCAGCTATACATGAACTTCAACAAGTAACAGCTATGAAATATCAATACATGAGGTGCAAGAAGGGTGCATAGCCTTCATATTATGTGCATTAGCAAATGGAGATACAAGAACTTGAGGACACACCTCTCAAGTTAGGCCAAATGTGCCTCAAGATAAATGTACATACAAAATGAAAGTACCCAGCTACACAACCCAACAATAGCTATGACTGTGCAGTCTATAAAGGGAAATGACTGCAAACTGATATATATACAAATATATGACAATAATAGGCTCAAACAAAGTGAGGGAGCAAGATCTCAACCTCAGAAAACAATCCTACAACAATCCTCCAAGGGATTGACCAAAATACACTAGATGGAAAAACTCCAGAGTTGCTAGGTAGCAACAGCAACTCAAATACAATAGGTAAATGGAGAAGGATGGAAATGCTGTAAAATGATGAAGAAACCTCCTCCAGTGATCTTCAAAGTGAAAGGCTGCTCCCTTCACTGAATATTACTTCCTCCAATCCATAGTGTGAACCCCTCCTGCAAGTGACCACTGAAAATAACGCAGTAGGAAGAAGATACTGCACTGTGCATGAGATGAAACATATGGCTTGATGCCAAAATCTGCAAATACGCTCTGAGATATTCCTCACTGATCTCCCAGAGGAAGAATGAGCTCCTCCTCTGCAAAACTAGCTCCGGAAGTGGGAGATGATGAATCCTCACTACAACCCCCAGCAACTCAGTGTTTCTGCCAAGATGGAACCTCAAGCCAGGATGTGATGAGAATGAATAACAGGTCCTCCAAAGCTTCCCAATGAAGGAGAGGAAACTTATAAACAGAAATCTCCCTTGTGCTAAGCAGCACAAGCTATCCCAGTTGCACAACTGGAGAGAGCAAAGCAAATTCGAAATCTTCAACATAATGAGAAATGGCTCTCTTTTCCCATTTTATATCAAGAGAAGGCTTCCTTTTCATGGACCCCACCCATTAGGGTTTCTCTCATCCAATAATATCTCTCCTATGGAAATTGCGATGTCCCACTAGGTGACTCACTCCCTCCATGCAGCGTTGTTTGACTTGGTCAAACTAGACCTAGTCTTCTTATATTTTCCCCTTTTCAAACTAGGAGATGAACAATAAGCCACTTAAGTGACCCCTTTGCACATTTGGAGTGTTTATTATGCTAATTCATGGGCCCCCTTACCCATTTTATTCTATTTATAAATATGAGAGAAAAATTAATGTTCCAATTAACTTAATGAAAAATTTGGAACATTACAGTTCTTGTGTATGTCCAAGCTCATGATATCTTGTGACATGGTAAGTTTGAACCATTATGGTTGGGACCTTACATCATTCTTAAGGATTTTGGTAAGGGGATATACCTTTTAGAGGATTTTGAAGGCCAACTCCTTCCTAACCCTCGTAATGCACTCTACCTCAAGAAATTTTACCCATAGAATTTCCCATTGAAATGTGTGTATCTATTTCTGTTGTGCATTTAGGGAGCCTAAATTCACCCCTATCATCTCATTTGTTTCCTTCTTGCATATTTTAGGTGGATCCATAATCCATACTGTATATTGGTTATGTCATTGGTGCAAGTTTCTTCTCCAAGAATCTAGCCTCAGTAGCTTGGGCCATTTTTACCCCTTTGCATTCATTAGTTCACTCCAATGGTATCTACATCAGATCTGATAGCAATAACTAGGTTGAATATGATGTTGTAATAGGTTTTTTAGCTAATTCCCTTCATCATCGCATCCTTCACCTTCATGTTCATCTTGATTCTTTGATCCTTCAATTCTGTTTATCATGTGCATAACCATGTCCTATTTAGAAAATATCTACGAGTTAAGATTTTGGCACGTTAATTTGAATCCATTACATTCATTTATGTTACTAGATCCCAAAATAACTACATAGATTCCATTTCAAATAACATTCTATATTGGAATTTATCACATACAAGAATGAAACTATAAACATAAACAAATGGCAAACCAAAATGGTCACAAAATATGCATAACCACATTATGTATCGTCATATCAAAACTTATAAGTGTTTGGAGTTCACTACTCTAAATACACCTGACATGCCCATAGCATGTTACATAACCAAAAAATGGGAACCATATGTCCCTATCCCCAGTCACTATCATCTGGAGGCTCTCAAGTCAATGGCTCCATACCACCATCTCATAGATCTCGAACTACCTGACTGGCCATGCATCACGCGATCCCTAGCCACTCTGAGGGAAGACCAGAGCACTCATCTGTATACAGATATTATAACTCATACCACCCATGCTCCGACACCTCGTTCAATATCACATCGAATCTACGACAGAGGTCCTCCAATAGAGCATCACTATATGGTCTCTATTTTGACATCAATCCACCCCGATTTGTAGCCCCAAGCGTTGTTGCTCGACCAACATATACTTCTGGTTTCACTAGTGTTATATATGCATCACATAATTTTGGAAATCAATACCACATATACATACTTTCTAAAACTTTAAATGAAACAAAAAAATATAATAACCTTCACTTACCATTTGGACCCCATTCTTGTCCCAGCAGAAGTGACAAGTCATAATCACCCTGGAAGTTCAAACCATTATATATATGGTCATCTATGTAAAGCGTAATTTGATCCCAATGAGAAAAAAAATTCTTTCGGAACACTCGTTTGAATCCCCCTCCTCCACCTCGTCACAGTAGCTACCCCCAGCGACACATCCTGGGCTCCTGTAGGCCCCCCATCTTGGATCTTCACATGTGTATGGATGGTAGGGACATTCCCAAAAATGAAGGAGCACACAACTATCCCAAATGAACAATTATCATTGACATGTTTCCTGCATAGTGTCAACTTTCATTTCAACAATGACATCATCATATGGGCACACCCATAGTAGGTCCCTCCCAAAACACTCTCTACCAACATCATCTACCCACAAATGATGTGATGAAAAGCATGAATTCCCATGATCCACACCACTGTTGCGACTAAAACCCATGTCTCTAAACACTCCAGTTCATTGATTGCAATGTTATTTCCTTTGCATGACCACCATCAGAAATGCCACTCCATAAACACTCATATCTGCCTCCCATGAGGCATCACTGGATGTATATCCCATACCACCCCTGGGGGGGAAGTCCGGTAAAAAAGTAGATATCCTGGATCATGAGCTCGATCTTGTGCCCCTGCACTATAAATGCCTCATGGTCTGGATCCAAGTAGCTCACAATCCTCGATAGTAAGGGTTCATCTGCCCTCATTAGTGGGTTCTCCAATAACTTGAGAACCCCATAATGAGCCATTTCTCCTCTCACTGCTTGATTCCCATGAATCTTAGTTTGAAGAGTATCCAAGTCTCATTCATGCCAATTAATCTTTAGATATTCCATACCTACAAGCACCATAGTTTTTTTCCGGTTCAAAGATAAAGGAAACCATCAAACCAACTTATTCTCAACTCTCAGCACGCCAACAGACCAGTCCACCTCTTCAGTCCAAAACACAATTTATGCCTTCAGAACTTCGTGGACATGGTTCTTGGGCCCACATATGCATTCCAAAATGCAGAACAAGGCCAAAAAACTGTCTTTCAACCGCGAGGATAGGCAGAAGTCTCCCACTGATAGCTAAGACCCTAATATGAAAATATAAATTGATGGAAATGAAAAGTAAGGTTAGGCTACCTACCTCCAATTGATAGGTCCTAATTCTGATGCTAGGTTTGTCCACTACGATCTCCACAAGATTTAGGGCATCCTCCTCCTCTCCAAATTCACCACATCTCACTTAGAAAATAAATTAAAATTGGAGGGCAAAGCCCTTTTATAGGAAAAACACTAGTTTTTTCTTCGCCCATTGCGACCAAACCGTAGCTTAGTTTGATGAATCGTCAACACCGTTGAAAAGCTCTCAATGAGTTCTATAATGGGTCTTTATTTTATTTTGGTAATTTGACACTTCATCTGAAAGCTATTTTTTCCATGAGGTTTCACTTTGCCGCCAATTCAAACCGAATGTCTTCATATGAGCCGTTTGTACTTCGGTACCACTTTTCCTTGGAACTTTTCACCTCGTGTGTCAATTTTTGTCATGGGTAACCATTATTTTCTCATGTTTTTATGGTCCCCCTGGGCCTCTCCTGTGTGGCATCATCATCGAGTCACCCTTGTTCAGAGCATTTGAGATGAGTCATCCTTGCATTTATGGAATTCGTCTTGAGTCCCATTATGTCTTGTCACAATATTCCATTCTATTTAAGATAGGAAATTACTGAGGGGGGGGGGGTGAATCGGTAATTTAACTTTCTTTACTTTTGCTATTTTTTCTTTATTATTCAACCAATATTTCATGTTCATGTTACACTGAATTCATTTTGCAGGTGTCATGAAGAGAATTTTCAGATTTCTTATCAAGATCTCAACGGCATTCACATAGAATTCATAATCAACACATAAGGACACAAGATATGAGTGGAAAACCTGAAGGGAGAAAACCACGAATATTAGGCTTAAAGTGATGTGAAGGCAGGTTTCTACTCCTTATTACATTATATTTTTGTAGGCTCCAACCTACAAGAGGATACTACCTTCAAGAAAGCTCTAACTCCCACAAATTTTTTGTGGGCTACAACCCACAGGAGGCTCCTACCTCAACAGGAAACAACATTTTCCTCTTCGAACTATAAAATATAAGAGGACAAAAATTTCTTAATTAGAAAATCAAGTTTCAGATTCTAGTTACCTCATAGACCATTTTGTTGTCAACTTCATTGTTGAATTATTTATCCTATTCCATTTTCTCTTTCTCTTCTACTATTGCCCATTAATGTTTTCGTACAATAACCCTTCTTCCTTGCATACAAAAACAAAAATTTATTTCTGCTTTATGTCATGCCTTTTGTAAGCAAGCCACCTTGGTTGTTTGTCTTCCTGGCAGAATATGAGGAGAAGCATTATCTTTTAGGCTTACAACAGAAAATTGTTCTCTTATTTTATGTTCAGTTTTGAAAATATTTGTAATAGAAAAAGATATTGTAACATCTCAATCATAAATGATGAAAAGTGAAAAATCAGACTTGTAATGTCTACATTTTTTGTTTAATGAAATATATGTATTTCAGCTTTGTCTCAATATATTATGTCCTTGTAGGAACTTTTTAGCCTTCATATTGACTAGAATAGCCTTTGCACTTCACATCACTTTCAACCTTTTGTAAAATAAAACTCAACATACATTAACATAATTTCAGTTAATCACATCAATGCCAATATTTCCAACAATCTCCCCCTTTTGCATTTATGGCAATACATTTTTCCTCCCGTCCCATTATGCGGAATGTCTTCCTTCCTCTGATTATATTACCTCCCCCTTTGACATAAATGGGGAGAGGGTTACAAATTTTTGCATTACTGCTTCCTATTGTGTAATGAACATTGCTGCTCTTGAAGTTCTGCATAAAGATTGTTCATTTTGTCATTATGTTATTGAATGAATGCCACTTCATATAGCTTGTTGGGGCTTCTCTAGATTGAGTGAGTGTTGCTCAAGGATGAATATTGTTTCAAAAATTATTGCTGCTCCATATGATATATTAGTGTTGTTGTGAGAACACTTTGTAAATAATTTGAATTATACGTAAGTGCCATGATACCAAATATAGAAGTTCCATGATACTAGATATATAAATTATGTTGCAAATATACTTCAAACTCTGTTAACATTGCAAAAGTGCCACAAAACATTGTTGTAAGAACTCTTTTAAAATAATGCAAGGAGTTATAGTGTGGCAAAAAAGCTTATTGGAGGAAGAGAATTCTGAATAGGATCATAGATGAGCTTCTGGAAATAAGAAATAGGTTTTTCAACATTGTCAAATATACCCTTTTTTTTCTAAAACCTTTAGGATAAATACTCACACAATATCTCCAAGCAGTGTCAAATCTAAGAGCCATCCTCCACACCGTGCCTCTTCAAACTATGGCTTGTAGAAACATCATATAGTAGAAAATTCACAAAACACTAGAATGTGGGATAAAACATGTAAAATTGTAAGTAAAACCTTTGAATTCTTATTATCATATGCTAAAATGGCTTCAGTCTCATGACAAAGTTCCATATATAAGAGCGGCCATGGAGTGGCAACATGAGACATGGAAAAAAAAGGAGAAAATCGTCTGGTATCAGAATATTTTGGCTTTTAGGGGAATGAATTAATTCTTACTCGAATTATTTATCATTTTATTTCTTCAGCTTATTTCCTTGTGAATTTTAAATCTTGTGAGCATCTCTGAGATCGGAAAAAAAAATTAGGTTAATGAGCCAATATAAACAATATTAATACGAACTAAAATGTTTTCCAATATCAATGAATTGTTGTCCAACATGTTGTGGATTAATGCAAAGTCCTTGCATGCTTTCAAGACCTAAAATTTCCCCTTTCGAACATGGTGACACCATTTTTAACACAACACACATCATTATATAAGCACAATCAATTTATGTTCACCCATATATGGAACATATATCATTGATGATTTTTTTTTAAATTACTTCTCGAGCAAGACATTCATTATCCCAATAGAATCTGCATTGATTGTGGTCATGCTCAACTTTAGTTACTGACTAACAGTGGCTCCAGTGAGAATCCCTCTGAAGTGTCGCACCTTTCCTACTTTTAGTGATACCGAGGCCAAATCCGATGGTAGAAAACATGATGACATGATTGTAGCGAGGATAAAGTGCCACCATCTTCGGAACATTTCCCATTTACGGAATTTGTAGGAACGAGTCATGGTAGGGCTAGAATTTATGTAGGTCATGCAGGTCATCTGCGTTGCAAAGGTTCTAACATTGTTCTTAACCACATGCTCGCCTCTACTGTTTATTCAGAATCTCTATGCAGTCACGCCTATTGGCACAAAATGAATGAGTAGAGTTTCCCTGAAGCTTTCATTCTTTCTTGATGGGAAATAGTATCTATAATCGACTTAATTGAACATATTAAATCCTTAGATAATATGCCCCACGACACAGAAAGTGAGACCAAACAAAATATTACGCATCTGGAAAAACTATGTACAGCCCACCTAGTCATCTAATCCTAGCAATTTGTGCAAGACTAGCATTTGCATTATGTGCTAGTTATGGGGCCATGATATTCATGTTATTATCCATCGGTAGTATTGAATTACCACTCGTAGTAGGCCATAGATGATATTTTTCCTTCTGAGGAGGCCATAACACAAAGAGATGTTTAGGGTCAGCCAGACTAATAATATTTGTTTTCTCATTGCTTTGGGCCAGTCACCATAACGCTGTCACCATAACGCATAACCATGTCAGACACCATAACGTTGTCACCATAATGCTGTCACAGAGGCTATTTAAATGCATTGTCACCATAACACATAGCGTTTTCGGACACCATATGTTACACCAATTTTGGTCATATAACCTGTTACTATTAGATGGACCAAATTACACCATGTAAGACCAATTTTACCATAGTAAAATTTCTTTCACTATGAAAAATAATATAATAACCCATAATTTATTAAGGTGTTTATGGTCTAAACAAGAAACACCATGTGGAATAATTGAATAAATACTTTTTTTTTTAATTTTCCTCAAGGGATAATTAATTAAACCATTTTTTAATTAATATTCTTGGTCATATTTAACCCAAAACAGGAAAATTAATTATATAAACCATTATTTATCTTATTATTTCCTTGGAATGATTATTTAAAACATTATTTAAATAATATTCCTTGTTAAATTTGACTAAATCATTTATAAATAATTGAATAAATCACTATTTATTTAATTATTACTCAACCACATTATTAAAATAATAAATAAATCATTTATTTATTTATTATTTATAAATAAAGGGATTTGACTAAATTCAAATTCTTTTTCCCTCCAACAAAATAATAAAATATTCCATAAAAGTTGGATCTAGATTTCATTAATAATATTTTAACTATGCACCAATATCTAGACTAAGTCAATATTTTGTTATAAGTAGAAGGGTTTTTCCATTCATCACTACCTTTTGTTGCCTAGAGATCACTCTTGATCTATACTTTTGATTTGACTTTGATCCCCCCATCATTGTCATATTTTTTCTACTTTTTTCTTGTGAGCTCCCTTTGAGTTCCATTTTGTCTGGGTTTTTTGCACCATCAAGAGAGATAGATCTTAGATCTGAAGCATTGAGGACATACAAGAACCCATCCCATTGAGGGGGACTGGTAGCATATTTCTATGCTCCCTTCCCAGGTGTCATAATACAAAAAATATTTAAAAATTCTTGTCTTGTTCATTAGATGCATGGAGAAACTCTTGCTTATTATTTTTTGTTTAATGTCTTTAATTACATATATTTGGATTTCTGTAGCATTTGTTCTAATCACTAACTGCATATACAAGGAAATTGACATCCATATTTGATGTTAGGTTAGTTTTTTATGCACAACTAAAGTGAGCTTTGTTCGTACGCTTGCGATTAGAATTCACACTAACAATTGACGACTCCACAAGGGTTTATAATTACGACCACAGTTGCTTTTCAGATCCCTGCATGAACAGCTACTTCAACCCCTAGGGTTTTTCTTCAGATTCTTATTTTGAATTTCTTGATGTTGTTTTTAACCTTTAAAACCCTAAAACAGTAAAAATTCTAACTTTCGTGTGTTTCCGGGCCTATTGCACAGGTAACAGGTGTCAACCACAACAGAGACAACACTTCTTTCTGAAATATTCTCCTGAAATAATCGAAAGTGTAGGTCACACTATTTGGGCCAAAAACTATGACCTCAGCTATCAGGTAGTGGAAAACATCCTGAAAACTGCAAACTCAGTAGAAAACAGGTCAAAAATCGCGACCTGTACTTTTTGTAGGATTTTTTCTGTGATTTTTTTGGGTTTGTTTGGGCCAATGTTCAGGGTTGTTTGACCTTCCTCTTCACCCGTCTTGGACATGTAATTTCTTAGTTTTACTTTTCTAAGTAGGAACCAACCCCCTTAGGGCTTCAGTACGCTTCCACCTTTTTAGGAGGAGTTTAGCTGAAACAGGTCTTCTGAGATTTCAGTGTTTTCAACCATTTTTCATATCTGAAACTGCACTTTCAGATCCATTTTAGATCAGTTATTCATTCATCCAAAACACCTCTTTTCAATTTTTTTTGGTCATCCTTTAGGGTCCCCTCCGTTTCCCTTCAATTTGTAGCCTTTCGCCACCTTTTTTGTAGCATTTTTCCCTTTGGTTTTTTGTTGTAATTTGCCCCTCTTTCTAGCAAATCTGACCTTTAGATCCCCGTCCCTCCCGATTTTATATCCATTGGTCATTTTGTGTGTTTTGACTAGATTTCTCCCACCCATAGACTAGTTGTTGGGAAGCCCTCCTCCTTGGGTTTAAATTGATGCATCTTTAGCTGTTTATTTTACTTTCACATTCAGTTTCCTTTACTGTAATTTTTAGATTTATTTACAGTTATATAACATATTTTTTCTTTTTTCTATACACATGTATGGGCTTAATTAAAATTAACACACTTATCACATACACACACACCCTAAGTGAAGAGTGTCTAGTTTGCACTATCAGGCAAAGACTTAAACATTGTAATCAATTGATCCTGCACCTCCCTGCCCTTGTTTGCCTCTCTTCCTTTTTGTGTTTCATGTATCTTTACCATCATTTCACCCCCAAGGTTTTTATCTCAGAGACTCCAAGGCCTTCATCCTCAGTTTCCGTTAGGAATACTTACCCCACCGCGTAGGGTTCATGTTCATCCTCCACCGAGTGCCCATTCTAAATTTTCCTCTGGTTCCCCTTCTAGTTCTATCTGTGGCTCTCCTCCACCTTTCACCTTCACCGTGTCTACTTCAGGACCTAACGTTTATGGCAGCCCCTGCCCTAATGCTTGGAATGCTACTAGTGGTGCCGCAACAGGAACTATTTTGGTTGCTCCCTTGCTTCCTTATATGGCAGGCCTAAGCCTTTATGATTTCATCTGGTTGATTAATGACCCCATACACAATGATCCTGGTTAGAATTCTATGCCAACCAATCTTCCTTTAGACATCCTCAAGTTTGAAGGAAATGTTGGAAAGGATCCTACCAGCCATGTTCATTCTTTCCACATGTGGTGTTCATTTAACTCCATCACTTATGACTCTGTCTGTCTTCGGTTATTCCAGTGTACGCTTACTGGAGAAGGTTCCAAGTGGTATGTCGACTAGGCCTCCTCCTCTCATACTAACTTTGCGACCCTTGCCAAGGGTTTTCTGTCTTAATTCTAGCTCCCCCTTCGCTATAACAATGGTACCGAAATCTTGACCTCTTTCTGTCAAACTTCTGCTAATTGCCTATCGGACCATATTCAAGAATGGCGCAGAAGGAAGAGCCTATGTTGAGTCCTTACTTTCGAAGACCGTGTCTACATGGACTCGTTTCTCAGATCCCTTTTTCCTGCTATTGGAAAAGATGTCGCATCCCACTTCCCTCGGACCAAGGAAGATACCCTCTAGATTGCATTGTAATATGACTTGATCTACGCACAATCTGGTTATGTTTGTATCATCTTACTTGATCTCCCTAGACCCAGTGGTAGCAACGCACCGAGGTCATCCCATGTAGCCAACTGTATCATTGTACCCATTTCACATCTGTATAGTCATCCTCCCATGGGTTATGTTTTCCCTCAAGGAGGGGCCAGCTCCTCCAACACTTTCCCCCCTCCCAGCAGCATGTATATAGGATACGACATGCCTCCTCCTTTTGCCCAACCTGTTTACCCCAATGTTTCCCAACCTCCTTATTATCCGTATCCGCAGCTGTTACACAACATTTTGTCACTGTCCTTGCAATCCCAACTCGCACATTAGAGGGTCATTTTTGTGACCAATGCACAGTGTCATGCTTTGAAAATTACATCTTTATATCCCTTTTGATGAAGGCAACATTCTCCTTGTTGACATTTCCCTGAGTAGAGTTGTGAAAATCCCTATTTTTGCCTTGGCGCGAGTAGCCATTTATCTCCTCGCACCGACCTGGGAATTTTACACTAAGCCCATGCCACTTGGCACTCTATCTCAGTGTGATGCCTGCGCCAAGTTATTTATGAAATTTTTAAAAAAAATAGAGGTGGAGGTTCCATTCCAACCACCTCGAGGATGAGACATTGGCAGTGGTTGAACTGAAACAACCATGGGCCTCCTCCTTTAGCTAGTAGTTTCCACCTCCCTTGGAACACTCCAAAAGTATAATCCTCCCTTCCACATTTGTAGGGATCCCAACCTTCTCCTTTGCCTCTATATAAACAAACCTTCTCTCTTTATGAAAACTAGCTGAACAAAGAGAATTATATAGCTGAACTAGCTGTAGATGAAGTGTTGAACTTGAGAGACTAAGCTATAGTTGAATAACCGAGTTATTGAGAAGGTAGAACAAGGAGAAATCCATCGAGAGGTCCCTTATCCCATTTGAATTCCCTAACGAGCTTTGATACGTGCTTCACCCCAGCCCTGCTGGAGGAGACCGCAACATCAAAGAATGGTTGTATATCTTCTTTCTACCTTTTAATATAAGTGACTATTGTCTAGTTACCGTCTTGTGTTTTATCTTTATCAAATGCAATATGCTAGCATTCTGTGACTGACTAGTAGATTTTGGATGAAATTAGTATGTGGGATGTGGTTGTCATTTTTTTTATCTTTCTGCAAGTGTCCAAGTGCGATAAGAGAAGGGATTGTGACTTGCCGAATCAGGAGCGAGCAGTTCGCATCACCACTACGATTGCCGACAATAGCATTGGACCATAGGTAGGCTATCTTATCGCGTCCTTTTTCATTCGAATATCTAGGAACCTACACCTTAGCATGATTCCTTGATACTAGACCCACCCTAGGGCTAGAGGGATCATCTATGTCCACAGAGAGGATTTACCTACATAACAAGTTGGTGACTCCACTGGGGATCAATGCGAGTTTGTCTTTGATCTTGTTGGGTCATTTTTGGATTTTTTGTCTTGTTTTTTACCTTTCTAGTTGTTTAACTGTACTTCAAACCCTTGTTTAGCCCCAGAGTGTCAACATTGACCTCTGCTCTGTTGAGTTTTTTTCCTTTTCATTGGTTAAGTGGCTTGGCGCGGTTTTCCCCTGAATAGTTGCGACAATTGGCGCATGTTGCTTTTGTAGCACTCACGCCATCACCTTTTTGGCGCTGAATACCGCCTCATAGTCGTGCTGACCCCTGCGAGTTTTTTGGGTGTGAGCTTTTCATGAGTTTTTGGTTGATTGTACATGTTTCTGGGTTATTCTTGAGAGTAATTGAAGTGTTTTTGACTATCTTTGATTGCTAGAAGCTCATTTTCTTTAGTTTTTTGTCCATTTCTTATTAGTTTGACTTGAGGTCTTAGGGTTTATGAGTGCCTTGGTGCACTGAGCCTTCTGTTTGGAGATCGAGTTTCTTGATAGTTGTCGAATTCGTTCCTTGTTTAATTGCTCTTGGTCTCTTTGATCATATTGAGTATGTTCATTGGTTGAATGATCATTCCCTTGCTTGTTTTATTTTTCTTCCTCTTACTCCAAGCACTAATTACACTGCTTGCATGGGTCATTATTGAGATTTCTCTTTGATTTGAAAATTTTGTAGCATTTTTTTATGTCTTGTTGTGTTTGTTTTATGTTGGAGGAGTCATTCTGTTTTAAATTTCCCATTCACTCTCTCAAACTAGTGTTTAGTTTTTTTTTTATGTCATTTAGTGCATTGCTTGCTCTATTGCATTGAAAAAACAAAAATATTGTATTTTTTTTTCTTTGAAAATGAAACGTTCTTTTGCATAACTAGAATTGCATCGGCTAGGAAAGAGCTTTTTGTTTTCTGTAAGATTACATTAGATGCATTAGTGGATGTATTTACATGATTTAATTATTTTCTATTGCTTGAATTTTTTCTTTCCTTCTCATAGATAGCTTTCATTGAACGAAAATGGTATCCTTCTGCATATAGTTTTGCATTTAGGAAGATTTCAGATCTGACATACGTTAAGGCCTAGAAATTGAAACTTAATCCAAGATAAACATTAAAATTTATTTCAATTAACCTAAGGAAACATTTAAACCTAACGAAATATTCTAGTGGTCTAAGTTAGAGACATGTTCCAACGTCTTAAAACCTTGTAGCTGTCGTTCACCATCTGGCTTTAGACAATGCTAGTACAGAATTTTGCTCCCCATACCATCTAGTATATAAAGGGAGACCCCTCTAGGTTGCAATCCTTTTATCCATAGGAAGTCGAGTCTGCCGCCTTGTAGCCGTGATACACCGAACACAACATTCGGGGAGACTACCTGCACATACATCAAGTCCTTGGTCATTTTTCTTTCATTTGATCACCAAGGTGTATATGGCAGTTCGCGGAAAGCTGGCATACCCTCTTTCTTAGATTACCTAAGCAGTCATTTTTTATCTTTACTGACTCCTTAAATTTGAAAAGATCATTGAGCACTTGTCCTTTCGCGCTTGTTCAACATTGAATGTGACTAGAGTCATATTTTTCCTGTTTCTTGACTCTTAAAACATGAAACAACAAAGTTTGGCTTCAATGTCATAAAATTAACTATCCACGATCACACACCCATAAAATTTTAGGCACTTGGCTTGTTTTTGTTTGTCTTGGTTTTTTGAATCTTTACTCGGATCTTTCTTTTTCCTTCTTGTTAAGAAGCAGTCACATGGTGGAACCACCGGTTTTGTCATCCTCGCTCCCTTCTACAGGTAGTTCTTTACCGAACAGTTCATTTGAAACTCCTCAGTCCTCTAGGTCTGCCGAGATTCAACAGCCTATTATCCTGTCAATATTACCCCTTGCTACCCAGTCTCCTGCAGACGAGCTAGTTGAGTTCAATTGGCCTTCCGCGGGGGCTTGGTCTGGTTTTGGGGACGAGGAAGAATTCCCTCCTCTTATGTCAGGATCACCATTTTTATCTACTGTTATACCTCCTAGTCCTCATAGTATTTTTGAAGATCTTACAGAGGAGTCAGACATGGATACATCAGGTCCTATTGGCAGTGATGGAATTCCTCTTTCTACAGAAGAGTATCAAATTTTCCCTGAAAACACCACTCAAGTGTCTGCTCAATCTTCACCATCGGTGTCACTTCCAGCCGGATATAGGTCTTTGGGTCAGATTATTGCTAGTGTTGCCTCCATGGTAGCATATACTCCATCCAGGAGTCCAGTCCTTCCATCGTTAGGATCGTCACTGATGACACCTGCTTCATCGATTTTGGTTACATCTGTCCATGTTCAACCTATTGGCTGTGCAGGTGCATCTATGCCGGTCACTCAGTCACCATCAACCTTGACTAATATACCTGGTGGCCTTAATTTTGAAGAGTATCTATTGTCTATCCATCAACATAACTCTCAGGTTTCTCAGCAGCCTCATGCTTCTGTTAATCCGCCACACCATTATGATGAATATGGTAATCCTATTTATTTTCCCTATATTACTCCTCATCCCTATGATGATGTCGGTAACCCCAACTATGTGTTTCCTACTCCCCATCATTATGATGAGCATGGCGTTCCTGTTTATGACCCCTATGAAATCGTTCCCGAGATAGGGAGGACTTATCAGGTGCAACCCCCTGACCCACAAGGACAACCCTTTTAGGGACAACCTTCAGCTCATCCAGGATTTGCATACGATCCACAAGGAAAACCTTACGGTCCACAGGGCCAACCTTTACAAGGCCAGCCCATGGTCCAAGAAGGAAAACCTCAGGGGCCTTTTGGTCAACCTTTGTATCAACTAGGACCTTCTTACGGTCCTGGGGGGAAAATCTATTCATCTCAGGGAAAACCTTTTGTCCAACAACTAGCATCATATACTCAAATTGGTCTGAACATTGGGCAACAAGGACAACCCTCTATTCCTCCTCTAGGGAAACCTGGTTCATCGTAGCCATCAGGCCAACCTGCTCAGCCAGGGAAACCTAGTAGCTATTAGCATCTAGTTCAATCTTCTCTACAGGGGCAACCTACTCAACTGGCCCAACAGCCGGCTTAGTCTGCACAACAACAATTTTACTCTGCTTCACAGCAGGGTCCTACTTTTCAGCAGCCTGTCCAATCTGGTTAGCAGCTGGTTTACCCTATTTATTCAGATCAATAGGGACCCACTTATAAACAACCAACTCAACCCCAAGGTGTTTATTATCCTCGTGGTAAATATCGACCAGTATATAGTACACCTCAAGGTTTTACTTATCACCCTCAATCTCAGTTTTCGTATAATCAACCGCAAGGCCACACTTACATTCCACTACAAAATCCTTAACAAGGACCGTGATGGTATACTCAGAATCAATATCCTCAATATCAATAGACTTATTCGGCTTATCCCCCATATCGTCTGAATCCTTCAGGACAGAACCCATGGGGGCAGAATTTTTCTCAAAAAGGATGGAATGCAAGTTCGAGTTCTTATCAAGGACCTGCTATGCCTTTTAACCCTCAACTACCATTTCTCGCTACGTTGGAGTTACTAGATGTGTCAAATTTGACAAATGATCCTATTATTCACAACCCATATTGGCCTCCGGTTCTGACTAAGATTCCTGGTGATTGTCCCAAATTTGAGGGCAAGTCTGAAGAAGATCCCCAAGTACATGTTATGACTTACCACTTGTGGTGTTCCTCTAACTCTTGGGTTGATGGTTCCATTCGACTTCTTCTTTTCCAATGGACTCTTACTGGTGATGGTGCTAAGTGGTATATCGATCTATTTCGCAGTATCTTTCAAGATTTCAACTCTCTCGCTATGGCATTCCTTACTCATTTTCAGTTACTAGTTCGTTATGAATACAGGACGCATCTCCTCACCTCCTTGAAACAGGACCGGGCTACTCATATCTCGGACCATATTCATGAATGGAGACATTGTCGTCACTTGATCAAGTTTGAAATTCCTGATAAGCTTCTTACTCATTGGTTCACTACCTCCTTTGTCAATCAGATTGCGAAATACATAGCCATGGGGGCATGTGTAACCGAGGAACATGCCATTTCTCGTGCCCAGTACCTTGATCTCGTGTACTCTCAATCAGGCATATTGTATGATATTTTGACTGATGCCCCTTGACCTGGAATTTCTACCACACTGGCGACCCCATCCGTCGACGGTATTATTGGTTCTATGTCTCAGACTTTGCGTAAGTCTTCTTCCTCCAACCCTGGGAAGAAAAAGTCTAATTCTTCCAATGATATTGCTCCTCAGTCTAGTTCGAATCCTGGTAAAACCTTGGAGGTCAATTCCATTCAGGCCAATCCTGTAGATAAGACTTCTAAAGGAAAAAAGTAGGGTAAAGGCAAGACCAAGGCTGATGCCTCGAAACCAAATTTTTCTAAATCGCATGCTGAATATGGTTCGTAGCGTAAGCTAAAGTATCCCTGTCTGATTTGTGATGGAGAGCACTACACTAGGTCTGTCCTCGATGGTCCAAGGTAAGTAATTTTCTCAAAGGAAATCAAGGTACTCCTGTTGTTCTTAAAGAACCTTTTCCATATCATCAGACCCAGATGGTCTAGCTGCCTCAATCATCAGTTCCATCTGGCTCTCAAGTGTTCATGATGAATGGTTCTACATCCATTTCCATTGCTACTCAGTTGAAAGATTATGCAGGGTTGTGTTAGGCAATAGGGAAGGAGATCTCTGATGCTCCTCCTCCTCCACCTGTCTCCGACCCTCTTGAGATTGAAAGGCCCAGTGCTGAACTCGTTGTGTGACCACCTTCCAAGGGTGTTCTCTAGAAATCTTCTTATAATCCCAATGCCCGTGCTACTCAACATTACAGTATTGTTGAGGATTTAGCACAGGCACCATCCGCAATGCCTATGTTATAAGTACTCCAGAGTTGTCCATCTCAATAGAAAGCTTTATTATCTTCGATCGGCAGGGTTGATCCTACTGATACTACCCTTCTTTCTTTCGATCTATAGAATTTCATCCCATGACTTCTACACTAGATTGCGCTCATTATAAAAGTCATTGTTAATGGTCTCAATATCCATCGAGTCGTTGTGGACGAAGGTGCATTAACCACGTCATGTCCGCTTCATGTTGGAAGGCCATTGGTTCTCTAGCCCTGAATTCCTTGCCAAATTCCCTTGAAGCATTTGATGGAAGGGAATAAAAAACTTTAGGTGTTCTCACAAGTTTTTCGATTACATTGAAAGGGAAGATAGTCAATGTTGAAGTAGAAGTCATTGATGCTAAACTCAATTACAATCTTCTACTTGGTTGCAGTTGGACTCACGCTATGCTTTTCTTTCCATCCACCCTCTTCTGTGTTTTGAAATTTCCACACAAGGGTAATATTATTACTATCGACCAATTTTCATTCTTCACCTCTTCTTCTGAGAACAATGTTCCGTATGTGGATAAGATTCCTTCTCCCTTCGAGAGCGTGGAGCTGGATCTCTTCAAGGATCCAGTCCTCATGGGTATTTTTCCCCTTTCACCACCAAAGACTGTTAAAATTAATATGATCTCTCAGTCGGATGACCGGTGGATTATTCCTTCGCCTGAACAGGTCAATTCATATGGAGATTCGATGCCTTTGAGTCTAATTGAAATCGATTATTGTGAACTCATTGCTGCATCAGATACTTCACCTTTTGATGGTGCTCCTTTGAGCTTGTCTCTTGACATGTATTCTCAATCCCCCTGGCTTGGTGATTCAGACTCACCTGATCCTTTGAAAGAAGTGTTTCCTTCCGACGAAGCCATCGTGGAAACCATTTCTCTCGAAGACTTGCCGTGGGACGATGGTCATCATCGTTCTTCGTTTATTGCTAGCCTTGGGGCTATGTCTACATGTCTTGAGAATTTTGCATCTCAAGTCCCTTCTCCCCTGCTTCAAATGCCAATTTTTACACATGAAGTCTTTACAGAAGGTAACTTGAGAAATATCACACAAATGATGCCTATTGACATTTTCTTGAAGCCGGGAATTTTCGAGAACATCCATGTGGGAGTCACTTGTTCTTCAGATGAAGTCCAAGTTTACACTAGCATTTTTTGCAAATTTCATGATGTTTTCGCATGGTCCTATGAAGAAATGCATGGCATTGATCCTAGTACAGTGGTGCATGAAATCCCTACCTATCCCGGTTCGAAGCCTGTTCGCTAGCATCTTCGTCCGGTGCACCTTAGAAAGGCTCCAACCATTAAAAGTGAAGTTGAAAAACTTCTCAAAGCTGGTTTCATTTATCCAATTCCCTTGATAGATTGGGTTTCGAACATATTTCCTGTTGATAAGAAACAAGGAACTATCCATGTCTATGTTGATTACCATGACATAAATCGGGCTTGTCCTAAGGACAATTATCCCACTCCCTTCATCGATCAAATAATTAACGATTGTGCTGGGAGTGAGATTTTTTCCCTTATGGATGGATTTTCTGGGTATAATTAGATTAACATTCTCCCAGCCAATCAAAATAAGATGGATTTTATCTATCCTTGGGGTACCTTCACATACAAGAAACTCCCTTTTGGCTTGAAGAATGTCGGGGCCATTTTCCAGCGAGCGATGTCCTATGCTTTTCATGACATTCGTCACATCGTTCAGCCTTACTTGGATGACCTTCCAGCTCATTCAGCTAAGCGTAGGGACCATTCAAACCATCTTCATCAGATCTTTCTTTGTTTTCGACACTACAACATTCGACTTAATCCGCATAAGTGTGTCTTCTACATAGATTCTGGTAGACTTTTAGGGTATATCGTATCTAAAGTCAGAATTTTCCTCGATCCACTTAAAGTTGAGGCTATTGTTAATCTCCCCTCTCCATCCTCATTACATCAGTTGTAGAGTCTGCAAGGTAAGGCCAATTTTCTACGCCGTTTTATACCAAACTTTTTCGAAGTAGCTAAAGGATACACGCGACTTTTGAAACAGGATGTCCCTTTCCGTTGGGATGAGATTGCTCAACAATATTTTGATACACTCAAGAAATTTTTGGTCAACGCTCCTTTGTTACGTCCTCCAAACTATCATCGTGATTTTTCCCTCTACTCAGCTGTCGCTTTTAGTACCATTACCATGGTTTTGGTTCAAGACAATGATGATGGTCACGAACATGTCATTTATTACTTGTCTCGTAACCTTCTCGATCTTGAAATGCATTATGCTCATGTCGAGAAGTTAGCACTGGCTGCGGTCTAGGCCATCCAACGCTTTCGTCATTATATCCTTTTGCATATGGTGTGCAATTTCTGATTGTAACCCCATGACCTATATTTTGTCTCGACAATTGCTGGGGGGAAAATACTCGAAGTGGATCATTATCCTCCAAGAGTTTTATTTGGAATTTACTACTTCCAAATCAAAGAAATCTCTAGTTTTTGCTGATTTGATTTGTTCCCTTCCTTCCAACTCCGCTCCGTCTCGTTCTAAGGACCATATTATGGATGATACACTTTTCTTGATTAGCACCCTCGATCCCTGGTATGGTGATATCATTGTATATCTATAGACTTCCAAATTTTAGTCTGAGTTGACAAAGGATGCTCACCATCATATCCGGCATCACTCGCAACCTTATCACATAGTTGAAGATAAACTCTATCGTGTCAGAGTTGATTCCATACTTCGTCGATGTTTGACCCTCGAGGAAGCTGAGAAAGTGTTGAATTATTGTCACAGTGGCGCTTGTGGTGGTCACATGTCTGGTTACGCTACTACACAAAATATACTTCGTGCCGGGTATTTTTGGCCTTCTGTTTTCAAAGATTGTATTGTCGCAGTTCGTAAATGCCATGATTGCCAAATTTATCAACGCAAGATACATGTGCCACCTATTCCCCTTCACCCTGTCATTACCGTTGGTCCCTTTGCCAAATGGGGCATCAATTTTATGAAGTGTAACCCTCACTCGGCCGGGGGGCATGCTTATATCATCGTAGCCGTGGACTACTTCACCAAATGGGCCAAAGAAATGCGTACACTTGTTGCTGACGGTAAGACAGCCGCTCAGTTCATATTCAATCATATTATTTCTATTTTTGGTGTCCCTCAAGCTACTGTTACCAATCATGGTTCCCATTTTCGGCATTATATGGTGTCAGAGTTAACTTCTAAGTTGGGTTTGCGTCACGATACCTCAACTCCATACTACCCTCAAGCCAATGGCTAGGTTGAAGCTGTGAAGAAAATTCTTGTCACAATGCTTCAGCATACGATTGGGATCCACAAATCCAATTGGAATCTCATGTTATTTTTGGCTCTTTGGGCATATCAAACCTCAGTGAAGAGTGCAACTGGATTCACCCCTTTTTAGTTGGTTTACAGTCTGGAAGCTACTCTTCTGATTGAATGTGAAATACCTTCGCTTAAGCTAGTTGTGCAATTACTGGCTAATACTTCGTCGAAAGAAGAGCATCTCCTTTACTTAGATAGGTTAGATGAAATTCATCGCTTAGCTACTTTGGTCATCGAGGCACAAAAGAAGCGAGTCAAAGCTCATTTTGATCAATTAGTTTCCCCTCGTTCTTTCGTTGAAGGAGATCTCGTCCTCCTATATGACCAAGCTCATGATAAGCTAGAGGCAGGTAAATTTCAACCTATTTGGCATGGGCCCTACATCATTAATCATGTGTTGCAAAATGGGGCCTATGAGCTAATTTACTATGTAGGCAATCCTCTTGAACAGCCTAGAAATGGGTTGTATCTCAAAAAATATTATGCATGAGTCATTTGTGCATATCAGGTGTACATAGGTGTTATTTTCATTTTTGTACATGTTTTTGGATTTGGTGTGCTTTGTGAGTATTTTCCTGCTTATTGGGTCTTGATTATTGTGCAAATTTCTATTACCCCTTATGTCGGTTTCGCAGATGGTGCTTCCCGCAGTACCAGGAATTTGTCTTCGGCAGCCTAGGTAATTTATAATCCTGCTGGTGAGTTTATAGACTTGCAAGGTATTTGTCTAGGACAAACTACAAATAATTTCGCTGAATATAGCACTGTCATTGATCTATTAACCGAGGAAATTAACCTCGACATATGCGCATTGCTTGTAAATCTAGATTCACAGCTTGTTGTTCTACAACTCAATAATAGTTATTCAGTTAGAAATCTGCACATTCTGAGATTGTATTTACATATTCGTTTGTTGGAAAGACATTTTGATTTCATTACTTATCAACATATTCCTAGATGAATGAACACGTTAAATGATATATTGGCTAACATTGTATTAGATAGACATTTGCATAATTTGTAAAAAAATCATCACATGTAAAAAGATCCATGTAAGGAAATAGATGTGTGTATATATATATATATATATATATATATATATATATATATATATATATGGATATATATCGCATGTTTGCAACTGTGTGCATCATAACGTCAAAAAATATGGGTATGTTCCTATTACATCCCGAGACATCATGTCTCACAAAAATATGCAGATAAAATAAACCTAGGTGTCTAATCATCATGATGCTCATGATAACATGTCACGGCCCGTACTAGCTGCCTTAGCAAGCGGTGGATTCAGCTAGACACTCCTACAGTGTGTCTCTGATAGACGCGAGGAACATCATCAAAATGTGCATAATCTAGGACTCCTCGGGTGATCCCCTCCAGGCTGCGCACTATCTCATATTCCTCATTTCCCTCACCTTGAGGGTTGAAATCGTGAGGGACTCACCTCGCTATTGGTGACATGTCGGTAGGTCTCTCTAGGCCAACATCTGCATCATATGGATTTAATGTCAGAACATACATAAAAAAAAAAAAATCATAATACTCATAAAATTCAAAAATTGAGTCTTACCCAAATCTTCATCCCAATTTTCTCCCTTTAGGAGTGGGAGGTCTGGGTCACCAATGAAGTCTGTGCCAGAGTAGGGCCAATCCTCCATGACAATTAGTTGTCAACAGAGCCAATAAAAAAATTCCAGCCTCCAAGACATTTGTTGGCTGCCCCCTGTCCTTGACATCAGTGCTGCCCATCAGGCCATCTGAGGTTCTCTCACTGGTGGATTCGGAACTATAACCTCCTATCGCTGAAAAATTGGTAATCATTCCAAGAAGAATGATACCAGGATGGATCCACAACCAAATTTTTTCAGTTTGGTCTTCTTGCATTTGGTTAATTGGCGCTTCATGTTTATGGTCACTACCTATGCCCAGTTAAAGAGGGTCGGAGCCATGCAGTCCATAGCAAGAAGCAACTGTGTCTTTGTTGCTTCGTGCAGTGCTTACGATCCCGCATCACGTGTGATGGTATGAAATAACACGCATAGTTTCAAATCTGGGATAGTTTGAATATCAAATTTCCCACTACCGGTTCCTTTCCGCGCTCCTCGACATACCCTGTCTATCACCATGGACATGTTTTCCATGCAGGGTTGAGTACCAGTTAGGAGTGGTGATGCACCTCTCCGTGATAATCCTGTAATGAAGTATACATCAGAAACATCAATCTTGAGTTCTTGATCCCGTAGGATGAATTTCTCTTGATCTTCGTCCCATATATTGATAAGATATTGTAGCACTTCTAGTTGGGCTCGGAGACATGGTGTGAGGAAGAATTTTTTCAAACCACAATTCCTGAGGGCTTCCATAACTCCCTCATTTTCCATGGCTAACTCATATTCCTCACTGTGTTCCTGTTCTTTCCATTCAATGACCATTTTTCTCTGTTCTACCTGCAAACACACACATACAAGTGATATTAGTCAATATTTATCCTTGAATTTGTAAATAATTTGGAAATTTGGTGAGTATTATCGTTTTAAATTGCATTGTGCCGTTGGCGTGCCCTAATGTTAAAAATAGGGCGGTCGGCGCGACTCCATGCCCAAAACCCGCGTCGACCACGCAGCCCTAGATTTTACAATTTCTCCCCCCAAATTCAAAATTGACAAATGCAGGAAGAAAGGAATATCTTAAAATCACAAGAGGGATCTTAGCTCTTACCTGGAGTTGACGGATTTGCGATTGATGTACTGGATTGGCCGCTATCGTCACTGCAAGATTGCACAGTAAAATGGGTAAAAATTTCTCCACAAGAGGTAAAAAGTGAAAAGTAATTCTTTTTTACTATTTTTGGCATTTTATAAATTTTTACAACCCTAATTAGGTTTTAAGGCATATTTTTTGATTATTTTATGATATTATTATCGAAAAATGGGTTTTATACATGTCTCTTGTGCAGTAACAGGTTTTTTTGCGACAAGGATGAAGTGATGAGTTATATTTTATACTTTTTCGGGCTCAGTAAAAACACGAAAAAGTCATTACTGGATTCATCTTTCAGCTCTTTTCTAACTCTCTAAAATTGAAAAGATTTCCGAGACGCTTGTCGTTTTGAACTCGTTAAATGGAAGCGAAATGATATCTACCCAGTATACGTTTACCCTTTTTTTGGGCTGGGATAGATTATTTATGAAAAAGGAATACCTTAGCTTATCATGACTAAGAGGTTCTCTCAGACACAGTTTTCTACCTTTTTGGATCTGTGAGACTACCTATGAAAAGGGACTGTTGGAGTTTTCTTTTCTGCCTTCTTTTCAAACTCTCTAAACATGAAAAGATGTCAAGTTCTCCCTTTGTCGGACTCGTTACACCCTGATGACATCAGACCTCGTCACCTTGACGTTATTCGAGTTCCTCCTTCCTAGGGATTGTAAAATGTACTAGGATGGATTTGTTCGAAGGACAAACTTATAGTGCAAGCATATTCTATCCCCTTCAAGCTTGTTTTAAAAAATAATTAGGGTACTCGCCAGAAATGGTGGGGGGAAATGGAACCAGATTTTAGTTGTGTTGGCAGTATTTCGCTCTTGAACATGGCACTTGTCTACATTCGTGTCGGGTTGGGGACATCTCATTTCGTCATTTTTTCCTCAATGGGTTTGGGTAATATCTTTTGACCTCTCATTCGCTCTTTGCCACGTCATCATGACCTCAGATCCTTTGATGTCAGATACTGCCAAATCAAGTGTTTTGTTGCTGATATGTTAAGAGAAATTCACTTCTGCAGTTTTTTCAACCTCCCTCTGATTCTTTGTTGGTCCTGATTCACAAGCATCATATTCCTCTGTCTCGTGTCGATGATGTGGGAAACATTATGGCCCTCCTTCAACCAGGTCACTTCCTATCAACTTCAGCTCATTATCCAGGAATTTGATCTAGAGACTCCCTTCCAGTACCTTGGAGACTGCATACCTTAATGGCAGGTTCTTCGCATTCGACGCAAGGTCCACATCATTGGCCTTTGATCGACTGACTCAGATCATTGTTCACATTCCGTGGATTTCACCTTGTGTACCTTGAGAGCCATTGTCAATATTGGTGGTTTCTCTTGCGTCTGTTAACAACTTTCATCTTTGGATGGTAATCAGACAATTTTCTTGCATGTTCGACTTCAGCTCATACATTTGCATGCTAGAAATTGCACTTGTTCGGGTCGAGATGGAGTGCAAGACCCTAGTTTTTGTATGATAAAATCCAGGCTCCGGGTTCATTGTGGATTATCATGACTTATTCCATGACTCTTTGATTGGATGGCTGCGACCATACCTGAGTCTATTTGTTGATATTTACTACTAGATGGCTGCATCCATACCTAGATCCCAGTTTTTATACTCTATTATGGATGGCTGCGCCCATGCCACATGTTCATGTATCAGAGATATCTGTTGTATTTGTAATTGCAGGTTTTCCAATAGCGGTGTCTGGTTCAAATGCATTCTCATAAAGCATTTCGCCCCTCCCTCTCCCTCAGACCTCATGCTTTAGGGGGCATCTATTACACAACATTTTGTCACTGTCCGTGCAATCCCCAACTTGCACATTGGAGGGTCATTTTTGTGACCAATGCACGGTTGTTACACAGAATTTTGTCACCGTCCCTACAATCCCTCACCCCGCATATTGGAGGGTATTTTTCTGTGACCTATTAGCAGTGTCAAACTCTGCAAATACATTCTTTGCATCCTTTTGAATAAGGACATGATTCTTCCTGTTGAACATTTCCTCAGAAAGCACTAAAAATCCTATGTTTTGGCATTGGCGTGGGTAGCTAGTTCAACACTTGCACCAATAGGGAATATTTGCACTAGAGGGTGCACCAGCTGGCGCTCTATCCATGTGTTAAGTCCGCACCAGCCTTTTTTGGAATGTTTTTTAACAAATTGGAGGCGGAAGTTTCCTTTAACCACCTCAGGAATGAATCATTACAAGTGGTTAACTCGATAAGCCACAAATCTCTTCCTTTAGGAAATGGTTGATGGAACATTCTTGGAGGATAAGACTCCCCCCACGATTATAGGGATCCTAACCTCTCCTTCTCCCTCTATATAAACAAGCCTTCTCCCTGTACAAAGGCTAGAGTTGAACATATAGCCAAGAAGCTGAAATTGGAGAAGAGAAATTATAGCTAAGTAATCATTATAGAGAAGGTCGAACCAAGGAGGATCCTATAGAGAGAGCCCTGTCTAAATTCCCGACGAGCTTTGTGAGACGTGCTCCTCTGGAACCCTGCTAGAGGAGATCGCAATGTCGAAGCCTGGTTTTACTCTTCCTTATTTAATTTAATATACTCGACTATGATATTGTTTCCATCTCTGCATTATGTTTATTTAACGCATGTGATTTAGTCTTCTTCGAATGACTGATAGTTAGGAATGCAAAGTAGTATGTTCTGTATCGTCTTCATTTCTTGTGTATGTGCAGGTATCCGGGCGTGAGAATGAGTGGATCGTGATATGTCGAATCAGGAGCGGGAGGCAGCCATTATTCCAGACGACACAACAGCGCAAGACCTACGGTAAGTGATCTACCGAGTCTTTGTCCATTCTTAACTAGGATTTGATGTCATAGTGTGTCTCGTTTGTGGCTAGACCCACTCTAGGGCTAGTGGGATTGCCTCTGTCCGTAGAGGGGATTTACTTCACCAACAAATTGGCGACTTCGTTGGGGATCAGTGAAAGTTTTTCTTTCGTCTATTAGATCTTCTCCTTAGTATTTGCTTGCTTATCTTGCCTTTTCTGGATTTTTTTGCTAAGTCTTAGGCCCCTGTTCAGCCCCAGAGGATCAGTTTTGACCTATGTTTTTCCAAATTTTCATCTTTTCAAGGTTGGCTTGATTGGCATGGTTTCCAGCCTGACAGTTGATCCCACTGGTGCGAGTTGCCAGTTTATCACCCACGCCATCCCTTGTCTGGTGCGGATTATAGCCAGAAAGTCGCATCAATTCCTGTAGGTGCTAGGGTTTCCCTTGTTTTGGAGTTTTTTGTCCATCCTGGTGTCTCTGGGTGTTTTCTTGACTGGATTTGAATGCTTCGGGTTTGTTTGTGACTATTATTAGCCTTCTTCTTTCAGTTGTTTGTCCATTTCTTTTAGCATCATGGCTTTAGGGCTTTCTAGTGCTTTGACATGTTGAGCCTCCTGTTGGAGTTTGGGTCTCTTGTTTTGAGGTCACCTTCGTTATTTGCTTGATTGCATTTAGCTCCCTGGATCCATTTTGAGTGGGTGCTTTTGGTGAAATGAGTCTTGAGTGAGTCTTGTCTCTTTCATTCAGTTTTTCTTCCTATCATTCCAAACGTAGCTCACATTGCTTGTATGGGTCCGTTTTGACATCTTTCTTCGATTTGAGAGATTGTGACATTGGTTTGAGTTCTTGTCTTGTTCTATTTTGAGTTTTTTGAGTTGCTTTGTTTCAACTCTTGCATTGGCATTATCGGCTAGTGTGAAGATTCATTTTTCATGTTATTTAGTGCACTGTTTTCTCTATTACATTGAAAAAATCAAAAATATATTTTATGCTTGCATTTTTTTTTTGCATTATAGGATTGGAAAATATTTTGCATAACTAGCATTCAACATTCTAGGAAAGATTTTTCGTTCTCATTAGCTTGCATCAGGTTTTGTGGTGAATACTTTTGTGTGTTCTCATTATTTTCTATTGCTTGAAATTCCTTACCTTCTCGTAGATAGCTCTTCATTGAACGAAATGGTATTCTATGGCATGTAGCTTACATTCAGGAATTTGTGAGATCGAACATTCGGTAGAACCTTGGAATTGAAACATAAATACAAGATTGACTTAAAATTTATTCAATTAACCTATGGCAACATTGAAACTTAACGAAACATTTAGTGGTCTAATCTAGAGATGTGTTATAGCGTCTTAAAACCTAGTAGTTGTTGCTCGCCATCTGGCTTCAGACAGTGCTAGTATGGACTTGTGCTCCCCATACCGTCAAGTATATAAAGGGAGACCCCTATAGGTTGCAATCCTTTTATCCGTAGGAAGCGGAGTCTGCCGCCTCGTAACCATGATACACTGAACATAGCATTCGAGGAGAATACATGCACGTACGTCAAGTCCTTGGTTGATTATTCTTTCATTTTATAACCAAGGTGTA
The DNA here is from genome assembly GCA_034641835.2 of Pinus albicaulis. Taxonomy (NCBI): domain Eukaryota; kingdom Viridiplantae; phylum Streptophyta; class Pinopsida; order Pinales; family Pinaceae; genus Pinus; species Pinus albicaulis. Next base: position 43,971,348 of record MU968359.1, read on the forward strand.
TATGGAAGTTCACGGGAACCTGGTACACCCTTTTAACTAGACTACTTGAGGAGTCATTTTCGATCTTTACTGACTCCATAAATTTGAAAATATTATTGAGCACTTGTCCTTTCATGCTCGTTTCCAACGTGAAAGTGATAGAGTCACCTTTTGCCTATTTCTCGACTCTTAAAATATGAAACGGAAGAATTTTGTTTCAATGTCTTAAAAATTAACTACCTACGAAATATTCCTGGTTAAAGTTAGTTTCCTTAGGGTGTTGTTTTAAAAGTTGTTTATTATGGCAACGTTTCGAGAGTTTACTAACATAGGAATCCCTTCCGAAGGGAATCCTAGTCCTTTTCTTTCTTTTGGGAACGTGGGTGCTCCTTATATGGCAACGTTGTCTCTTCCAGGGTTGACTGTTGGTTTGCTTGTATGGTTTTTTTCAACCTCGGTGCTCCTGAGTGTTTTTTCCACTGTACAACCATCTCCTCCACCTAAACAACATTATGTTGCTTCTAAGGTGGACCTCTCCCCTTCTTTGTCTATTTCTTCGTCCTCCTCTTCTACTTCGCCTAGTGAAATTCTAGACTCCAGTAACTAGGTGGCTAAGAGGAAGAAGAAGAAGACAAAGAAGAAGAAGTCAGATAAGTGAGAGGCTAATACTGCAGCTATTTCGCCTAAGAAGATTTCCCTTGCAAAACCATCCACGCTTCCACAAAAATTCAAATTCCCTTGCATGCTCTGCAAAGGTAACCATTTTCTTCAAGACTTCCCTGGTATTCCCAAGGTACTTGAAGCATGATCCGACGGCTGCCCGCCGTTGCCTTTGGCTTCTGGAAGTCATAATATTAGCACATCTTTGACTAGCTCTAATAAGGCTCATAAAAATAGGGCAAGATTACCAATCCCTATAATTTGTGTGAAAGGCATCACCCCATTCACCTTTTTCGATACATGGATGAAGCCAAAAGAGTGTTGGACGACCCTATTATTTCTGCACCCTACCTTCTGGATGGTTACCAGAAACTTTCTTCGAGTCCTCCGTTATTTGATTCAAAGGTCGGTCAAGAATTATCCTTGGTCAGTCCCACTCCCTCGGAAATCAAAATTCAGGAATCTGTTCCCAACCAACTGTTGGTCGTGGGATCGGTCGATCTGACCCCATTGGTGGTTCATCAGGTCTTTTCCGTTGAGAATCGATCTCATCCCTCCCATGTTCTTCTTGTTTCTTCAGATTCCTCGGACTTAGCGAAAGATTTTTCCGTCCCTATAATGCAAGAAGACGCTCCTCCTACTCCCATGATGGAGGTCCAGGAGAGTGCTCCTCTTACTATGGTAACACCGGGGGACAACCATCTTAGTTCGATGGTATCCCCCCCAAGTAGTTTGACCGCTTCCTTTGATTGGAGTTGATTTGTTGGATACCTCCTTCTGTCTTATGTGCCGTTTGAGATCATGAAACGAACCTTTGATGTGGTTGTACCCAACACCATTATAGATGAAGTTGCGTCTGTTAGTATTCTGTCTTCAACTACTTGGAAAGCTTTTTGTTATCCACCGCTCATGCCTGTTACCCAGAATCTGTTGGCTTTTAACAGAGGAACCAATCAACTGTTAGGAATCCTTCCGAAGTTGCTTGTTACTTTGGGAGGGAAAATCATCCATATAGACGTGATGGTTGTTCCAGGCCCCTTAGATTTAAATTTTCTCTTGGGGCGTGATTATACTTATGTCATGGGGGAAGTTGTCTCTTCCCTCTTTCATGTGATCCATTTTCCACACCAAGGATGAATTGTGACCATTTATCAGCTTTCATTCTTTGGTCCTAACATGACATCTAGTCCACCATCATCCCTTCCAGGTTTTTATTTTTTGGTTGTATCTTCCCTGCCACAGGTTACTTGTGTGGCTACCTGTCCCATGCCCGCCTTTAGTGATAGTTCCATTATGCATCGTGTGTTGGGGGCATTGGTTCCTGATTTCCAAGATGTTGTTCTCCCATCTGGTGCATAACTCTTGGAAGCCATGACTCCTTATTCATCATGATCAGTTGTCTTCAAAGAATAGTTCATTTTCTTGTGTCAAGCTCCTTAAAAAATGAAACAAGGTGGTCGAGGATAGTTTGTTTTCTATGTCAACCTCGTTTAAAAAATGAATTAGATTTCGAGGATGGTTCTTTTAGGGTGTCAACCTCGTTAAAAAATTGAAACATGTTCTTGTTCAATTCGAGTCTTTTCCAGATCTCATAAAATCCCAGTCGAGTCTTTCTATTGATCTCGTAATTTGAACCTTCACTCCATTTCCTATGGACTGAAGATTGGGGGGAATGTACACCTCGAATTGAATCACCCATGCTGGGGGGCATGCCTGTTTTTTCAAGCATAGTTTACTTTTGTTTCAAGCTTGTGTCAACATGAAACCAATCTCAAGCATAGTTTACTTTTGTTTTCGAGCTTGCATAAAAATTAAATATTTTAGTTTTATACCCTTTGTGAACATTTTTCTTGATTCTTGGGTCATTACTTATTATGTAGATTATTTAATTGATACATTTTCTAAATATTGTATTAGGAATTTGCATAATTTATATAAAATAATCATCACATGTACAAATATCCATGCAAGAAAACAGATGTACATATATATATTGTGTTTTTACAATCGTGTGCATCATAAAACCCACAAAAAATAATATATGTCTGTTTTGGTTACATCATGAGACAACATGTCTCTCCAAAATGTGCAGAAATAAAGCCTAAGTGCCTAGTCAGCGTGGTGCTCATGATAGCACGTCACCGCTCGTACCAACTGCCTCAGCAAGTGTTGGATACAGCTTGGCACTCCTATAGTGTGCCTCTGGTAGGCTCGAGGTACATCATCAAAATGGGCATAACCTTGGACCCCACAGATGATTCCCTCCAGGTTATGCACTAACTCCTCGTCAGTGCCCTCACCTTGAGGATCGAATTCACAAAGAGTCTGCCTCGCTATTGGAGACATACCAGCGAGACGCTCTAGGCCAACATCTGCATCCATATGAGATTAACTGTCAGAACATGCATATATACCAAAAAATCATAAAACTCATAAAAATAAAAAATGAGTCTTTCCAAGTTCTTCATCCCAATCCTCTCCCTCTGGGAGTGGGAGGTCCGGGTCTCTGGTGAAGTTTTTGCTAGCATAGGGCCAATCCTCCACGACAATCAGTTGTCGTCAGAGCCAATAAAAAAACTCTGGCCTCCAGGACATCTGCTGGCCACCCCCTGCCCTGGGCATCAGTGCCGCCCATCAGGACATTCGTGGCTCTCTCAGAGGTGTCTCCGGGACTATAGCCTTCTGGCATTGAAATATGGGTAATCGTTCCAAGAAGAACGATACCAGAATCGACCCATACCCAAACTACTTTAGTTTAGTCTTCTTGCATTTGGTGAGTTGTCATTTGATGTTCATGGTTACAGCCTCAGCCTAGTTGAAGATGGTTGGGTTCATACACTCTGAAGCAAGAAGTAATTGCATCTTCATAGCCTCATGTGGTGCCTGAGATATTGCGGCCCACGTGATAGTGTCTAGCACTACTCTCAGTGCTAGATCAGGGACGATCTAGATATCCACTTTATTGCTCCCTGTTCCTTTTCATGCCCCTGGGCACACCCTCTTCATTACCATTTTCATGCTTTCCCTGGAAGGCCGGGTACCAGTCAGAATAGGGACTACACCCCTACGTGACAGTCCAGTGATGAAATATACATAAGATACTTCGAGCTCAAGCTCTTTGTCTCGAAGTACGAACTTCTCTTGATCTTCGTCCCAAATGCTGATGAGATACTGAAGCAATTTAGGCTGAGCTTGAAGACACGTTGTCATAAAGAACTTTTTGAGCCCACAATTCCTGAGGGCATTCATGCATTGTTCATTTTCCATTGCTTTTTCATCCTATTCACTGTGTTCTCTCTCCTTCCACTCGATTACCATCTTTTTTCACTTGGTACCTGCATCAATTGATCATAGGTACATTGTGAGCCCCCTTAGGTATTAAAATTTTCAGTCTATTGGTTGCATTTTCTTAAATTTAAAGTGGATTTTGGGTTGCACGGTTGGCGCAACTGTTTGGCTAACAGTCACCCCACTTGGCGCGACCCTTATGTAAAACAAGTTTGATTAGCGCGGGTCCATGCCCGAAACCCGCACCAACCGCGGAGCCCTAGATTTTTCCAATTCTCCCCTAAGGGATCCCAAATGACAACTAAATGCAATAAAATATAGCTTAAAAGATGGACAATGGAATTGGATCTTACCTGAAACAGAAGGAATCTGAATTGATCCACTGGATTTTCCAAAATCATCGCCTGAATATTGCAAGAGAAATGGGTCACTGTTGCTCTGCAAAGAGGTAGAAGTGGAAAGTAAATATTTTTTACCATTTATGGTCTTTTATAACTTTTCAAAGTCCTAAAATAAGTTTTAAAACATATTTGTTGATATATTTTCATATAATTTTCGAGGAATATGTTTTACACACGTCTTTTTGTGCAGCGACAGGTTTTTCACATAGATATGAAGAAGAAACGAGTTATATTTTATAATTTTTCAGAATCGGTAAAAACACAAAAAAGTCACTACTGGAGTCACCTTTCAGCTCTTTTTTGACTCTCTAAAACTGAAAATATCACCAAGTCACTTGTCATTTTGAGCTCGTTAAATTGGTTGTGAAACGATATCTACCCAGTATACGTTTACCCCTTTTTTGGGTTGGGATAGATTATTTACGAAAAAGGAATACCCTAGCCTATCACGACTAGGAGGTTCTCTCAGACATAGAATTCTACCTTTTCGTGTCTATGGGACTATTTACGAAAAGGGACTGCTGGAGTTTTCTTTTGCGCCTTCTTTTCAAACTCTCTAAATATGAAAAGATGCCAAGTTATTCCTTTGTCAGACTCGTTAAAAACTGATGACATCGGACTTTGTCGTCATGACATTACTCGAGTTCCTCCTTCCTAGGGCTCGTAAAATGCACTAGGTTGGATTTTTCCGAAGGACAGACTTACATTGAAAGCACATGCTTTCCCCTTCAAGCTTTTTTTCAAAAATAATTGGGGTACTCACCAGAAATGGTGGGGGAAAATGGAACCAAGATTGTAGTCGTGTTGGCAGTATGTCGCTCTTGAACATGGCACTTGTCTACATTCGTGTCGGGTTGGGGACATCTCAGCTCATTATCTGCTTGCCTCCATGGGTTTGGGTAATCTCTTTTGATTGCTCATTTTCTCTTTACCACGTCACCATGACCTCAGATCCCTTGATGTAAAATACTACCAAATCCAGTCTCGTGCCTCCGATATGTTGAAGAGAAGTTTGCCTCTGTAGTTTTCAACCTCCCTCTGATTCTCTGTTGGTCTTGATTCGAAAAAATCATTGTCCTCTATCTCGTGTCGATGATGAAGCTGGTCTAGAGACTCCCTTTAGGTACCTTGGAGCCTGCATGCCTCAATGGCTTGTTCTTCACACTCGATGTAAGGTCCACATAATTGGCCTTCGATCGACTGACTCTACGGGTTTTCGACGTCATATCACTATTCACATGTTGTGGATTGTACCTTTTGTACCTTGAGATCCATTGTCATTATTGGTGGTTTCTCTCGCGTCTGTTAATAGCTTTCATCATTGGTTTGTAATCATATGATGTTCTTGCATGTTCGACTTCAGCTCACATATTCACGTGCTCGAATTTGTACTATGTTTAGGTCAAGATGGAGCGCAAGACCCTGTGTTTTGTCTGATGAAATCCAGGTTGCAGGTTCTTTGTGGATTGTTATGACTTATTGTATGACTCCTTTTATTGGATTGATGCGACCATACCTGAGTCTATTTATTGATCCTTACTACTAGATGGTTGTGTCCATAACTTAGATCTCATTGTTTATATACTCTTTTATGGATGGCTGCGCCCATGCCACATGTCATATATTAGATGTATCAGTTGTATTCATACTTGCAGGTTTTCTGGCAGCAGTGTTTTGGTCGAACATGTTCTCATAAAGAATTTCACCCCTCCCTCTCTCTCGGACCTCATGCTTTAGGGGGCATCTGTTACACAACATTTTTTCACCTTCCCTACAATCCCTTGCCCCGCATATTGGAAGGTATTTTTCTGTGACCTGTGAGTAGTGTCAAACTCTGCAAATACATTCTTTGCATCCTTCTGCATAAGGAAATGATTCTTCCTATTGAACATTTCCTCAAAAAGCACTCAAAAACCTATGTTTTGGCATTGGCGCAGGTAGCCAGTTTACCACTCGCGCCAATAGGGAATATTTGCACTAGAGGCCATGCCAGCTGGCACTCTGTCCCTATGTTAAGCCTACGCCAACCTTTTTTGGAATTTTTTTTAACAAATTGGAGGTGGAAGTTTCCTTTAACCACCTCAGGAATGACTCATTACAAGTGGTTAACTCGATAGGCCACGAATATCTTCCTTTAGGAAATGGTTTATGGAACATTATTGGAGGATAGGACTCCCCCCACAATCATAGGGATCCTAACCTCTCCTTCTCCCTCTATATAAACAAGCCTTCTCCCTTTACAAAGGCTAGAGCTAAGCATATAGCCAAGAAGCTGATCTTGGAGAAGATACATTATAGCTGAGTAGTCTTTATAGAGAAGGTCGAACCAAGGAGGATCCCGTAGAGAGAGCCCCGTCTGAATTCCCGATGAGCTTTGTGAGACGTGCTCCGCTGGAACCCTGCTGGAGGAGATCGCAACATCGAAGCATGGTTGTACTCTTCCTTTAATTTAATATACTCGACTATGATATTGTTTCCATCTCTGTTTTATGTTTATTTAATGCATGTGATTTAGTCTTCTTCAACTGATTGATAGTTAGAAATGTGAAGTAGTATGTTATGTATCGTCTTCTTTTCTTGTGTATGTGCAGGTATCTGGGCATGAGAACGAGCGGTTCGTGATCTGTCGAATCAAGAGAAAGAGGAAGCCATTCTTCTGGACGACACAACAGCGTAGGACCTACGGTAAGTGATCTACCGAGTCTTTGTCCATTCTTCACTAGGACTTGATGTCAAAGCATGTCTCGTTTGTGGCTAGACCCACTCTAGGGCTAGTGGGATTGCCTCTGTCTGTAGAGGGGATTTACCTCACCAAAAACAATGTCATGCTTTGCAAATTACATCTTTGCATCCCTTTTGATGAAGGCAACATTCTCCTTGTTGACATTTCCCTTAGTAAAGCTGTGAAAATCCCTATTTTTGCCTTGGTGCAAGTAGCCCTTTATCTCCTCACGCTGACCTGGGAATTTTACACTAAGCCCGTTCCACTTGCTGCTCTCTCCTAGTGTGATGCCTGCGCCAAGCTATTTATGACTTCTTTTTTTTAAATAGAGGCAGAGGTTCCATTCCAACCACCTCGGGGATGAGTCATTGGGAGTGGTTGAATTGAAACAACCACGAGCCTCCTCCTTTAGCTAGTAGTTTCCACCTCCCTTGGAACAATCTTAAAGGATAAGGCTCCCTTCCACATTTTTAGGGATCCCAACCTCTTCCTTTGCTTATGTATAAAAAAACCTTCTCTCGTTATGAAAACTAGCTGAACAAAGAGAATTATATAGCTGAACTAGCTGTAGATGAAGTGCTGAACTTGAGAGACTAAGCTATAGTTGAATAACCGAGTTATTGAGAAGGTAGAACAAGGAGAAATCCATCGAGAGGTCCCTTATCTCATCTGAATTCCCCGATGAGCTTTGAGACATGCTTCACCCGAGCCCTGGTGGAGGAGACCACAACGTCAAAGCATGGTTGTATCTCTTCTTTCTACCTTTTAATATGATTGACTATTGTCTGGTTGTCGTCTTGTGTTTTATCTTTATCGAATGCAATATGCTAGTCTTCTCTGACTGAATAGTAGATTTTGGATGAAATTAGTATGTGGGATGTGGTTGTTGTTTTCTGATCTTTGTGCAGGTGTCCAAGTGCGATAAGCAAAGGGATTATGACTTGCCAAATCGGGAGTGAGCAGTTCGCATCACCACTATGATTGTCGACAACAGCATTGGGCCATAGGTAGGCTATCTTATCGCATCTTTTTTCATTCAAATATCTAGGAACCTACACCTTAGCATGATTACTTGTTACTAGACCCACCCTATGGCTATAGGGATCATCTCTATTCGCAGAGAGGATTTACCTACATAACAACAGCTTGGTGCTCCGGCTCCTCTAGCACTAGCACCTCAGCCTCCCTTTCCTTCTCAACCTTCGCAACAGAACCCACCCCCCCGGGTCAGGTGTATGAATAGTAGAGTGATAATAATCCTCCTACTTCCAAAAAGAAGAGGAAAGGCAACCAAAACCACTCTGCCCCAGGTAATCCAGGAAACAATCCCCAAGGGATTACATCTAACATTGCAACCCAACAACAGGGCACTCAGCTTAATCAGGATAGGTCTATTCACACGAATAAACCTTGTTCTTTTTGAGGTGTCTATGGTCACTATACCCATGATTGTCCTCTTTTACCTTAGATGCCTCAGATGTGGGAAAATCAAGCAACATCTCGAGGACAACAAGCCTCCCCTTCGGTTCCTCCCAATGCTGCCCCTATCCAATTGGTTGTGTTTACCAATCCTTTCCCCCAGCAAGGATATGTGGCTGCCCAACCCCCTGAAATTCAGGCGGCCAGTCAACCTCCTCCATCTGGTACCTATGATTACAATATCCTCATGATGAACTCTGACCAACCCAATACCGTTGACCTTAACCTTCAGACTCGGTCTCGTCAGTACAACAAGCTCCCCGCTACGTCTGCCATCGAGCCCTTGTCTTCGAGTCTCACAGATCTTCTTTCGAAACCCAATGGTCCTTTACTGATCCCTTATCCTAAGACAGATGTTCATACCAAGATCCCCAAGGGAACATTACGCTGAAATGTTGCTTTCGGTAAATCTGCCCACTCCTACAGTATAGTAGATGACTTGGCGCAATCCCTTGCTTCCATGTCAACAATGGAAGTCCTCTAGTCGTGCCCTTCACAATAAAAATATCTACTAACTTCTATAAGAATTATGGATCCTTCATATTATCATTTGGTTGTATTAGACATTGACAAGTCAGAGTATCCCCCCTTCCTGCATCCGCTACCTTCCAAATCCATGTCAAGATCCGGAATTCCAATGTCTCCCATTGTATCTTTGACGAGGGGGCATCCACCTGTGTGATGTCTGCTTCTGTTTGGAAGTAACTCATATCTCCTGAGTTAGCCCCTTCCACTATCACCCTCCATGTGTGGGATGGCCACTCTTCCCAGCCCCTTGGCATGTTTCACAATTGTCATATTACTGTTGCAGGCAAGACTGTTTATGTTGACATTGAATTCATTGATGCCCCCTTACACTACAACATTCTATTGGGTTGTAGCTACATTTATGTGATGTCTGTTTTCCCACCTACAGTTCACCGTAAGATGTGATTTCCTCACAATGGAAATATTGTCACCATTGATTAGTTGAAATATTATGAACTGAATTCTCATACCTCTCCTGAGTCCATTATCTCTTCAGTGGAAAATAAACAAATAGTCGAACCTCTGACCAATGTCTCACTCAGAGTCTTTAAAGACTCCTCTTTCCTTGGTTCATTCCCTAATCTCCCCCCACGTATCTCTGACCCTAGTGTTGAGCCCCAAAGATGTCCTTCTGTTCCACCACATTTCACTTCATTTCCTTTTTTCCTCATCAATTACAGGCTTAAATGATCAATAGTATTGATTAGGAATACTTTAAGAATGTATATAATGACTAACTTGCTATGTTTTCATGATTTTGTTATTGTAGAAATTTTTGACTAGACTCAGCTACAGAACGCAGCCATTCTGTACCGAGTCGCCTATTCCACAGCTATCTTCATGTTTACGCAGGTTCCAGGTGTCACCTCAAAGAAAAATGCATATGGTCATATTCCACATCACTTCCCCATCATTTCTTGCTCTCCACGAAGTTTGAGCTCAATTTTACAGGTGGTTATCCACGTGGGAAACCAAAACTAGGAGATAGACTTCTAATAGGACAAGGACTGTACAAATGTCCTTAATCATAGTATGAAGCCACCACCAGAGTCCTAGTTTGATTTTAGTTGGGAAAGACAATTATTCCTGTTTTATCTCAAAGACAGTTATGTAATTTTGTTATAAGTATGGCTCGGGAGACCGAGAAACAGTTAGCTAGATTTATGTTTTATTGCTAGATCTCAGAAGAACGTAATACTCTGTTTTGAAGAATTTCTCCTTTAATGAAAGAAGCATCACTTTATTGCAAGAGATGAGTCAATATTGAGTAGATTTTCATGCTAATCCAGTGGTAGAGGGCCCCTTCTACCTGAGAAGCTTTGTTCATATGGTTTAGATAAGTAACTTAGCCTTGTTTCATTCCTAGTTTAATCAATTTTCTGAACTTTGTGTTTTTATACTTACTTGCAGTGGATGCCACAGTCAGTCTTATCCTTACAAACTATTCCAAAATACCACTAACATTGGATGGGATATAACTGTAGTATTTTAGGAGTTAGTTTCATTTCCTTGAACTTTATGTTTTTTGTGCTCAATGACATCAGTTGTTACAACTAGTCTTGTTCTTATTAATCTCTTCCAAAATATCACTAAATCCGGATGAGACATAGCTGTGGTGTTTCAGAGCTTACTGCGTTTTGTTGAACTTTATGTTTTATGCTCATTTGCATTGAATGATAAAGCCAGACTTTTTTTTACAAAATATTCCAAAATATCACTCATATTGAACGAGATAGGGCTGTAGTATTTCATAGAATTAGTTGCATTTTAGTCCAGTTGAAATACTCCGAAGGTAGATGTCTCTAGTTTAATTCTGTCACTATATTTCAAGTTTGATAATGGCACTCTAGTTCAACTCTGTTCACTGTATTTTAAGTTAGATTAGTGGCATTCTAGTTCAGTTCCAGTTCACTGTATTTCAAGTTAGGTTAATGGCATTCTAGTTTAGTTGTGATCACTGTGTTTCAAGTTTGATCAATTGCATTCTAGTTCAGTGTTATCCATTGGTCTTTAAGTTGTGTTAACTGTCAAAATTAGACTTCACGGCCTTCATTGTTTACAAACTACTCTTGTTCTGACTTTCCATTAATACATCATCATATGCACAGGAATTAGTGATATCAGTTTAAGGCCTTGATTGTTCTGCAATCTTTTGCAATTTCACAAATAAGCCTTTTCCCAAAAACTATTCTAGAAAATCTCTAACTTTCGAATGAGGCTTAGTAGTGACAAGTTGAGCTGCAAAATGGATTAATCTTAGCATTACAAGTTAATTCAGAGTAGAAATATTATTGTGCTACAAATAATCTTTTCCAATTGTGTTCTAATAAACTTTTAGCCATGGATGAGATTCTTTGTAATATTGTAAGATGATTGTTTACTTAGGAGAACCTCATTTGCACTAAACTTGTCCTTTTCTCAAGCTATTCCAATATATTTATAATGAATGAATTGGATGAGTTCATGTTATGAGTTATTGAGTTCATGTTGTGATTTATTTCCTTGCTATGATTCATTATCAAACTTTTCATTTTCTGTTCTTTAGTATAGGTTTTGCTCTGTTTTTATTGTGACCAAAAACTGTTCTTTTTCAACATTTAGTTCTTTTCCTTATTAACATAAAACCACAAAACCAAAAACATCATAAAAACATTAAACACAACGTAGTGAGAAACAGATACCTAGGCACATATAGTGCACCTCACTTCAGCAGTTTACTAACCCTGGTTGATAATTGATGACCTCAATTTAGGAACACTAAGTTGAGCACTACACCTAGCTCGTCTAATGTTTGCATGATGAAATCATCTTGGTTTGACCTCAAATGGACCAGCTCGACTAGCCAGTAGACCTGACATCTGCAACCTACTCCTAGTCCTTCAACTTAGCCTTTAGGAACCCCTCCTCAAGGCCCCTCATCTACAACTGTTGTCCATGATCCTATCTACCCTCCTGGAATGGTTCCCTCTAGCCTTAACCATCTCAGAGTTGTCCTTCCTAGCCATTACCCCTTCGGTCTGATACCGTTTCTTGCTCCCCCTCCTATATTATTTTCAGTACCTGTTATGGCTACCTTGTCTCTTCCTAAAATGACCTTGGGGATCCCAGTTTGGTACATTGATCCCCCAACCACTATCCCGCCTAGTCAACCCAAAACTTATACATATTTGACCCCAGTCCAACTAGTTTTCATGACCCCTCCCTTTGCTTCTATGCCTCAACCACCTCAACAGGAACCTACTCTTGTTGTGAAAGCCTCAGGTGAGGGGGGAAAAGACCGCAAGAAGGCACCTAAGGACAAGGTTGCCTAGACAACCCCTAATAATCCTCAGCCTCCAAATCGTACCCCTTTGTGTGCCTTGTGTGATGTTTTCAGTCATGCCACCCATAACTGTCCTGAATTTCCTTGTATCAAGCCCATTGTCAACGAAGCATTTCCCGAGTCTGATATCCCAGAGGTCCATGTCACTTTACCCAATTCAGCCCTGAAACTCAAGTATTTGGACACAAATCATCCTTATGCTTTGTGTGATTTCCATGGTCAATATACTCAACTCTGTCCCCACCTTGAAGACTACCGCACCTCTTTGGAAGTGGTCTGCCAATTCGAGGCCAAGCGCAACGAGTCCACCTCTCCCTTATTTGCGACTTTTTCTTCGACAAAACCAGAGGACACATCTACTCCCATCGACATTCCCCCTCCCTATGTCAAGATTATGGAGACTTCGGCCACCATTTTCTACCTATAATCATCTATGAGATCCATGGTAGAAGACCCCTATGGGTCTTCCCCTTCTGTTTCACCTGACCCCCCTTCAGCGATCACCCTAGGCTCAACATCGGTGGATCCCTCATCTACTTGTTTGTCGGTCACCCTCCGTGACGATGTGCATGTTAACCTTTATTATCATGATGATGATTTAGGTAGCTTCACCGCGTCATGTGGTATTTCTTCCACCATTCACCCCATCTTCTGTTACGATGATGACATTATGGAAGCATTTACCACCCCTGACTTTATTTATCCCCCCTTATGTTGAATCCATGCATTCGATCCACATACACCTTGTGGCCATTACATTGACACCGAAGTTCAGGTATGGGGGCATCCATATTTGAGAGTCCAGAAGAATCAATTCTCCACAACCCTCCTAGTGCATTTGGTCGTGTCGACTCTAGTACCATTATTATTCCCCATTTAGAAGAACATATAGAGTCCCATATCACTCCAGATCACTCTAGGGATGATCCAATTCATCATTCGTTCGTATTACATCAATAAGCCAATCCCCTAGACATTGTTGTTGAACAACCTCTGTGTTTTCTAGGTGAGCACCAGTTCATTATATCCAAATCCAGTCTTTGGATAGTGACACCATGTATGCAAACCCAGAAATTTATTCCATTTGCTTCATATATGTAGTACCAAAAGAGATTCATAATCCTCCATTCCCTTTCTCAAACTGCATCTAACCATTCTTCCCATAGAAGATAACTATAACGTAAATAAATGGTGAACCACATCATCAAAATGTGTTTAGATTCCACTTTTATAAATACATTTTGCATGACCATAACATGCTTAGGGGCACCTATGCTCCTCAACCATAAAAATCCCATCTCTCATCCAAAATAGCACAGAAACCCCTTTCTCTCACAAGTAGCACTTTTCAGGACATTTCCTAGGCCAGGTCGCAGTTTTTTGCCTAGTACCTGCTACCCAGGTCACAAAACAGACCACAAAAAGTGCGACCTGGTCTGTTCCTAAGCTCTGGGTGCCTAAACTAAAATTTTAATCCACTTAATTGAAATATTATGGTTAGGCCTCTTACCTGCAACTCACAAATCTCAATTCCAATGATCAGTTTGTCTGCTACGATCGCCATAGGATTTAGGGCCTTTTCTCCTCTCTACATTCACCACAACTACACTTGCAAATGAATCAAATTGGAGGGAAAATTCCTTATTAAAAGAGAAACCCTATATTTTTATTTTTCCATATGTGAACAAACCGTAGCTCAGTTTAACAAACCATCTACACCATTGGAGATCTCTCACCGAGTACTCAAATGGGTATCCTTTTGTTTTTTGTGATTTGATACTTCACCCAAACACATTTTTTCCAAGAAGGGTCACTTCACCACTTCTCAAAATAAAATTTCTTCACTTGAAACACTTGTACTTGGGGCACCACCTTGCCTTCATACTTGTCCACACTCATGTCAATTTTCATTGGGATTAACCATCTTGTACTCATGTTTTTCTGGTCCCCACCGGGCCTGTTCTGTGTGGAAGCATCATCAAGTTTCCCTTGTTTATAGCATCCAATTTGAGTCATCATCGCATCCATAGAGTCTATCCCGAGTCCCTTTGTGTCCTGCCACAACCCTCCATCCTTCATTGCTTTTTCCCTCTATCGTGTTACACATTTTGGCCCCCAGTCATACTTTTCTTTATCCCCTTCGGAGTCGAGTCAGTAGCTTCCAGGTCATTCACGCCCTCTATGCTCTAATAAGGGAATTCATCATCCCACTACTTAGTACCCCCTAGTCCACCATCATCCTTGGTGTAAGTCTATCAGTCGCTCTACTATTATCCTTTGTGCCTTAGTTGATGATTCCTCGTTGCCTCACCTATGGTGGACCTCCTTTTGTCGACATCAACTTATTCATTCCAGAAGACAGGTCTAGAGGGAAGTGTACCTTGTTTCCAACTTCCACTCTTGTTCAGTGCCCTGGATCAGGAAAAGGGACACTATGTTTCCCTTTGACTTGATTGTTTCTTAGTTCTAGCTCCTTATTCCATGATCGATATCCTTATACTTGATGGTCCAGTGATGTAGCAGATTGTACTAGTGATTCTCGGGTGTGTGTGAGATGTTTAAGACCTCATGAGGGGGTGGCCCTTCAAGTAGCCCCCCACATGCCTGGATGACCTTTCTACGAAATTCTTGGATGCATATCCATAGATTTGATGGTTCCAGCCTCAGCCGCTTGCAACGCCTTTTTATTTTGCATGTATCATTAAGATTTTAGAGCCCTTTCCTGTTTTATAGGGCCTCTTTGGTTGTACTTATTTCTCATGTACTCATATATTATTGTATAAGTCCTGGTTTTTTTCCCAAGAAAATTATGTATGTGGGATCCATTATCATTTTTTTATCTGGCCCATGTTTATGCCAGCATGTACTATATAATTCATCCCCATTTTTGCTAGACGCATCATTATTCTTTTTACTTTGTTATCTCGGTGGGCATAGGTATGCCTCCCCCGCCTCATGTATAACAAGTAATCACTCATAAAAGAGATTTTTCACACCTGTAAGTCTCACCTCCTCAGGGTCTTATCCTCTCGCTTCAGTTAACCTTACAATTTTCTCTCTCTCTGACTCCCCTTCAGTGTCTAGTGATTGAGTTCTTACAATGTACTTCGGTCATATGATTAGCTCCTAATGCTCACACGTTGGGGGGAAATCTGTTACACCAATTTTTAGTCATATAACCTGATACTATTAGATGGACCAAAGTACACCATGTAAGACCAATTTTATCATAGTAAAATTTCTTTCACTATGAAAAATAACTTAATAACCCATAATTTATTAATTTTTTTATTGTCTAAATAGGAAACCCTATGAGGAATAATTGAATAAATCCTTATTTGTTTGATTTTCCTCAAGGGATAATTAATTAAACAACTGTTTAATTAATATTCCTGGTCATATTTAACCCAAAACAGGAAAATTAATTAGATAAACCATTATTTATCTTATTATTTTCTAGGAATAATTATTTAAAACATTATTTAAATAATATTCCTTGTTAAATTTGACTAAATCATTTATAAATAATTGAATAAATAACTATTTATTTAATTATTACTCAACCAAATTCTTAAAATAACAAATAGATAATTTATTTATTTATTATTTATAAATAAAGGGGTTTGAACAAATTCAAATTTTTTTTCCCTCCAAAAAAAATAATAAAATATTCCATAAAAGTTGGATCTAGATTTGGTTAATAATATTTTAATTATGCACCAATAACTAGACTAACTCAATATTTTGTTATAAATATAAGGGATTTTCCATTCATTCACTACCTTTTTTTTCCTAGAGATCACTCTTGATCTGTACTTTTGGTCTGACTTTGATCCTCCCATCATTGTCATATTTTTTCTAATTTTTTCTTGTGAGCTCCCTTTGAGTTCCATTTTGTCTGGGTTTTCTACACCATCAAGAGAAAGAGATATTAGATATGAAGCGCTAAGGACATACAAGAACCCATCCCATTGAGGGGGACTAGTAACATCTTTCTATTTTCCCTTTCCAAGTGTCATAATACAAAAAAATCTTTAAAAAATATTGTCTTGTTCATTGGATGCATGGAGAAACTCTTGCTTATTATTTGATGTTTAATGTCTTTAACTACATAGATCTAGATTTTTGTAGCATTCATTCTGATCACTAAATGTAGATCTAAGGAAATTGACAACCATATTTGATGTTAGGGTTGTTTGTTATGCACAACTAAAGTGAGCTTTTTTCGTATGCTTGCAATTAAAATTCACACTAACACCACAATGTTGTCACCATAACATTGTCACCATAATGTTGTCACCATAACGCTTCCAGACACCATAACGTTGTCACAATAACATTGTTTTCTCATTGCTTTGGGATAATACACCATAACCCTGTCATAGAGTCTATTTTAATACGTTGTCACATAGGCTATTTCAATACACTGTCACAGAGGCCATTTCAATATGTCACATGATTTAATAGCACTGCTCACACATTGCATGATTTAATAACCCTGCTATAGAGCCCTCCATGTGTTAAAAAAATAACGCTTCTATAGAGCCCTCCATGCATTAAAAAAAGTAACGTTTCTCCAAGATTGACGTTGCTACTAACAATTGCACCAACTGCACCACTGCACCATTAATCACACTGGTAGCACTGTAGCTATTCTGAGGGTGTAACGCTCAACTCTCCATGCATTTTTCCATTGCACCTTCATGAGGATTCATGATTTCATGCAACATGCATTTCGTTTTAGGATTCCATTGCGCCATATCTTAGAGATTGTGCCAGGATTCTGCGTTTGACAATATGCTGCAATTCCAATATACATGTAGCATTGGATTATTTTACTGAGGTTTCCTGCTGGTCAACCATTCCAAGTTCCTCAAAATCATTCACATTGTATTTCCTTGATTTATGGAAAATCCCGGTGATGCACTAAAATATAGCCCATCAACTTATTCACATTGTATTTCCTTGATTTATTTTTTGTAGTCATCACATGAGTGATTGTGTGCGGCAATTTTCACTTGATCATTTAGAGTGTTAAAAACCTTCATATTTTAACTAATGAGATTCATATGTCGATCTCATGATCCTTCATGATGAATACTTCTTGAAAGAATCATCACATAAATAAATAATATTTGATCCTTTTGGATTGATGGTGGCATACATTGTTGAAGGTTTTTTTTTTTTTCGAATTTGAATGTAGGATTGCAGCTTAACTGCTTGATGTATTCTTCCAATTTACTTCCATAGCGGCCTCTTTGTTTCTGGTTGCAGTTATAATTAGGTAGAAGATAATTCTCTTCTCTTTCGATAAAAGAGTTTTTTGTTTGCTTTCATGAAAATATATTAGAATAGGCCTCATCTTTTCATAGAGAATTTATCATTTATTTCATGAATGTAGATCAATGAATTCCATGTAGACAATCCAAGAATGAAGAATTTTGGGAGAATTTTAACAATGCTAACATTTTTTTTGGTATAATTATTTATTTACATGTTTATATATAGGACATGTACATCAAACAAAAAATTCATTAAATATCGGTGCACCTCATAGAATTTGATTTTTTTTGTGAGGAAGAGGGCTTGATCACATACTCTTCTGATGTCTTTGATCATGTTTCTTCTAGATTGTTTCAAATTCACAACAAATTTATAAGCTAGTAGTTTGTCTTCTTTGCTTCTTTCTGTTCTTGTAGTCTCCCATTTAGCTGGTGCAGTCAACCAATTTTTTTTTTTTTTAATTTTTGAATTCTCGGTTCGAGGTCATATTAATGAGCATCATCTGTAGACACTATCTTTATCTTGTTTCTTAGATATTTGAACGGTTCTCTAGCAAGTGGTTTTGTAAATATGTCCGCTATATGTTCCTTTGTGGGGATGTATTCCATCTTTACTACCTTCTCAGCTACTTGTTCTCTGAGAAAGTGGTATTTTATAGAGATGTGCTTGGTCTTCGAATGAAGCACATTATTTTTCGACATGCTTATTGCACTTGTATTGTCACATTTGATAGGAATAGGCTCACTGAAGTTTATTTTCATGTCTTGAAGTGTTGTTTCATCCACATTACCTATGTGCAACAAGTTGCAACTGCTATGTATTTAGCTTCATCTGTGGATAGGGAGACTGATGTTTGTTTCTTGCTTAGCCATGCCACCATACTCTCTCCTAGATAGAATGCACCACCACTTGTTCTTTCCTTGTCATCCACATAGCTGGCCAAATCTACATCTGTATATATTGTCACTGTAAAGTCTTTACCTCTCGGATACCATAGTCCATAATTTGTAGTTCTTTGTAGGTATCTTGTAACAACTCTCACTAACCCAAAAAAAAAAAAAAAATTATGCTATTTTTGGTCATGATAATTGTCCTATTTTGACACAACTAATCATTTACCACTTTAGAATGACAATTCAACACAGAGATCTATCTTTGTTTTTATTTATTTCAACAAAAATATGTGTCCTTTTTTTTAATTCTTCTCTCTTGTGAATTGGTTTCTAGGTCTAGGATAGGTAACTTAATCTCTATAACCAATTCATTAGAGTTATTTTTATGTTACCCTTAATTGTATTATCTCCTTCATGTTTTTATACATGTCTCCAATATATATTGTATCTCATTTTCACTTCATGTTTACCCTTACCTTCACTTCACTATTTATTCACATATATTTTTAATATATTTAATGTATACTTGTATACTACTATACCTAAAATTATAATTTATTAACCTAAAATTATAATTTCTTTACCTAAAACCTTCCATCCAACACACTTATGAATCAAATAATGGTTACCCTACCATTTATTCCTTAGTTCGTAGTCCCCTTTTTATACTTTATCTTGAGAGACCTATTAAGCATACATTTTCAACCTTCATACTCAATTATATGATTTATATAATTCATAACCCAAATATATACTCATAACCAACGTGAAATGTGATTTCCTTTGTCCTCGGATGTCATTAGTTCGAGCACATTAAGGTTTATATTGGTTTAATTGTGATTAAATAATTTATATTTTGATGGTGCTTCAAACATACGTTGTCACCCTCAGTTCACATTAACTCATTCATTGATGCCTTACCTTATCTTTGTTCAAGCAATTAAGATTGGTCATGTCCATCACATGGCTCCATGTGATCGGAGTTACTACCCGAGACACTTGTACGCAGGATATTCATTGGGGTTTAAACATTGTAGATTTGTCCTTCAAACCCTAAGGGTTGAAACTTGTCCGCATTTAGCATTTTCCTCTTCTTTCATTTGGGCCCCTGGCCGAGTTTCTTCCCTTTCAACCCGTGCACAGAGTTCTTCCCATTTCCTGCATTTTGTGGGTAATATGCCTAAACCTTGAGACCATACTCACTTTTAAATTTATATCAAATGGTGCATCTTCAATTTAGGAAGTGGAAGTTAAATTTACAATCACATATCTCCTTCATTTCGGAAAAAACTTCAAATCATGGAAAGAAAGGCTTTATACAGTACTCAAGGTGATGGTTCACCATACAATGCGATTTCCATTTCTTAATGTTGCATAATTTGACTATAAAATATTTACGGCATTATTTAGAATGGATTCTGGTTAATTTCATTTTATGTGCAGGTCTCTATTATGGAGAGAAACACTACGGTGGTTCATTTTCCTCCACTCACAGTCAACGGCTTGTATGAGAAATTCAAGGGTATACCACGATTTATTTCCCCTAATTTTCTTTGCGAATCTGCTAAATTTTCAACGATTCAACTCTGTCAATGAAGGTTGTGACTCGTTGGTATTAATAATTTGTATAGAGTTCTGGGTTTTTATTCTTATTTCGTTTTGTATGTCATAATTCCACTTATTCTTTCGAACCATTGTTATGGGTATTTTATAGTAATTACAGTCACCACTAATAACTTTATAATACGTCTACCAAGGTCCTCTGTATTATATCTCACAAAACCCAAAATTTCTATGTAATTATATTATTTATGAGTTTAGCCTTCGACTATGAAATTGTTGAATTTTTTTTATAAATTCAACTCGTAGTTTTGAAATAACGTTTATCTGTCACCAATTAAGTGCTTTCATTTTTCATTCCTATAGTAACATGACTAATTTAATTCCAATTTACCATGTACCTTTTTATAATTACTATATATGTTTCTGCTTTCTCCTTCAATTTCCAAGAGCTAGTATATATATATATATATATATATATATAATTTGGAATAACTTTCAACAAAGTGCAATTTAACTTTACGCATTAGTTATCCTTATAGTTATAGGCCATAACTAATTAAAATGTCTCTACAACACCAAATTTGGAGTTTCGGTTTTTTCAATCATAGACTCTGTCTATTCTCTGTGGGAGAGAAATTTAGGATATGTTTGACGTAGCATTTTTCTCTTCGTCATGTTGTAAATTACATAGATTTCACTTGTTTAAGATTTAGGGATTATACACTCCTCTTTTCCTCGTTGAATTATGAGGAACCTTATGATGTTGTATCATTCTCTTATAGGGGTACTTATATTTCTCAATTATATAATTATAATGACACAGTGAAATCAATTTCTCTCTTATAAGAATTCTTTGAATTTCCCAAAAACCAATTTCTTATAAGTAAATTCATAAGATTAAAATTTATATAGTTGCATATCATTCTATCTCTCTAATGGAATTTAAATAATATTGGTTAACCATGCTCAGATAGTCAAATTTGGATTTTCCCCTCTTTAAATTCCAGAATTCTATAAATTTTCGCATTGAACTAAATTCATTTTTTAATTTAGTTTACTAGGTTACTTAATTTACAAATTTTTTAAATTAATTACATTTCATTCTGATTATTTAATAAATTTTTTATACCACTACTGTAGTGGTAATTATCATAAAAATTCACTACAGATTACTATTCCACTTGACAAGTATACCAAACTTTGTCAGTTTGTTCAAACTAAGGTTTGAAGTTTCACTCCTGCTTTTAAATATAATTATAATTCTTATCCAAATATTTTCATTTCATGTTCTGCAAGTAATAATTTTTTTTGGTTTTTGTTCACAGCTAAATGTACTACATTCAAGATTAGTTCCTCAATGATGCAACATGTAATTCCCCTCTTCCAAGTTTGTTCTACATTCAACTATAATATTTTAGAAATTTTGTTTATTCTATTGATTTTTGCAACATTACTGACAGTTCTTTTCATTGTAGTTGTAAGGAGGATTGCTTCGAGATTAAAGAGATAATTACAGGTATTCCCTCTCCCTGTACACACTCTTTAAGTTACTATGCAATTTTCTCAATTGAAGTTCTAACTTTCATTGAATTTTTTTTTTCAAGTTTAACTTGCTATCCTCTACATGCATTCTCTTTATTGTGATCATAACTCAGAGAGTCTGAAAGTCACTATCATACTTTTTCAGGTCGGTCCTCAGAACAATGGAGACCTTTTCCCCATCTGTTCTACTCTGCATAATTTATTATCATAATTTGTACATTTTATTAGGATGATGACCCTGATGTAATTGTAATATCACACTATATAATTCATTTATAATTACTTTTGTACCATTCCATCCTCAATTCCACTGGAGGATTTTGAATGGACTAATATATTTATAGAAGTTAGATAATATAGATCTCTACTTTTATCTATTTTATATTTTCAGATATATGGCTAAGTTCTATATATTTTTTGATGTATGAAAATTTCTATCTTACAACAGATGTATTTCTATTTTACTTTCAATTTGAATTTTTTATCCGTATAAAATAATTCGGATGTGTATTTAATTTCATGTTATATATCTAGAGTTTATTTGTTTACAAATTCTACTGGAGGATATATGCCTAGAGAAAATTCTGATATGCATCTTGCTATAATATATCCATATTTATTGCACATATACTGTAATTGTTCAGTTTAATTACATCTAATTAACTTGACTTTAAAGAACAGATTTAGACCCTGAGGAAGGGCTTAGAGATTTTGTTTGTTTTCCCTCTAATTCTAATGAGTCTATGTAACAGTATAGTTGACTTAACTATTTTATTTTATAGTTAGGACACTGTCAAATACATATGGCAATAAATTTTTTGAAACAAGACATTGTAAAAATCACATAAAATCTATAATTTAATTTACATAAATTCCATGCAAAATTTATAAAACATTAAATTTTCTACATTCCACTATAGATATAATATCACTAATAACAGTAGACTAAAATAGAAAATTTCCATAGAATGTGCATACCATTATATAAAGACTGTTTTCCTCCCAACCTTGAGCTTATTCCACAGCTCTCCCCCGAGCAAAGACCAATCATTCCTTAGTGTAGACAACCTCTTTGTCATACTAGGAATAGCTTATTTAAGCTTGATTTTCCTCAACTTTTTTCCGTAATTGCGTCCAACTATTTTGGTATGTTGTTTCCCTTAGCCTAGGATTTGCTTTTGTTTTTTCCACAAAATATTTTTTTTAAACTAGCTTTTCCTCATTCTAGTTTTATTCTTACCCCTTATTAGTAAATTTCCACTTTACTAAGGCTTTTAATGTATCTTTTTCTCCCATCTAATAATTTTATTTTATTTTATTTTTCTCCAAGGATTTCTGGAGAATTTTGGGAAATTCTTAGGATCTAGTCCATCCCCATGGATTATAATTCCTAGTCTCAAATTTACTCTAGTATTTATACAATAATAAAATTTCACATTCATTTGTTAATTTCCAAATTAATATGTCCATACATAATTTTTCCTTAGGTCCACCTGACCTTTAGGTTTATTCACTATTTATAAAATCTAAAAAATAAGGATATTACATAGTCCCCCTGTAAAACAAAAACATCATCCTTGGTGTTGCAGATCCTTTTGTAATTTATTCGTTAAACAATGATGGATATTTGTCTTTCATCACATATTCTCACTCCCAAGTAGCTTCCTTAGGTGAAAATTTCTTCCACTGCACTTTCACCCAAACTATTGTTCTATTATGGAGCACGATTTCTTCCCGCTCCAATACATGAAGTGGCCCTTGAAGAAAGTCCCCTTCTATTTCCACCTGTATCACAGTCTAGTCAATCACATGATTAGGGTCATGTACATATTTCTTCAATAATGAAACATGAAAAACGTTATGAACTTTAATATGACTAGGTAGAGCCAATTTGTAAGATATTGACCCCACTCTTTCCAAAACCTCAAATGGTTCGCAGTATCATGGTGCTAACTTAGCACAGCTACCGACATGTAATGTAATTTTTCGAGGTTTAATCCTTAGATAAATATGATCTCAAAATTTTAATTCCTTATGAATACTTTTCTTATCTGCATAACTCTTCTGATGATCTTGAGCTACTTTAATATTTTGTCGAATTCTTTTCATAGTCTGCTCCATTTCATGTAGTGCTTCTGGTACAAGGACTAATTTATCCTCTGGTTGACTCCAGCTAAGTGTAGTGTGTCATTTTTCGCCATACAGATCTTCAAAAGGACTACATGGTATCAGAGCGAATTGATCATCGAGATCTAGTGCAGTGATTACAATATTATTTCGGTAGACAGAGTCTGTATCGGGCCAGGTAGGCTCTGGATCCATCCTTTCTTTGAAAGGTGATATATCCAGTAAATGCCCATACAGTCGATCTCTGTGCTAGAAATAATTTGTTCTCACAGATCCAGAAGCAGTTGAGTTTTGAGCTTGGAATTTGAATTTTGCAGCAGATTGTTTTCTTGGTGCCAAAGTTGAAAATGTCTTTCAACGGTTTGCGACTCGAATATGCCCTTGAAGGAAGTTCGAATTATGTTGCATGGAAAGATCGGATGGAGGCGGTATTAGAAGATAATGGGCTGAAGGAGTTCGTAGATATAGATGTCCAAAAGCCTACTGATCCTACTGAAGTTGAAGCTTGGCAAAAGAAGATGGCGAAATGTCGAAGGATTCTGTTGGAGGGTGTAAAGGATCACATTGTATCTAGACTGCATGGAAAAGCTTCTCCATACTTGATGTGGAAAGCATTGACAGATCTATTCCAGAGCAAGAGCGACCAAAGGAAGCTGGCGCTCAAAGATAAACTCAGAAACATTAAGATGGAGAAAGGCGACAGTATCGCAAAATACCTCACGAAGTTCACACAATGCAGAGATGAGCTGGGAAGTGTGGGGGTGACTGTCGAAGAAGAGGACATGGTAGACCTGGCTCTCCTTGGTCTTCCAAAGAGTTGGCATTCCTATCAGGACTCTGTCAATGGTCGGGATAAGTTGCCTGGATGGGAGCGACTTTGGGCGGATCTCATGCAGGAGGAGATAAGGAGGACTACCAGGGACGGATCTTCATCAAAGGTATCTGATGAAGAAAATTGCGCTTTGGATGCCAAAGCAAAGAAGGGGAAGAGCAAGAAAGCTTCTCAGTCTGGTGCGAAAGGCAAGAAGCAAGAAATGTCCAAGGTGAAGTGTTTTCACTGTCACTAGCATGGACACTATGCCACAAATTGTCCGCAGAAGAAGAAAAATAAGAAGGCTGCTGGATCTGCAGCAGGAGAGGCTTTGGCCTCCCAGTTCGAATTGGATTTTTCACTGATCGCATGCTTGGTCTCAAGTGTGATGGTATCAGTATGGTTCTTGGACAGTGGTGCGTCATTTCACATGACAGGAGATCGGGATATGTTTTCAGATCTGGAGGAAAAAGATCTTGGAGTCCACATCAAGATGGGCGATGATGGTAGATACAGTGCGACCGGTATCGGTACCATTTCCTTTGAGAGGGAGTCTGGTAAACCCTTTTTATTGAAGGAATTTTTGCATGTTCCAGGATTGATGAAGAATCTGATCTCTGTGGCAATGTTGGAAGACAAGGGGTATGATGTGGTCTTCAGCGAAGGAAAGGCCTTCCTGTGCAGTAAGACTACTGGTGAGACCCGGAAGATAGGGGTTCGAGTCAAGAACCTTTATCAGTTGCAAGTAGATGGCTGCGCAACTATGGCATGCAAGGCGGGAGAAGTGGTGAGCCAGGATGATGAGGGCGAGCTGTGGCATAGAAGATTGGGCCACCTTCACCATGGAGCTTTGAAGATCCTGCAGCAGATTTCTACTGGGATTCCTAAGGGCACTCTTGCGCAGTCAGATCAGTGCAAGGGGTGTACCTTGGGAAAGTATGTGAAAGCCACCTTTGACGAGAAGGATAGTCATGCCACGAAGATTCTTGAGAGAGTTCACACAGACGTGTGTGGTCCTTTCTCAGTAGCTTCGACAGCAAAGCACAAGTACTATGTGATCTTTGTTGATGATTTCTCTCGGAAGTGCTGGATATTCTTCATGCAGAAGAAGAGTGAGACATATTCAAAGTTCTGTGAATTCAAGGCACTGGTTGAGAAGGAATCGGGGAAGCATGTGAAGGCTCTTAGGAGCGACAATGGTGGTGAATTCATCTCTGCTGAATTCAAGGACTTTTGCAGCGCAGAAGGGATTTGGAGAGAGCTCATCGCACCCCATAACCCACAACAGAACGGGGTTGCTGAGCGGAAGAACAGAATGATCGTGGGTGCTGCACATGCGATGTTGCATGATCAGGGCCTACCCCTTCACTTGTGGGCTGAGGCATGCAATACTGCAGTATATGTGCAGAACCGTTGTCCTCACAAGATACTTGGCATGAGTACACCGGAGGAGGCATTTTCTGGAAAGAGGCCTAATATTTCTCATCTGAGAATTTTTGGCTCACCTGTCTACATGCATGTGACGAAGGACGCCAGAAAGAAGCTGGATCCAACTGCAGAGGTTGGAATATTTGTGGGGTACACTGATACACCTCACAACTATTGGGTATATTTGCCAGACAGTCGCAAGACTGTTGTGCGACGGGATATCAAATTTCAGGAAGAGAAGGCCATGCAGTGTTCGCTTGAGAGGGAGCCACACTTGCATGCAAATGAGGAGCTATTAGTTCCTAAGGAGGAGCTTCCGAATGTGGATCAGACACAAGAGGAAGTTCATGAGGTGGAAGAGACTACTCATGCAGCGCCAACCATCAGAGGGTGCAAGCGCACTACAGAAGCTGAGTGACTGGCTCGAGATGCAGAGAAGGTTGTAGGACTGCCTACAGCATAGCGCAGACAGAGGTAGTCACCGGACCGGTACACTGCATACATGGCTCTTATGAGCAAATGTGTCGTGACAGAAACATCCTCTTTCAAGGAAGCTGTGGAGGAACCTGCATGGGTAGATGCCATGGTGGAAGAGTATGATTCTATTGTCAGAAACAATGCATGGGAGATTTTCCCGTGACCGGAAGGGAAATCAGTGGTGGGTTCGCAATGGATCTAAAAATTGAAGTAGGCGGCTGAAGGGAGTGTGGAGAAGTACAAGGCAAGCTTTTTTGCCCGTGGCTTCTCACAGATCGAGGGGATCAATTATGAGGAGACTTTTGCACCTGTCGCAAGGTACTCTTCCATACGGACGATCCTAGCTCTCTCAGCGCAGATGGGATGGCACATCCATCAGATGGATGTGAAGACTGCGTTCCTCAACGGAGTCATTGAGGAGGAGGTGTACATAGAGCAGCTTGAAGGTTTCGAGATCTTCAGCAGTGAGTCGCATGTGTGCCGACTCAAGAGATAATTGTACGGGCTGAAGCAAGCACCTCGTGCTTGGTACAGACGGATAGACAGTTATTTCACCGGACTTGGATTCTCCAAGAGTGAGGCGGATCCTAACCTGTACCAGATTGTGGTGGAGGGGAAGTTGCTGATCATTGTACTGTATGTAGATGATCTGATTTTGACGGGTGATGAGATGTTGATACTTTCATGCAAGGAGGACCTTGCTAGAGAGTTCAAGATGAAGGACTTGGGTCTCCTTCATTATTTCCTGGGATTGGAGATTTGGCAGCGCAGTGGTGGACTGTTTGTTTCTCAGGGTAAGTATGCCCGGGAGATACTGGAGAGGTTCAACATGCATGGCTGCAAGCTTGTTGATACGCCTCTTCCTGGTGGTTGGAGGAAGGAGGATGCTACTTCAGTGGAGGTAGTGGATGCCACTGTCTATCGACAGTTGGTGGGGTCGCTTATGTATCTGGTCAATACACGACCCGATATATGCTATGCTGTTAACCAGATTTCGCAAGCTATGGTTAAGCCTACCAAGCTCTTCTGGAAGGAAAGCAAGCATGTATTGCGTTATCTTAGTGGCACATCGGGATATGGTCTGTGGTACAGATAGGAGGATGGAGCGAAGCTTTCCGGCTTCACTGATGCAGATTGGGCAGGGAGCCCAACGGACAAAAAGAGCACTTCTGGAGGAGTCTTCAGTATCGGGTCGACAGCAGTTTCTTAGTACAGCAGGAAGCAGAGATCCGTGGCACTCATTTCAGCAGAGGCCGAGTACATGGCAGCAAGCTTGGCTGCATGCGAGGCTATTTGGATTAGGAAGATCCTCATCGGATTGTTCGGGTCGCACTTGGAGCCTACTGTGATTTATTTTGATAACCAGAGTGCATTAAAATCTCGGCTAATCCAGTATTTCATGATAGATCCAAACACATCGACATCAGGTACCATCATATCAGAGATTGTGTTCAGCGGAGAATCATGTTACTTTCATATGTTCCCACGGAGGATCAGGATGCTGACATCTTGACGAAGGCGCTCACCAAGAGCAAGTTTGAATTCCACAGAGGCAGGATAGGGGTTGCAGATAATCCATATCTTGCTGAGAGGGAGTGTTGAAAATGCAGCAAGATGATGGAGCTTAGTGAAATGAAGTCGCCTTCACTAAGTGGGCCCGCAGACTATTTTTGGCGCAAAGTCTATTTTTAGACTATGTCTATTTTTAGACATATGGAGCATGGTCTAGGAGTTGCAGTATGCTATTCTTGGATGATTGGTCGAGTTGGTAAAAATAGATGGACCTCTATTTTTATACATATAGGTCGAAGTCTATTTTTAGACTGCCTGTCTAAAAATAGGTCAGTCAAATATTATTAGCCCTTAATAATATTTGGACTATAAACTTTAGTTTATTCTCTTACAACACTTCAGTTGGAGCTACAGATGTGGCCCATGCACCTGACAGAAGGAATTACGCTATTCCTAGGGGTTTGGTGAGCTCATGCATGGTTGACTTCAGTTAGGACTTCAGTGGCAAAGTTTGGTGGAGTTGATGAGACAGTTGGTGGAGTTGTGTTCGGTTTAACTTAGTTGAACTAGTTGTGTTTAGTTTAACTGGCTAATACACTAGTGATGAGTGGAGTGAATTAAATATTATTTAATTCACTAATTATTAACTCATTATTCAACACAAGAACACATCAGTTCACTACAGTGCATGGAAAGTTCATTGAAGACCAGTGGAAGAGGTAGATCAAAGGGTGAGTTTGCTATTACTTGCGACATGAGTTGTGCATGAGATTTGCACAAGCATTGGAGGAGATTGACAATGATGATTGCACAGTTGGAGTCAAGGAGATTCGAACTTGGATCTCTCATTAGACCAACTTGGATTGCACAATAGAGGCAGGCAATTAGTGGATGAGTTTTGAACCTGTGACTTGTTCAAAACTGAGCTAGTTTGTGTGTAACTTTCGGAGATAGTACTGAGTACTTGTGAGGAGTATTGTACTGAGATTGTTACATGTTCTATTCTATTATAATATATAAAATAGCTGGGGGTTTTCAGCTATAAGCTTTCCCCATTACATATTGTTTTTATGTGCACATGCGACTGTTTCTATTTCCGCATATTGATGATCGATTGTAGAAGAGATTATGTGTTATACATGAATTCGAATTAGTGTATGATCAAGATAATCTCAGTGGATAAATCTTCATTATTCAGCAAATTTCTACACTTCTTTGGTTCAGATATCCAACCTAGTCTGCATCAACAAAACCATGGATGTCCAAAACTCTGTCCAATCCTGGTCTTCCATGGTAGCACAAACCATAATCACTAGTGCCACACAAATATCTGAAAACCCGCTTCACTACTATCCAATGCTCCTTCCATGGTTTTGATATAAACCTACTCAATACTCCCATTTCATGTGCAATGTCTGGTCTAGTACAGATGATTACATACATTAGGCTATCCACTGCACTTGCATATGGAACACGGGACGTATCCTCCTCTTCTTCTTTTGTCTTGGGACACTGTTCAACGGATATATTTACACCTACAAGAATAGGAACCTTCACTAGTTTACTATCCTACATATTGAACCTTCTTGACATAATTCCTCTGGTTTAACCAGAGCTTCCTCTTTGCCCGATATCTCTTAATTTCCATGCCCAAAATATAGTTTGTAGCAAAAATATCCTTCATGTCGAATTTGGAGAACAATTGGGTCATCAAATATTGGATAATTTCTTTGTCATTTCCAATCAAAAACATATCATCCACATACAATACCAAATAAATA
The DNA here is from genome assembly GCA_034641835.2 of Pinus albicaulis. NCBI lineage: Eukaryota > Viridiplantae > Streptophyta > Pinopsida > Pinales > Pinaceae > Pinus > Pinus albicaulis. Next base: position 44,001,144 of record MU968359.1, read on the forward strand.
ACAAGGTCGCCAATTAATTTAAAATAAACATAGTGATCCTCTTTTCTTCTAGTGAAGCCAAGTCCCTGTATATAGGTATCAAATTTCTGATACCACATCCTTGGTGACTATTTTAACCCATTCAAAGAATTTTTTAAACCGCATACAAGTTATTTCTTACCCTTCACCATAAATCCTTCAAGTTGCTTCATGTAGATCTCCTCTTCCAGATCCTCGTGAAGAAATGTTGTCTTCACATCCATATTTTCTACCCCAAAATAAAATGCAGCAATAACAGATAAAACTAATCTAATAAAAGTAACCTTGGCAACAGGAGAAAAAATATCACCAAAATCAATTCCCATCACCTAGGAATAACCTTTGCTACCAACCAAGAGTTTTATTTCTCCACCTTTCCTTCTACATTCGTCTTCTTCTTAAACACCCATTTTCTCTCGATGGGCTTCCTTCCAGCCGGCAACTCCACTCTATCCCATGCCTCATTTTTGTGCAAGGATGCCATTCCATCAATCATGGCCTCCTTCTAGAGTTTTCCATACTTTTAATCCATTAACTCCCTCACAATTTTGGGATCATCATCAATGATAGTTAAAGAAAAATTTGAATTGAAAGAAGATGGACTATACCTTTCTGGTTGTCTTCTTTCCTGAAATGATCTTCTCACAAATAGAGTTTGTGTCTCTTCCTCTTCTAAATTTTTTCCTGTTGTAGAGTCGAATTCATCCTCCTTTAGCTCAAACTCTATCTTCTCAAGTTTCTCTGGTAGGACTTCATGTTTTATAACATTTTTCACTTCTCTAAACACCACATCTCAGTTGTATACAACCTTCCTTGTTTCTGGGTTCCAAAGCTTGTAACCTTTTAAAACATCCTTAAACCCAATAAAGATGCACCTTTCATATTTATTGTCCAGCTTGGCCCTTTTCTCCTTTGGAACATGTACATATGCATCACATCTAAATATCCTCAGATTTGAAAGAGAGGATTTCTTACCAGTCCATACCTCATGTGGAATCTTATCCTTCAATGCTGATGAAGGTGATCTTTTAACCAGGTAACATGCAGTCTCCACTGCCTCTACCCATAATTCCTATCCTAACCCTATACCATGAGCATGCTTCTTGCCTTTTCCATGAATGTTTTTTTCATTCTTTCTGCAAATCCATTTTGCTGAGGTGTTTATGGAGTAGTCTTATTTTGTGCTATACCACACTTCTTAAAGAACTCTTCAAATTCCTTCTTGTATAACTCTCCACCATTATCTGTCCTCAACACCTTTATCTTATTTTTTGTCTGGTTTTCCACCAGAGCCTTAAATTCTTTAAATCTGTCAAAGACTTCAGATTTCTTCCTAAATAAATATATCCATGTATTCCTTGAGAATTCATCTATAAATGAAACATAGTACACATACTTACCCAGTGATGGAACCAACACATGTCCAAACACATCACTATGCACAAGCTATAATATCTTGTTCGCCCTCTTAGCACTAGAAGGAAAACTCACTTGATTCTTCTTCCCATATACACAATGTTCACAGAAATTGAAATCTGGAGAGAAATTGGAAATACCTTCTACCATACCATTACCATGCAGTATACAAAGGCCCTTCTCTCCAATATGTCCAAGCCTTTGATGCCATATCATGGTCTTTTCTCCAAAGACCACTAGGCTTTCTGCTCCACTTTTAGGAACCACAAAATTGTTGCAACCATCAATAATAGTTATACCCTGAAGCTTGTATAGAGTTTCAATCTGAACTCCTCGCATTAATACCAGTGCTCCCTGAACCATTTTGTAGGTATATTTGTTAAAAACTATATTTACACCTGCATCATCCATCTTGCTTATATAAATCAGATTTCTGGCCAATGCAGCAATATGTAGAACATCAAGAAGTGTTCATCCTTCCACCTTGCAGCTTCAACTTGAATTTTCAACGTCTAATGATTTTGGCCTTCCTATCATCCCCTAAGAAGATATCACCACCATCATACTTATCATACTCGCAGAACCACTCCCTATGGGGAGTGAAGTGAAAGGATGCACCCAATTCAATCAACCATGCCTCATGATCTACATGTGTATTTGAAGACGAATTCAAATACACATCCCCACCTTCATCTGAGGTGGATTTTGCCTCTCCAGAAGGAGCATCATAAGATCCATTTCCTTTCTTAGGAGCTTTAGATCTACTATATTTTTTGTAGTGCCCTCCTTTCCGCATTTCCAACTCACCTTTACAAACTTTCTTGGAGATTTTGATCTCCCTCTAGATTTAGATCTCCCACTCAAAAAATTAGTTTTGTTTATTTTTTGGGACCTTACTCGTACATATAAGGCATCTCCATTTTCGCCCTCCATATTTCTTCGTCTCATTTCCTCTAAAAGCAAGGCTGAGACAATTGCATCAAAATTCAAGGTAGTTGTATTGCTACCTATTGCAATAACCAGACTGTCCCACGAATCTGGTAGAGAACACAACAAATTGATGCACTTATCTTCATATGAGATTTTTATATCAACATATGACAACTGACTTACCACAATATTGAAGGTGTTTAGATGCTCTGTCACCGAGTCTCCATCCTTCATCCTTAGGGTATACAACGTTTTCTGCAGGAACAATTTATTCACTAGAGACTTAGATTGGTGCAAAGTCCGTAGCTTGTCCCACAAAGTCTTTGTCATATCTTCCCCAGACACATTCAACAATACTGAATCTGAGATGCACAACCGTGTTGTGCTCTTTGTCTTTCGATACAAATTCTTCCAGTCTTCATCTGAAATTTTCGTTTGTTTAGTACCTGGATCTACTGTTCTCCACTGATCTTTATCCACCAGCAGATCCTCCATCTTGAGCTTCCACTACTCAAAACTATGACCATTAAATTTCTCGATCTTTATCTTTCCACTGCTTGCCATCTTATTTCACCACAATATTCGATCTCACATATCTCCCATTGAAAAGGGTTTACCACATGCCCAATAAAAAAACACCTCAGCAGCAAAGACATCCCCTTGAAGTTGAAATGGCTCTAATACCAAATGTAGGTTTTAGCCCTATACATAAATTATCTACAAACGAATATTAAAAACAGAAAATAAACAAAAGAGAGAGAATAAAACATAAAAAAGATATACATAGATATTTTCCCCTGGATCCCAAATGAGGACTACCAACTTGATTTTTCATTAAATTCCTTTTAGTGTTACAACACATATATATACATTCCAAATCATTCATAAAACCCAATCCATTAACCCTAGATTAGAACATAATCATATTTCCCTTGACCAGATCTACAAAATAACAGGATCTGAAAACCATAATGCCCCAAAACCATGTTGGAATCCATGCACAAAACCATGGGCGGGTTCGCCCAATGAAAAACATGGTCAATGTTTTTTTCCCAAACCCCGACAGGGGGGGTTTTAGCCCCCCCTGTTACCCCCCTACTGCACCTGGCACAACGTATAGTGGAGGCTTCCCCCCCCCCCCCCCCAACCCCCCTGTGCACGTGCGAATAATCATGGAAAGAATATAACACATACCCAACAGATGTGAATTTTTCATCTCTATTAGAGACTCATTTTTGGAATTCCATGGAGTTTAAAAATTTCTTTCATGAATAAATTGGCCACTTGTGTTATGCCAAAATTAGATTGTATAGACATAAAGTGTGTTCCTTTAGTTAAAGTTTCCACTACCACCATAATTGAGCCATGTTGATACTTAGTACCTGGCAGTCTGGTAATAAATTCTATTGATACCACTTCCCACTTCCATTCTGGAATAGGGAGAGGATTCAGTAGCCCTGCATGATGCTAATTTTCTACTTTTACTTGTTGACACTCCAAACACCTTGCCAAGTAATCAGCTACCTCCTTCTTCATGCCTGGCCAAAACATGTTTTTCCTCAATGTTGTTATCAGCTTTTGATAATCGGGATGACCTACATAAGGTCTCTTATGGTATTCATCTAAGATTTCATGTTTTAAATATGTTACATTAGGAATATAAAGTCTTTGTTTGTAGCTTATTAGTCCTTGCTGATTTATAGTATATCCTACAATTTCAGCTTGCTATAATTTTTCCTGCAATTTTACATATTGCGGATCTTGCAACAATACTCGAATTATTTATTCCACATCAAATAGTACACTAATCCATATATATGTAAAAATTTGATGAGGATGTCTACTCAAAGCATCAACAATTCAGTTTTCTTTTTCTTTTATGTGTTTGATCTCCATATCAAACTCACTGAGGAAAGATAACCACCTTGCTTCTTTGGCATTTAAACCTGGTTGGGTAAAGAAATATTTTAAACTTATGTGATCTGTCATTAATATGAATTTCTTTCCCAACAGATAATGTCTCCACATTTTAGTGCATGTATAGTAGCATCCATTTCTAAGTCATATACTACATAATTATGTTCATGTTTCTTTAAATTTCATGATTCATAATCTATTACTGCATTATCTTGCAGCAATACTCCTCCTAGCCCTTCTATATAAGAATCAGTACACACTAAAAACTCCTTATTTGGATCTGAAATTTTCAGTATAGGTGCAATAGTTAATTTCTGTTTTAGTTGTTCAAAACTATATTGGCACTTAGCTGTCCAATTAAACTTCACTCCTTTTTTCTGCAATGATGTGATGGGGTAGGTTAATGTAGAAAATCCTTCAACAAATCTACGGTAGTATCCGATAATACTCATGAATGATCGTATTGTTGGTACATTAGTGGGTATAGGACAATTCAATATTTCTTGTACCATTTATAGATCTATCGCCAATATATCCTTAGAAATGGCATGTCCCAGATATTGAATCTTGTTTTTATAATATTCACATTTGCTACGTTTTGCATACAAGTGATTTTCTCTAAGGGTTTGCAACACTATTCTAAGATGTTCTTGGTGTTCTTCTTCATTTTTGGAGTATACCAAAATATCATCTGTGAACACTGTTGTATCTTAAGAGACAATTCCTTGGCTGTGGAAAGGAATCAATGCTTAATAAATTTTAAAGTGTATCACATAAATAATTTTATCATGGGATATTTGTTTTATCCCTCTAGAAACTAGTTTTCTAAAACCCTTAATGATCTGGAATAATAGAAGATTTCACAATGTCTTTGATTGTTGATATCTTAATGGAAAAGGAGAACTGTAGGGGAAACTCAAAGTAATATGTTGTAAACACAGAATCTATTACTTTTAAGTTTCAAAGAGAACTCATGGAGAGAGAGGAAACTCAAAATAATATGTTGCAAACACAGAATCTATTACTTTTAAGTTTCAGAGAGAATTTGTGAAGAGAGAGGAAACTCAAAATAATATGCCGTAAACATAGAATCTATTACTTTTAAGTTTCAGAGAGAATTTTTGAAGGGAGAAGAGATGGAGTGAAGGAGCGCTTATTAACGCTATTTAACTCTTACTTACAAACATAAATCAGAGACTAGATGTTTCTTTAATTCACTTCATTCAAGGAAGAAACAACATAAAATGACATAGGAAACACGAATAACCATCAACAATTGTAGGAAACTTGTTACTTATTTCATTCATCCATCAAAAAAAGAAGTACAAAATGTGGTCTCCAAGAGGTCTGGAACTCAGAACCCCTCTTCTTTTTTTATATATTTCTTAAATACATCACAAACAGTTCGTAACTGCTAGAACTTATTGAAAATACTTCTAATACCTAAACTGTTAAAACTACTTATTACATACAATTGAGGACATCACTATAGCTTTGATCTTAACAAACAAAGAAAACAAATTAAAACTTGAAATATTATTCTTTTTGCTGAATCTGATTTGTTGTTGATGCGTCTCCCTGAAGTGCTGATGTGTCTCCTTGATATATCGGACATCCTTGCTCTGCATTTGTTCCAAAGTTTTGTCTTTTCTACTTGTTGTCATGTCTTTTCTGTTTCTGATGTGTTATTCGAATAGTTCTGCAATAATTCATCTTTGCCCGACTTGACCCAGCTGTTGTGTTTCCAACAATGCCACCATATGCTCCTTTTTCCCAACTCTGCCTATGCATATACGTTTCAAACAATGTTATCATGTCCCCTTCTACCCGACTCTGCCTCTTCTGCTCATGCCCGCAGAATTCCATCTTCTCTTCTCCTTTTCTCTGTGTTGGGTCACTTACCAGAGTCCACTACCCGCGTTCATGTTTCTTCATAAAAAAATGCAACTGCACATAATCCTGGAATTTAAATAAATTAATTTTTTCCTTTGAAAACTATCGCGTTTGTCCCTTTATCGCATTTTGAATTTTGACATTCATAACATATTCATGAACGCCATTCCTCCTGAGCTTACGATGTGTGATAAAGGTATGGATGATGTGGAAAGTGGAGGTGGGGCCGATCGCAAATCGCAATTGGCAATATAAAACCTTGTCGCATTTCACATTTCAGCATTCATAACATATTCATGAGAACCATTCCTCCAAATCTTCTGATGTGCAATGTGCGATTGGAATGTATTAAATCATATTTATGAGCTGCATCGCGTCTGGACTTTGTCGCACTTCACATTTTGACATTCCAATGTTCTACGTTATAATCCACTTTTTCCCTCCAATATGATTTTTACAAAGGAAAAACCCATGTACCCAGACTTAAAAACCTTTAGAATTTGGCGATAACTTCAATCGCATCTGCTTCGTTATTGCACTTCACACTTTGGCGAATCTCGTTATCTTATTATTGCTATCCCTTCTGAGCTTACGATGTGAGATATGCGAGAGGGTCCCATGACCGAACTTTAAATACTTTATATTCAAGCTTGAAACTATATCGCATTCGGTCCTTGTATCACAATTCACATTTCAGCGATTCAACCTTGTTCTATTCCTCGTGAGCTTTGCGATTGCAATTTGCGATATGCGATCAGGCCTTCCACATGCGATTGCGATTAAGCCTCCAAAAACTGGTTTTGTATGTATATTTTCACAACTCGACCTTGATGTTTGCAATGTTTTGAACGCATCAATCGGCCCAACTCTTAAACTGTTCTGCACGTGAATAAGACTGACTTGACCCTTATTGCACGCTTTTATTCTTTGCTACTCCTCTGCCTTAGATTACACCTCCAATGTTGCTTCTTCCTTGAGTTTTGTTCCAATGCACATGTGATGATGAATCCTTGTTGAGCTTGTGCTTATCCTTTTGAGCATGTTGCAGGTCTTCTTGAAATTTTAACAACCGTTCCTCAACAACCTTGAATCGCTCAGAACCTCTCTTGACTTTTAGCTAAGTCAAATTATGCTACAACAAACACTAATACAAACTTCTCTAGATGTTTATGTAGAACACTGCTCATTAAGCACATGAATGTAGCAGGGGTGTTTGTGATTCCAAAGGGTAAGACTACAATCTCATAATATCCATATCTAGTTCTGAAGGTTGTTTTGTTGATGTCTATATCTTTAATTTGGAGTTGATGATAACCAGTTCACAAATCAATTTTTGAGAAGATGGTGGCTCCTCTTATTTGATCATATATATCATCTATTCTTGGAAGAGGATACTGTTTCTTGATGGTTAAATTTTTTAACTATGTGTAGTCTATACACATCCGGAATGTGCCATCTTGTTTTTTGACAAACAAAACTGGTTCTCCCCATGTAGACACATTTGGTCTAATGTACCCTTTTTCTAATAATTCTTGTAATTGAAGTTTCATCTCCATTATTTTAGGAGTACTCATTCTATATGGTGCCCTAGAAACTAGGGTGGCTCCTAGTACTAGCTCAATAGAAAAATCAATGTCTCTTTTAGGGGGTAGATGGGGGATTTCTTCTGGGAATACATCCATGAATTTTTTGATTACAAGATAGTCTTCTGCAGCCTCATTTTCTTTTGGTTGTCCCAAATCCTCAACTTGGACAGCATATACCTCAGAACCTTTTCTTGTTGTTCGTTTTAATTGCAATGTAGAAATCTGTCTGACAAACACTAGTTTTGGTTTTCCTTTAACTACTACATATTTTCCTACAATATCCGTGCAATTCACCAATTTTTCTACGAAATTCACTATTTCTTTTTTGATGTTCCAGCCAATCCATTCCTACTAGCAGATCATAAGATCCTAGAGGGAGGATTTTTAATTGGAGTTTCATTATATATCCAATTAAATTTACAGCATTTTTGGGGAGTTTATGAGTAACTTTCCTCTTTTTTTCCTATAGCTAGCTGCATCGGCCAAGAGTGCTGAAATTTTTCTAATTTTAATTTACATTTTCACACTATCTAGGGGCTGATGTAACTTAAATTTTCTCATGGATCAATTAAAAAAATACAAGTTGGTCAACGATCATACCTTCAATTTCAATCATTGTTGATTGATGTTCAACCTGTCTGTCTTCTAATGCAACACTAATCTGGGGAATATTTTGAGAAATATCATTTACTGTAGTTACTTCTCGTACTGCTTGAATATTCTGGATTGTATGAGAGTTGTGTGGGAAATCCCGCAACATATGAGGTTCTCATCACCCCAAAAATTTTAATGGTTATTTGACTTATACTACTCCTCCTCTTTTGTTGTTTGTTTCCATTGGCTTCGAACCAGTGTGGGAATGTGCTATCTAATTTCCCCCCCTCTTATTAAAATTTTTCCGCTGGTGTTTTTTCCCAAAATTCTTCAGATAGGTTGATTTTTATCTTTTTGCGCTTATTTCCACCTTCCATTTTTATTTATTCTGCCAGTTTTTTAGCTGATCGTTTATGCCTTTAAATTATGGTAGCATAGTCGTGCTTTACGAACATCTTCATCTATCATTTTAGGATTATCAAATTTTATTCTTTCTTTGTAGATGGTAGGTAGGCAGTTCAGAAATTTCTTTACTTTGGCCTTTTCTTCCATGATGTAAGGCACATAACAAAGTAAATTTGTAAATTTAGTCACAAATTCATCAATAGTGAGTTTCCCAAGCCTTAGCTCATTAAATTCCTTCACTCTACTATAATAATACCTCTCAGTAAGGTATCTAGATTTGAATTTCTCCTGAAATTCTTACCATGAAATAGTTTTTTCATCAAGAAAGTGTACAATTTTTTTCTCTTCCCACCAAAGAGTGGCTTTACCTTCTAGTTGGAAAACTGCTAATCTTGATTTCATATTACTTCTATATTCATATACCTGGAATTATTTGACCATGTTCAGGATCCTATCTTCTGCATCATCTTCCTTCTCCCCATCGAAAGTTGGAGGCTTAATTTTGCGAAATTCCCCTTGCAACTCCTTTTTTTTTTTTTAATATATGTTCTTCCCCACTCTCAGACCTCTCTGAGTTGGGTTATGTTTCTTTTCTCTTTCTTTCTTGGTCTTCACTATGATGGCTAGACATGGAGTTTAATTCCCTTATCAACCTTTATTTATCATTACTGGCCTACAACAATCGTTCATTGCTAGTCCTTAGCTGAACCATTTCATACTGCATATTCCTTATCATTTCCAACATTTCAGCATTAGGATCTGGAGGAGCTCCTCCACCCTTCAGTTCTACGTAGAAATCTTCTTCGTCATTCATGACAACATTTGTAATTGTTTCTTCACTTCAATCACTATACACAGAATTAAATTAGTATTCGCATATAAAAATTTAAATAAATTTTAATAGTAGAAAATGTTTCCCTTGGGACCCATAAGCCCAGAGTTTTCAACATGGGCTCTGATACCATTTGTAACAACTCTCACTAACCAATTTGTTTTTCTTTTTATGCTATTTCTGGTCATGTTAATTGTCCTATTTTGACACAAATAATCATTTACCACTTTAGAATGACATTTCAACATAGAGACCTCTCTTTGTTTTTATTTATTTCAACACAAATATTTGTCCTTGTTTTTAATTATTCTCTCTTATGAATTGGTTTCTAGGTCTAGGGTAGGTAACTTATTCTCTGTAACCAATCCTTAGAATTATTTTTACGTTACCATTAATTGTATTATCTCCTTCATCTTTTTATAAATGTCTCCAATATATATTGTATCTCATTTTCACTTCACGTTTACACTTACCTTCACTTCACTATTTATTCACATTTCTTTTTAATATATTTAGTGTATACTTGTATACTACTATACCTAAAATTATAATTTATTAACCTAAAATTATAATTTCTTTACCTAAAACCTTCCATCCAACGCACTTATGAATCGAATAATGGTTACCCTGCCATTTATTCCTTAGTTCCTAGTCCCCTATTTATACTTTATCTTGAGGGACCTATGAAGCATAAATTTTAAACCTTCATACTCAATTGTATGATTTATATAATTCATAACCAAACTATCTACTCATAACCAACATGAAATGTGATTTCCCTTGTCCTTGAATGTCATCAATTCGATACACATTAAGGTTTATATTGGTTTAATTGTGATTAAATAATTTTTGGTTCAATGGTACTTCACACATACGCTGTCACCCTTAGTTCGCATTAACTCGTTCATTGATGCCTTACCTTATCTCTATTCCAGCAATTAATATTGGTCATGCTTGTCACATTGCTCCATGTGATCAAAGTTACTACATGGGACACTTGTATGCAGGATCTTCATTGGACTTTAGATGGTGGAGATTTTTCCTTCAAATTCTAAGGGTTGAGACTACTCCGCATTTCACATTTCCCTCTTCCGTAATTTGGGCCCCTTGCCGAGTTTCTCCCCTATCAACTCGTGCACAAAGCTCTTTCCATTTCCTGCATTTTTGTGGGTAATATCCTTGCAACCTGAGACCATACTCATTGTTAATTTTATACCTAATGGTGTGTCTTCAATTTCAAAAGTGGAAGTTAAATTTCCAACCACATATATCCTTCATTTTGGAAAAAAACTTAGAATCATAGAAGGAAAGGCTTTATACGGTACTCCAGGTAATAATTCAGCATACCATTCGATTTCCATCTCTTAACGTTGTATAATTTGACTATGAAATCTTTACGAAATTATTTATAATGGATTCTGGTTAATTGAATTTTATGTGCAGGTCTCTATTACGGAGATAAACCCTATGCTGGTTCATTTTCCTCCACTCATAGTGAATGGCTTATATGAGAAATTCAGGTAAGGGTATACCATGATTTCTTTCTCCTCATTTTCTTTGCAAATGTGCTAAATTTTCAACGAATCAGCTCTGTCAATGAAGGTTGTGACTCGTTGGTATTAATAATTTGTATAGAGTTCTGCATTTTTATTCTTATTTTGTTTTGTATGTTATAATTCCACTTATTATTTCAAATCGCTATTATGGGTATTTTATATAAATTACAGTGACCACTAATAACTTGATAATACGTCTACCATGCATTATTTTTCAGGATTCCACTGCGCCATATCTTAGAGATCGTGACATGATTCCGCGTTTGACAATATGCTGCAATTCCAATATATATGTAGTGTTGAATTATTTTACCAAGGTTTCCTGCTACTCAACCATTCCAAGTTCCTCAAAATCATTCATTTGTAGCTCTACTTTCTAGTTCCGTATATGCTCAGAATGTTTTCAAAGGTCATTGTGAGTGCCACTCTTATGAGTGTTGAGGCTTATTTTTCCTTGCGATGCCACCATTTCACTCGAGGAAAAAAAACTATTCTCAAATAAATGCAGAGAGACATCTCTTGAATTCGAGGTTGTGTCTTTTTAACCAGTGAAATGTTTCATAGAGTGATGCTACTTGATTCACTATCAAAGCAGATTGTTGGGTTATAATTTAGTGCTTGGTAGGGCTTAATTTTTTTCGAATCCATTTTCATTTACTTGCACTGATGATATATATATATATATATATATATATATATATATATAATTTGAAATGAATGACTTGATCGATGCATCAATAGCTTCATATCCGAAGAACGAGATTTTTTTCATAGTAAAGCTGAAGGATTTGGGGAAAATCCTGGTGATGCACTAAAATATGGCCCATTAACTTATTCACATTGCATTTCCTTGATTTTTTTTTTTTTGTAGTCATCATATGAGTGATCCTTTGCGACAGTTTTCACTTGATCATTTGGAGTGTTAAAAACCTTCATATTTTAACTAATGAGATTCATATATCGATCTCATGATCCTTTGTGATAAAGACTTCTTGAAAAAATCATCACATAAATAAATAATGTTTGATCATTTTGGCTTGATGGTGGCATACATTGTTGAAGGTTTTTTTTTTCAAATTTGAATATAGGATTGCAGCTTGACCGCTTGATGTGTTCTTCCAATTTACTTCCATAGCGACCTCTTTGTTTCTGGTTGCAGTTATAATTAGGTAGAATATAGTTCTCTTCTCTTCTTGATGAAAGAGTTTTTTGTTTGCTTTCATGAAAATATATTAGAATAGGCCTCATATTTTCATAGAGAATTTATCATTTATTTCATGAATGTAGATCAATGAATTCCATGTTGACAATCTGAGAATGAAAAATTTTGGGAGAATTTTAAAAATGCTAACATTTTTTTTCGTATAATATTTATTTACATGTTTATATACAGGGTATGTACATCAAACAAAAAATTCATTAAATATCAGTGCACCTCATAGAATTTGCTATTTTTTGTGATGAAGAGGGCTTGATCACATACTCTTATGATGTCTTTGATCATGTTTCTCCTAGATTGTTTCAGATTCATGAAAAATTTATAAGCTAGTAGTTTCTCTTCTTTGCTTCTTTCTGCTCCTGTAGTCTCCCCCTTAGATGGTGCAGTCAACCAATTTCTTTTTTTTTGAATTCTCACTTCAAGGTCATATTAATGAGCATCATCTGTAGACACTATCCCAAGCTTGTTTCTTAGATATTCGAATGGTTCTCTAGCAAGTGGTTTTGTAAATATGTTCGCTACCTTCTCAGATACCTTCTCAGCTACTTGTTATCTGAGAAAGTGGTATTTTATAGAGATGTGTTTGGTCTTCCAATGAAACACATGATTTTTCGACATGCTTATTACACTTGTATTGTCACATTTGATAGGAATAGACTCACTGAAGTTTATTTTCATGTCTTGAAGTGTTTTCTTCATCCACATTACCTACATGTAAAAAGTTGCAACTGCTATGTATTTAGCTTCATCTGTGGATAGGGAGACTGATTTTTGTTTCTTGCTTAGCCATGCCAGCAGACTCTCTCCTAGATAGATTGCACCACCACTTGTGTTTTTCTTTTCATCCACATAGCTGGCCCAATCTACATCTGTATATGTTGTCAGTGTAAAGTCTTTACCTCTCAGATACCATAATCCATAATTTTTAGTTCCTTGTAGGTATCTTGTAACAACTTTCACTAACCAAAAAAAAATCTTTTTACGCTATTTCTGGTCATGATAATAGTCCTATTTTGACACAACTAATAATTTACCACTTTAGGATGACAATTCAACATAGAGATCTGTCTTGTTTTTATTTATTTCAACAAAAAGATAAGTCCTTGTTTTTAATTCTTCTCTCTTGTGAATTAGTTTCTAGGTCTGGGATAAGTAACTTACTCTCTATAACCAATTCATTAGAATTATTTTTATGTTACCCTTAATTGTATTATCTCCTTCACGTTTTTATACATTTCTCCAATATATATTATATCTCATTTTCACTTCACGTTTACCCTTACTTTCACTTCACTATTTATTCACATATCATTTTAATTTATTTAATGTATACATGCATACTCCTATACCTAAAATTATAATTTATTTACCTAAAACCTTCAATCCAACACACTTATGTATCAAATAATGGTTACCCTAGCATTTATTCCTTAGTTCGTAGTCCCATTTTTATACTTTATCTTGAGAGACCTATGAAGCATACATTTTCAACCTTCATACTCAATTATATGATTTATATAATTCATAATCCAACTATCTACTCATAACCAATGTGAAATGTGATTTCCCTTGTCCTCGAATGTCATTAATTCGATGCACATTAAGGTTTATATTGGTTTAATTGTGATTAAATAATTTCTAGTTTGATGGTACTTCACACATACGTTGTCACCCTCAATTCACATTAACGCATTCATTGATTCCTTACCTTATCTCTATTCCAGCAATTAAGATTGGTCATGTTCGTCACATGGCTCCATGTGATCAGAGTTACTACCTAGGACACTTGTATGTAGGATATTCATTATGGTTTAGATGGTGGAGATTTGTCCTTCAAACCCCAAGGGTTGAGACTTCTCCGCATTTTTCATTTCCTTCTTTCGTCATTTGGGCCCCTGGCCGAATTTATCCCCTGTCAACCCGTGCACAAAGCTCTTGCCATTTCCTGCATTTTTGTGGGAAATATGCCTAAAAATCGAGACCATACTCACTGTTAACTTTATACCAAATGGTACGTCTTCAATTTCGGAAGCAGAAGTTAAATTTACAGCCACATATCTCCTTCGTTTCGGAAAAAACTTTGAATCATGGAAGGAAAGGCTTTATACGGTACTCCATGTAATTATTCACCATACAATGCGATTTCCATTTCTTAATGTTGTATAATTTGATTTTGAAATATTTACAGCATTATTTAGAATGGATTTTGGTTAATTGCATTTTATGTGCAGGTCTCTATTACAGAGAGAAACCCTACGCTGGTTCATTTTCCTCCACTCACAGTCAACAGATTTTATGAGCAATTCAGGTAAGGGTATACCACGATTTCTTTCTCCTCATTTTCTTTGTGAATCTGCTAAATTTTCAACGATTCAGCTCTGTCAATGAAGGTTGTGACTCATTGGTATTAATAATTTGAATAGAGTTCTGGGTTTTTATTCTTATTTCATTTTGTATGTCGTAATTCCAATAATTCTTTCAAATCCCTGTTATGCTTATTTTATATTAATTACTGTCACCACTAATAACTTTATAATACGTCTACCGAGGTCCTCTGTATTATATCTCATAAAACCTAGAATTTCTATGTAATCTTATTCTCTATGAGTTTGGTCTTCGGCTATGAAATTGTTGAATTGTGTTTATAAATTAAACTCATAGTTCTAAAATAACGTTTATCTGTCACCAATTAAGTGATTTCGTTTTTTATTCCTATAGTAACATGACTAATTTAATTCGAGTTTACCATGTACATTTTTATAATTACTATATATGTTTATGCTTGCTCCTTCAATTGCCGAGAGTTGGTGTGTATATATATATATATATATATATATATATATATATATATATATATAATTTGTAATAACTTTCAATGAACTGTAATTTAAGTTTACGCATTAGTTATTCTATTACAGGCCAGAACTTGTTAAGTTGTCTCTACGTCACCAAATTTGGAGTTCCAGTTTTGTCAATCATAGACTCTATCTATTCTCTGTGCGAGATGAATTTAGGATATGTTTGGTGTAGCATTTTTCTCTTCATCATGTTGTAAACTACATAGATTTCACTTGTTTAATGTTTAGGGATTATACACTCCTCTTTTCCTCGTTGAATTTTGAGGAACCTTACGATGTGTTATCATTCTCGTATAGAGGTACTTATATTTGTCAATTATATAATTATAATGACAGTGAAATTATTTTCCCTGTTATAAGAATTCTTTGAATTTCCCAAAAATAAATTTCCATTCTATCTCTCTCCTAGAATTTGTATAATATTGGTTAACCATGCTCAGCTAATCAAATTTGGATTTTCCCCTCTTTAAATTCCAGAATTCTATAAATTTTCGCATTGAACTAATTTTCTTTTTGAATTTAGTTTTCTAGGTTACTTAATTTCCAGAATGTTGAAATTAATTACATTTCATTCTGCTTATTTAATAATTTTTTTATACCACTACTCTAGTGGTAATTATCGTAAAAATTCACTG
Organism: Pinus albicaulis; assembly: GCA_034641835.2. Classification (NCBI taxonomy): domain Eukaryota; kingdom Viridiplantae; phylum Streptophyta; class Pinopsida; order Pinales; family Pinaceae; genus Pinus; species Pinus albicaulis. The sequence continues at coordinate 44,017,003 of MU968359.1, forward strand.
TAGATTACTATTCAACTTGACAAGTATACCCATCTTCGTCAGTTTGCTCAAAACAAGGTTTGAAGTTTCACTCCTGGTTTTAAATATAATTATAATTCTTATCCAAATATTTTCATTTCATGTTCTGCAAGTAATAATTTATTTTGGTTTTTGTTCAAACTAAATGTACTACAGTTGAGATTAGTTTGTCAATGATGCAACCTTTAATTCCCCTCTTCCATGTTTGTTCTACATTCAACTAAATTTTTTATAAATTTTGTTTATTCTGTTTATTTTTTCAGCATTACTTAAATTTCTTTTCACTGTATGTGTAAGGAGGATTGCTTCGAGATTAAAGAGATAATTACAGGTATTCCCTCTCCATGTACATACTGTTTAAGTTACTATATAATTTTCTCAATTGAAGTTCTAACTTTCACTATATTGTTTGTTTCAGGTTTAACTTGTTATCCTCTACATGCATTCTCTTTCTTGTGATCATAACTCAGAGACTTTGACAGTAACTATGATACTGTTTCAGGTTGGTCCTCAGAACAATGGAGACCTTTTCCCCATATGTTCTACTCTACATAATTTATTATCATAGTTTGTACATTTTATTAGGATGATGACCCCGATGTAATTGTAATAGCACATTGTATAATTCATTTATAATTAATTTTGTACTATTCCATCCTCAATTCCACTGGAGGATTTTGAACGGACTGATATATGTACAAAAGTTAGATAATATAGATCTCTACTTTTATATATTTTATCTTTTTTCATATATGGTTGAGTTATGTATATTTTGTGATGTATGAGAATTTATATCTTACATCATATATATTTATATTTTACTTTCAATCTGAATTTTATATCCTAATAGAATAATTCAGATGTGTATCTAATTTCATGTTATCTATCTATAATTTATCTGTTTACAAATTGCACTTGAGGATATATGCCTAGAGAAAATTTTATGCATCTTCCTATAATATATCCATATTAATTTTACATATACTGTAATTTTTCAGTTTAATTCCATCTCATTAACTTGGAATTAAACAACGGATTTATACCCTGAGGAAGGGTTTAGAGATTATGTTTGTTTGTACTCTGCTTCTAAAAAGTCTATGTAACAGTACAGTTGACTTAAATATTTTCTTGTATAGTTAAGACACTGTGAAATACATATGGACACTAAATTTCTGAAACAAGACATTGTAAAATACACATAAAATCTATAATTTAATTTACATAAATTCCATACAGAATTTGTAAAACATTAAATTTTATGCATTCCACTACCGATATAATATCACTAATAACAATATACTAAAATAGAAAATTTCCATAGAATGTGCATACCACTATATAAATATTTTTTGCCTCCCAACGTTGAGCTTATTCCACAGTTCTCCTCCGAGCTTATTCCACAGCTCTCCTCCGAGCAGAGGCCAATACTTAGTGTAGAAAACCCCTTTTTCACACTAGGAAAAACTTATTTAAGCTTGCTTTCCCTCATCTTGTTTCCATAACTATGTCCATGTATTTTGGGATGTTGTTTCCCTTAGCCTAGGCTTTGCTTTTGTTTTTTCCACAAAAGCTACTTTTAAAACTAGCTTTTCCTCATTCTAGTTTTATTCTTAACCCTTCTCAGTAACTTTACACTTTACTGAGGCTTTTATTAGATATTTCTCTCCCATCTAATAATTTTATTTTTTATTTTATTTTTCTCCAATTATTTCTAGATAATTTTGGAAAAGTCTTAGGATTCTAGTTAATCCCCATGGATTAGAATTCTTGGTCTCAAATTTACTCTAGTCTTTATACAATAATAAAATTTTGTATTCATTTATTAATTTCCAATTTAATATGTCCATACATAGTTTTTCCTTAGGTCCACCTAACCTTTAGGTTTATTCACTGTTTATAAAAGCTGAAAAATAGGGATATTACATATCTAATATCCTCTTGGTTGCTAACAGGTGATTTTGTTTGGGCGTTGATTGATATCTTGCCACTAATCTGATTACAAACATTATGTCTGGTCTAGAGGTTGTTAGATATAATAGAATTTCTACCATAGACCTGTAATTTTTTTTATCTATATCTAGCATTCCATCCTTTACACATAGCCTGCATCCAATAGTCATGGGGGTTGACATGGGTTTACATTCTTCCATTTGGAATCTTTTTAACATATCTCTCAGGTATTTTTCTTGTGAAATAAATATTCCTTTAACCTTCTATAGGATTTGAAGTGCTAGGTAGAAGGTAAGTTCTCCAATCATTCAACATCTCAAACTCTGACTTCATCTCTTTATCAAATCCTTTTACCAAACCATTTTTATTGCTGCCAAACATGATGTCATCTACATATGCAACCACGATTAATAATTCGTCTTCATTAGCCTTTATGTATAGATTACAAAATCAACTCCTCCCTTTTTGAACCCTTGTTTCTGAAGGTACTTTTATAACCACGAATACCATGCTTGTGGTGCTTTCTTAAGACCATATAGAGCTTTCTTTAACATGTAAACATAGTTAAGCTTATTTGATAATGGAAAACCTTCAGGTTCTTCCATGTAAACTTCCTTCTCTAGGTCGCCATTTAGGAAGGCAAACTTCACATCCATTTGATACACCTTAAAATCATTGTAGCATGCGAAAGCCAAAAACATCCTAATTTCTTTCATTCTTACGACTGGTGCAAAATTTTCTTCATAATCAAGACCTTCTATTTGTGAGTACCCCTTACATACTAGTCTGGCTTTATTTCTGATTACTTGACCCCGATCATTCATCTTGTTCTTGAATATCCATTTTGTTCCAATGAAATTCTTTCCAACAGGTCTTGGTGTTAGCTCCCAAGTCTTGTTTTTCTCAATTTGGTCTAACTCTTCGTTCATAGCATTGATCCAATTTTTGTCTTTATTTTCCTCATCAATTTTTTTTGGCTCTATTTGTGACAACATAGCTAGATTAACTTCCTTAGAATTTTTTGCTAGTTGTATTCTTGTTTTAACTCCTTCACTTTTGTCTCCAATAATTTGTTTTTCCAGATGATTCTTTTGAGTGTGGCATGAGGGCCCTTTTGAGTGCATATTTGTACCTTATGATGTTTCATCCTTGTCTTCACTATCTTGATTGTCACAATGATTATGTTCTGGAGGGTTAATAAATTTTTTTATTTTGGTTTCATCTTGTGCTTCTTCATCGAATCTTACATCGATGCATTCCAAAATCTTATGCAACCTCTTATTATAGCACCTGTATCCCTTAATTTTTGATGAATATCCTAAAAATATTCCTTCATAAGATATAGCATCATACTTCCCTAATTTTTCATCATTATTTTTTATACAACATTTACTACCGAAAACTCTAAAATGCTTCATTGATGTTGGTTTCACGTGCCACAGTTCATATGGTGTCTTGTCACAGTTTGGTCTGAGATGTGCCTTGTTGAGGATACGTACTATTGTATTTACTGCTTCTGCCCAATAGGTTTGAGATATGTTTATTTCTTGCATCATAGCTCTAGCTATTTTCTGAGCAGAGCTATTTTGTCCCTTTGTAACTCCATTCTATTGTGGTGTATCTGCAACAATATATTGTTTTTTTATACCAAATTCATTACACAATTCCACAAACTCATCTGATGTGAATTCACATCCTATGTCTGATTTGATGCACTTTATTTACACCTTGTTTGGCTTTCCTCTAGTGCCTTGAATATTTTGAATTTTTCTAATGCTTCAGACTTGTATATGATAAATTCCACCCATGTCAATCTAGAATAGTCATCGATTATCAACATGAAAAAATTTTCTCCTCCTAGTGCATCTGTTCTTGAAGGCCCGCACATATCCATGTGAATTAGTTGTAGAGGCTTACTACTTAATAGCTAGTCTTTGACTTTGAATGATGTTCAAGTTTGTTTTCCCATTTGGCAAGACCTACATATAGTATTTTGAGGCTTCTTTATTGTTGGTAGATCTTTAATTTATTTTTTCTTGCTTAGTTTGATGATGTGATCAAAATTGAGGTTTCCCAATCTCCTATGCCATAGCCAAGATTCATCAAGTTTGATGATGTAGCATCCTTGACTTTCATCTTTCATGATATATACATTACTCTCTATTTGAACCCCCTTCACCATAGTTTTTTCTGTAGTGATTGACCCAACTTCACAATCTTGAGCTCTGAAGAGAACCTCACAACATTTGTCACACATTTGACTTACACTTAGCAGAATGTGTTTTAGACCATCTACAAAAAATACATCCTGAGCCTTTCCTCTTCCATTATTCAAACTAACTATTCATTTTCCTTTAATTTTCCATGCTTTATCATTGCCGAATGTGACATTACCAGATTTATTTTCTTCCAAGGTTACGAACTTGATTATGTACCTGGTCATATGTCTAAAGCAGCCACTGTCCACATAAAATTGACTATTTTTCTCTTGAGCATATAGAAATATAATACACTTATTAATATTCTTTCTCCATTTCATGTATCCATTTGTTCTATAATTATTTCGAGATGAAGTTTTATTGTCCTTAATATGACATTCATATGACTTGTGTTCAATCTTGTGACAATAAAAACATTCGATATTTTTACGGAGGGGAGTATATAAATGCATGAACCCATTATTATCCTTAATTCCTTTTAAATTTCCAAAATCAAATCTTTTTACATAAGCTCTACAGTTTGTGTCTTTATGTCCAAATGTTTTACAATAGTAGTAGTACCCATAGAAGAAATATATGTACCTGGTAGAGGGTGATGGTTGGTGATATAAACATCTAGACATTTGAAAATTCTATCTTCTCAAATAGTATGGTCTATGCTCTGTTGTTGTTTGATTGTTCATTCCTTTTGTCTCCTAGGTTTTTTCAGTAGTGTTTCTTTGCAGTTCTTAATTTGATTTTGAAGTGTTTCCCAGATTTTTGTTCTTAGATTTATGAGATTTATCTTTGATTCCCATGACAGCTTTTAAAAAAGTGATTTCCTTATTATCCTCTACCTTAGACTTACTGGATTCTCCTTCATAGCCTAACCCAGCCTTTACAGTTGGAGATCTTTGAGAATTTAATATCTTGTCCAATTGTTCAGAACCTTTTATCTGTTGAATGTTCATAGTTAATTCATTTTGAGCCTTCTCTAATTTCTTCCTCAGACTTACCACCTCTTCTTCCAATATTTCACACTCTTGATTTTTCTCTTGTATTTGTTGCATCAGAATATCTTCCACCTCCTTTTCTTCTTCAAGTTCAAATTTCAACGTAATAATGTCTTCTGAATTTGATTCTTCTTTTACATATTTCATAAGAATCTCTTTATGTTTTTTTTTCTAGAGTTTAAGACTTTCTATTTCATTCATGGAACTAACTAGCTCCCCCTCAATATCTTACTCACCTTCTTCTTCATATTCTAGAAAAAAATTTCAAGCTCTTTCAAGGCCATCAAAATTAATTGAGAGGTTCCATATTCACTAGAGGATTCATTAGAGATTTTAGATGCACTACTATCTTATTGAGCATAAAATGTTTTTCTATTAAATGTTTTATCTTTCTGCATATTCTTGAATTTTTTTCCTTTCCCTTTTGGTTGATTTTATGCTTTCTTATAGGGACATTTTGAGGCATAATGCCCCACTCTTACATAATTAAAACACTTAAAATTAATTTCCCTTTGTACTTACCTATGCTTTTCTTCAATATTCTAACAAATTTTGCTTCTTCTTCATCAGAACATGAGCATGAACATTCATTTTCTTCTATGAACTTATCTACCTTGAACGTTGCCTCCCTGATGTTTGACTTCCATTTTGGAATTCCCATCTCATATGTTGTCAAGGTCCCAAGTAATTGGTCCTTGGTCAAAAGTTCGAAGTCTCTTGTTTCTTCTATGGTTGAAACCTTAGGATTAAATTTAGATGGTAATGATCTCAAATTTTTTTGAACTATTCCAATTTATTTAGTTGTTTCCCCTTTACCTATCATGATGTTCACAACTTTAGCAACTCTTAAGAATAATCTAGCTATATTTTAGTCTTCATTCATTTTTAAGGTCTCAAAATGTGTTCTATATACTTGCAACTTAGCCATATTTACCCTTTTATCTCCCTCATGAATATTTTATAATTTATCCTATATTTATTTGGTTGTTTGACAATGCATTACCTTGATAAATTCTGACCCACATAGACCACTCAAAAGTGCATTCATTTCTTTTGAATTTTCTATGAAATCTAGTTTGACATCTCTGTTAGTGGTCCATTCCTTTGGTTATTCGTATCGTACCATCACCACAACCCAAAATTCTATTCCAAGAGACATCAAGTAGGTCTTCATTCTCAATTTCTAAAAAGCATAGTTTGTGCCAATAAAAAATGGGGATTTATTCGTTGAGCATCCTTCTAGACTAGCCATTTTGGTGACTGAGTACCTCCTTCCAGTTGTTATACTATTACTGAAGGAACTTGGCTATGATACCAACTGATATTTAAGATACGAAATTACTAAGGGGGGGGGGGTGAATCAGTTTTAACTTTCTTTACTTTTTCTAGTTTTTCTTAATTATTCAACTAATATTTCATGTTCATGTTACATTGAATTCATTTTTTAGGTGTCATGAATACAATTTTCAAATTTCTTATCAAGAGCTCAACGTCATTCACATAGCATTCATAATTAGCACATAATGAAACAAGATATGAGTGGAAACCCCAAAGGGAGAAAAACACGAATATTAGGTTTAAAGTGATGTGAAGGAAAACTTCTACTCCTTATTACATCATATTTTTGTAGCCTCCAACCTCCAAGAGGCTAATATCTCCAGGTCGGAAGCTCCAACTCCCACAATTGTTTTGCAGCCTACAACCCACAAGAGGCTCCTACCTCAACAGGAAACAACATGTTCCTCTTTGAACTATAAAATATAATAGGACAGAAATTTCTCGATTAGAACATCAAGTTTCAGATGCTAGTTACCTCATAGACCATTTTTTTGTCAACTTCATTGTTGAATTGTTTATCCTCTTCCATTTTCTCTTTATCTTATGTTTCTTCCCATAAATGTCTTCGTAAAAAACCCCTTCTTCCTTCCATACAAAAACAACAACTACTTTCTGCTTTATGTCATGCCTTTTATAAGAAATCCACCTTGGTTGTTTGTCTTCCTGGCAGAATATGAAGTGAAGCATTATCTCTTGGGCTTCCAACAAAAAAATTCTCTCTTATTTTATGTTCAGTTTTAAAATTATTTGTAATAGAAAAATATATTCTAACATGTAAATCAGAAATAATGACAAGTGAAAAATCATACTTGTATTTTCTACATTTTTTGTTTAATGAAATATATGTATTTCAACTTTGTCTTAATATATTATGTCCTTATTGACACTTTTTAGCTCACATCACTTTTAGTCTTTTGTAAAATAAAACTCAACATACATTAACTTAATTTCAGTTAATGACATCAATGCCAATATTTCCAACATTCCATCCATCTTTGCATCGCATTCATATCATGTTTCCCATTTTGGCCTCCATCTATACTGACCGTCATCATCCCCTTCGGAATCAAGTCAGTCATTGAGAGGTCAACCATGCATTTTATGCTCTAACAAGGGAAGTTTTTAGTTCACCTCTTAGTTTCTTTCCTTCCATCATTATCCCTAGTGTCAGTCCATCAGTCACTCTACTATGATCCGTTGTGCCTTAGTTGAGGATTCCTTATTGCCTCAGCTATGGCAAACCCTCTTCTGTCAACTTCAGTAATTCATTCCAGAAGAAAGGTCTAGAGGGTGGTGTACTTTGATTCCAACTTTCATCATTGTTCAATGCCTCAGATCAAACAAAGGGAATCATCATTTCCCTTTGACTTGGTTGTTTCTCACTTGTTCGACCCCATATCATTATTGCACGATCGGTAATTATAAAATTAATGGATCAGTGATCTCACAGATTATACTAGTGATTCTCAGGTGTGTGTGAGATGTTTCAGACCTCATGATGGGGTTGACCTTCAGGTAGCCCCCCACATGCACAGATGACCTTTGATTCTATGCTCTATCCTTAGATACAGTTCCATAGATTTGATGGGTTCATTTTCACCTGGTTGTAGTGCCCACAACATGCATATCTCATTCAGATCTTCAAATCCATTTCCTATTCAACATGCCTTATTTGGTAGTGGTCCCCCCTCCCCATGTCAGCTTGAGGGGAATTATTTCTCATGTACTTAGATGTTGTTGTATTAATTCCCGACCTATATTTTTCCAAGCACATTATGTATATGAGATTCATTATATTATTTTCTATCCCGTTGATGTCAGCATGTCATGCATCATGTATCATGTACTTTGTAGCTCAGTCCCACATTGTTGGGCTCATCATTATTCTTTGTACTTATTTATCTCGGCGGGTATGGGCATGCCTCCCCTGCCTCAATAAGATCATGTACTCCAAAATAAAAGGAGACTAATATTAGTTAGTAGGTCTCTCCCCCTCTATTTTTTCCATCCTTGTATCACTTCATTTATGTCTCTCTCTCTCTCTCTCCGACTTCCCTTTCGTGTCTAGTGATTGTGTTCTTACAATGTATTTCATTCATATGATTTTCTCCTAACACTCATACGTTGGGGGGGAATTTGTTATCACCAAAAAATGATCACCTAGCCATTTCTAAATAAGTGGATCGAAATACACCATGTAAGGCCAATTTTACCATAGTAAAATTGTTTTCACTATATGAAATAATTTGTTAAACCATATTTTATTAAATTATTTCTTGTTAAAACTAGAAACCCCATGAGGAATAATTAAATAAACCATTATTTATGTGATTTTCCTCTAGGATTAATTATTTAATCATTATTTAATATATACTCCTAGTCACATTTGACCCAATCATGAGAAATAATTAAATAAATCATTATTTATATGATTTTTCTCCAAGAATAATTAATTAAATCATTATTTGTTTATTATTCCTTAACCACATCCTTGACATAATAAATAAATGATTTGTTTGTTGATTATTTCTAAACAAAGGTATTTAACCAATTTAAATATCTTTCCCTCTCCAAAACATATAATAAAATATTCCAAGAGGTTAAGTTCTAGATTGTGGCTAATAATATTTTATTATTCTCCTTTTTCAAGAGTGACCCAATATTTTTTTATAAATAAGAGATTTTTCCATTCATTTCTCACCATGATCACTATCATCATTGTTATTATCATATTTTATCAATCGAGCTCCCATATCAGTTCAACACACATTATTTGGGTTTCATACATCAGAGAGAGAGATCTGAATTCTAAAGCAACGAGGATAGCCAAAGGACCCATCCCATTGAGGGGGATCTGTAACCTTCAAACAAGTCTCCTTCACCAGGTGTAATAATAATAATAATTTTCACTTTAAATCACTTTTTCCATGGTTGGGGTTTTTACATTAGTTATTTATTATTGTTGTTTAATGATTTGTTCTGCATAGATCTATTGTTTTGCGGGTTTTATTTTAACTTTCTATTGCAGATCTGAAGTATCGAATAACCACATCCATTGTTAGGGACATTAGTCACTCATGCCTTAAGTGAAGCTTTTTGGTACACTTGATAGAAAACTTCATACTAATAACCACAGATCAAATCAATAGAAAAATCAATATCTCCTTTTAGTGGAAATTCAGGAAATTTCCAAAACTCATATTCACATTCTTTCAAAATTGGATCATCCTTAAACTCAACACCTTATATTTTTTTGTGTCTTACATATGTGTTGCATATATTTGGAAACATTTTATAAAAATTTTCTTTAGATGCAATGATGAAATCTCTCTAAGGGGTATATGCCTTTGAATGCCCTGAACTATCCTTAAATTCTCCTCTTCATCAAGGAATGTAAAAGCCTTGTTGTAGCAATCAAGGACAACATTTTCCAACCTATCAAGCAATCATATGACTAACGTGGTATGATTTTCAAGTCTTCCTTAGTGCTAAATTCATTCATATTTACAAGGAAATCCTTAAAAAGGTCATTGATTCTTCTCTTCGTTCTAGTGGCTAGCTAAACCAACCAAGACTTTTCATGCTCACATTTTATCAATTTAAATCTTTCAATAAAATTAGGATCTATATAGCTATTTCTAGCTTTGTATTCAATTAAAATAGCTATAGGTATATTATCAATATTGCCTTCTGCCTTAATCATGTGGGATTAATAGTATTTTTATCTATTGTCCAAGGTTGCATAAATTTTTGGCATACTTCTACCCATCTCTTCCACTATATCAGCTTTATGGATGTTGTGTACAATCTTCATCCTATCTCTCTTGTGAGGATAATTTGTGTACATGCAATCTCACACACATCCCAACACTTTAGGAGTTTTTGTGATGGCATCTTCTCCAAGGAATATATCATCTTGGGTTCACTTTATGGTATTTTTCCTTATTGATATGCTTGAAATTTATTCCTAAAGAAAGGTGGCTTGAATCATTTCTTCCTCTAATCCATCTTGCATTTCTTTGTCATCCCAATCTTTTAACAAGTTGGCCTTCCCTTGTTCTCATCGCAAAGATTTTTGGCCTTATTCTAATCTTCCTCCAAGGTCTTTAGTTTATAAAAATGAAATTTTCCTTGTAGAATAATGGTAACCCACTCAAAAAATTCTAAATTTTAACCTTCTAATCATTGACAAAATCCACGTATCTCAAAATCTCTAGAAATTTCTTCTTATACTTTTCATAGTCATGTTTTGTAGTTTGATCTCGAGTAATTATTACATGTTATTATAATATTAATGTTATGAAAATGTTTCCATTGGAATTATTTATTTAAATGCTTACAAGAAAATATCCTCATTGATGTTCTTGACTTGCTTAAACTAGTCCCACCACATGGATGTTTTTCCCTATAGATGATAAATGAAAATTATTGCTTTAAGATTTAAGAATAGCTATGAAACTAGAAATACTTTATCATGCCCAATAACCATGCTTTGACATCTTCACCTTTTATATATTAAAAATTAAATTTTGGTGGATTGAGCTTCCTGAGCTCACCTTGCAAGAAATCCAACTAAGAGATTCTCATTTTGATTCCTTACAAGAGAAACTTTGGCTGCTCTCTAATTTTTAAAATGAATGATTGATTGATTGATAGAGGAATATCCACAAATTTAGGTGTTATATTTGATGTTTAAAAACTTTCGGTCGGGTCCATTTTCAATGAGATATTATATTTGAATGCCTTAGTGAATTGTAATACTATACAAGAACTTTTTCAGTGCTTAGATGATCTAAATTCATCTCTCCTTTTATGAGATTGATGATTTTTTGAATGTCTTGTATTGGACTCCTTGTAAATTTTCCTATGAAAATTTTTCATATTATGTCCTCTTGAGCTCTTATCGCCTTTTCAATATATGCATTATAGCTCTACACTTCCTTCTATAAGCTCCTCATTGTCCTAACTAGCAATACAAGATCCACTTTTCTTTATGTCCATTGGACTTTATTTTTGTATTGCTCGGAATGATATGTAGCTCTTTGATTTAATCTCCATGGATATAAGTACCTTATGTACCCTCCATTTCTTCAAACCACATATATAAACCAAATGTTTTCTTCTTGTAACTCTAATTCAGTGTTTGAGTTATGCATAATGCAAAATATTTCATTTATTATGCTATAAATCAAATTATCTTAACTCCTGAAGAGTATGGATACACTAAACCAAATTTTAAGTTTTTATACATGCATCTTTCCAATGACTATACCCATTCTAAGTTTTGAACTAAGAGTTATAGTTTCCTAAAATTGGCAATTCACCATTTTTCAGTACTTCTTTAATCAATACAATAATTCTCAAAGGATAACGTTTTCCACTTGTAGTAGAAAAAAATATTAGGAACTAGAGATTTTTTTGCATTTGGTATAGATAGTACCCATGATTTTGAATGCAAAACAACTCCCTAGTTGGTAATATTTTGCACTAATAGTTTTCGTATAATTCTAGAATTATCAACATTTTTCTTTTTACGGTTTTCTCAACCTTATAATTTTTAGAAAAAATTTTATCTCCTAAATGGAGGAAAACTTGGAAAATTTCAATAAAACAATTTTTTTGGGTTTTTCGAGTAGCTAAAATGTCAAATAAATAGTATTCTATTTTGGATTAATGATTAGGGTCACTTTTCCTTCTTTGAAGATCTCAAAAGACCCCCAAAATAGACTAGAATAGTGGGTTTTTCCCTATTTTGGCAATTACACTCCAAACCTTTTGAAATTTAGCCAAAATCCCAATTGGGTACCTTCATGTATGCTTTTCGGAGTCACTATAAAACTCTTATACCCCATACGTGTTTTTTCATTGTGCACCACCGTATTCTTAAAAAAATACTATTGCATTTTCTGAAAATTTGGTGCAAATTTGGCCAGTGACCCTCATTAACATTATTGTAGGCTGAAAATACAAACTTAGCTCCAAGTTTCATCTTCTATTGATTAATTTTTTTCTTGTTATGTCCAAAATTAGATTTTGGCTCAAGTCACTTTTTTTGAAATATATGCCATCATCTACTGATGTGGCAACCTGATGACATGGCATGGCATACGGTTGCTAATATGGCACTTGTATCCACTTGTAAATTTATGATTCATCCATGTCATGATCCCCTCAATGACCTGAAAAATTGTTCAATTGTCAATCACTTAAATTCTCCCATCAACAATCACCAAATTTCACTTCAAAAATTTACAAAAAGTATCACTTTTGGTGAATTGAAATAAAATTATTTTTCAATGAACTTCAAAAAAAATAATCTCTCAATGGATTTCGAAAAAAATTGTTTTAGGAAAAATTAAAAAAATTTCTTCTGGTAGACTAAAACGCACACCTGTTCTTCTATGAAATTTGAAAAAATTCTTATGACAGATTCCAAAAAAAAAAATTTCAACAAACTTCCAAAATAATTATTTCAATGAACTCTAAAAGAAATTCTTTCAATAGACTCTGAAAAACTTATTATTTGGTGGACTTAAAAATATTGTTTTTGGCACACTAGTTGGTAATCTTTTGCACTAACAATTTTTGTATAATTCTAGAATTATCAACATTTTTCTTTTTATAGTTTTCTCAAACTTGTAATTTTTATCAAATTTTTTATCTCCTAAATGGAGGAAAACTTGGAAACTTTCAATAAAACAATTGTTTTGGGGTTTTTGAGTAGCTAAAATGTTAAATAAACAATATTTTATTTTGGATTAATGATTAGGGTCACTTTTCCTCCTTTGAAGATCTCAAAAGACCCCCAAAATAGACTGGAATAGTGGATTTTCCCTATTTTTGCAATTACACTCCAAACCTTTTGAAATTTAGCCAAAATCCCAATTGGGTACCTTCATGTATGCTTTTCGGAGTCGCTATAAAATTATTATATGTAAGATTCCAAATAGTGAAAATTTTGATAGATCTAGAACATGTTAGTATTTTGATTTACAAATACTTTTCATCAAAAAGAAGAACATAAGCATATCTAGAAATGCAACCCTTTTATTTATATTATTAACTAAAAACAAATATACATGCTTTGCAGTGGTGTTCTCGGCTGCTCATTAAAACAAAAAACCAATATTGAAGCACAATCGTGGACCTTGGATGGATCCACTAAACAAATTCACCATGGTTTTTTCGTCCCGGGATCAATGTTAGAACTGGCCAGGCCAAGTTCTCAACCCAAACACATTAAGATAGATAAAACAGAAGGAATCTAAATGCCTTGCTTCTATCTCCTTTTATAGGCGTTATGGAATTTATTTTATTATTTTTCCTTGAAAACCATCAACAAATACCATGGACTGATACCATGGGAAAATACCACGATAATACCATGGACCGATTCCATCCACTTTGACCAGATCAAGAGAGGGAATATTACAAATCCTCCCACCCAAAGATTGCTTTTCCTCAGAAATCCACCTCTATCCACAACAGAAGCATTTGTACATTGATATCGGGATCCCATACAACCCTTTGACCAATCCTCCCCTCAATAGATTCAACTAGATCCCAAACAATCCTTTGGCCAATCCTACCCCTAATGGATTCTCCTGGATCCCAATGCCACCTAAATCCTGGGACCTGTGGGTTATGGTACCATTTCAGCCCTCCATCACTGCGCGCACCAAAGGGCCCAAGCTGCAATATGCCCTTGGCTATGAGTATCCTCCAAAGAATTAACCTATCAATAGAATACCAACTCATAATCTCTCGCCAATCCATACATGGGGAAGGATGAATATCTGCAAATTTACTATGTTGATGTTATTCGATGCTCAATTCATGCTTCTCCACTTGGTTACCAAACATGATGCATTTGGAGAATTCTTCCCTGCTCTTCCCAATGTATAAAGGTGGGTTGTTGGTGTTGCAAGCCTTATCTATGTATTCCTATAGAGGGCTGCTCTGGAACTCCCAATTGTACTCTTCATGCGGTCTTGTGAGGGACTTGAGTTGTTCCTCAATACTAGACAACTTGGTCATTGATTTGGCACATTTCCCTATGAGTTCCTCAATTTTTCTATTCTCTTGTAATACAATGTCTCGTGTTTTCCATATTCTTTGCTTCAACAACATAAGATCTCTCTTGAAATGCATGATCCTCTCCCTCCCAATTCTAGTGCACTGCAGAATGTCTCTATTTTTTACTGCACCAGATGCCCCACGACCACTATTTCAACTTGAACCTTTGATTGGCCCTTTAGAAATGACTCATCCTACATACTATATTTTTCATGCTGCCCTACATGATCATGCTCATCATATTTATTTATTACGGTAGGCTCCTCATTTGATTCTCCTTGAGTGTATTCTTCTTGGACCTCTTTACATGTGAGGATAAGTTGTCCATCCTCTTTGGTTGTCCAACATGGATGTACTGGTTGACTGTTGTTTATACCTGATTTCCCATACTCTTTATGGATGTCATCCAGTGTATTTATAGACTCAAATACCACATCATCAAGAGGAAATACCTGCTTCCTTTCGTCATGTACTTTGTCAAGCTGAGTGATCAACTTGTCCTACAAGTTTCTCTAAAGAGCATGGTGTTACTGCTCACCATTGGTACTTGATTGCTTAGATCCTTCATAGGCCCTCTCCTAAAAACCGATGAACCCATCTATGGATGAATCTCCATGATCTGAATAGGTATCTAATTTTTCTGTCCTTGTCGCCTCCTTATCATTTGGACATGAATGGTCTGGTGCCCAAACTCCCTTGCATACAAAGCATAAGCCTTTTCCTCCTTAGTTCATTCTTTCCGTCTCCACAAATATTTGTTAGTTATTCCTTGGTTAACTTCTTTCTAAGTAGTTTGATTCTCTATTTGATCAACCCCTCAGCTATTTCATAAGCAGCAGGTGATACAATTAGCTCCTTCCTCCAAATGGCCAACAATTTAGATCTTAATTGTTCACAGATGGCCCTATCTTCTCCTAAGATCAGAGACATGATCTTTTGCATGTCTGTTTTGATGAATTTTGGATGAGCCGTTGTGATTCGAGTGCGGAAGTATTGGAGCATCTGAAGGATTAAGTCATCACACTCTAGATCTAACATAAGTATACCAAATCTGAATTTCGCCATACATTCCAAAATTGTGTGCTTCTGGAAAAAAGTAAGAATGGTGGTGTTATCCAACCCTTGGATTGCTTCTACCATTACTCGAAAATTCCTCCTCATGATGTCGTCACTGTAGGGCAGTAGTGGCATTGTTAAGGCTATGATTTTACTGAGACAAGAGGTGACTGTGAGTCTAACATTTTCACAAGAATTCTCCAAGAACCTAGGTTGTATCAAAGCAAGCATGCATGGCTTCAAGGCCCAACTTGACCCTTTCCATTCTGATTGCTCTATCAAGATCAAAGCCATATTTAATGTGTCTAGCTGTAGGATGAAATCTTCTAACTTTGTATCCTGCAATTTGGATCCAAGTTCGAAGAGAAACTTTCTTGTTACATCTTCCTTACAGATATCTTTTGACTACTTAAGGATAACATGGACCTTTCGAGAGAAAGGATTTTTGTTCTGCTCTAGCTTTTGATCTGTATATTGTTGCCATATGTGATCCATAGAAGTATTGTAGACCATAGAATCCAGTGATATATCATTATGCTGATTCTTGTGGCGTTTCCAAAAGTAAAATTATGACATTGTGGTTTGGCATCAATGGATCTCAATACTTTTTCTTCTCTCCTCAACTTTCTTCAATAAAACTTATTTACACCCTTTTAAGAACTTGGCTTGAATATTCAACTTCCATAAGGAAATCGATCACCCTTCTATTTTTAATAGCAGTGTTAATACTATGCATCGTATGCCTTATTGATGTGCAATGGAAACCCATATGTAAATGATATAAATCAAACCCCTTTTGAATCCTTATATCTCCTAAATTCCAACCAATACCCGTAAAGGATATACCCGCCCTTATGAATGCTGGATGGTTTCAATACGATGAGAGATAAGCCCCCAATTTTATTAATCTGGCCCACAGATTACAACAACAGCTCGTGATAGTGGAGAGTCGTGTTGAATGTCATATTCCAGGGGCTTTGCTCCTCTACTCGGTGTGAGGCTTCACTCTTCTACTTGGTGTGATAGCGCGCTACAGTCATGCATCCTTCGACAGGGTCTATTGGCACCTTCTTATAATGCACAGAGGCTTCATCCCTAGCTCTAGTGTTGCAGACCATTCACCCTTCTATTCGACACAGTGAGATGAAATATCCTTCACTTGCTAGTGCATGAATTATTCCATGGCAAAGGCTCTAATACCACTGTAAGATCCCAAATATTAATAATTTAGTCAGATATAGCACATTCTAGTGTTCTCAATAAAAAGACATTCAATAAAAACCATGAACATAGACGAGATCTGGAAATGCAGCCTCCCAATAATTTCATTGTCGATCGAATCAATGGGTCAAATCCCCACCGATTCTGCACACGAAAGTTTTGATTTTGGCACTTAGACAATCTGTAGTCTCAGACTCTTAACAACAGTGGAACCTGTGATGAGGTTACCACGAATGTGCAGTGGGAAGACTGAATTGTAGGTCGGGGAGAAGCTGGGCCCAATCTCTGTGACTTACTCCAATGATTTTGTCCCTCTTGGTTGGCGTAATGGTGATCTCTCCGTTGTAGTGGATAGATCATGCGGAACTGTGGCGATGAATGGCCCTTCAGCATTGCACAAGGCTCCACAATATTTTTTCTCAGATCCTCGGCCAACTGGCTTCAATTTTCAACTTGTTGAGTGGCCCTGATCTCAAATGTCAGCCCTAACACCAGTTTCTATGTCTACTACTTGAGATCTAACCACAAGCCTTCCTTCCGATGCCCTAACGGTCTGGATTTCTAAGTCAATTGATGCACACGAGTAGGAAATAGCTCAATCTGGTAGTTGGAAATTTCTCTATGTTTCGCTACTCTTATAATTCCTAGACTCTAGTCCAAAAATCCTCATGTGAAAACTCGCCTGAGTTTTCAAATATTGGTAGCCAGAAAAGCAAATTCCATTGGCTTAGTTCTACACAGTGAATCAAATCGTTTTTGCATTAATATTGGAGCTCTGAGGTTTTAAACGATTTAACTAACATCAGATCTGCCATAAATTTTCCTCTCCAAAAATTCAATCTACAGGATCTCATGGACTGAAAAATAGGCTTTATTTCTCAATCCTCAATCAATAGATCTGCCTTGCAAGCCCGCAAAATCTTCTAACGTTAAGCCACACATAAAATAATTGGTGGATATGGCAATCTTTATGCAAATATCAATTAGGGTGGATGTGAATAAGCCACTAAAATTGATGGATTTATAGCTAGGGTGATTTAAGGCGGATCACCAAAAACTAGTCTCTCCTCAAACCCTCCATTAGTCTCAAAATTATTTTGTGATAAACCCTCAGGTTGGCAGGATGCACAGCTCTGATACCACTATAAGATTCCAAACAGTGAAAATTTCGATAGATCTAGAACATGTTAGTGTTCTAATTTACAAATACTTTTCATCAAAAACAAGAACACAAACATATCTAGAAATGCAACCCTTTTATTTATATTATTAACTGAAAACAAAGATACATGATTTGCAGTGGCGTGCTCACCTTCTCATTAAAACAGAAAACCAATACTGAAGCATAATCATGGACCCTAGATGGATCCACTAGACAAATTCACCACGGGGTTTTCATCTCGGGATCAATGTTAGAACTGGCCATGCCAAGTTCTCAACCCAAACACAATAATATAGATAAAACTAGAATGAATCTAAATGGCTCGCTTCTATCTCCTTTTATAGGCTTGATGGACCTTATTTTATTATTTTTCCTTGAAAACCATAAAAAAATACCATGGGCCGATACCATGGGAAAATACCACAATAATACCATGGATTGATTCCGTCCACTTTGACTGGATCAAGAGAGGGAACATTACATTATACCCCATATGTGTTCTGTCATTATGCGCCACCATATTCTTAAAAAATTACTAATTTGCATTTTCTGAAAATTTGGTGCAAATTTGGCCAATGACCCTCACTAACATTATTGTAGGCTGACAATACAAACTTAATTCCAAGTTTCATCTTCTATTGATTAAATTTGTTCTTGTTATGGCAAAAATTAGATTTTGGCTTAAGTCACTTTTTTTGAAATATACGCCATCATCTACTGATGTGGCAATCTGATGACATGGCATGGTATATGGTTGCTAATATGACACTTGTATCCACTTGTAAATTTATGATTCATTCATGTCATGATCCCCTCAATGACCTGAAGAATTGTTCAATCATCAATCACTTAAATTCTCCCATCAACAATCACCAAATTTCACTTCAAAAAATTACAAAAATTATCATTTTTGGTGAATTGAAATAAACTTATTTTTCAACGAACTTCAAAAAAAAAAAATTCAATGGATTTTGAAAAAAAAAATGTTTTAGGAAAAATTAAAAAATGTCTTCTGATAGAATAAAAAGAAAACCTATTTTTCTACGAAATTTGAAAAAAATCTTATGACAGATTCCAAAAAACGTTTTTTCAACAAACTTCCAAAATAATTCTTTCAATGAACTTTGGAAAAACTTAGAAAAACTTCTTTCAATAGACTCTGAAAAACTTCAAGCAATTTAATGAGGCAACATAGGCAAATCACATTTACTAATGTGGTTGATATACGCCGATAGGCCGACCCACCACATGTATTTCACCAAAATAAATACTATATATTTATGAATATAATTACCAATATATATATATATATATATATATATATATATATATATATATATATATATATATATATATATATATATATATATATATATATATATATATGAATATGAATATAATATATTAGAATATATAATATTATATTATTCAATAGTAAAATATATAATAAAAATATATTATTAAATTATTCCAATATATTAATAGTTTTAACTCAAAATATAATATAATTCAAAAATAACATAATAATAATATTTTATTAATATTTAAAATAAGTGTATAACTCTTACCAATATCTCAAGGGATTATTAATTATTTAAACAAAATGAATTATAAACCCAGCAGTTTAATATTATAAACCCATGTAATTAGTGAGAAAAAGGATAAATATTAATATTATAAACCAAGAAATAAAAGAACCCAAGAATAAATAATTTAAATATTATAAATATTATATATTAATATTAATAAAACCTAAGAAATTAATAAACCCTAACAATTAATATTTTAAACTAAAGAGATTAATAAACCCAAGAGATTATTAATAACATAAACCAAAAGAAGTAATAAACCCAAGGCTTAAATATTATAAACCAAAGGAATTGATGAACCCAAGGGATAAATATTAAAAACATAAGGGGTCAAGGGATCAATATTAAAAACTAATAAACCCAAGTTTTTATTATAAATATTATAATAGTAATATTAGTATTATTTATAATATTATGATAATTTAAATATTATAAATATTATATATAGATATATAAATATTATAAATATGTTAATCTCTATTGTTTTTATTATTGATCCCTTTGCCTTATTTATCCTTTAGGTTTTTAATATTTATACCTTGGGTTCACAGATTCCTTTGTTTTATAATATTAAACCCTTGGGTTTATTAATCTCTTGAGTTTAAAATATTAATTCTTAGGGTTTATTAATCTCTATTGTTTTTAATATTGATCCATTGTCCTTATTGATCCCTTATGTTTATAATATTTATCCCTTGGGTTTGATGATTCATTTGGTTTATAATATTAAACCCTTGGGTTTATTAGTTCTTTTGGTTTATAATATTAATAATCCCATTGGTTTATTAATATCTTAAGTTTAAAATATTGATTCTTATAGTTTATTAATTTATTATATTTTTTAGTTTAAAATATCAATTCTTAGGGTTTATTAATCTCTTCTGTTTTTAATATTGATCTCTTATATTTTTAATATTTATCCCTTGGGTTCACTAATTTCTTTGGTTTATAATATTTAAACCTTGGGTTTATTACTTCTTTTGGTTTGTTTTATTAATGATCTATTGGGTTTATTAATCTCTTGAGTTTAAAATATTAATTGTTAGGGTTTATTAATCCCTTAGGTTTTTGGGTTTTAAATATTATTTCATGTACATTATTAATCTCTTGAGTTTAATATATTAATTCTTAGGGTTTATTACTTTCTTAGGCTTTTGGGTTTTAAATATTATTTCTTAGAGTTTTTTTAATCTCTTCAGATTAAATAAACCCAAGGAGTGATTAACGTTATAAACCAAAAGAACTAATAAACTGAAAATATTATTAATATAATAAAACAAAAGAATACAATATATTAGAATATCTAATATTATATTATTCAATAGTAAAATATATAATAAAAATGCATTCTTAAGTTATTTCAATATATTAATAGTTTTAACTCAAACTATAATATAATACAAAAATAACATAATAATAATATTTTATTAATATTTATAATAAGTGTATATCTCTTACCAATATCCCAAGGGATTATTAATATTTAAACAAAAAAACTAATAAGCCCAAGGGTTTAATATTATAAACCCAAGTAATTGGTGAAGCAAAGGATAAATATTAATATTATAAACCAAGAAATAAAAAACCCTAAGAATAAATAATTTAATCTGATGAGATTAAAAAACTTTGAGAAATAATATGTAAAACCCAAAAGGCTAAGAAATTAATAAATCCTAATAATTAATATATTAAACTCAAGAGATTAATAAAGCATATGAAATAATATTTAAAACACAAAAACCTAAAAAATTAATAAACCTTAACAATTAACAATTAATATCTTAAACTTAAGAGATTATTAATAATACAAACCAAAAGAAGTAATAAACCCAAGGTTTAAATATTATAAACCAAAGGAATTAATGAACCCAAGGGATTAATATTAAAAACATAAGGGATCAATAAGGCCGAAGGATCAATATTAAAAACACAAGAGATTAATAAACCCTAACAATTGATATTTTAAACTAAAAAACCTAATAAATTAATAAACCATAAGAATCAATATTTTAAACTTAAGATATTAATAAACCAACGGGATTATTAATATTATAAACCAAAAGAACTAATAAACCGAAGGGTTTAATATTATAAACCAAAGGGATAAATATTATAAACGTAAGGGATCAATAAGGACAAGGGATCAATATTAAAAACAATAGAGATTAATAAACCCTAAGAATTAATATTTTAAACTCAAGAGATTAATAAACCCAAAGGGTGATTAACATTATAAATCAAAAGAACTAATAAACCCAAGGGTTTGATATTATAAACCAAAGGAATCAGTGAAGCCAAGAGATAAATATAAAAAACCTAAATGAGGATGAATATTAAAAATAATAGAGATTAATAAAACCTAATAATTAATATTTTTAACTCAAAAACCTAAAAAATTAATAAAAACTAAGAAATAATATTTTAAACTCAATAGATTAATAAACCCAAAGGATTATTAATATCATAAAGCAAAAGAATATAATATATTAGAATATGTAATATTATATTATTCAATAATAAAATATATAATAAAAATATATTCTTAAATTATTTCAATATATTAATAGTTTTAACTCAAACTATAACATAATAATAATATTTTATTAATATTTATAATAAGTGTATATCTCTTACCAATATTCCAAGGGATTATTAATATTTTAAACAAAAAGAACTAATAAACCCAAGGATTTAATATTATAAACCTAAGTAATTGATGAAGCAAAGGATAAATATTAATATTATAAACCAAGAAATAAAAAACCCCTATGAATAAATAATTTAATCTGAAGAGATTAAAAAACCCTAAGAAATAATATTTAAAACCCAAAAGCCTAAGAAAGTAATAAACCCTAATAATTAATTTATTTAACTCAAGAGATTAATAAAGCATATGAAATAATATTTAAAACAAAAAAATCTAAGAAATTAATAAACCCTAACAATTAATATTTTAAACTCAAGAGATTAATAAACCCAAGAGATTATTAACCACATTGGTGAATGTGGTTGTAAATCTATTTTATATAAGCCTATTGGCGTATATCAACCACATTGGTAAATGTGATTGTGCTAGTTACGTCGATAGGCATTCCCTTGTTGGAAATTACAGCTTTAATCATTTTGTTAATAACAAATTCCAATCTGATGGTTGAAAATACAAGCTGTTGGAATATTTTCATCGTTGCCACTACATCAATGGATAATATTGATAAACATAACTCTCTTGTATATCTACATAAGTGTTTAAACCCCACTTAAATAAAAATTTTACTAAATTATAATTAAAATTTTACTGTGCCATTAATTATTGACCACGTATGAAGATTAAGGCTAATTAAATTCACATCATTGAAGTTGTGGCTTCATGAAACGTCCAAAAAAGGGCACCACTATTTGAACCACCATAAAAATATGAAACATGTCATATAGCTACTATAAAACGTCTTATATAGCCACATGTTCATTCATTTTCATTCATAACAGTTCAAAATCTGAAATGTATGCCTCTTCACATTCTGAAATGAGAAATGGTTCATTCACAATTAATGATATAGAATATCTTATGTTTTATTGTTATTTAAGAATAGAATAACACGCCAAAGTGTTATGTTTTCTTGGTATTATATGAATTTATTATGTTTAATTTCTATGTAACAATAATTGTTTTAATAATATTTTTTGTATTTTAATAATTTTACGTTACATAATAATTGTACTTACATAATTTAACTTACTCCATGGCATGCAATGGAGCGTCATGGAGCACCACCATTGGACCTGCGTGTGCCATCATGTTCCATATTCTTTATTTTTTACACTTTTGTTTAGTTGAAACGACTCTCATTCAAATTCCACAAAACAAATTCAATACAAAAAGAAGCTAAACTTATTTAAAAAGAATCGATGAGATGTTGCAAGTTTGATTTGATAAACATGTTGTGCAGGTGTATTGTTTCTTCGCAAGTTTCAATTTGATATAAAGGTTAGTCCAATTTTGTTGTTAATTTGTTTTTTTTTAACACTGTAGAGAAATTTCCTAAATTTAATACATTGAATGGTATCTAATAGATTGACTCTGTTAAGCAGGTAGGCAGAGCTTCTATTTGATCCTAGGTTCAGTGCTATATATTCAACCTCTATTAAATTTTTCCAATCTCAATAGAAATTGGGAGGTATGTAAAACTCAGGCCCTCTATATTTTGGTACTCATGCTCAATGAGCCATGCAACTAGAGAATAGAAGGATGCAAATATTAATTGCAGATGTAAATTTTAGTAAAAATTTTGGATTAGGATGACAGTCATATTGGTTACAAAACAAATTTTATTAACAAATTTGTTTACGATGTAGATCTGAGCCTTAGCACTGTAGCATATTGAGTAGGCTAAAAATGTGATCTTTTACCTAATAGATTGAGGGATATATATATATATATATATATATATATATGTATATATATATATATATATATATATATATATATATATATATATATATATATATATATATATATAAAACTTTATTTAAAAACTTGTATTGTATTGTATT
Source organism: Pinus albicaulis (assembly GCA_034641835.2). Taxonomy (NCBI): domain Eukaryota; kingdom Viridiplantae; phylum Streptophyta; class Pinopsida; order Pinales; family Pinaceae; genus Pinus; species Pinus albicaulis. The sequence goes on from MU968359.1 coordinate 44,041,175, forward strand.
GAATTGATAAATTTGTGTATAAATTGAGACTAGGCATAACAAAGATGCATGGTCAAGTCAAGGTTGTAATGTTGTAAGTTATTCATGTCAATAAGTTATTGTTCTCAGCTTAGATCTTTCTTGGTGTTAGTAGTGAAAGCATCGTTTCTTTTTTATTTGAGTCATTACTTTCAGCTCTCTATTACTTTCTGGCCTCATCTAACCATAATCATGGTTGGTTTGTTTCACTCACCTCTTCTCTTCTTTGAGAGCATAAATGTCAAACAAATTGACTCACTCATATAAACTTTAATTGTATTTTAAATTAACATTTTGGCATTTATTTATTAATAATATTTCATAATTGAACATTCGTAAATTTTAATTTTCCCATTTGATGTAAATCACCAATACTCTTTCCGTAACTTCCACCACTCTTTGCAATCATGACTTTCCTGCCCTCCGTATATATCTTCGGTTTCCAAAGGATACCAATGACTTAGGTTTTTTGTTTTTTATTTTTTAATAATTTCTCGAAGGAAAACTTAGAGGATACCAGCAATTTAGGTTTTCTCTAATAATTTCTGATACCTTTGAAAAATAATTCAATTGCAATTTCAAAGTTGATTTAAACAAATTACACAAAATGAATAACTTAGAGGATACTGGAAATTTATATTTTCTGTAATAATTTCTGAAACCACCAAAAGAGAATTCAATTCCAATTTCAAAGTTGATTTAAAGAAATTACACAAAACTTATATGAATTTAACAAATTTGTTATTCGCTATTTATCTTACAACAGATTTATTCAAAATTTGTAACTTCAATATTTTTCATTAAATTCTATGGAACCTTGTTGCTTAGTTTACCATGATCAGAAGGTAGTTACTCCATCCACACTACCATCTCTGGAGCGTGCTTATAATTTTCATTGTCCATACCTCACATCCTCATTATGCTTAACTTCAGAACCTTGCTAAAGCATGGAATGGTTTAGATGTTAAAGACACCATTGATATATTTATATGTTATATTAATTTTAAAAGGAGTATTGATATTTATATTTTAATTTAAAAAATATATATATAAAAACATAAATCTAATTTAATTTAATGTGTTAAAATAAATGATTTTTTTTTAAATAATTTTTATTTTATTGACTAAATCAATATATTAGAAGAAAAATAATTTATTGAAATTAAATATTATTCATATATTTATTCTAAATATTAAAACATCAATGATATTTTTATTGATTGAGAAATATTTTTAAAATCTAAAAAAAATAATTAAGTAATAAATATTATTAAATTATTTTTTTTATATAAAATATTAAAAAATAAAAATTTATGTTGTTATATTGCTAATTTCATTAGTTTCTTCAAACAAATATAGATCATGTTAATATGTTATTTCTTAAATTTCAAATTTAAAACATGGTGACTTTATTGACATACCCAAGCATATCACAATGCCAATATCATGTTGGCACTGAAAAATTATTCATTTTACTTTCACCATTGAATTTATAAATGTCAAATTTATAATAATTTATAATAAAACTATTTGTTTGTTGAATTGTAGATTTGTGCATATCATATAATTAAATTAATAATTTTAATAATAAATAAAATTAGTTGAGTCACATATCATTATTTATTTATTTATATTTTGTATTTATTAATATTGTTATTGTTAATATAACATAATTTATATAATTTATGTAATTTATATTATCATTGCAACCTATATTAATAAAATTTCAAATATTGATTATTTATTATTTTACATTTGTATTTTTTTTTTACAATTTAATTAAATTAGATCAAATTAATATATATTTATTATAATTATGAAATTATCTGTTCAATTATTAAATAATACATGATATAAAATTTTATAGAATTAATATTGATGTATGACTCAAATTTATCTATATACAAAAATGATCATTCATGTAATACAGATAATGGATATTACTAGATATTGCTAGGTTTTCTTAGTATTAACTTTAATTTTTTCAATATCCATATTTGTTATTAAGTTAAATATTTATGCTTCTTATTAAAGTTAATAAGTATTAATAAACATAAATTTTTTAAATTAACTTATTATTATTATTATTGTTTTGGTTAGTATTAATATTATTATTATTAATATTAATTATTTAATATTAACATTACTATTATTCAAATTAATATTGATTGGTATTAACACTATTAATAAATATAAATATTTCAAATTAAATATCAATATCTCTTTTAATATCACTAATAAATACACATGTTAATGTTAAATATATAAATTTATATAAAAATAAATTTCGCATTTATACATTAATGTGAACATTGAGGTTAAACATCGATATAAATATTTCATTAAAAATAGGATTGATAACTTTAGGTTTACATAGGTTCTATGACATTGGAATTTAACTTAATGTTTTTTTAGGTTCAATGACATTAGAATTACAAAAATTGGTATTTTCATATCATTTGGTCCATGTAACATTATGCTATTTTATATCCCAAGGTAAATTTTCTTATTATTAACTTTAATTTTTTCAATATTCATATTTGTTATTAAGTTAAGTATTTATGCTTTTTATTAAAATAAATAAGTATTGATAAACATAAATGTTTTAAATTAACATATTAATATTATTATTATTATTATTTTCGTGATTTATATTAATATTATTTTTTTGGTTACTATTAATATTATTATTATTAATAGTAATTATTTAATATTAACATGAGTACTATTCAAATTAATAATGATTGATATTAACACTAATAATAAATATAACTATTTCAAATTAAATAAGAAATTATTAATATTAAAATTAAATATCAATATCTATTTTAATGTTAATTAATATTAATAATAAATACGCATGTTAATGTTAAACATATAAATTTATATAAAAATAAATTTCGCATTTATACATTAATGTGAACATTGAGGTTAAACATCAATATAGATATTTCATTAAAAAATAGGGTTGATAACTTTAGGTTTACATAGGTTCTATGACATTGGAATTTAACTTAAATGTTTTTTTAGGTTCAATGACATTATAATTAAAAAAATTGGTATTTTCATATCATTTGGTCCATGTAACATTATGCTATTTTATAACCCAAGGTTTATAAGGTAAAGCTTTTTAATATTAAAAAAGATGTTTTAAGTTAATATTTATAATGAGCATAAAACATTTACATCAATATTAAACATAGACATTAATAAAGACATAAAAAAAATATATATTTATTAAGATTAATAATAAAATTGTGAGTTCTTTTTAACTATTGTAATAATGTTCTTGTGGCTCATATGATTTTATACATTATGTATATGTGCATTTTACTATATTTGTAGATGGAAAATTTCTTATGTATGTTAATTTTAATTCTATTCACCATTAATTGAAATTTGTTTTGTTGATATCATGTGTGTTTTCTTTTATGTTAGGTGAATAGCTTGTTTTATCATGGATCTAGCTATTCGGAGTTGTATTCCATTTGAAATTCTTGAAATTTTCTTCCTCTAGCTCCCTTTATCGGTTGTGATAAAGTTTAGCTCTGTTTGTAAGCAATGGAAGAATGTTTTGCAAAATTATTATTTCTTATTGCGTTGTAAGCATATCTGTACAAATGAATTTGGCTTTATGGTTCCTTTCCTCAATAATGAAGACAATTATTTTGCTGCTAAATATCTTAATCAAAATGGGCACATATCTCGTTTTCATTTGCGATTCATAGATTCAAGATACAAAGTAGAGTATCATATTGGACCAACAGTAGTTTTATCCTTACCAACATAATTCTCCCATTCACGAAACTATTTTTTAATGAATCCATTTAGATAGTCCTTAAAAAACATTGGGTGAATACGAATTGGAGACTGAGGATTATTTTCGTTATTGGAAAATGTAAGTAGCAACAAATATGATTGGGTTGTTATAAAACATATCTATGATAGAATGCAGTCTCAATTTTATGTTTACAGTAGTCTTGATAGGGTTTGGCGAAGGGTTGATCTTCCATTTGGTGGCACTTCACCCCCTCAGAATGGAGTGTTTTATAAAAGTAAATTGTTTTGGCTCTATCTCGACACAGAGTATGAATATTATCCTAGATATGGGTATACAATCTAGTGGTTTGATGTAATAAAAAATGAATGGGATTTTTCATTTGTTCCAATTATTGATATATGGTGTATGTCATTAGCAATATGCAAGAATCAGTTGATATGTCTTATCAATGATGGCTCCACTTCTGTATGGTCAATTGAAGAAATAGATAATTTCCAATTCAGTCACTCGTGTGTTGAACGAATAATTGACTACTTTGAGGATGATTGGGGCTTCATATGGAAGTTGTTGGAAGAAATGTCTACATATATAAATATCAATTGTCATGGTTATCTTCCATTTCAAACAGTCCAAGGTGTGGCTCTTATGTGAAAATGCAATGAATTTCCTTTCCTATTATATGACATGATGACTGGCCTCTTCTTCCCAACAGATATTGATAATTCAACTAATAAACAGATGCATGGATTTTGGTCTCCAATGTTGCAGGAGTGCAACGATTTGATCGAGTCTGGAAATGTTTTTGCAATTAATCCCCGTATGGATTCTATTGATGAGATTCCACCATTAGATATGGACATGGAGTCTTAGGCTATTAGTCATTTTATATTCTCTTTGTTGTTGTGGAAATATTTCCATTTTTTTTTACTTTACATACTTTTGGGTATGTATGCTAAGACTTTAAAATTACAATTCTATGGATATTTATATGGCTCCATTCTGAGGGGGTGTCTTCTATATGTGTATGTATCGGATGTTGGATATTGAATTCCATTGCAATTTGCTCGAAAATATTTATTTTTGTGTCCCTTTTAGTTCTCTTAATTGCATTTGAATGTGTTCGGATGTTATCCATTTTTATTTGTTTTTATAATTATAATTATTTTGACTTATTTTATACATGGTGTTTGCCTTAGTTTTTTCTCATTGATTCTCAAACAATGTTATATCTTTAGGTTAATTTTATTATTTACATTTATATTTTGATGGTATATAGTTCCAAATATTTAGATATATTTCCAATTCATATAATTCTTATAGTATTTTGTTCCAGTTATATGGGTACTTTCCCATTACAATTATAATATGAGACATGAAATTTTATCATTTTTTGTTTTGGCCATTTGAAAAATTATTTTTTTCTTTTTAGCCATTTGGAAAAATCATTTTTATGTTTTCATAACTTTATATGGTTGGAAAAATACCATATACGATTTTAATGTTTTTATGTGGTTGGAAAAACAATGTGTTCCTTTTTCATTATTTTGTGTTTATGTATATTGGATATATTATATGTTCCATGTTTATGGTTCCATAATAAATATGTTATTATTCATTGTAGACATGTCATCTGAAGGCACAAGCAAGCATACAAGAAAAAAGGAATCAGTCACCAGCATCGCGTGACAAGTCTAATGAAAGTCGTCATTTATGGTATCAACAAAATAAGGACACAATAAATGAGCATAGGAGAGCTACATATCATAGAAGAATGAGTGAAAAAACTCTTCAAAATGATTTTATGATTCCTCGTAAGTATCGTACTATGGATGATATCATGGAAAGAACATTTCCCATTGATAGTTCATTGCCAGAATATGCTCCTCATCAGCATAATTTTATTTTTCAATGCTCTCCCGAAAATTTTCATAATATTGGGGAAACATCTCGCAATAGGGAAGAACATCATATTGATAATGTGGATGAAAATGTTCACCCTAACCCTTCTGTCTCTACAATTGCATCTTGTGAGAAAGGCCAAAGGTTGCAAAATATCCATGGTGGAGACAATGATGACATTGTATGTGATGACTTGGATGATAGTTTGATTGGCCATTTTTTTGATAACTTGGATCCAGCTGGTCAAAACATCATATCTTCCAATCTCCCTTCTCAAAATAATGTTGTCCCATGAACAGAATCAGTCATCCCTGATAGAATTTCACGTGGAAAAATGGAGGTAACCCAATGATATTTTTACAGTTGCTACAATAGTGGTTTTTTTATTACATTCTTCTATTTACATTTTTTTTTATTGAACTTATAAGGTATTTTATTCTCTTGGAATAGGATACACCTCATTTTAATATAGGTCTAGAAATTATCTCCCCAGGTCTTCCATCTACTAATCTAAGAATTGAATATGAAGCATGTCATAACCCTCCACTGCATTCTCCTCGAGAATCAAATCGGAAAACTAATGTAAATTTTCAATGTATTTGATTTGATTTTTCATTTTTTTTATTTTTAGTACATTGGACATGAATTTTATTGCATAATTTATTTTCTTCAAATAGGACACAACTCATTTCAATAGAGGCATACAAATTAACTTCTTAGATGTTCCATCTACTGATGTTATAAGTGAAGAGGAACCATATCATAGTGTTCATCCACATCACCAACAAAATGTAAATGTTGAATTCATTTGATATTTTCCTCCTTTTTTAATTTATTGTTAGTTGTACAATTTTAAATCTTTATTTGTTGGACATTTAGTTTTATAATGAATTTTATTTTGTTTAAACAGGAAACAACTCATTTTAATAGAGTTGTCGAAACTAACTCCCCAAATGTTCTATCCACTGATGTTAGAAGTGAAGAGCAACCATCTCGTACCCTTCATCCACATCACCAAACAAATGTAAATATTGAATGAATTTGATTTTTTTTCATTTTTTCAATTCTAATTATTTGGACATTCAATTTAAAAAAAAAATTTATTCTAAAGAAACCTTATCATCATCTCAGGTTCCAGAAATGTAGACCATAAATTTGGAAAGACCACGTCATAGATCTGTTCCACGTATTTCAAAATTGGGAAGGGAATCTCATGGTACTGAAAATCAAGTACATTTTAGAAGAAATTATACTCTTCCACATCATTCTCCACATGGTCCAACCAATACAAATCATATTCATTTTGATGAAAACATGATTTTAGTGCATAAAATATTTCGAGAAAATATAGATAGAGTGTCAGTTGTCCAAATGTGCCACAACTGCCAAGAATCATATCCCAGAATCCAGGTTTTGAGAGATTCTGAAGGACCTGTTTGCAAACGATGTAACAATGAAAGAGGTTCACATCGTTTTTCTGGATATAATAACATGGATCCTGGTGAGCAGCCTCATATTTTAAGAGTTCTTACTCAAGTTGAAGAAATGTTAATAGCACATGTAAATCCTATTTTACAAGTGACACATGCTCGAGGTGGGCAATATAAGTATAGCGGACACACAATTAGCTTTCCCCAAGATATTTATACAATTGCATAAAGTCTTCCCCGACATGTTGAAGATCTTGAATTTATAATTGTGAGGAGACATCCTGCTCATTCTAAATATTATGAATGTTATGTAAAAATATCTCAATTTATGGCTGCATTTCTTTTCAAAATTGAACGTGATCAATATTATCGATATGTTGTAATTGACTATGATTCAGTGAATGCTCTGCCTGAAAGATCAACAGATGTCTCCTCCAGGCTTAAATTTGTTGATTGTGATATTGCAGAATCTAAGATCAATGTAGCTAATAATGAATTATTTCATCTTAAGCATTTTCCTTCTCATCCTTCTTCTTTTGTTACTCACCTACCAAATGAATGGAGAGAAGTGGAAGAAATTAGAGCATTTCTTGATAATATTAATTCTTCACATGTTCAAGAAATGGATTGGCACAGTATTGGAACATCTCTAGTGAATGAATATAATACTGAGGTGTTATTAGATATGGCATTCCCCACATTGTTCCCCACTCGTGATGCTGATTGGTTGCGACCACGCATTTGTACTGTTGAACTTCATGAGTATGCATTGCATCTTCTTAGATAATATGATTAGAGGTTTGGAAGCCATCCTCACTTCCGATATTACCTATTGAACATGATAATGTGGCATCATAGCCAAGAAACTGCTTCAATTTTTGTGAAGAAAAATTTATATGATAACTCATCGACAACAATTGAAAAATTGCGTCACCAACTTTTTGATTTACGAGATAATAAGTTGGCTAAGCATCTTATGCAGTTTGGGTCTTCTCTAAGAGGCACAAGAGCATGTTGGACTAAATGTTACACTGAATTGATTGACATGATTACTTAGTTGGGATATCCATCTTTGTTTTTTACTTTGAGTACAGTTGACACAAAGTGGCTAGATCTGCATAGCCTCATACTTGTACCCTCACATTCTCATTCCTTAAATGAGAATTGTATGAAAATTGAGAATGTTATCTAGTACCCTCATATTGTTTCCACATTTATGCACCATACGTTCAATATATTTCGAGAGGAAGTTATCCAAAAATATCTTAAAGCGAAAGACTTCTGGTACAGGTATGTTTTGTTGAATTTATTGTATATTCATTGTGAATTTCTTATTATTGTTCTATTTATAATTTTTGTAGTAACTCTGTATTCATTTTCTTCAGATATGTGTGGCAACATAGAGGTTCAACACATATCCATGTTTTCCTATGGTTGCAAGGAGCTCCTGACATGGAAAGACTTGATTGGTCAAATGATTTTGATTTACAACATGCAAAAATATTCTTTGAAAAATATGTAACTACATGGAATCCATGTGAAATACATCATCGCAATATAATGGTTCCAAGGAGTCTCAATGATGACCCTTTCCTATTGAATAATGATCAGATTTTCTCTTGCAATCCTCATAATGATTATGAAGAATTGTTGAACCGTGTCCAAAGGCACACAAAGTGTAGTGTAGATTCTTGTTTGCGCAAAAAGGGCACTATTCTTGCTTGTCATTAAAATTCTCCATGGGATATTTATGAGGAATCAAGATTGTTCATAGATGATCAAGGAAGAAAAAAATATGACCTGGCAAGAAATGATGATAGGCTCAATGTAGATAACAATGACCTTCTAACAATGTGGTGTGCAAATGTTGATTGCCAACCAGTGCTTTCTCAACATGCTGTCCTGAAATATATTGCTAAGTATGCATCAAAAGCAGAGAAAAGGTCTGAAATTTATAATGATATGTTAACTAGAATTTCAAATTCTATTTCCTCTGAGGATCATGCTTTATGTGCTTACAGAAGGTTTCTTGTAGAAACGATTGTTGAACGTGACATTGGATCACAAGAAACATGCGATATGTTGCTTAAGCTACCTCTTGTTGTTTGTAGTTGAAAATGTGTTTCATTAAATGTTGGAATAAAGGTTTTCAGGAAAATATCAAGGGATGGCATGCAATGTTCATCTGAAAAAAAATTTGTTCAACATTATAAAAAGAGGCCTTTTTTCCTTGAACATCTATCTTTTGATAGAAACATCAAGATCTTGGACATTTGATAGCAAGTGTAAAAAATATCCTTGGAAGAATAAAGATGTTCATGCGATTGTTTGGGTTTGGCCACAATTTTATTCTATTCCTAATGATGGTTCAGACAAATTTGAAACCTTTTTCTAGACAAAATTGCTCTTGTACAAGCCATTTCGTGAAATTTTTATGGATATTGGGCTTTCAGCTAAAATTATTATTGAAAATTGGAGGAATTTCTGATATCGAGCATGGCATGTTGATTGAAATCCATCAATTGTTGAAAATATTGAAGATGGAGAAAATGGTGATTTTTTTAACCAGGAAATGAACCTTGAAGATGATTTTCAAGAATGGAAACTTTTCTCTCGCTTGGTTCCACCAAGTAATGTCAATTTTTTTTATCTTCACACACTTGGTCGAAGGGATTTTGATATATCTTTTGACTGGAAAAGTACAACTATTTCTGATGATGTGGCTGAAGAAGCTATTAATTTTATAAGGAATGGAATATCAAGGGGTGATATTGTTGACCTTTCAAATAGAGCATTTGGCTCTCCAGGTTCATTGGTAGAAAAACAACGACTTACTTTTGAAATTGTTTTAAGGCATTTTGCTAAATATGAGATTCGTGAAGCTCTTCTTATGATTGTTCAGGGCACTGCAGGCATTGGAAAGTCTTTCCTTATCCATTGTATTTTTGAAGCTCTTTCTAATCTGTTAAGTAATGGAAAAATTGCTTTGCTTCTTCTTGCCCCAACAGGAATAACTTCTTTTAATATACATGAAAAAATAATACACTCTACTCTAAAAATTTCGATTAAAGATATGAAACCATTACAGGTCAATCACTGGCAGCATTCCAAGAAAAAATGAGGCATATTCAATATATATTGATTGATGAAATGAGCTTTTTAGGATCAATGTTATTCATGCAAATAGATGCTCGATTACAAGAAGCATTTCCAGAGAAAAAGAATTGTCTTTTTGGTGGCAGATCCATCATCCTTGTGGGTGACCTTGGCCAGCTACCTCTTGTGAGAGATAAGCCTTTGTATGCAAGTAATACAGCAGGGAAAGTCTTGTGGAAAAAATTCAACATTGTTGTCGCTCTTGACACAATATTTCGCCAACAAGGGAATAATGAGAAACAATCTTTTTTTCACAGAGTCCTCAATAGCATAAGAAACACAGAACCTATTCTTGATGATTGGGATTTTCTTATGTCGCGAGCTAATATGAGGTTGTATCCTAGAGAAAGGAATTTATTTAATTCATCAATTCACATGTTTCCAACAAATAATTTGGTCTCCTTCCATAATAGGCATATGTTGAAATCATTAAAGTCTCCAATTGCACGATGTATTGCTGTGAATTCAAGGTGTTCAGAAATCAGTGGTGTCGATGATTGTCAACTGGACCATGATTTTTTGTTGTGTCGTGGCCAACGTGTTATGTTGACATGTAATTTGTGGGTTGAAGCTGGTTTGGTGAATGGTGCACTTGTGTATGTGAAGGAAATATTTTATATGCCTACCTCTAAGCCACCTGAGCTTCCAATATTCACAACTGTTGTTTTTGATAAGTATGTTGGTGTTCTGTTTAATGCAAGCAATCCAAAAATTGTACCTATCACACTAGTGATAAGAGGAAATCGAAAAAAAAATCCTTTAAAGATGGCATGGGCTCTTACAATCCACAAGTAACAGGGTTTGATTTTAGAACGAGCATCAATTGATATCGGGAATAAAGAGTAGCAAGGCCTGACCTTCACATCCATATCAAGAGTGAAATCAATAGATGGTTTACGCATTACACCATCTTTCTCTTATCAGCGTTATGCCAAGATGAAAGATAGTGCATATGTTACAATTAGGAAGAAAGAAGAGGAGTGATTAAAGTCCATATCATTATGACATGCCACTATTGATACTTTTAGCTCTTTATAGAATGTTTTTTGAATTTCTTTTATTGTCCTCTTTATTTACTTTTAACATAATAATGATTTTGATATATTAATGAGATGAATACATTCATCAAATTCATAGTATTATTTTGGAACATTGTTTACATCGTTTTTCTTGTTGTTTAATTTTCTTATTTTTTTTAAGTGGCTTTTGTTATTTTTCTTACAATGAACCATTCAGAGATAAAAACTAGTTATATGAGCCAATATTTAAAAATCAAGACGGAATTCCATATCACTATAACATGCAACTAATAGTATTGTGACATATTTATATGATTTTTTTTAATTGTTTTTATTGTCCTCTATATTTGCATTTAGTGTAGTAATTATTTTTAATGAAATGAATACATTCATGAGATCCAATATAGTAATATCTAAGAAATTTCTTACATCGTTTTTCATGTTGTTCAATTTACCTCCTTTTTTTAAGTCACTGCTGTTCTTTCGTTTACAATGAACCATTCAGACATATACAACTAGTTATATGAGCCAATCATTAAAAATCAAGATTGAAGTCCATATCCCTATGACATGAAACTAACAATATTTATCAATGTGGTTTGCTAAATATGTTGTGGTTTGGTTCAATGACAACATATTTATATTTGATAATAATATTAAAATAAAACTATATATACATTAAAATTAATTTAAATACAAATATAGAATTACTAACATTATTAATATTTGATTTTAAACATTAAGTTTAAAATTTTTTTATTTATTGTTGATTATTGTAATAGGGGTCATATCACTCATTTAATTTTATCACTCATTTCATGTGTACAATATGTATTTCTAATGAGGTTTATATTTGTAGGAATTTTATATCATTTGGTTCATGTAGCATTAGGTTAATTTATAGCATGAAGTTTTTAAGATTAAGTTTTTTAACAACAATACAAATGGGGTGTTCTATATATATATATATGCCTAGATGTTTATATCTCTTTGTGTATTAATTTTTATTTTTTCGTTTCTCCTTTCAAATGCAGATATGGATAGTAATGATGGCATCTATTATAATCAAGCGGTGGAAAATATTTCTAGACTGATCAGTTTTCTTTTGTATCTTTGGAACAAGATCGATAGAAAACATGGCTTCCATCCTTCTTTTATTGATGAGCATCTTCGTGTGCTAGATGAAATGAAAATGAATGTAAAATAATTGTTGCATGTGCACATGAGGGAGGCTAGGAGAAAAACAAGAAGGGATTGGTTGGAAAGCATTGAGTGTCGTGGTCATTATCCTGTTGATTTGAATTGGTGTTCCTTTTATGGTCAGTCTGGTTGAAAGAGGCTATTTGGTAAATGACCTTTGATGGAGAGTTTCGAGTCCATTTTTGTAGTGGGATTTCTTTATGTAAAGACATCAAAAAACATATGTTAATTTCAATTTTATTTTTTTGGTTTCACTGATGGTGGAATTTAATATCACTTTATTTTATTAATTCATTCAATTTATAATATTAACAATCAGTAAGGTTGATTGATCACTTGTGGTTTATCATAATAATAATCATGTGACTTTAAAATTCCTCTGTGTTTAAAATATTGGGTTGCATTCTTTATTAAGCTCTTGTGTTTTTAATATTTTTCCCTTGGCCTTATTGGTCCCTTAGGTTATTAATATTTTTCCCTTGGGTTCACCAATCCCTTTGGTTTCTAATATTAAACCCTTGGGTTATTAGTTTTTTTGGTTTGTAATATGAATAATACCTTGGGTTAATTATTAGTGTTTATTAATTTCTTTGGTTTTTATATTTTTTTATTAATTTTATTGATCCTTCAACTTTATTAATCACTTGAGTTTATTAATAATTTTTATTTCTAATACTAATTTTTTGGGTAATATTTTTCCCTTGTGTTCACGAATTCCTTTGGTTTATAATATTAAACCCTTGGGTTTATTAGTTCTTTTGGTTTACAATATGAATAATCCCTTGGGTTAATTATTAGTGTTTATTAATTTCTTCAACTTGAGTAATTTTTTATTAATTTTATGGATCCTTTGACTTTATTAATCACTTGATTTTATTAATAATTTTTGTTTCTAATACTAATTTGTTGGGTTTATAATATTAATAATCCCTTCGGTTTATTGATGTTTTTTGTTTATAATATTAATAGTCCCTTTGCTTTAGTGATGTTTTATGTTTATAATATTAATATTTCACTGTATTTTTTTATCCATTGGGTTTATAACGTTGATTCCTTAATGTTTCATATTCTTTCGGTTCATAATATTATTACCTTCAGTTTATTAAATCCAAATATTATGGTTTAAATATTAGTCCTAGATTTTAATACTAATGCATGGTCTAATGTCACGTTATGAAAACATTGACTCAATATGAAGATCAACCATGGGAAACCATTGTTAATTAGCGTAAACCATAGTCGATCAATGTCTTCCATGGTCAAATGTCACATTCTGGCAAATATTGTCTCAATATGAAAATCACCCATGGCCAACCATGGCCATAGTTGGTCCAACGTCGCATTTTGACAACAATTGTCTCAATGTTTAATCAAGCACGGTAAACCATGTTTATTCCCCTCAGTTTATAATATTAATAAGCATGTGACTTTATCAATCATTTTTATTTAAAAAATTGATTCCTAAGATTTATTAATCTCTTTATTAATCATGTGAGTTTCTCATTCATTTGTATTTAAAATATTTATTCCTAGCCTTTACTAATATTTTTTGTTTTTTCTATGCATCCCTTGGCCTTGTTGATCTCTTATGTTTTTAATATTTTTCCCTTGGGTTCCCCAATTCCTTTGGTTTATAATATTAAAGCCTTGGGTTTATTAGTACTTTTGGTTTATAATATTAATAATCCCTTGTGTTTATTAATTAGTTGATTTTAAAATATTGATTCTTATGGTTTATTAATTTCTTAGGTTTTTTAGTTTAAAATATTTATTCTTTGGGTTTGTTACTCTCTTGTGTTTTTAATATTGATCGCTTGGCCTTGTTAATCCCTTAAGTTTTTAATAATTTTCCCTTGGGTTCACTAGTTTCTTTGGTTTATAATATTAAACCCTTGGGTTTATTATTTCTTTTGGTTTCTATTATTAATAATCCCTTGGGTTTATTAATCTCTTGAGTTTAAAATATTAAATACTATGGTTTATTAAATTCTTAGGTTTTGGGTTTAAACTATTAATTATTAGGTATATTAATCTCTTGGGTTTAAAATATTAATTCTTAGGGTTTATTATTTTCTTGGTTTATAATGATAATATTTATCCCTTAGGTTTATAACATTTTTCCATTGGGTTTACTAATTTTTTGGTTTATAATATTAAATTCTTGTGTTTATTTGTTCCTTACCTTTATAATTTTAATAATTTCTTTGGTTTATAATATTACTTATTTTGGTTTACAACATTAATAATCCGTTGAGTTTATTAATCTCTTGAGTTTAAAATATTTGTTACACCATTTTTTGGTCATCTAACCTATTATTATTAGATGGACCCAAGTACACCATGTAAGACCAATTTTACCCTAAGTAAAATTGCTTTCACTATGAAAATAACCTAGAAAACCACCTTTATTAAGTTTTTTATGGTCTAAACAGAAAACACCATGAGGAAATATTAAATAAATCTACATTTGTTTGATTTTCCTCAAGGAATAATTAGTTAAACAACAGTTTAATTAATATTCCTAGTTATATTTAACCCAAAAACAAGGAAATTAATTAGATAAATCACTATTTATCTTATAATTTCTAAGAATAATTATTTAAACCTTATTTAAATAATATTATTTGTTAAATATGACTAAATCACCTATAAATAATTAAATAAATCATTATTTATTTGATTATTACTCAACCACATCATTAAAATGACAAATACATCATTTATTTATTTATTATTTACAAATAAAGGGATTTGACCCAAGTCAAATTCCTTTTCCCTGCAACAAATATAATAAAATATTCCATAAAAGTTGGATCTTGATTTGGTTAATAATATTTTAACTATGCACCAATATCTAGACTAACTCAATATTTTGTTATAAATAGAAGGGTTTTTCCATTCATTTACCACCTTTTGTTGACTAAAGATCACTCTGGATCTATACTTTTGGTCTGACTTTGATCCACCATCATAGTCATATTTTGCTACCATTTTTGTCTGGGTTTTCTACACCATCAAGAGAGGAAATTTAGATCTGAAGTGCTGAGGACTTACAAGAACCCATCCCATTGAGGAGAACTGGTAACACCCTTCTGTGTTTTCCTCCCAGGTTCCATTAATACAAAATTCATTCAACATATTCTTGTTTTGTCTATTGGATGCATGGATTAAATCTTGTTTTTCTACTGCTTAATGTCTTTTGATGCATAGATCTAGATTTTTACAAAATTCATCTTGATCACCTAACTACAGATCTGAGGATATTAGAAGCCATATTTTTTTTTAGGGTTGTTTGTTATGCATAGCTAAAGTGGTTTTTTTTCATATGCTTGGAACTAAGATTCATACTAACAATTGGCGACTCCACACAAATTTACGATTACGACCGGTGTCGTTTTTCTAATCCTTGCATATCCAGCTACTTCAAACCTTAGGATTTCTCTTCAGCCTCTTGTTTTTGCTTTTCTTGATGTTGTTTTTAACCTATAAAACCCTAAACAGTAAAAATTCTAACTTTCGTGTGTTTTTGGACCTATTGCGTAGGTGATAGACATCAATCGCAGCTAAGACGACACTTCTTTCTGAAATTTGCTGCCGAGAGTGCCGAAAGTGAAGGTCACACTTTTTGGCCCTAAACCTACGACCTAGAGCTTCAGGAGGCACTTTTCAGCCCAAAAATTGCAACCTCTACTGAAAACAGGTCAGAAACTGCGACCTGGATTTTTTGTGGGAGTTTTTCTGAAAGTTTTCTGGGTTTGTCTGAGCCTCTGTTCAAGGTTGACTGACCTCCGTCTCCACCCATTTTTGACCTGTACTTGTTTTTTTTTTCTCAACTAAGTGGGAACCTAGCCCCCTAGGGCTTCAGTACCCTCCACTTTTTGTGGAAGAGTTTTAGCTGCTGCAGGTTGTCTGAAATTTTCAGAGCGTTTAGCCATTTTTCAGATCTTATACCTCACCTTCATATCCGCTTCATATTGGCTTTTTATCCATCCAAATCACCTCATTTAGCTTTTTTTTGGTTTCTGTATAGGGTTCACTCTGTTTCCCTCCAGGAGATATCCTTTCTCCACCTCATTTACAGCAATTTTTCCTTTGATTTGTTGTTGTTTTCTGCACCACTTTCCAGCAGATTTGACCTTTAGATCCCTTTCCCTCCTGACCTTAGGTATTTTGGCTATTTCAGTGTGTTTTTATTAGTTTTCTACCTGCCCACAGACTACTTGTTGAGAGGCCCGCCTCCTTGGGTTTAGATTATTGCATTATTAGTTGTTTATTTTTTGTTTTTGCAGGCTTATATACTGTTATTTGAAGGTTTATTTGCAGCTATATAGCACACCTTTTCTTTTTCTCTACAAACATCTGGGTTTAAAAATTAAAATTTACACACTTCACACACACACCCTAAGTGAAAAAGGGCTTGGTTAACACCGCCAAAAAAAGACTCTAAAAACATTGAAATCAATTGATCCTGCACCTCTCTGCCCTTGTTTCGACATTGTAATCAGTTGATCCTGCACCTCCCTGACCTTTTCGATCTCTTTTTTCTTTGTGTCATGTTTGTGTCATCATCATTGCACCACCAAGGTGTTTATCCTGGAGACTTCTTGGCCTTTATCCTCAGTTTCTGGTAGGAGGACTTACTCCTTCACGTAGGATTCGCGTTAGTCCTCTACCGAGTCCACACTCTGACTCTTCTTCTGGTTCATTGGGTTCTCCTTATCGTTATGCCTTTGATTCTCCCCCTGTCACCTTCACCATGTCTGGTGCAAGACCTAATGTTGGTGGTAACCCCAGACCTCATGCTGGGAATACCACTAGTGGGACCGCAACAGACACTACCCCGGCTTCGCCCTTGCTCCCCTTCATGGCAGGCCTCAGCCTTCTCGATTTTGACCAGTTGATAAACAACCCTATACACCATGATGTTGCTTGGCCTGCTATGCTAGCCAAGCTCCCTTCTAACATCCCCAAGTTTTAATGTCTTGCTAGTGAAGATCCTACAAATCATGTTTGATCTTTCCACATGTGGTGTTCGTCTAACTCTATTACCGATGACTCTATCCGTCTTCGATTGTTCCAATGTACACTTACTGGTGAAGCTTCTAAGTGGTATGTTTATCAAGCCCCTTCCTCTCGAACCAACTTTGCGACTTTTGCCCAGGATTTTCTGTCTTACTTCCAGCTTCCCCTTCGTTATGACAATGGTACCAAACTCTTGACTTCTTTCCGTCAATCATTTTGCGACCCGCCTATCCGACCATGTCTAGGAATGGCAGAGAAGAAAGAGCCTATGTCGAGCCCCTACCTTTGAAGACCATGTCTACATGGACTAGTTCCTTAAATCTCTCTTGCCACCTATCGGGAAAAATGTCACATCGCACTTTCCTAAAACCGAAGAAGTCACTCTCCAAATTGTGTTAAAGTATGACCTGATCTATGCTCAATCAGGTCATGTTTATACCATTCTACCTGATCTTCCCAGACCTGGTGGTGCCAACGCACCGAGGGCATCTCATGCCGCCGACAGTATCGTTGGAGCTCTCTCTCATCCATATGCTCTACCTCCCATGGACTATGGTTTTCCTTAGGGGGGCCCAGCACCTCTTGCAATTTCCCCCCTCCAGGTAGCATGTATCCAGGATACGGCATGCCTCCTCCTTTTTCCCAACCTCCTATTTACCACACTGTTACCCAACCTCCTTATTATACGTATCCACAGCCTGGTGCTCCAGCTCCTCCATCATTAGCACCTCTTCCTCCCTTGCCTTCTCAACCCCTGCAACAGCAGCCACTACCCCCTCAGGAGCAAGTGTACACATAGCAGGGTTCGACTAATCTTCCTCCTTCCAAAAAGAAGAGGAAAGGCACTCAAAATCAATCTACCTCTGGTAATCCTGGAACTAATCAAGGTAATTCTCCTAACACTACGAACCAGCAACAGGGCACTCAGCCCAAGCAGGACAGGCTCGTTTGCACGAACAAGCCTTGTTCTTGTTGTGGTGTTTTCGGTCATTACACACATGAATGTCCTCTTTTGCCACTGATGTGGCAGATGTTGGAGTCTCAAGCAACATTTAGAGGATAGCAAGCCTCCCCTTCCATCTGTCCTAGTGCTGCACCTAGTCAGTCGGTTGTGCTTACTAATTCTTTCTCTCAGCAAGGATTTGTGGCTACCCAACCACCTGAAGGTCAGGCGACCACTCAACCTCTTTCATCTGGTACCCCTGATTACCAGATCCTCATAATGAACTCTGACCAACCTGTTATTGTTGACCTCAACCTTTAAACTCAGTTCCGTCAGTACACTAAGCCTCCTGCTATGTCCCCAAGCCACCTCCTTCAATTTCTATAGAGCCTCTTTCAACACCTAATGGTTCCTTAAAGATCCCTCAGCCTAAGGTGGAGGTTCATACCAAGATCCGTAAGGGACCACTATGCCGAAATGCTACTTCTAGCAAAGCTGCCCATTCGTATAGTATAGTAGATGATTTGGTACAATCCCCTGCTTCCATCTCAATGTTGGAACTCCTCTAGTCATTCCCTTCACAACGAAAAGCTCTACTATCTACCATGGGTGTTGTAGATCCTGCCGATGATCACTTGATCATATTCGATGCTAACCAGTCAAAACATCCTCCTCTTCCTGCTTTCGTCGCCTTCCAAATCCCAGTCAAAATCCGGAACGCCAACGTTTCCCAGTGTATCATTGATGAGGGAGCATCCACCTATGTGAGGTCCTCTTCAGCTTGGAAGCAACTCGGATCACCTGAGTTGGCTCCTTCCATGATCACACTCCGAGTGTGGGATGGCTACGCCTTCCATCCCATTGGCCTATTCCGCAAGTTTCCTATTACTCTTGTGGGAAAGATTGTTTGCGTTGACGTAGAATTCATTGATTTCCTTTTAGATTACAACGTTCTATTGGGTTGTAGCTACACCTATGTAATGTCTATTGTCCCATCTGCGGTTCATCACAAGATGTCCTTCCCTCATAATGGAAAGATAGTCACCATCGACCAGTTGACATATTACAAACCAAAGTCTCAAACCTCCCCTGAGTCCATCATCTCTTCAGTGGCCAATAAGAAAACCGTCGATCCTTTGACCAGTGTCTCACCTGGAGTCTACAAAGATTCCTATCTACTTGGTACATTCCCTGGTCTCCCTCCTCCTATCTCAGATCCCAACTTATCGAATGTTTGCATGATGCAATTGTCTCGGGCCGCCCTCAAGCAGCACGCTTCGACTAGTCAACAGCCTCCTCGCTCTCCGCAGCCTGCTCCTAGTCCTTCGATTCAACCTTCTGGACCTCCTCCTCCTGGCCCTTCACCTTTAACTGGTATCCATGAGCCTCTTTATCCTCCTGGAACGGTTCCTCCAGGACTTAACCATCTTGGAGACGTCCTGCCTGGCCATTACCCCTCTAGTTAGATACCGTTCCTAGCTCCTCCTCCTAGACTCTACACGACACCTGTTATGGCTACCCTCTCTCTTCCTAACCTGACCCTGGGGATTCCCATCTAGTACCATAATCCCCCAACCGCTACCCCGCCTCTTCAACCCAAACCTTATCTTGCTTTGACCTTGGTTCAACCGGTCTTTATGACTTCTCTTGCTATTATAGTGCCTCAGCCACCTCAATAGGAACCACCTTCTATTGCGACCGCTTCGGGTAAGAAGGGCAAAGATCACAAGAGGGCCTCAAAGGACAAGGTTTCCCCGACTGACCCTACACCTCCTTCACCTCCAAAGCCTTGTGCTTTGTGTGATGTCGTCGGTCACACCACCCATACGTGTCCCAATTTGCCCCGCATCAATCCCATGGTTAAAGTTGCATTCCCTAAGTCTACAGTCCCTGAAGCCCCTGCTTCTTCCTTGACTGCAGCCAAGAACACTAAGTCTATTCACACCAACCAACCTTATGCTTTGTATGATCTCCATGGCCATGACACTCATCATTGTCCCCGCCTTACACATTACCCCCCTCTTTAGAGGTAGTTCGGGAGTACGAGATTAAGCAGAACCAATCTGCCTCTCCTGTACTTGCGCAGTATGCTACAGACCAGACTAAGGATTTACCCACTCCCATTGACATTCCCCCTCCTGATGTTGAGATGACGGAGCCTGCGGCCACCATCCTCTACCTATCATCATCCATGAGAACCTCGGTGGAAGCTCTTGTTAGCCACCTATAATATTTTTTCAAAGCAAACAGGTGGCTAAATATGTTTATAAGCCTTCAAGAGAAACATTTCCTTTGTAAATATATCATTCTTGAAGCCTCCATGTGTTTTCTATCCATCAGAATTATATTCACTACTGTTTCCATCATGGAACCCTGTTGTTTATAAAAGAAATTATTTTCAAAGGCCTCCATCTTCCCCATTGTCCCTCATTCATACTTCATTTTCCTTCATTACCTTCATAAATTCCCTTTGATAAGGTTTAAAACCTCTTTTTAAACCTTATTGGACCCCCGAAAACCCTTCAAAAACCTTTATTTTGGCCTTAAAACCTTCATTTTTCTATAAAGGCCTTAAGCCCCTTTCGGCCTTAAGCCCCAACCCCTTTTCCACACATGACCCGTGCTATGACCACGCGCAAAGCGCTCATCACATCGCAAATATTCATCACATCGAAAAACACATTTTAATTGTTTTACATGGTTATTTGTTTCCTGCCGATGTGATCTCGCGATCAATTCTCCACCATTGATCTGATCTACTATGCCCAGATCTAACGGCCCATATTGCTCCCCATTCCAAAACCCACCATTCCTCCTTTTTCTTCATCGTTAAATCTCCCCCGTCGATCTAGTTTTCAAATCAACGGCTCTCGCTCCATCGCAAATCGGCAATCGCATTTTTCCCTTTTGTCCTTTCTTTTCCCTCCTCCAATGCCGATCCCTCGATTTAATCTCAGCCGTCGAATCCACAAGAACCGATGGCTAAGATTCAATCGTACTCCGCTCATGAGCCCATCACTCGCACCCACCGATTTGATCTAGACCGTTGAATCCACAAGAACCAATGGCCAAGATCTCATCGTGCTTCGCTCGCAGCCCCCCGTCATTGCATTCGCTGATTTGATCTGGACTGTTGAATCCACAAGAACCAACAGCCAGGATTCGATCACACTCCACTCATAGGCCCTCCGTCATTACACCCTTCGATCAATCCTGACTGTTGATCTCCCCTCTAATCCAACGGCCAACACTTAATCGCACATTGCAAACTCAAAGACCCTGGTGCTTTGGCCTCTTTCCTTTTCTTCGATGCGATTTAATCCTAGTCATTCATCCCACCAAATCTGACGGTTCGCGCTTCATCGCTTCACGCTCGTCCCTCACATAATCCTCCACCATCCCGACCTCCGATTAAATCTCCACTGTTGATCAAGTTTGATCCAACGGTCCACATTACTTCCGGTCTTCAAACCCCACCCTTCTCATTCTCCCCCATCAACAGATCTTGACCGTTGATCCTCACAATCCGACGGCTCACATTGACCTCAGCAATGGACCCCGCCCCCTTTTTCCCGTGCATCTAACCTTATGTCGCGTTTCTCCCGCGCCGTTAGATTTCTCCGCTGATGATCCAACTGTTGAAAATGCATATCGCGAAATTTTTGCACCAGAGAGTTAATGTTTCAACTTTACGCGATAAAGGTGGTTTTGAGAATCCACGTGGTGATCGCTGAGTGGAATCGTGTTCCAAAATTGAAAACCTCCTTCCCCACATTTCGCCACATGAAAACCATTCCGGTTTTCCGCCTTACCCCCCTCCACAATGTAACTCCTGATTTAATCTCAACCGTCGATCTCTGAGATCGGACGGTCCTAACTTAATTTCACCTCCATTTGTTTTCCCACCATGTAACCTCCCAAATGACTCCATCAAAATATCTTGACCGTTGATTGTTCTAATCTAACGGCCCTAATCTAATCTCACCTCCATCCATTTTTCATCCATCTAACCTTCTAAATGACTTCATTGATAGATCTACACCATCGATTATTCTAATATGACGGTCCACATTCATCCTCGCACCAGACTCCCATCATACCTCTTTTTCTCCTTCCACCATGATTTTAGTCACATTTTCGCTGAATCCACCGTTTTCCACCACTTCTCCTCCATCCCCACAAGCCTCTGAAGCATTCCTCCCTCACTCCCCCTAGTTTTTATAACGTGTTTCTCATTTTTTGCAGGTTTCAAAAGTGGTGAATTCATACTATTTTCACAGTCACAGTCATGGTGAAAGACCATCGCAGAGCCAAGATCGCAAAGAAGTAAATATCTGAGAAAGGTTAAATGCATAATATTGAAGATGAAGAAGCCTAATCCACAGTCAGCACAGATTTAATACAAATCATTGATTGCAGCAGCGCAGAGGATATATCAGCAGAATATTCCTTTTACTAAAGAAAGGACCAAATTCCTACTACCCATTCTCTATTCTTCATTGAAACCAGAACAGCTACTATTCTGACAAAGGAGTCCTAAAAATTGTGAGTGCATTAGTTACAAAGCATGGAAGACTGGAAAGAAAAATCTCTGCATTTCTTGTCTCAGAGTACAAACAGAGTACTACAGTTAGGAAAGTGCTCCAAGAACATACCCTTGGAGTTATTATCAATCTGAATAAGACCCCTAATTCATCCAAAGGGTATTGAAAGTTAATGTAAAGATACTAAAATAGAATGGGCTTCCAAAGACACTTCTCCCTTTGTTTTAATGAATCATTTAAGCTCTATCTACCACTACTATCACTCTTTCACCTATAAGAACTCATAAGAGATACATTGTAAATGTTATTTGGTTGGTTGGATATTGTAAAAACACTGACTGTGAGTTTTTTTTACTAAGTTAGAGTTCTGTGGGTAGTAGTTGTAAATAGGCTGGGAGATGATTTCTGGATGATATCAAGCTATTGGACAAGGATGTATGTGACTGGTTTTTCTCTTCTAATATGACAAGCATGTTCATTGGATCCTGATCTAAATCAGTGGTGATGTGTTCTACCTTTGTTATTGTTTTCCCTCTGTTACACATCATGTTTCATTTTCTCTGATAAGAATCAATAATTTTAGCTTAGGATATACTACTACAAGTACGCTAATGCTTCCTGCACTTTCTTATCTTTATGTTTTCTGCTATTTGTATATCTAAGAAAAAATTCAATATAATTTAACTAGTATAGAAGTTGGTTTTTTCCATGCTTACTGATGTATGAATTTAGAGTTTGTTATTGGATGTTCTTGTTTGGTTTCAGCTGAAAGAATTAGGAAGCAGGGAGATTTAGAGTTAGCCCTATCCCCAGTTTCCCTTTCCAACAGTTAGCCTTTCGAAGATCCCTTTGGGTTGAATGTCAAAAGAAGAGAAGGTTAAAATTCTTTCTCTGATCTTAGATTTCACTCTATGTTAAACTTAAATGTTTTATATTGTCTGAAAGTAGTCAGGAGGACTATTGGATTGTTGTCTTCGGAGTTAGCCTCATTAAGAGTTTGGATCATAGAGGTTAAGGCATGCCCTGTCCCTAGACCTACTCCGAAATGGTCACCTTGGAAGGTTTTCCTTGTCATTCCGATTCATCTCCTTATTGTTTCATCCCACACTATCATCTTAAGAGATCCTCTGTTTTAGATGACTAGCCCTTTGAAAGCCTTGGATATTTGAATTGCAAGTAAAACCTTTTATGACCCCATTGCCCAATGGTCTTGTGTTCTCTTTTAATTATCTCCCCATTTCCAAAAATCCTTCTCTTCTCATTCCTTTACCTTACATTTAACCCTTCTTTCATGTTTCCCAACCAAACAAACAAATCAAAAAACCCTTATGCCCTATAACTAGCCTAACACATTCAATTGAACATCAAAGATATATTATTCTTTTCTTTGATAGAGATATCCCTCTCTGGATCCAGGAGGGCTAGATCCTAAGGTCCCAAAGTGGTTTGATGTTTTCTTGTCATTTGGTATTGCCAAATCTACAAAATCATAGGAACCACAACATAATGGCGACTCCGCTAGGGAACCAGTTTCATCACAACATCATCTATACTAAAATAAACACATAGGATTAAGCTTCTTGGTTTAAGGATAATCTGCCTCTTAAAGATTATTCTACTTAACATACTGGCTTCAAGAACAATCCATACCAGAGCTTATCCTGATACAAATCCTCTTGAAATAGTTGACAATCCAGAGAGAATTCTTAGGAAGTCTTTCACATCTAGGGTTCCAACTATTGTTAGACCCATTCATAAAGCTAACTCAACACTTAAAAACCTTGCATCTCTATCAGATATTCAATTTGACTTAGATTTACCAAGTAATTTGCCAAGAACTAAGTCATTAAATGGTATAGATCAGACAGAATTTGAGCCTACAAGTTCACCACCGCATAGTGGTCAACTTATTAGTGACAGAGAAACCCCTCCATCAATAGCTCCTGACATCCACCTTATTCATAACTTGGGTCTCTCTCATCCTAAATCTACTGAACAGTTTTTTGCTGGTCCAAGAAGTTCTGCCATCCATATACCTGCTGCTCAAGCTAATCCTTTGCCTCCACAAAACACTATCATGGCAGCATGGTATGCTCCCCTAGTGTTGCCACAGCCTCTGGCTCCTTTATCCAATCACTATCAGTCTAAAATTCCCCATTTCACTGGAAAAGAATCTACCGCAACTCAACACCATGTAGATAGGATGGAAGATGCTTTTGATTATATGGAAATAGAAGATGAGACCATTAAGATGAGAATATTTGCTCAAATTTTAGGAGGAGAAGTAAAAAAGTGGTTTAAGGGCTTAACTCCTAATAGCATCAATGACCTTCCCTCTTTACATCAAGATTTCATAAACAAGTGGGAAATCAAAAGCAACCCTCTAAAAATATTAGCAGAGTATAAAAATTTCAAAAGAAACTAGGGGGAGAGTGTTCACGATTACTCCACCAGTTTTAGCAGTGTCTACAACGCTCTTCCACCCTACATGAAACCTTGCCAAGGAATGGCCTTAGTGAAATATCCTGATGGTTTCGATGCTGACATGGCCTATCAACTAAGGGAGAGAGACTATACAACTCTAGAAGATATTAAGAAGGGAGCTGTGAGTGTAGAAGCAAACTTAATTGAAAAAAGAGCTAGGATGAGGGCTGAAAAGAAAGTAACCTATAGGGAGGACACCACAGCATCTACATATGATCCCAAATTTGATAATATAGCCAAAAGCATGGAGAGGCTAGAAATAATGATGGAGAAAATGGTTGTCCAAGCCAATAATCAGAATAGAAATCAGTCTCAAAACCAGAACCAAAACTTTAGGAGAAACACCCCTCCCAATAGACAAAGGGATTATGACCAAAAAATCATACCTCCATTCCAAGAGAATTTTCTTGATGAGGATGAGGGAATAATAGAAGAATCAGAGGGAACTATTATAAACATGGTGGGAGTGGATAACCAAGATCACACCTTTTTCACAGAAGATAACTAGACCTCATACACACATTGGGATGAGGAAGGGTTAGAATCCGAAGACTATAGGTTAGGATTCAAGAATGCCATCATGCCAGTCCGAGAAAAATATGATCTCAGAAGCAAAGAGAACATAGATACTCCCAAACAAAAAACCTCTGAAATCACTATTAAGAAAAGACCTGAAAAGACTCCTAAAGGGACTGTTGAAAGCAACAAAACAACAGCTAAGAGTTCTAGCAAAAACAAGGACAAAGACATCCAAGCCATTGATAAACCAAGTCAAGAAACTAGCAGCACTAGCATTGCAGCTAATGCTCCTGAAAAAACAGTCTCAACCAATGTACAAAGTGAAAATCAGCAAGTTGATTTTGCCAACAAAACAGTGACTAACAAAACAAAATTGAACCTTTCAAAGAGTCAGTCTCCTTTCAATCTGGAAAGTGAAATTTCCAAAATCAAAATTTATGTCCCTCTCACTGAGTTGGCCACCCAAGATGCGTATAAATGTCAAATATTGAAAGCTTTAAACTTAGGAGAAAACAGTGACTCCGTCAACTTAAATGATGATCAACTAGCTCTCTTGTTTGGCCCAAAAATTGAAGGAAAATTTCAGGAAGGAGTAGTGCCTCCTTTCTATGTCAGTCTAAATATCCATGACAAAATCCTACATAATGCTATGCATGACTCAAGGGCTTCACATAACCTCATGCCAAAAGTAATCATGGAAAAATTAGGCTTAGAGATAGCCAGACCATATAAGGATTTATATTCTTTTTACTCTAGCAGAGTGAAGTGTTTGGGCCTGATCAAAGATCTCTATGTAAATTTGACCCAAATCCTAGCCAAATGCATGGTAATGGATGTTATAGTGGCTAATGTACCTCCTAAGTATGGCATGTTGCTGTCAAGTTCATGGGGTGCCAAGCTACAGGGTACAATGCAAATGGACATGACATATACCACTATCCCTGTTTTCAGCCAGTCTAGAAGACTATATAGAGAATCACACATGAAATTTATGGTTAGCAATCCAGAGAAACTAGAAAATTCTCCTCTTTACTCTGTCCATACAGACCTAGACTCTTTAATCCTTTACAATGATGAGTTTACAGATGAGCAAGATCTAGAGAATCTAAATTCAAACAGCAGAGTAGAGGCCACAAATCTAAACATAATGGCAGCTCTATATGTAGAGGAAAACAAGGGAGAAATTTTTGAACAATCTGCAGAGTTAGAAAATCAGAACCAAGACTGTAGAGAGCAGATTACCCATTAGTCTGCTAACCTCAACAAACAAGAAGATATTAAGGAGGAAATTAATAACAAATCTATAAACAATCCTTTATGGAGCATGAGCTTTGATGGGTCATGCACTAAAAGGAATGCAGGAGTTGGGGTATGGTTGTACAATATTGAAAACAACTATGCTGAGAGTCATGCCTTCAACTAAATTTCAAATGCACAAACAACATAGCATAATATGAAGCTCTCCTCTTAGGGCTGCATCTGTTGAAAAAACTAGGAGCTAAGAGGATAGTTGTTCATGGACACTCATAACTGGTCATCAAACAGATAAATGGAGAGTACACTACCAAACATCCTAGACTAAGGGCATATAGAAATGATGCCATGGATCTTTTGAAAACATGTGTAGAATATGAGATTGTGTTTGTCCCTAGAAGTCAAAACATACTTCAAAATGGATTGGCCTGTGCTGCTAGTTCATATCAGAGACCACTTAGTGACAAACAGATCATTTTCAAACAAAATACAGACCAGCAGTACTAGAAAATGAAAATATTGGCAGGTCTTTGAAGGTGACAAACAGATAGAGGATTTCTTGCTTTGCAGGAATGAGTTTGAATTACCTGATTCAGACTCTAAGTCCGATGAAAATTGTCTGGATAAAGAACCCCCTAATGAAGATAAACCATCCCCTATAGCAGAAATAAACATGCTGACCAAAGAGTTTGGAAACCAAATAGAGGAATACATGAAAACAGATAAAGAAGACATAGAGGTACTACAGTCCAAAGAAAAAAGCATACCCAGAGGGCTGGCCCCTCTAGAAGACCTCTTTGATTTCAATGATGTGGCAAAGAAGCCCACTATAGAACCCACTGAATCTGATGTTGAAGAATGAAATATAGGCAGCAAAGACAAGCCTAAGATGATTAAATTATCTAAAACTTTTCCAGCACATATCAAACAGAAATACATTGATTTATTTAAAGAGTTTTTTTATGTTTTTTCTTGGAGCTATGAGGATTTGAAAGCCTATGACACAAAGATCATCCAGCATAAGATTCCATTGAAAGAAAACCAGAAACCTTTTAGGCAAAAGCTGCGCAGAATAAACCTTGTATAGTTACCCCTAGTAGAAAAATAAATCAAGAAAATGTATGAGGCTGGAATCATAGTCTCTGTGAGGTTTTCAGATTGGGTATCTAACCTTGTGGCTATGAGGAAAAAGATAGGAGAAATTAGGTCGTGTATTGATTTCAGAAACTTAAATAGAGCCTCCTTAAAAGACAATTACCCTTTACCCAAAATGGAACACATCCTACAAAGGGTAGTTGGTTCTAAGAGGATTTCCCTGCTAGATGGCTTTTCAGGATATAACCAGGTCCTAGTGCTCCCAGAGGATCAACTTAAAAAAACCTTCACCACTCCTTGGGGCACTTTCATGTATGTGAAAATTCCTTTTGGATTAATGAATGCTAGTTCCACCTTTCAAATAGCCATGGACATTGCATTCTCAGAAGAAATAGGTCACTTCATTGTAATTTACCTTGATGACATTACATTTTATTCCAAAACTGATGAAGAACACCTTAAACATTTGAGAAAGGTATTTGAGAAGTGTATAAGGTTTGGGCTATCTTTAAATCCCAAAAAGACAGTGTTTGGTCTCTAAGAAGGTAAACTTCTTGGTCATATTATATCTGAAAAGGGAATTAAGATAGACCCAAAAAGAGTTAAGGGAATATTGCAGATTAGCCACCTAAGAAACATCAAAGAGTTGTAGTCCTTTATTGGGAAGATTAATTTCTTCAGGAGGTTTATACCCAACCTAGCAGAACTCTTTAGAAACATGAAAAACATGGTGAAGAAAGAGGTGGGAGTTAAGTGGAATCTAGAAGCCAAGAAGTCTTTTGAATTGGTAAAACATGCACTCACCCGAGCACCAGTTCTCATCAGCCCAAATTTTACGAAATATTTCCTTATATTCTCATTTGCATCAGAACACACTATGGCTGTTGTCCTATTGCAGAAAAATCCAAAGGGACAAGAGCAGCCAATTGCATTTTTCAGCAAGGCATTAAGAGATGCACCTCTGAAATATAGTATCATGGAAAAACAGGCTTATGCTTTGGTAAAAGCCTTGAAATACTTCAGGGTGTATAGTTTAAATTCCCAAATTATTTCCTTTGTGCCTAATATAGTGGTAAAAGACATTTTATCACAAGATCCAGATGGTAAAAGAGGCAAGTGGATTATTGTGATACTAGAGTATGATTTGGAGATCAAACCCACTAAACTCATCAAGGGTCAAGGCTTAGCACAATTAATGGTTGAATCTAACTTACAAGCCCTTGACATAAATATAGTAGATGAATTGGATGAACATGAAGGATTACCAGCTCCAACTTTTGAGGAACAATTCCAAAAATCACCTTGGTATGCTGATATTTTGTATGTGCTTACCAATCTCAATGCCCCTCCTGATTTATCTAAGACAAAGGCAAGGTTTTTAAATTTGAAAGCTAGAAATTATTGCATTTTAAATTAATGTTTATATTGGAAAAATGCCAATGGTTTATTTCTTAAATTTTTTCCTGAAGTTGATGCAGAGAGGATCAAGCGTGAGTTTCATGAAGGAGAGTGTGGAGGCCATCTCTACTAGAAAGCCACTGCCAATAAGATCGTTAGAGCTGGATATTACTGGCCCACCCTCTTCCAAGATGTCCACAAAATGATAGTTGCCTGCCACAAATGAAAAATATTTGAGGGAAAAAGAAAACTTCTTCCTTTACCTTTACAACCAATCACTGTTGAAGTTCCTTTTCAATAGTGGGGCCTAGACTTCATAGGGGAAATCCATCCTGTTTCATCTGCCCAACATAGATGGATACTCACAGCTACTGACTATTTCACCAAATGGATAGAGGTCATCCCTTCTAGGAATTCCATAGACTCAGTTATCATAAAATTCCTTGAAGACCACATCCTATCTAGATTTGGCTGCCCTACGAAAATTATCACTAACAATGCTAATGCATTTGGTTCCAAAAAGATGATTGACTTTTGCCACAGGTATCAGATTTTGCTTGGTCATTCTACTGCTTATTACCCTCAAGATAATGGGCTGGTAGAATCATCAAATAAGAGTTTTGTGACCATCATAAAGAATTTTCTTGAAGAAAATAAGAAATCATGGCATAATAAGTTAGTGCACGCTTTATGGGCAGATAGATTGACAACAAAGAAACCCATTGGAATGTCTCCCTATTAGCTAGTTTATGGAGCAGATGCAGTATTCCCCACAAGTTTGGGAGTACCAGTGATAAAATTGGCCCAAAAAATACAGTCAGAGGAAAATAGCATGGTAAGGAGGATCAATTAGACCATACATCTCCAGCAAACAAGGGAAGAAGTCTACAACAGAGCTCAGAAAGTGTAAGAGAACATCAAAAGGTTGTTTGATAAAAGAAAAAAGGCCTGTGATTTCAAAATTGGGGACAAGGTACTCAAATGGGACTCTAGGAGAGAGGATAAGGGTAAGCATGGCAAGTTTGACAGTTTATGGCAAGGCCCTTACATAATTCAATCTGCCATTGGTCCCAATGCATTTTTTCTGCAAGAATTGGATGGTACAGATCTGTTTGGGGGTCCTATCAATGGCAGGATGCTCAAGCATTATTACTGCTGAAGTTCAAATTAAATTTTTCACTTCCATTGTAAATACCATTTCTTTTTTTTTTTTGGAAAAAGAAAAATAAAAAAATATATAAGAAGAAAGGTTCAGAAAAGCTCAAATCTTGAACCTATGAAGTTCCAAAAGAATGGCTCAAATCAAATCGAAACCTGAGCTAGGGAAAGTGAAAGGCTAGTTCTAACATCCTCAAAACCTGAACCAACAAAGAAAGGAAGAAGAAACAACTCTAACAAGATTAAAACCAAAGCTAGAATGAAGAAAGAAAGGTGACTCTAAATAGATCAAAATCTGAGTCACAAGAAGAAGGAAGGATGCTCTTAATTTTCAGAATTTCAAGCCTTCACAATTTTGTTTCAATTTTCTGCAAAAGTTTCAGTTTTATGTGCAACTTGTCTTTATGCCATGGACCCATAGAAAATTAGACAGTCTAATCCTGGTTTTTCTGTATTTAAATTTCTGTTTTAGAATATAGATAATGAAAATTTGTTAGACAATTTAATCCTGGCAGATATTAGTTTAGGTAGAGAAGCTATGAGTCCAATTGTTTAATCTGGTCTCATGGAGAAATAAGGGTAGTAGTAGATAGGTTTATTTTCCTGTTTGCAAAATAATGAAGAAGGTCTGCAATTCTAAATGCACCTTGAAGGAAAAAGGGTAGGATAGTAGGATGGGTAGGTAGATTGTTTGGGGAAGTATTGCTGCTGATATAATATCCATCATATTTGTAACAGTTGATCATAGAAGACAAAAATGGTCAAGTACCAGGCATCTGGCCTACTTCAAAAGATTATTTCTGAGATTCTTGAAATCTTCAAGAAGATGTGATCCCCATGTGGAGCCACTGTTAGCCACCTATAATATTTTTTCAAACAAACAGGTGGCTAAATATGTTTATGAGCCTTCAACAGAAACATTTCCTTTGTAAATCTATCATTCTTGAAGCCTCCATGTGTTTTCTATCCATCAGAATTATCTTCACTGTTGTTTCCATCAAGGAACCCTGTTGTTTATAAAAGAAATTTTTTTCAAAGGCCTCCGTCTTCCCCATTTTCCCTCATTCATACTTCATTTTCCTTCATTCCCTTCATAAATTCCCTTTGATAAGGTTTAAAACCTCTTTTTTAACCTTATCGGACCCCCGAAAGCCCTTCAAAAACCTTTATTTTGGCCTAAAAACCTTCATTTTTCTATAAAGGCCTTAAGCCCCTTTCAGCCTTAAGCCCCAGCCCCTTTTCCAAACATGACCCGCGCTGTGACCGGGCGCTAAGCGCTCATCACATCGCAAATATTCATCGCATCGGAAAACACATTTTACTTGTTTTACATGGTTATTTGTTTTCCGCCGATGCGATCTCGCAATAAATTCTCCACCATTGATATGATCTGCTATGCCCAGATCTAATGACCCATATTTACCCCATTCCAAAACCTACCATTCCTCCTTTTTCTTCATTTTTAAATCTCCCCCGTCGATCTAGTTTTCAGATCAACGGCTCTCACTCCATCGTAAATCGGCAATCACATTTTTCCCTTTTGTACTTTCTTTTCCCTCCTTCGATGCCGATCCCCCGATTTAATCTCAGCTGTCAAATCCACAAGAACCGATGGCTAAGATTCAATCACGCTCTACTCATGAGCCCATCACCCGCTCCCGCTGATTTGATCTGGACTGTTGATCCACAAGAACCAACGTCCAAGATCTCATCGCGCTTCGCTCGTAGCCCGCCATCATCGCATTCGTCGATTTGATCTGGACTGTTGAATCCACAAGAACCAACGGCCAGGATTCAATCGCACTCCGCTCATAGGCCCTCCATCATTACACCCTCTGATCAATCCTGACCATTGATCTCCCTTCTGATCTGACGGCCAACGCTTAATCACACATCGCAAACTCAAAGACCCCAGTGCTTTGGCCTCTTTCCTTTTCTCCGATGCGACTTAATCCTAGCCGTCCATCCCACCAGATCCGATGGTTGGCACTTCATCGCATCATGCTCATCCCTCACGTAATCCTCCACCATCCCAACCTCTGATTAAATCTCCACTGTTGATCAAGTTTGATTGAACGGTCCACATTACTTCCACTCTTCAAACCCTGCCCTTCTCATTCTCCCCCATCGGCAGATCTCGACTGTCGATCCTCACAATCTGACGGCTCACATTGACCTCAGCAATGGACCTCACCCCCTTTCGCTCGTGCATCTAACCTTATGTCGCATTTCTCCCGCACCATCAGATTTCTTCGTCAATGATCCAATGGCTGAAAATGCATATCACGTAATTTTTGCACCCAAGAGTTAATGTTTGAAATTTACACGATAAAGGTGGTTTTGAGAATCCACATGGTGATCGCTGAGTGGAATCACGTTCCGAAAGTGAAAACTACCTTCCCCGTATTTCTCCGCGTGAAAACCATTCCGGTCTTCCACCTTACCCCCCTCCGCAATGTAACTCCTGATTTAATCTCAACCATCGATCTCTAAGATTGGATGGTCCTGACTTAATTTCACCTCCATTTGTTTTCCCACCATCTAACCTCTCGAATGACTCCATCAAAATATCTTGACCATTGATTGTTCTAATCTAACGGCCCTGATCTAATCTCACCTCCATCCATTTTTCATCCATCTAACCTTCTAAATGACTTCATTGATAGATCTTCTCCATCGATTATTCTAATCTGACGATCCACATTCATCCTTGCACCAGACTCCCATCAGACCTCTTTTTTGCCTTCCACCATGATTTTCGTCACATTTTCACTGCATCCACCATTTCCCACCACTACTCCTCCATCCTCACGAGCCTCTAAAGCAGTCCTCCCTCACTCCCCCTAGTATTTATAACGTGTTTCTCATTTTTTGCAGTTTTCAAAAGTGGTGAATTCACACTCTTTTCACAGTCACATTCATGGTGAAAGACCATCGCAGAGCCAACATCACAAAGAAAGAAATCTCTGAGAAAGGTTAAATGCATAATATTGAAGATTAAGAAGCCTAATCCACAGTCAGCACAGATTTAATACAAATCATTGATCGCAGCAGCGCAGAGGATATATCAGCAGAACATTACTTTTATTGAAGAAAGGACCAAATTCCTACTACCCATTCTCTATTCTTCATCGAAACCAGACTAGCTACTATTTTGAAAAAGGAGTCCTAAAAACTGTCAGTGCATTAGTTACAAAGCATGGAAGACCTGAAAGAAAAATCTCTGCATTTCTTGTCTCAGAGTACAAACAGAGTACTACAACCAGGAAAGTACTCCAAGAACATACCCTTGGAGTTATTATCAATCTGACAAAGATCCCTAATTCATCCAAAGGGTACTGAAAGTTAATGTAAATATATTAAAATAGAATGGGCTTCGAAAGACACTTCTCCCTCTATTTTAATGAATCATTTAAGCTCTATCTACCACTACTATCACTCTTTCACCTGTAAGAACTCATGAGAGATACATTGTAAATGTTGGTTGGTTGGTTGGATATTGTAAAAACACTGATTGTAAGTTGTTTTACTGAGTTAGAGTTCTGTGGGTAGTAGTTGTAAATAGGCTGGGAGATGATTTCTAAATGATATCAAGCTATTGGACAAGGATGTATGTGACTAGTTTTTCTCTTCTAATATGACAAGCATGTTCATTGGATCATGATCTAAATTAGTGGTGATGTTTTCTACCATTGTTATTGTTTTCCCTCCGTTATACATCATGTTTCATTTTCTCTGATAAGAATCAATAATTTTAGCTTAGGATATACTGCTGCAAGTACCCTAATGCTTCCTGTACTTTCTTATCTTTATGTTTTCTGCTATTTGTGTATCTAAGAACAGATTCAATATAATTTAACCAGTATAGAAGTTGGTTTTGTCCATGCTTACTGATGTATGAATTTACAGTTTGTTATTGGATGTTCTTGTTTGGTTTCAGCTGAAAGAATTAGGAAACAGGGAGATTTAGAGTTAGCCCTGTCCCCAGGTTCCCTTTCCAACAGTTAGCCTTTCGAAGATCCCTTTGGGTTGAATGTCAAAAGAAGAGAAGGTTAAAATTCTTTCTCTGATATTAGATTTCACTCTGTGTTAAACTTAAATGTTTTCTATTTTCTGAAAGTAGTCAGGAGGACTGCTAGATTGTTGTCTTCAAAGTTAGCCTAATTAGGAGTTTGGAACATAGAGGTTAAGGCATGCCCTGTCCCTAGACCTACTCCGAAATGGTCACCTTGGAAGGTTTTCCTTGTCACTCCCATTCATTTCCTTATTGTTTCATCCCACACTATCATCTTAAGAGATCCTCTGTTTTAGATGACTAGCCCTTTGAAAGCCTTGGATATTTGAATTGAAAGTAAACCCTTTTATGACCCCATTGCCCAATGGTCTTGTGTTCTCTTTGAATTATCTCCCCATTGCCAAAAATCCTTCTCTTCTCATTCCTTTACCTTACATTGAACCCTTCTTTCATGTTTCCCAACCAAACAAACAAATCAAAAAACCCTTGTGCCCTATAACTTGCCTAACACCTTGAATTGAACATCAAAGATATATTATTCTTTTCTTTGATAGAGAGATCCCTCTCTGGATCTAGGAGGGCTAGATCCTGAGATCCTAAAGTGGTTTGATGTTGTCTTGTCATTTGGTATTGCAAAATTTTCCAAATCACAGGAACCATAACAACTCCCTCTGAATCTTCCCCTGTTGTTTTGCTTGACCTCCCTTCAGCGATCACCCTAGGCTCAACATTAGTAGATCCCTTATCTTCTTGTTCTTCCATCATCCACCATGACGATTCGCATGTGAACCTTTCTTCTCATGATGATGAGTCAAGTAGCTTCACCATGTCATGTGGTATCCCTTCCTCTAGTCACTCCATCTTCTATTGTGATGATGACATCGTGGAAGCCATGTCCACCCTGACTTCATATTTCCCGCCCATAAACCGGATGAAACCATCCATGGCTATGGTGACTTTCATGGCCTGAGCACAAGCTACACCTTTGGTAGCTCCCACACTCCACCTCTCCATCAGCGTGTGAGTAGTAGACATCCTACCCAAATCACTCCCTCCTGTGGAGTGCGTTCGATTTCTACTTTGTGCTCAGGTTTCCAGCATTGTTCATCATCCTCTCATTTATTGTCTTGTGGCACCTTTCACATGGACCTCCCTTCCACACCTTATATCAGTTTTGCTGATGGTGCAAGTCGCTACTCCCGGAATCTAGCCTCGGCAGGTTGGGCCATCTTTACCCCCTTGCACTCACTTGTTCTCTCGAACGTTGTATGCATTGGTACTACTACCAATAACCAAGCCGAATATGATGTAGTGCGAGGTTTATTAGTCGACGTCCTTTTACATCACATTCTCCACCTTCATGTTCGTTTAGATTCCCTGAATCTTGTCATGCAACTAAATGGTGTCTATCATGTGCTTAATACTATCCTTTTTAGAGGATATTTACGAGTGAAGCTTTTGATGCGTGAATTTGAAATCATTACATTCAGTCATGTACCTAGAGCACAAAATCACTATGTAGATAGCATTTCAAACCATATTCTAGATTGACATTTAGCACACGCTTTTAACACAAGACAATAAAATAAAACTATCAAAACGATGCATATCCATAATATGTGTCATATAAAATGTTTTAGAGTCCATCAACTCTGATACATATGACATGCCCATAGCATATTACAAAAACTCAAAACTGGGGACACCACCTGCCCCTACACACTAATCACTATCTGGAGGATCCCAAGCCAATGGCTCTGCTCCCGCAGCTCGTAGATCATGCATCCCCTGTCCAGCCATCACCATGCACCGCATGATCCCTTGCCACTCCGAGGGTAGACCAATACATGGCTCTATGTACTAGTCCTCTAAGTCTTGCCAGCTGCGCTCTGAAACACCGGTTAGAAGCCTCTCACATCTACGACGAATGTCCTCCAGGAGGGTTGTTTCATCCTCATTTCGCTATGCCCTCGATCCACTACGTCCTACAGCTCCTGATACTGTAGGTCGTCCCATATACCCGGCCGGTTTTACCGGTGTTGTATCTGCATACCAAAAGTGGAAGAATTAGTACCATATACAATATTTTGAAACTTTACAATGCACATAAAATGATTAGAAATTTTTCACTTACCATCAGGCCCCATACTTGACGAGGAGGTAATGGCAAATATGGGTCCCAAAAATAACTCATCCCACTATAGGGATAGTCATCTATGTACAATGGCATCTAATCCAAATGTGCAAAGAACTCGGGTCGGAACACCCGTCCGACTGCCCCACCTCCTCCTATATATAGTAGTTGTCCCCACCGGCGCATCCTGGGCTCTCTTGGGCCCCCATCCTGGAGTTGTATACGAGGTCGAAGTGTTGGGATATTCTTAGAAAGAGTGAGCAAAAAACTATACCATATGCATAGTCATGGTTCAATTGCCACCTGCATAGCGACAACTATAATTTCAATGACGACAGCATCATCTGGGCCCACCCAACACACTCTCCACAAGCATCATCTACCCTCAGTGATGTGGTGGAGTGCCTGGTTACCTTGGATCTGCAGCACCACTGCGGCCATAACACGGGTCTCTAACCTCTCTAGATCCTCTATAGGTATCCGAGTCCCCTTCACTTGGAGACCTGGTCGACAATGGCACTCTACAAACTCCATGATGATCTGCCCTCACGGTAACATTGGTTGCGTATTCCCAACCATCCCCATTGGTGGAAGACTAGTCAGGAAATATATATCTTAGACTTTCAACTCGATCCGGTGCCCCTGCACTATAAAGAACTCATGGTCTGGATCCCAATAGCTGACAATTCGGGCCAATAAGGGCTTTCCAGCTCTCATCAGAGGGTTCTCTACAAACTTCAAAACCCCAAACCTGGCCAATGCACTATGGACACCCTGATCCTCCCAGATCTATGACCGTAATGTGCCTAGGTCTCTCTCTCTCCAGTTGATCCGTAATTCTTCCATATCTACACAAAACCATCATAATTGTCAGTGTATAGATAGGAAAGACTGTATCCAACCAAAAAACCCAGTTCTCAGCCAAAAATTAGCATATAAATACCCCTCCCTATCAGGTTGCACTTCTCAGGCCCAATCCTAGGACAGGTCGTATTTTTTTTCCCAAAACCTGCTACCTAGGTCATAGTTTTTTTCCCCCAAAAGTGTGACTTGGCCATGAAGAGGAGCAAGGGTTTTTTCCTAAGCTCTAGGGACCTAAACTGAACTTTCAATCCACTAAAATGAAAGAGTAGGTTTAGGCCTCTTACCTGCAACTGACAGATCTCGATTCCAACAGTTGGTTTGTCCGCTACGCTCGCCGCAAGATTTAGGGCCTTCTCTCCTCTCTACATTCACCACAGCTCCACATGCAAATGAGTGAATTTGGAGGGAAAACTCCTTATTAAAAGAGAAATCCCTGATTTTTCTTTCGCCTGCTGCGGCCAAACCGTAGCTCAGTTTGAAAAACTGTCTGTACCATTGGAAAGCTCTCACCGAGCCCTCAAATGGGTATCTGTTAGTTTTTCGTGATTTGATACTTCACTAGGACACATTTTTTCCAATAAGGGTCACTTCACCACTCCTAAAAATCAAATTTCTTCACTTGCAACACTTGTACTTGGGGGCACCACTTTTCCACCATACTTTTCCATGGTCGTGTCAATTTTCGTCATGAGTACCCATCATGTACTCATGTTTTTATGGTCCCCATTGGACTTGTTCTGTGTGGCAGCACCATCGAGTTACCCTTCTTCAGAGCATCCGAGTTGAGTCATCATTGCATTCATGGAGTCTATCCTGAGTCCCTTTGTATCCCGCTATAGTCCTCCATCCTTAATTTGCTTGGTTCCTCTTTCGTGTCACACATTATGGCCTTCAGTCCCACTATCCCCTATCCCTCATGATATTGTGTCAGTCGTTGCCAGGTCATCCATGCCCTTTATTCTCTAACAAGGGAAGTTGTTCGTCTACTACTCAGTACCCCCCATTTTATGATCATCACTGGTGTCAGTCTGTCAGTCGCTTTACTATTTTCTCTCATGCCTTAGTTGATGATCCCTTATTGCCTCATCTATGGCAGACCTCCTTCTGTCAACATCAGCTCACTCATTCCAGAAGATAGGTCTAGAGGGTGGTGTACCTTGGTTCCAACTTCCACTCTTGTTCGTTGCCTCGGATCAGGCAAAGGGACTCCTTATTTCCCTTTGAATTGATTGTTTCTCAGCTCTAGCTCCTTTCAACATGATCGAGATTCATATACTTGATGGTTCAGTGATGCAGCAGCTGATATCGGTGATTCCCGGGTGTGTGTGAGATGTCTCAGCCCTCATGAGGGGGTGGCCCTATAGGTAGCCCTCCACATCCCCGGATGACCTCTTCATTACAGCCTTTTTATGTAGCTCCATATATTTGATGATGTCGGCCTCAGCCGCTTGCAGCGCCTTTTTGTTTGCATGTATCAGTCAGATTTTTAGAGCCTTTTCCTGTTTACAGGGGCATTTGGGTTATATTTGTATCTCATGAACTCAAATATTATTGTATAAGTCCTGGATGTTATCCCAAGCACAGTATGTATGTGGGATCATTATCATGCTTTTACCTGGCTCATGTTTATGCGAGCATGTACTATATTGTTTAGTCCCTTGTTTACTGGACGCATTATTCTTTGTACTTTGTTTCGGCAGGCATAGGTATGCCTCCCCCACCGCCTATAGCATAGGTACTCACTCATAAAAGAGACTTGTCGCACTTGTAAGTCTCACCTCCTCAGGGTCTATTCCTTCAGTGCTTCGATCTACCTTATATTTCTCTCTCTGAATTCCCCTTCGATGTCTAGTGATTGAGTTCTTACAACATACTTCGGTCATACGATTAGCTCCTAATGCTCGCATGCTAGGGGGAATTCTGTTACACCATTTTTTGTTCATCTAACCTATTATTATTAGATGGACCCAAGTACACCATGTAAGACCAATTTTACGCTAAGTAAAATTGCTTTCACTATGAAAATAACTTAGTAAACCACCTTTATTATATTGTTTATGGTCTAAACAGGAAACCCCGTGAGGAAATATTAAATAAATCTGCATTTGTTTGATTTTCCTCAAGGAATAATTAGTTAAACAACAGTTTAATTAATATTCTTGGTTATATTTAACCCAAAAACAAGGAAAATAATTAGATAAATCACTATTTATCTTATTATTTTCTAAGAATAATTATTTAAACCTTATTTAAATAATATTCTTTGTTAAATATGACTAAATCACCCATAAATAATTAAATAAATCATTATTTATTTGATTATTACTCAAACACATCCTTAAAATGATAAATAAATCATTTATTTATTTATTATTTACAAATAAAGGGATTTGACCCAAGTCAAATTCCTTTTCCCTCCAACAAATATAATAAAATATTCCATAAAAATTGGATCTTGATTTGGTTAATAATATTTTAATTATGCACCAATATCTAGACTAACTCAATATTTTATTATAAATAGAATGGTTTTTCCATTCATTTACCACCTTTTTTTGCCTAAAGGTCACTCTGGATCTATACTTTTGGTCTGACTTTAATCCACCATCATAGTCATATTTTGCTACCATTTTTGTCTAGGTTTTCTACACCATCAAGAGAGAGGAATTTTAGATTTGAAGTGTTGAGTACTTACAAGAACCCATCCCAATGAGGAGAACTAGTAACACCCTTCTGTGTTTTCCTCCCAGGTGCCATTAATAAAAAATTCATTCAACATATTCTTGTCATGTCTATTGGATGCATGGAGTAAATCTTGTTTTTCTACTGCTTAATATCTTTTGATGCATAAATCTAGATTTTTTTAGAATTTATCTTGATCACCTAACTGCAGATCTGAGGATATTGGAAACCATCTTTGCTACTAGGGCTGTTTATTATGCACAACTAAAGTGGTCTTTTTTCGTACGCTTGCAATTAAGATTCATACTAACAATATTAATTCTTAGGGTTTATTAATTTCTTAGGTTTTTGAGTTTCAAATATTAATTATTAGGGTTTATTAATCTCTTTTGTTTTTAATATTGATCCGTTGACCTTATTCATCCCTTAGGCTTTTAATATGTATCCTTGGGCTCCCCAATTCCTTTGGTTTATAATATTAAACCCTTGGGTTTACTATTTATTTCGTTTTATAATATTAATAACCCCTTGGGTTTATTAATCTATTGATTTTAAAATATTATTTCATAGGCTTTTTTAATTTCTTAGGTTTTTTAGTTTAAAATATTAATTATTAGGTTTTATTAATCTCTATTGTTTTTAATATTGATCCTTTAGCCTTATTCATCCCTTAGTTTTTTAATATTTATCCCTTGGGTTCATCGATTGCTTTGGTTTATAATATTAAACCCTTGGGCTTATTAGTTCTTTTGGTTTATAATGTTAATCACCCCTTGGGTTTATTAATCTCTTGAGTTTAGAATATTAATTCTTAGGATTTATTAATTTCTTACGTTTTTCAGTTTAAAATATTAATTATTAGGGTTTTTTAATCTCTATTGTTTTTAATATTGATCTCTTGTCCTTATTGATCCCTTAGGTTTATAATATCTATCCCTTGGGTTCGTTGATTCCTTTGGTTTATAATATTAAACCCTGGTTTTATTAGTTCTTTTGGTTTATAATGTTAATAATCCCGTTGGTTTATTAATATCTTAAGTTTAAAATATTGATTCTTATGGTTTATTAATTTATTAGGTTTTTTAGTTTAAAATACCAATTCTTAGGGTTTATTAATCTCTTGTGTTTTTAATATCGATCTCTTATGTTTTTAATATTTATCCCTTGGGTTCACCAATTCCTTTCGTTTATAATTTTTAAACCTTGAGTTTATTAGTTCTTTTGGTTTGTATTATTAATAATCTCTTGGGTTTATTAATATCTTGAGTTTAAAATATTAATTGTTAGGTTTTATTAATTTCTTAGGTTTTTGGTTTTTAAATATTATTTCATATGCTTTATTAATCTCTTGAATTTAATATATGAATTCTTAGGGTTTTTTAATCTCTTCAGATTAAATTATTTATTCTTAGGGGTTTTTTTTATTTCTTGGTTTATAATATTAATATTTATCCCTGGCTTCACCAATTACTTGGGTTTATAATATTAAACCCTTGGGTTTATTAGTTCTTTTGGTGTAAAATATTAATTATCCCTTGGGATATTGGTAAGAGATATAAACTTATCATAATATTAATAAAATATTATTATTATGTTATTTTTGAATTATATTATAGTTTGATTTAAAACTATTAATGTATTGAAATAATTTAATAATATATTTTTATTATATATTTTTCTATTGAATAATATAATATTATATATTCTAATATACTATATTCTTTGATATATAGATATAGATATATATATTTCAAGTTAATATATAGTATGTATATAGTTAATATTATTAATATATTATAAGTAAATATATAAAATATATTGGTAATTATAATCATAAATATATAATATTTATTTTGGTGAAATACATGTGGTGGGTCGTGGAAATAGGCTTATCGGCGTATTTCAACCACATTGGTAAATGTGATTGTGTTCTACTTTTATCTATTTTATATTTTTAGATATATGGCTGAGTTCTGTATAGTTTTTGATGTATGAAAGTTTCTATCTTATAGCATATATATTTCTATTTTACTTTCAATTTGAATTTTATATCTGCATATAATCATTCAAATGTGTATCTAATTTCGTGTTATCTATATAGAATTTATCTGTTTACAAATTCTACTAGAGGATATATGTCTAGATAAAATTCTAATATGCATCTTGCTATAATATATCCATATTTATTGTACATATACTGTAATTGTTCAGCTTAATTCCGTCTGATTAACTTGGATTTAAAGAACAGATTTAGACCCTGAG
The DNA here is from genome assembly GCA_034641835.2 of Pinus albicaulis. Taxonomy (NCBI): domain Eukaryota; kingdom Viridiplantae; phylum Streptophyta; class Pinopsida; order Pinales; family Pinaceae; genus Pinus; species Pinus albicaulis. The sequence continues at coordinate 44,084,052 of MU968359.1, forward strand.
GAAGGGTTTAGAGATTATGTTTGTTTCCCCTCTAATTCTAACGAGTCTATGTAACATTATAGTTGACTTAACAATTTTATTTTATAGTTAGGACACTGTCAAATACATATGGCAATAAATTTTTTGAAACAAGACATTGTACAAATCACATAAAATCTATAATGTAATTTTCATAAAGTCCATACATAATTTATAAAACATTAATTTTTTTGCATTCCACTATAGATTTAATATCACTAATAACAGTAGACTAAAACAGAAAATTTCCATAGAATGTGCATACCATTATATAAAGACTATTTTCCTCCCAACCTTGAGCTTATTCCACAGCTCTCCCCCGAGCAAATACCAATCCTTCCTTAGTGTAGACAACCTCTTTGTTATACTAGGAATAACTTATTTAAGCTTGATTTTCCTCAACTTGTTTCCATAACTGTGTCCAACTATTTTGGGATGTTGTTTCTCTTAGCCTAGGCTTTGCTTTTGTTTTTTCCAAAAAAAAACTTTTAAAACTAGCTTTTCCTCATTCTAGTTTTATTCTTACCCCTTCTAAGTAAATTTCCACTTTACTGAGGCTTTTATTAGATATTTTTCTCCCATCTAATAATTTTATTTTATTTTATTTTTCTCCAAGGATTTCTAGAGAATTTTGGGAAATTCTTAGGATTCTAGTCCATCCCCATGGATTATAATTCCTGGTCTCAAATTTACTCTAGTATTTATACAATAATAAAATTTCACATTCATTTATTAATTTCCAAATTAATATGTCTATACATAGTTTTTCCCTAGGTCCACCTGACATTTAGGTTTACTCACTGTTTATAAAAGATGAAAAATAGGGATGTTACATAGTCCCCCTATAAAACAAAATCATCATCCTTGGTGTTGTATATATTTTTTTTTATTCATTAAACGGTGATGGATATTTTTCTTTCATCACATATTCTCACTCCCAGGTAGCTTCCTTGGGTGAAAAGTGCTTCCACTGCACTTTCACCCAAACTATTATTCTATTATGGAGCACGATTTCTTCCCACTCCAATACATGAAGTGGCCCTTGAAGAAAGTCCCCTTATGTTTCCACCTGTATCATAGTCAATTCAATCACATGAATAGTGTCATGTACATATTTTTTCAATAATGAAACATGAAAAACATTATGAACTTTAATATGACTAGGTAGAGCCAATTTATAAGCTATTGGCCCCACTCTTTCCAAAACCTCAAATGGTCTGCAGTGTCGTGGTGCTAACTTAGCACAACTACTGACATGCAATTTTATTTTGTGAGGTTTAATCCTTAGATAAACATGATCTCCAAATTTTAATTCCCTATGAATTCATTTCTTATCTGCATAACTCTTTCGACAATATTGAGTTACTTTAATATTCTGTCAAATTATTTTCACAGTCTGCTCCATTTCATGTAGTGCTTCTGGTCCAATGACTAATTTTTCCTATGGTTGACTCCTGCTGAGTATAGTGTGTCATTTTCCGCCATACAGATCTTCAAAAGGACTTATATTAATTGAAGCCTGATAACTGTTACTATAAGAAAATTCTACCAAATGCAGAAAATCTTCCCACTTAGTGGGTCTGTCCATCACATACATATGCACCATGTCTTCCAATATCTGATTTATTCTCTCAGTCTGTCCATATGTTTGAGGATGGTAATTTGTACTAAAGTTCAGCTTGGTACTCATTCCTCTAAATAGGGTTTTCCAAAATACTAATGTTGTAGGTTTTAACCTTGTACAGAAATTATCTGCAAACAAATCTTAAAAACAAAAAATAAGAATAGCGAGAGAATAAAACATAAAACAGATATACACAAATATTTTCCCCTAGATCCCAAATCGGGACTACCAGCTTGATTTTTCATTATGTTCTTTTTAGTGTTACAACACATATATATACATGTCAAAGCATTTGTAAACCCCAATCCATTAACCATGGATTATAACATAATTATAGTTCCCTTGACCGAACCTACAAAATACCAAGGGCGGAAAACCATCATGCCCCAAAACCATGTGCAAACCCATGCACAAAACCATGGGTGGGTCCACCCACCGAAAAATAGATTCCAAAAAATATAACACATACCCAACATTCTCCCACTTGTTGTTTTCTTTCCAAAGGGGGCCACAGGAGAGCTTAGTCATTAGTCCAGTTCTGCAACATCCATTATTTCTCTATACCAAGATAAATTATTAGTGCTCACAGACTTCATAAATGCATCTGAAACATTCTTCAAAGTGTCCACCTTTACCAACAACACCCTTTTATCCTCAACCATATCTCTCACAAAGTGATATTGAACATAAATGTGCTTTATATTTGAATGATAAGTAGGGTTCTTAGCCAAGAAAATTTCACTTTGGTTATCACAGTCTATCCTTATAGCCCGTTACATCAACCCCATACTCGAACACAATCTTTGAAAAAAAATTACTTACTTGCTTGCATGAGTGGTTGCCATGTATTCTTCCTTTGTAGTTGAAAGAGCCACCACAGATTCTCTTTTACTCATCCACCTGATTTCACCTCCAAATAGGCTAAACATATACCCACTTGTAGACCTTCTTTGGTCCAAATCTCCAGCCTAGTCTGCATCAACAAAACCATGGATGTTCAAAACTTTGTCTAATCCTATTCTTCCCTGGTAGCACAAACCATACACTAGAAAATTTGGCGTAAATTCCGACGTTGAATTCGTCGCTATTCCGACACATAGTCGTCACAAGAGCGACAGTTCGAGGGCGGGAAAAATGTGGTTTACCATACCATCGCAGTTCCGACACAATTAAAAAGTGTCGCACTATCGACACTTTTTCCATCGCTTCCAAACAAGCGTCACTCTTCTGACGTTTCCCAATCCGTTGCACTTCCGAACTTTGTAAACTATCGCACTTCTGACAAAATATGGTCTGATGTTTTGAATTTTTCTCTTCCGACGTTTGTAAACTATCACAATTACGACGAAATGTGGTCCGACGTTTTGAACGTCGCTCTTCCAACGTTTGTAAATTGTCGCAATTTCGACGCAATGTGGTCTGACGTTTTTGACGTCGCTCTTCCGACGATTGTAAACTGTCACAATTCCAACGAAATGTGGTCTGACGTTTTGGACGTCTCACTTCCGACGTTTGTAAACTGTTGCAATTCCGACGAAATGTGGTCCGACGTTTTGAACGTCGCTCGTCCAACATTTTTATACTATCGCTCTTCCGACGTTTCTAATTTGTCGCAATTCTGATGCTTACAAGGCGTCGGTATAGCGACGGCAGGTTCAATTTAAAAAAAAAAATGAAACTTTAAAAGAGGAAAAACGTTGTTTTGAATATATTATATGAAGTAAAACAGTCCATGAAGTCATTACATTTTCACATCTGAAGATTGGAACCCAAATATCCATCCAGAAAAGTGGAAGTCCCACCCCGGACAATGATAGAAAAATACCCCATGTCACATACAGGGACATGATATAAAACCCAATAACGGTCCACATGGAGATTATCGACAATCTGAGAAAGCATCCAAATATGCCCGAGGAATCTATAAGAAAGTGAAATAGCAGTATGTAGAATAGTAAAGCAACAGATAGAGTACGTACCGACGTCCATTGTTCCAAATACAAATTAAAGTACCCAAAAACCTTGAACAGAGAAAAACGCTAATCATGTGAGGAGTGTGATATGTCCAAAATATAAAAAGACCATCAGACCATATCAATAAACCAGCAACATAGACCAGCATCGCTAGTTTTGAAGGCAGTGTGATAAACATTAATCATTTTTTTTTTCACAAGAGAAAAAACGATGTTTTCAATATATTGTATGAAGTAAAACAGTCCATGAAGTCATTACATTTTCACATCCTAAGATTGGAACCCAAATATCCATCCAGAAAAGTGGAAGTCCCACCCCAGACAATGATAGAAAAATACCCCATGTCACATACAGCGACTTGATATAAAACCCAGTAACGGTCCACATGGAGATTATCGACAATCTGAGAAAGCATCCAAATATGCCCGAGGTATCTATAAGAAAGTGAAATAGCAGTATGTAGAATAGTAAAGCAACAGATAGAGTACGTACCGACGTCCATTGTTCCAAATACAAATTAAAGTACCCAAAATCCTTGAACAGAGAAAACGCTAATCATGTGAGGAGTGTGATATGTCCAAAATATAAAAAGACCATGAGACCATATCAATAAACCAGCAACATAGACCAGCATAGCTAGTTTTGAAGGCAGAGTGATAAACATTAATCATTTTTTTTTCACAAGAGAAAAAAAGTTGTTTTGAATATATTATATGAAGTAAAACAGTCCATGAAGTTATTACATTTTCACATCTGAAGATTGGAACCCAAATATCCATCCAGAAAAGTGGAAGTCCCACCCTGGACAGTGATAGAAAAATACCCCATGTCACATACAGGGACTTGATATAAAACCTAGTAACGGTCCACATGGAGATTATCGACAATCTGAGAAAGCATCCAAATATGCCCCAGGCATCTATAAGAAAGTGAAATAGCAGTATGTAGAATAGTAAAGCAACAGATAGAGTACGTACCGACGTCCATTGTTCCAAATACAAATTAAAGTACCCAAAATCCTTGAACAGAGAAAAACGCTAATCATGTGAGGAGTGTGATAACCATCTGCAGAAACCCAGGCTCGATTGTATGATCAGGCTCGCTTGATTCCAAAATTGGTAACCATCTGTTGCATCCGAGATGTAAGGTTTAGGCTCGCTTGTTTCCATTAGTAGCCTGCTACAGCATCCACCCTGTTCATAGAAAAAAGGTTTTCTTAGATATACAGAGAAAGAGTATAATACGTAGACCATATAAACATGGCTCTGTATTTCAAAAAACAGGTTTAAAATAGAAACAGGGCAACATTTTTTTTTCTAAGTAAAGTTAATCTATTAACAATGGGAATAAAATTACACCGAAGTCAAAATCATTGCCCAGACTCATGGCAAATTTGTCATCAAAAAATCAAAAAATTAAGAAGACTACCCTCATACGGGGAAACCAGTCTTGAACGTTTAATTTACAGAATTCAAAAATATTACAAAGGTCCAACATAGTAAAATAATCTAAAAGCAACCCAATTAAGTGGGCTGCGAAGCAAGAAAAAAAAATTAACCAAACTACTCCTCCGGCTCCTCGACGATTCGGCACCATCCTTCGGAAGGTCCAGGATCTCTAGGTGCTACCTCCACATTCATGCCACGGCTCCCCTCCTGAACGCCTGAATGTTGGCTGGCTTTTTCTAAGCTTAGACCCGCCGGACGAGTGCATTCTTCCTCCGTTTGGGCCTCCTCTCGGAAAACCACAGTGACTGAAGCTGTAATTCGTGGGCAGTTGAGAGAGTAATTAAAGGAAAATTGTGCAGTGCGCGTCGTGGGAGAAGGTGAACTAGTGGTGGGGAAACGAGGAGTAGGGGAATCCATACGGTGGCCAGATCCTACAACCTGACCCCGCCCACTCCTAGTATTTGGATAGCGACCTGCATAATAATCACTGGACTAGCCGGAAGACAAATCGGTTGAGGGGCTGGAGGGAGCGCGCAGGAGTTCACCTCTAGTGCTCCCCTTGCGGCAACACATCCTTTGACGCACGCGAGGCATGGGTGCAGTCTCACTAGCAGTGGGCACAAGAGGAGACGGAGAAGCAGAATTCCAAGAAACAGAGGAAGATAGAAAAGGACCAGACCGAAAGAAATGAAGATATGCAGCAAGGTCTACGCAGCAGTTCAGCTGGCCACTTCTCCTTCTCGTCACAGTGAGCAGGCAGTGTAACCCAGCAACCGGCTCGTCTAAAAAACCATAGCGAAATGCCATTTTATCGACCCAACTGCAATGCAATCGAAGGACGCCCGTCATAATTAATCTCTGATCATTAATGAGAGCCAAAGGCCGGATCATATTGGAGCATGCGGAATCGCTCACAGGAGTGGAGGTCTGATCTTGAACATTGTTAAAACTTAATGCGATTAGATGTGAAAACCTTGGAACTTAATTGAACATCGTTAAAACTTAATGCGAGTGATATGAAATCGCCACATCCATGTCCCATCACCTTAAATGCCATCGAATGCACCCGCATCCGGGAGCATGGCAAGTTCTGATTGAGGACACGTGGAAAAAATTGATTGAAGCGGATCTTTGTTTGGGCTGCTCGCGCAGTGCAAATCCAGACCCGAAAAATATTAGGGCGAATTTGATAAGAAATTCGCGTCACAACTCTCCCTCCGTACGCCAGCCCAACTTCGGACCCGAAAAAGATTAGGGTGGAATTCATTTGGTTTTCGCGTCACAAAATTGGCCGACGTCAGCAGGCTATTTTGGAACGCGAATTTGGTTTGAATTATGGTTTATCGCCGTTTGAAGTCCGGCGGGCTCGACTTAAGAACAATTTTGTTTGATCCCATATTATAAAATTTGTGTTGCTTTTCTTTGATAATACACATATTTATAATAAATCATGGGAATACCACACTAGTAAACATGTGGAAAATTTATATAAATTATTGAGAACAATCATTTTTATGTAAAAATATCCAAATGTGCTTTTGGGAAATAAGAATTCGAGTATTTGGTTCATATTTTTTTAAAGGAAGGAGTGAAGTTGGAGCCTCAAAAGATGCAAGCTATTAAAAAATGACCTATTCCTAAGAAAATCAAGGTTCTTAGAAGAATTTTTAGACTTACATGATATTATTGATCATTTGTTAAGAATTATGCATGCATTTCAGGTCCACTCACATATCTCTTGAAGAAAATATCATTTATATGGAATGATGAGGCTACTTTGGCATTCTCTCTTTTAATGGATGCCATGTCTTCTACACCAACATCGGTTGCACCTAATTTTGGTAAAACATTCATAGTAGAGTGTGAGGCACTAGGACAAGGAATTTACGTAACATTAACATAATAAGGGATATCATTGGCTTTTAAAATCAAGGAATTCAAAGAAAATATTTGGTGAAATCTACGTATGAAAAATAAATGGAAGCAATATTACATGCAATAAAAAATGGGGATAGTATATCACTGGGAGGTACTTTAAAGTCAAGATATACCATTATAGCATAAAGTATTTTTTTAAGCTATGGATTTCATTGGAAGATTAACAAAAATGAGGAGAAAAAATGCAAAGTTTTAATTTTGAGATAATCTGCAAAAGGAGTAAGGAAAATTTAGTACATGATGCTCTTTCTAAAATAGAAGAGGCCTCAAATTTATATCCAATTACATTTCTATTCCTAGGTGGCTAGAAGAAGCTTGCCATAATGGAAAAATGACAATAGTACTAAACAAAAACTAAAATTTATAAAGGATGGGATGAACTCTATGGAGCATTGGGAGTGAAAGAGAGATATACTTTGGTGAAAATGTAGAATATTTTTATGCACACAAGCATATTTGAATAAAAAAATATTAAGGGAGTCCCATGTCTCTCTGATGGTAGGACGCAGGGTTCCTTAAAACATCTCAAAGGATCAAAAAATATATTTTTGGAAGGAATGAAGAAATATATTCAAAATTTTGTAAGAGAAGGTCAGGTTTGCATAATAAATAAAAGAGAGATAGTAAAATCTCTAGGGTTACTTCAACCATTTCACATACATATTCAAAGACTAGAAGATATATCAATAGACTTTATTACAGGGTTACTGAAATATAAAGGTAAGTATTACATTTTTGTGGTCATTTATATAGAAAAATTTTGTAGATTTTTTTTGTAGAGCTCAAAGTACATAAACAACAAGCCAAGTGGGAGAAGTGTCCGTGAAAGAAATTCATAGTCTTCATGGTTTTCCTAAAGTAATAGTAACAAGAAACTTTTGGAAATAATTATTTAATATGAGTGGAGAAACACTAGCTCCCATGAGTTCTACATATCAAACACAATCAAATGGTCAAACAAAAATAGTGAAAAAATGTTTTTAAGGTTAACTACAATGTTACTCTTTAAATTGTAATTCCTCGGATGAATAAAAGTAGAGAGGGAAGAGGAGAGTAGAGAGGGGATTTCTACAATAAACCTCTGTGTGTGAACAATTGTTTCTAGTTAAATGATTTCCAAGCTTAGTTGCCATTGAATTATCTCGAACTGCTAATTGTGAAGAATTGTTTAACTGTGAGGCGATTAGGTGCTGATAATTCCATTCTTCTATCTTTGAATTCTCGTAAATTGTTGGATAACCCTATGAACTCACCCCACCCGAAGGCAAGGTCTGTGTAGAGAACTAGGGTCATGAACACTGTTCAAATATAAAAATCCCTCTTAATAAAGAGACAAAATTGTTGTGCTTTCGGAACCTGACCCGAGGATTGGACATGAGTTAACAAACAAAAGGATAGTGGAACCAGACTTGCACCCGTGGTCAAACCCTGTACCAAAACCACGAGCGGAATCACAAAAGCGAGTTGCCCATATCGCACCGCTTTTGCGGAGTAGGCGGTATTTCCTATTCACAAGCGATTCCATAGGGAATGCGACACGTGGCGAAGTGACCCCCGGAAAACCACCGTTTAACCTGCGTCATCGCATGTTAAAGCCCGACGTTGGAAGACGAGCGAAATTGCCAAGAGTCGTTGATTTGGAGAAGGGTCATCGGACAGTGGTCGCACGTTGAACTTGCCCGGAGGTTAACTAAGGTGTGCGGAGGATAGCCAGGTACGATACGAGTGTTTGATTGGTTATTGATATATATAGGTGGGGCCGGAATATAACGAAATTTTTTAATTAAACGATTGGCGGATAATTAGCATAAGTCTGGAGCGTGATTGTTGTAAGGCTGGGTGGTGAAATATAGAGCCGAAAGTTCATTACAATTTATTTATTTAAAAAGAAACGTGGAGTATAAATACAAAGTGTTGAAAGTTAAACATTGGTTATAAGGCTTGGAGATAATATAAAGTCAGGAATATAAATTAAAGTCCAACCATTGTGGATAGTATTTATTTATTAAATAAACCCGAAGAAAGAAGAAGTCAATTAAGACTTAGGCTGGAGGAAAAGAATGGGGTAAACCAAGGGAAAATGCTGACAGAGTGATTGTAGACACACCAGCTCTCCTTAGGGGTCCAATTTCAGTTTTTTTGTGTCAAGCGATGATCTCTCTTCTCTGGAATTTACTTGTATTGAAGATCACTATTCTAGGAATAAGGAGTTATTTTCTCCAAAAATAAGCCTAGCCAAACATTGACAATGCATCAAGGATATATTTCTATGCTTCATAAGTACATATGTTCTACTTCTAAATCATGTATTGGAAGTGGTTTTTTTGCTGGAAATTATTCACCAGTTGGTTTCATACCAAATTCTTTTTCACATTTTCAGCATCCAATACATGAAAAAGATAATGGTTTAAAACAACATAAATATTTGAAATTTTGCAAGAATTGTCTGGCACACTTTGAATATGAATTTTGAATTCAAGTGCATGATGTTGTATAGGATCAAGTGTCATTTTGAATACCAAATGTTTCACAAGAAACTTCTCAACATGCTACCTTGCAGTAAGGATTAAATGAAAATATTGCATCAACTATTTCCATAATAAAAGTGCACCTCGGCCATAAGACTAAACAACTACAAATGTTGTAGATCTAACAATACCACACAATCAAATGTATTCCACAAGGCCAATACTGTATGAAAAATGAAAAGGAGTTTGCAACCAAAAATACCTTAGGCAACTAATTCAATTAGATACACCAAACCATCAGCAAAAAGGAAAACTAGCCTACTTGGCCCCAATATTTTCAACTAGGTCCTCTAATTCAACCAATAAAAAGGCCAAAACCATAGCATTGAGATACATTTCATTATACTGTCAATAACAATAAAATTTGACTCAGCCATAACCCTTTCCTTTTATTGTTGTGAAAAGCTTTATGCATTACTCTAATGTGGCTAGTCCATAGCCCAAGTAGACCACTGGGTAACAAATATGTTTCCTTTCACCTTTGAGTTTTCAAATTATGCCTACCAAATATAAGACATTTAAGAGGGGGAACTAATACAATGTTAAAAATAAAACCAGAGCACACATCTACAAATTACTCCTTAGCTACTGTCACACCATCATTAACGATTTTCGGAGAACCATGCTTGCTCTCCAAGACAACATTTTTCCCTTCGCCCCAAGGGTGACTCCAACAAGATCAACAAGTTTGTTCACACCGCCTGCAAGACAAATTGGCAATGCTTTCAGTAAGTGTGAAATTGAATGCCATACCATATGCCAAAACAACCCTCCATGAAAAATTAAAATAACACATTAAAATCGAATATAAGTGGACAAGGAAAGATCCACCACAGTGAAGTTTCACGTGCAGGTGACCTTCCTTTAAACATAATTTTTTCTCTGACCTGCAATTTTTTTGTCACTGAGCCATCCTTGTTGAAGTACAACTCCTTTTCCATAGATCTTGTATTAAATACCTTCTCTCTGTCACGTAATCTCAGATTCCCTCTTCTGCTTGAGCAATTAAAGGAAATGGGTGAAAAAACTGAAAGAAAAGACAATTGTCTGCCATAATTATCAAACATTGCACTGAACTTCTTCCCCTTTCCATTGTTACCCAATGAGGTAGATGTGGAAATTGTTTTCATACTGCCCAAAGCAGAGGCCATATTCTCTTATGCTGAATATAGAATTACAAGATCTTCATATTAGTATGAACCTTAAAAAACATGACTCCCATTGCTAAAAACCACTTTTAAGTTGTAACAGGCAAACTAAACAACTATCGCAACTTTTGGCAACTTCTGGAGCATTAAGAGAGAAACAACCAAAAAGAAATACAACCACAATCCTCATTTTAATGAGACCGGACTATATATTTGCATTAAGATAATAGAAAGAAATCACGACTATATTAAGGCCAGCACAAAACAATCTTTAACCAGTGTCTCTCGCGGCCTTCAGGTTTCCATGCTAGAGGTTGCATATTTTTAATTTAAATTCTTGACCTCTCGTTCCCATCTATGAATGCATCCAATGGGATATCTACATCAAATGCTCCTTTATATCCCCAAAAACAAATTCCCTACTACAAGAGCACCGGTATTGATGGATCACCCCACACCATCCCACCCACTAGAAACGGTGAAAAAGGAAACCCGAGAAAACTTTTGAAATATCTCAAGATGACTATATGGGTGGTTCTTATGAATCAACCAACCATTCAGAACATGCTCATCAATCCAAACCATGAGTATTATGTGACAATATTCAAGCAGGCACTGAATCGGATTTCTGAAGCTATGTTAGAGAAACCCTAAAATCTCACTGAAAATAGGTGAAATGTGGCACCACTCGGAGATTGACATGTGCCAATTGGTACAAGTGGTAGACAATTGGCATGCTCAAACAATGAGGTGATGCGGGAATGACATGAGGGAGAAAATATCAGAAAAGCCCCAAATCTGGAGAACTAAAGCTCATCACCAACCTGAGATTGACAACTTTACATGATGTAACCTATGAAATCGTAAATGGAGAAATCATAGTAACAATAAAGTAACCTATGTAACAATAAAGTCGGATTCATCCTGGGGGTGGTAATGGGAGAAATCATAGTGAACAACAGGAAACATGCAGAGTTGCTTACAATCAAATAGATGAAAAAACACATACAAAAAACCTAGATAATAATCATGAGCAAGCTTAATATTGAATTATGAACTGTAAAGGAACTTACAAAATGTGACATTACGAACCTGGTCAAGCGCACAAGCAAAAATATCCTGGACATGACCCTGGTTGACAAGTTGTGTTGCTCATGATGCAAGAGGATTTGTACCTGCACTTCCAAGTCAATCAAAATCCATCATTATCTATACAATAAATACAAGTAATTGATGTAGTATTTTTACTCTAAGATGCATTCTTATGATAATGTTAGAACATATGTTGAAAATGTCAAAACATACCTGAATAAGCTCCTCTTCGTTTCAAGAACAATTTATTGGAGTCGCATGAACTTGGAGCAAGCCTCCCATGATCTGAAAGAGTAGCAACTAAGTCAACAGTGACTTTTTTGTTGCTACGCTGGATCGAGGGAGGTTTGCTCCAAGATTAAATCGCTCCAATAAATTATTCTCTACTAAACGGGGCCAACCACGTGAAGGTGAAAGCTCTTATGGCTCCTCCCCCCCCCCCTCACATCACTCTCAATTCCCCAATACCCAATCTATATTTCATTTTTTACTTTCATGAGCATAAAAAAAATATTCAATAACTAATAAAAAAACAATTCAACAAAAATTACGCAAGGAAACATTGCAATTAATGCTTGACATAAAAATAGTATGATAAATGAGTTTTTTATATAATGTAAAAAACGTTCCAAGTATGGTAACGTTTGTCTTATAATAATACAATATTTTACATTATCGAATTTTATTTTTCTTCTTCCCATTTCTAAAGCTCCTAATTACATCATCAATATCATCATGCTCTGCTCCTGTTTCTTGCCTTTCGACCCACACTACTGACCTAGTTGCGTAGTCACGATGTCTAGTCTCATCCAGTGACGGGGCATCGCCTAAAAAAACAGATAATATTAAATTTTAATTGTCATTTTTTAAATATCATTGAACTAGTTCGGTAATATTAATAAAAAAAATTGCAATGAGATTATTTACCTGGTGCACCAAGTGTCGCCGCTGACCTAGTTGCGTAGTCACGATGTCTGGTCTCATCCAGTGACGGGGCATCGCCTACAAAAATAGATAATATTAAATTTTAATTGTCAGTTTTTAAATATCATTGAACTAGTTCGGTAATATTAATAAAAAAAAATTGCAATGAGATTATTTACCTGGTGCACCAGTTGTCGCCGTTGGGACTGTTGCCCTGTCTTCCTCTCTGGTGGTAAGATCCTCAAGGGAAAAATTCTCTGTCATTTAAACAAAAAACGTTATAAGGACAACCATCAAGGTATAATTAAAAAAAATTATAAGTGGAAATTAATTACCGTCACGGCCCTCACTGATAGTAGCATTGTCGGCCTGGTCCCCACTACAATGATCAGGTTGCACGTGAGGATCATCTACATCTGGCTCTAAAACTGGGTTATTTGCCTCATCGGTAGTGCTGCTCCCATGATTTAAACAAAGTTGTTAGACATTAAATTATGGACGAAAACAAACATATTGAAAGGTTAATGTTTTACCTTATTAGGCATTCTGGATCTTGGGACCTGCCCCAAGCTTCTGCGACATTCAACTACAGCTTGATAGCCGAAATGGAAAGAGATATTTTTATCTTCCTCTGTAGTTTCTGTTCCGAAGTCATCACCCTACATTACAAATGATTGTGTATTTTTAATCATATTTTATAAGATTACAAAAACGTTGGAAGGCGATACAATTAATTATAAGATGTTTAGCTACTTAATTACAATTCTTGCAGCTAATTTCAAGTAGCCGCCCTGGCCTAGCTTGTGATGGCCCTTTTTCTCAATCCTAGCTTTGGTTGCCTTTGAGGTGTTAGGAAACCTAGCATCAAAAAAATTGAAGTCAGATATGACGTAGCACACTTTTATTTTAGACATAGAGAAAATTAAAGCTATTGAAATAAAGTTGTAATTTACCTTGCGGGTCCAGTTGGCATTTTTCCTTCTTTCTTTTCCCTTTTCTCTTTTCTGTCATGGATGAGTGCTCTCCACTCACACTCTGGAAATGCGAGAGGACACTCATATCTAGGTTTAAATTGCAATTGCGTCCGATAGGTGTCCCTGGTATATTTCAAATATTTGTCGGCTACCCGAGCCACCGATGTTCTGTCAAATGTGTCGACCCCAAAAAGGGCTTCTAGATAATCTAGAAGTTATTTTTTCGGGTTGGAATTTTGGGAATTCCACCCTGTGCATATGGTTGGGCCAAAAATTACCAACGCATGGCTCTCTAGAAACCTGTAGAACTCATTGTTTCCTACACATAAAAAAAAAAAAAAAAAAAAAAATATTATCATTAATTTAAAAATAAAAATCATGATAAATATGTTTTAGATAAAGTACATGAAATAGTTAAAATATTAAAATTTACCTGGGAGTTGTACATTCTTTATAGGGACACCTTCATCGTTCACCAACAACGTGCCATTAATGGTCCCTGTGGAGCTGACACGTGTAGCTCCAGGAAACGCAATAATGTAGCTGGCCATATCAGCCTCATCATTGCCAACACGTTCAGCAGTTGGCTGGGTGTCAGCTTGGGCGGGGTGTGTTTCTTGGCTAGCACCTAAAGGAGTAGAAGGTGTACGAGAGGGTTGTTGGGCAATCTCTTGCCCTTGTGTCCCACTACCACCAACAACGGGTTCAGCAAATGCCAGAAAACGCTACATACAAAAGAACTTTTTGTTAGTTTAGTCAATGTAAAAATTAAAAATCAAACTATCACAATTCATCTCATGCAGAACAAAAAAAATATCCTTTTGACTTTTTATTATTACATGATATCTTTCTAGCTGCCTCATAAGATGTTGTATCCTCTCTTCTGTTTCAGGTGTTTGAGGCGCGTCTATCAAAGTATTAAATTCCGACCTTGCATCTCGTGCCTTTTTTGCAACAAGAACACTGGAGATAGGGATGAAGAAAGCTCTTCCTCAAAGAGGGAATCATCAGGCGTACCATGGCTAGGTGTCTGCATATTTGAACAAAGTTAATATTATTTCAATTATGTAAATAACTAAAATACCTGAAGATAGAGCAATGCTGGCACTTTACATGTTCTTCTGCTGGCCTCTTTCCACGATCATCCCGTCTCGGGGTTGTTCCTGCACTGCTCTGATCAGTCTGCCACATTGCAATAAAATTATAAATGTAAAAACTTGAAAACAATATCTAACTTGAAAACACAAAATGAAAACTGAAATAATTTCTAATAAGACCTCGGAAGACAGAGTTAGAGTTTCAAATATGCCTTGCATTGAATTCAGTCCTGGAAACATGTCATTGCACATTAAGGCACCCAAACAAGAGTCGAGTTGACAATGAAGACCTTATTGAATATATTGTTGGAGCAACTTCTAGTAAACTTGTTGTGAATACCTTGAGGATATTTTTGGAGCAACATTGTTGAAGCTGATGGTATAGCATTGTTGGAGACGATCTTGAAGGGCCTTGAAGTGAAGCTTTTGGAGCAAGTATTGAAAAATCCTTAGAGCATTTAAGTAAGGCACTTTCTATCTTCCATCACCTTTTTCCTTTCAATATCCTTTAAATGATTTTGTTGATATTTAATGTTTGAAATCACGTTATAATTCCTTGATTATATGTGTTTGGGGACTTTTCCTTTGAAATTACCCAAAAATACCCTGGCAATTTTATCTTCAGGATGCATGTCTGACCCTATTGTTCAATATTTTGATTGATAGTAGTAAACATAGAGAGTTAGGGGGCTCTTGACTTGGTTTGGTTGGGCCATTAGATCCATAACATCTACTAGGGAGAACCCCCCTTGAGTTGGAGGAGAGCTAGCCCGAAGTGAAAAGAGGTTGGTGAGGTGAAAATGGGGCTATTGAATTACACATGGTATCACACTTTAGCTTTAGGACTTTATCTTGAGAAGTGTGAGATTTTGCTATATCAATTCTCAAATTGTTTACAACACTATTGTTAAGAAATAATAAGAAGTGATGTTGAGGGGTTTTTGGGTATAAGAAAAAATACCATTTAAAAACTAGGGTTCTCAGTCCTTGGCATTCCTTCACCTGGGCCTAGGGGCACACTAGAATAATTTCACACTAAACCATGCAAACTTAAAAGTAACTTAAAAAATCCATAAAGTAATAATAATCATCATTCCTAATTTCCTATTGTACGATATGATGCAAATTATTCAAACATGAAGCAATGAAGACATGCAATGTCTAAATTTCAAGATTGATGAACCAATACAAGAAGTTAGAAACTACAACTTTGATTCAATACTCTGTGTCCTAACTCCAGGAAGGAATCTAGTTTGTAGGAATGAAGAGCTTGTTATCTTTACAATCCCATCCCAACATCAAATTCAGTGATAAGTTTCTATGAGGTTCTGGGTCAAGGAAAAATTCACTCCATGAATGATATATTTAAGTAGGCTTCTCCTATTCTGGGAAAACACCATACCTATAATGCATTCACTTGCATGTATAAAGGGAAAGGAAAACATGTTTTCATACAACGGTGACAAAGGCATCTTGGGGGAAGGTATCTTCACTTTTTATTTATGTTGTTCACCCACACCACTCTCGTGTTTTCACTAATCCTGTTTTGTCATTTTTGGATTCAAATTAAGTTAAGGCCTTAAGTATTTTTTGACCTTTTGGTGTAGTTTTTATAAGTGGCATATATGGATTTTCCATTAATTCTGCACTTTTTCTCTTCATGTGTATGTTTCCCTAGAAATCAAATGCATGATTTAGTCCCATACATTTAACAAGTTGTTGGATCAACTCCATTGGCAATATCATGTTTCCTATTCAATCAAAATTTATCTCAGTTAGGGTAGGTAGGAAGGTTTTCCCTTTGTATTAATAGGGCACTTCTAGCTTGCATTTTTATTATATCTCTCAAATTTAGTGTCGTTTCAATTAGGGCATGAATTTTTGCAACTTTCAAGGTGAGAATGAACAAAGAAATTTTTTTGTGATGGATGATTGTATATGACTCCATGGCCAGAGGAAAAGGCACTAATCTACTTCTTCAAATATCTATAGTTCTCATTCACCTCATACGGAGATGATCCCTGATTTTGAGCCAAATGTTGCATCAAAAAGTCCCCCCCTTCCATAATTTTATATTCAATGGAAATTTCTTAAATCGATGATGGGGCATGATTATGGAACATTGGAACATACATATGTAATGGAATTCCAAGATCATGATATATGTTTGCATATGTTTATGGAGGTGGTGGAGCAAAAAAGAGCTCAAATAGAGCTGAAATTTTTCACATAAAAAGGACTGTGGGCTTGACTAATGGTTCCATTTAAAAAATGATATCTAGGCAGAGAATAAGTGTAGCATGCAAACATGCATTGAAAATCCATCTGAGTTTGCATTGTATTACTTATGATGGATTCAAATTTGGGTTTCAAAATGCCAGGTTATGGCATGATTTTTTCGAGAAACCCTTAGTTGGATTCTCATGTTGGTTTAATTTATATTTTAAGTTTGTTTTGCAGTCTTTGGGTGATAGTAACTCATGAACTAGGTTACCAATGTGTAACAATCATATTTCAAGAATAAAGTTGTGATTTTTTTATATTACTATTATTATCTATTAGCTACGAGTATTGACACCTAATGCCTGGAATTTTGACATCTTGATAGCATGGATAATTTCGAAAATGTTTCTAGTAATGTTAACATAATAACTATCATTACGTGTATTCACTTTTGTCACCATAATAGACCTGTGATATGGACTCATCACACAACTTCATATGCTATGTCCCAAAAAGTTCAAACTGGTTGAACCTACCTCATAGTGTGGTTATTAAGAACAAGTTGCTTGGTATATAACTCGATAGCATAGACCACGTTGCAGTTCTAAAAAGAATCCTCAAGTGTCAAAAAAACTTCACAATATGTTCTACTATAAATCCTTTTGGGATACCTGAAATAATATATGTATCATTGATGAATTTTAAAGTATGACAAGATCCAGAGGGAAAGGAAATCAATGGAAGAGTGATCCACCAACGAGAACCTAGAATTTAGCATCAGATGAGTTAAGAGTCTAGGAAATTGAAACCCTATAATTTTAATTAGTGATGAAGGACATCACATAGGTAATTATATTTTCATGTAGAATAATCTGTTAATTCAAATTTAAACTACATAATATGAAAGGCATACCATAAATTTTTTCACGTAAGTCCAAACAACCTATAAAAAGGGAAAACCTTCTTTTTCCATGGGAAATAATTTACCTTTCCTTTTTCAAGACAATCTAAATCACAAAAAATATGAACTATACTACACACATTCTTGGATAATGTGAAAGTGGAAAAGGAATACCCTACACAAGTGATGCACACATGTACATTTGAACACTAATAGATTTTTGTAGTTGAAATGCAATGCTTGTTTTCATTTAAATGTAGGTTTTTTAAAGCAGGGAGAAATAATGGTTGCCAAATCAATAAGCGTTTCTTTGGGAAAAATTTAAATCTTGTATTGGGTGATGAAGATAATAGAGGGTATTTAATTTTGATTCTTCACATCTAGAGAGAACCCTATAGCCTAACACAATCCAATGGAATTGACCAAAAAAACCCAAATAGAGTCAACCCTACTATAGGAGGAAGGGCATGCAGTAAGAACTTACCATTTTGCAAGAGCTGAGGGTGAATGTTGTTCTGCAAGAGCTGAGGGTGAATGTAGGGTGAATGTTGTTCTGCAAGAGCTAAGGGTGAATTCAGGGCGAATGTTGTTCTGCAAGAGCTCAGGGCGAATGCTGAGGGCAAATGTTGTTCTGCAAGAGTTGAGGGCGAATGTTGTTCTGCAAGAGCTGAAGGCGAATGCTAAGGGCGAATGTTGTTCTGCAAGAGCGGAGGGCGAATGCGCGCATGATATTAGACGTTAATTTAGCACACATGTACATTTTAACACTAATATATTTTTGTAGTTGAAATGCAATGCTTGTTTTCATTTAAATGTAGGGTTTTTAAAGCAGGGAGAAATAATGGCTGCCAAATTAATAAGCGTTTCTTTGGGAAAATTTTAAATCTTGTATTGGGTGATGAAGATAATAGGAGTATTGAATCTTGATTCTTGACATCTAGAAGAACCCCTGAAGCCTAACACAATCCAATGGAATTATTTAGCTTAAATAAGGTCGACCCTACTATAGGAGGAAGGGCGTTTTGCGAGTAAGAACTTACCATTTCTGAAGGCGAGGGCGAATGATGTTACGCAAGAGGGGCGAGGCGAATTCTGTTCTGCAAGAGCGGAGGGTGAATGCGCGTGTGATATCAGACGTTAATGTAACTATTGTGACAGATACGAAACAATAAAATCATTTTTATGTAGTGCGCATATAAGTTTCATATTTTTATTTAGCGCACATATAAGTGTCGTTATACCGACGGCGGAAAAAGCGTCGCCACTGCGACAGTTGCCTCCAAACGTCGCAATTGCGACACTTAGACGTTGTGTCGTACTTGCGACGTTTGGAGGCAGCCGTCGCAATAGCGACGCTTTGGGCCATAGTGTCGCAATTGCGACGTCTTCCTCCAAACGTCACAATTGCGACACTTTGTCTAAGTGTCGGTATTGCAACACTTTTCTATAAACTTTGGTAAATAGTGACGTTTTGGGGCGGGATGGAAAAAATTGTTAAAATTTGAGCCAATGCAATTGACGTCGGGACGCCAAGTGTCGAATTCCATACGAATGTAGTAGTGATAATCACTAGTGCCACACAAATATCTGAAAACCCACTTCACTGCTATCTAATGCTCCTTCCATGGTTTTGAGATAAACCTACTCAATACTCCCATTTCATATGTAATGTCTGGTCTAGTACATATCATTACATGCATCAGGCTACCCACTGCACTTGCATATGGAACATGGGACATATCCTCCTCTTCTTCTTGTGTCTTGGGACACTATTCAACAGACAACTTTACACCTACATGAATAGGAACCTTCACTGGTTTACTATCCTACATATTGAACCTTTGAAATATATTCTCGATATACTTCCTCTGGTTTAACCAGAGCTTCCTCTTTGCCCGATCTCTCTTAATTTCCATGCCTAAAATATAGTTTGCAGCAAAAATATCCTTCATGTCGAATTTGGAGAACAATTGGGTCATAAAATATTGGATAATTTCTTTGTCATTTCCAGTCAACAACATATCACCCACATACAATACCAAATAAATAACATGGTCACAAATTAATTTAAAATAGTGATCCTCTTTTCTTTTGGTAAAGCCAAGTCCCCGTATATAGGTATCAAATTTCCGATACCACATCCTTAGTGACTTTTTTAACCCATACAGAGACTTTTTTAACCTGCATACAAGTTCTTTCTTACCCTTCACCATAAAGCCTTCAAGGTGCTTCATGTATATCTCCTCTTCTAGATCCTCATGAATAAATGTTGTCTTCACATCCATCTTTTCTACCTCAAAATAAAATGCAGCAAAAATAGATAAAACTAATCTAATAGCAGTAACCTTGGCAACAGGAGAAAAAATATCACCAAAATCAATTCCCAGCACCTGGAAATAACTTTTTTCTACCAACCAAGATTTTTGTTTCTCCACATTTCCTTCTACATTCATCTTCTTCTTAAACACCCATTTTCTCTCAATGGGCTTCCTTCCAGCTGGAAACTCCACCAGATCCCATGCCTCATTTTTGTGCAAGTATGCCATTCCATCAACCATGGCCTCCTTCGAGAGTTTTACATCCTTTGAATCCACTACCTCCCTGGCAATTCTGGGATCATCATTAGTGATAGTTAAAGAAAAATTTGAACAGAAAGCAGATGGACTATACCTTTCTGTTTGTCTTCTTTCCTGAACTGATCTTCTCACAACTGGAGTTTGTGGCTCTTCCTCTTCTAAATCTTGTTCTGTTGTAGATTCGGATTCATCCTCCTTTAGCTCAAAATATATCTTCTCAGGTTCCTCTGGTAGGACTTCATGTTTAACAACATTTTTCACTTCTCTAAACACCACATCTCAATTGTATACAACCTTCCTTGTTTCTGGGTTCCAAATCTTGTAACCTTTTAAACCATCCTTATACCCAATAAAGATGAACCTTTCAGATTTATTATCCAGCATGGTCCTTTTCTCCTTTGGAACACGTATATATGCATCACATCCAAATCTCATCAGATGTGAAAGAGAGGGTTCCTTACCAGTCCATACCTCATGTGGAGTCTTATCCTTCAATGCTGATGAAGGTGATATGTTAACTAGGTAACATGTAGTCTCCACTGCCTCTACCCATAATTCATATCCTAACCTGGTACCACTGAGCATGCTTTTTGCCTTTTCAATCAGCGTTCTATTCATTCTTTTTGAAAATCCATTTTGTTGAGGTGTTTATGGAGTAGTATTCTGCTGTGCTATACCACACTTCTTATAGAACTCTTCAACTTCCTTCTTGTAGAACTCTCCACCATTATCTGTCCTCAGCACCTTTATCTTATTTTTGTCTGGTTTTCCACCAGAGCCTTAAATTCATTAAATCTGTCAAAGACTTCCGATTTCTTCCTAAAGAAATATATCCATGTATTCCTTGAGAAGTCATATATAAATGAAACATAGTACACAGACTTACCCAGTGATGGAACCGACACAGTTCCAAACACATCACTATGCACAAGCTATA
The DNA here is from genome assembly GCA_034641835.2 of Pinus albicaulis. Lineage (NCBI taxonomy): Eukaryota > Viridiplantae > Streptophyta > Pinopsida > Pinales > Pinaceae > Pinus > Pinus albicaulis. The sequence continues at coordinate 44,105,454 of MU968359.1, forward strand.
ATATCTTGTTCACCCTATTAGCACTAGAAGGAAAAATCACTTGATTCTTCTTCCCATATACACAATGTTCACAGAAATTGAAATCTGGAGAGAAATTGGACATACCTTCTACCATACCATTAATTTTGGAATGGGGTCTCCTAACAAGCTGCGAAACTGGTCCATTTTAAATATTTTTTATTATATTTAGTCTAGCGCAAGTGTTTTGGGGTGGGTCAAAGCCCCGAAAGCATTGTAATGGGTGAAAGGGTAAACTAGGGGTCTGAAAACCATGGGTTGCAGACCATAGGAAATTCTAGGCTATATTGTTATAAATAGAGATGCATTTTGTATTGTACGAGATAATAAATGATGAACTATTGATGCGAATAGTGGTTTAAGATATCTATTTGGGTTTTGGGGAAAGGAATCCTATTGCCTGTGTGCGTAGAGATCCAAGTCTAGCTGTGTGCAGACCCTGCTACTATGTGTGCATGTTGGGAAGGGAATTGTAAGGAAGAATTGATGAATGAATGAATGCGGAAGATTGTTAGAGAACTGAATCTATGAGTACTTTTGTGTGAATTACTGATAATTGTTGTATTGTGCATTTTCTGTCTTTAAGTTGCGAAAGATCTATGTACTGCGCTCTTGGATCTAGATTTGTTATGTTCTGTTTATATACTGCTATGTTGATGTTATAACAAGCATATAACTATAGATCTAGTGCACGTGGATGCGAATAGAAACTTAATTAACTCTGCGCAGAACAAGGTAATCTGGGAATCACAGGATCTAGCGTAGCTCTGCTTACCTTACCCATCCTTTCTCAGGGTGCGGAAACCTGGTTCCAGCACCCACCCATACTACATCGGGTGAGACTTTGACCTACGCAAGCAGGTCACTGTCAAAAGGGCCAGTAGTATAGGGGTTTTTTGGAAAACCTTGCACACCGAACCTAGGTCAGGACCCCTCAAGCCAACAAATGGTTCTGTTGTGGGGACCGGAAGAATTCTGAGAGAGGAATCGGGTAATGAAAAGATAATACTGGAAGCCTGAAATCAAAGAAATCAAAGACTCGGTCGAAAGACAGATCCAGGAGTTCGCAGTAAAATAAAATCGCAGTGAGAAGTTAACGACAGAAAGGTGGAAAAATAGGTACATCCTTACTGAAAGCTACGGAATACTCTTTATGACCTTTGCGATTGAACTTTAGGAGTGGCTAGCCAGACTGGTGGAATTCCAGAAGTGCTGGAAGGATGAGCGAGTCACTCAGTGGACCCCAGAGCTACTCGAGCAGCTGGAAAAAACTGATAATACTATCACGCACACGGTGGATCACTAGGTGGATAGTGTGCTGGGAGGATTTGTGACAGAATTTTCCATTGATAAGTTTGTATCATACTCTAAGGCCAAACGATGATTCTTCAAAGGGTTTCGGGGAAAATTTCTGAGGACGTTACTATTGCTGATCAAGAAATTACTATGCGAAAAGAGCATTATATGTAGTCATACTAACTAAATGACCTCGGATCTAGACGGGACCACGACGCGCAGTGGTAAATACTATCGGACCAACCTTGATGGAGGGAGATCCTCCTACAATTTGTTGTAGGAACCAACTGCTACATCACCACCTGGGCTGCGCAAAGGTAAGAATTCGCCTATACCACCACCCCCCTTAGACATTGATATGGCTGCACATTTGAAATTACCTGCCTTCAAGGGGGTAGGAGATGAGGATATGGACCGGTTTTGGTTCATTGCAAACTTTGTATGGACTGCGCAGAATGTGGCAAGTGATATGGTAAAAAGGGCGCAGCTGTCGTTGGCATTCGAGGACAGGGCCCTGGACTGGTATATGCGGTATATTGCCCAGAATGGGAGCGCATCTATTCAAGATATCAAGGATGCTTTGAAGCACCAGTTCAGGAAGCTGAAATCTTATTCCCAACTGGTAGCAAAAGTAAAGGACTTCAAACAAGGTGCATCTGAGTCAGTATGGGAGGTTAATCAATGATTGAAAGAAGAAATAAGGGAAGGAGGATTCTAATATGATGATAGACAGCATATGGAATGGTTCATCGCTATGTTGTTACCTCACCTGCACACGCCAATGAGTCATCATACCTTTGAGTCGCAGGAGAAGGCTGTGGAAGTCGCTATGAAACTAGAGACTGCCCCCCGAGAGGATACTTCAGCAGGGGTACAAAAAATCTAGGAGCAACTTGGGGCTATGCATATGGACATACAAAATCTGCGAAAAGAACAAGGAAAGGACAAATGCATAGATCTCTGGTGCATATGATGCCGGGTGTCTGGCCATACGAAGGATTAGTGCCCTCTACTAATGGATTACATGCAAGCCAGAGGACCTAGTCCGGTACGCACAGGGGTAGGTAGGGAACCCATCCTGTTACGACCAGGTTCAAGCGGACCTGCGCTATGGTGTGATTATTGTCGGGTAGCAGGACTACATGATACAAACCATTTCCCTCGGCTAGGTGCGTATGTACCAAAACTAAAGCAACAATGGTGTTGATTCTGCCAATCAGTGGGACATGATGAGCAGAACTATCGTACTTATGACTTAATGATGGATCGTGGGAACTTATATAGGGTAAAATCGGACCCTACGTCACCAAGATTTTCTGCGCACTTTAGAGGATCACCGGCCCGAGGCAGAGGAGGTCAGGGAGGAAACGCAGGGCGAGGACGTGAGCAGCTAATCTGTTCTAACTGTAGAGAAATAGGGCACTTTTCCAGAGAATGCCCAAATCCCACCAGGCAATCATGCAAGTATTATAGGCAGCTGGACCATGAGGTAGAGTACTGCCCAATTTTAATAGCCAAGATGCAGGAAAATTAGCCCACCCCCACGCAGAACGTACAAAGAGTCAAAACCGAGCTAAGAAAGGCATATCCCTGTATAAAAGTCATGACACAAAGCGGGCTGGTCACCCAGGGAGCAAAAGATGAGCTTGCCCCCTGGGAAGGAGTACCTTTCAAAGAACAAACACCACTGGCAGCCCCCACGCAGCTGTCGACGCAACCTTATATCAAGGAAGGAGTTGAGCCATTTTTAAAGACTTGTCTGAAGCTGCTATGAAATCCGCAGGCTATAGGAAATCTCCAAGCACTACTGAATGCCTGCGTAGTTTAGTCCAATTTGATCCCTGAGACTAAGGATGTACACAAAATATACAACTATAAGAAGCACACTGGAAGAGAGATTTGATTGACTGCGCAGATTGGTGACTACGAGATGGATTAGGTTATCTTAGATCTTGGGTCAGATGCAAATGTATTACCAAAGTAGACATGGAAACGAATCGAAGAGCCTAAATTAGAATGGTCCACCATCCAGCTGCGAATGGCTAATCAACAAAAAAGCATCCCTCTAAGGAGGTTACCAAAATTCATGGTTGACATCGTAGGGGTAAGGGTCCTAGCTGACTTTGAAGTAATATAAATTATGGAAGATGCAGATCCCTACCATGCACTCCTCGGACTGGACTAGGAAATAGACATGGGGGGTGTCATCAACCTCAAGAAGCACAGCATGGTGTTTGAAAGCAAAGATACGCGTGTCATAGTACCACTAGATCCAACAGAAGGTGCGTGGTATACAGAGCCAGCCTATGAGGAGGGGGAATTAGATCACATTTATAAATTAACTGTGCAGGATGAAGATTAGGTTAACCCCATGGATGAAGGAATGCTCTGCTGGGAAAAGGACAGTGAATGTTTTTCTGACTCTGATGAGGAGCTGGAAAATTTCCAAGGTTGATTGCACGAGGTTTCGGTGCTTCAATGTCTTTAGACCGTCAGGAATTTCTGTCACATTTCTACCAAGGAAAGAAACCTGCCCTCCCAGGAGGACGAAGATGATAGCCAGAAGAATGTTGAACCTAATATTCCCATGGAACATAGGCTAGGAGCATTGCGACTAACACTGCATGGAGCACCTATGCACAGACCAGTATTCTTCACTCAGGAGAAGTATTAGAGAAGGGTGATCCTATGCATAGGGACCCCAGTTGCCAGATGGGCTCTGAGGTCAGTCGATCTACGCAGATACTTGTTGACATACAAAGGGTGCGATCAAACCTTTCCCAGACAGGCTTGTCGGGGTACCGATGACCTAGGTGTGTGTTGGGTTACGGACCTGCCTGAACCCACGTGTGATTGGGATAATTTGTGGATGCCTCAAGTAATAGATGGCACAAGGATGCATGACGCAGCCCTATCGTACAGGGATGTCCCAACCAAGGGCGAAGTGCATGGCTCGAAAAGATTGATGGCCAACTTGCAGACACACCTCGTGTTGACCTTCATTCATGGTACGCGAATGACACACAGGCGTCATCCGTGGTCTAAAATTCCATGGAAACGACCTCAGGCACGAAGGACGATTGTCAGCACATCCCAATTTGATAAAAAAAGGAATCAGACAAGTATGAAAAATAGGCGGTAGATCATCAATGCAGCCATTTATGGTAAGATTGATCCACTTGATCGATGGTTAGTCTCACGAATGGGATACTCCACCATTAAATAGCTTTGGACGGTGTGTGGTTGGTTGGATAACTTCACACCAGGCTATCTATTCACCCTACAACATGCTTTTTCTATCTGCGTACTAGTTGTTTGCACTCATTAACATTCTCTGGGATGCCCGTTTTCTTATTACTAAGATGGACCCTAACCCGCTGAATGATCTAGTCCTAGGCTGCTCAATACCTACATATATCATCTTAAGAGAGCCTGGGAATGCTGAGTGCAGTCAAAGGAATGAGTATTGGCTTCCTGCAGAAAGAATTGTTTGCGAGCCATGAACAGGGAGGCACCAGTACTACGCAACTGACCTTCACACTCTAGGGATAAACACGGGACCCAACTGGCTGGCCTTAGAAGATATAGTAGAAGAAGGTTTGCTAGTATTGTAGTTCCTCACCCGCAGCATCACAGTTAGGTCCCAACTGATTCTACGCCAAGAAGGAACGCTGAGATACAAGGACATGCTGTGACTTCTCCGCAACTACAGAGTACCACCCAGCAGAAGCAATGTGTGTTCACTCCCTCACCTTGCCCTAGTCAACGCTCCTGATCTAACTATTGGGTATGTTCAAATAGATTTAGCGCATCTATCTCACATAGAGCTACAAGGAATATACACCAGAGTGTTGCATGAAGTTCACCACCGTGACTGGGCCACGCAATAGCAGTATGACATACCTCTGGAAGTACGAGACCAGTAGATTGTAGTGGTCACAAATGCAACGCATATTATTCAGGCACAGCTGACGCGGGGCACACAATTGGTCAAAATAGCTACCCAACTATGGATGGCCATCCAGCACCATTCTACGCTTCAGCATATCTAGAAGGAATTACAGCAGGCGGAAGCTACTCTAGATCAATTCAGAGCCTCCATCGTCTCCATGCAGCATCTCACCATCTTGGACAAGCTTGATAACCTTCACCACAACAAGCATGTCATCCGAAAATGGTTGAAACCATGGGTCGACACCGCACTCTAGCTCGCCGAAGACACTCAGTCCGCCATTGTGCACCTCCACCGGCTGTTAGAAAGGGTTACCGTGGCTCCAGACGGCCCTGCCTCCCTGACACTTATCAACATTGCACAATGAGCTGCGGCCTAGAGTCAGGAAGTGCTCCCCCTGCTTGTCCGCGCTCTGGATACCTTGCGCGCTCAAATAGAGGTCGCACCACTGCAATGACTCAGGATGAGTCACAAGATTGTGTTGGGGGACTGTTGGAATGAGGTCTCCTAACAAGCTGCGAAACTGGACCATTTTGAATATTTTTTATTATATTTAGTCTAGCGTAGGGGTTTTGGGGTGGGTCAAAGCCCCGAAAGCATTGTAATGGGTGAAAGGGTAAACTAGGGGTTCGAAAACCATGGCTTGCGGACCATAGGAAAGTCTAGGCTAGATTGTTATAAATAGAGATGCATTTTTTATTGTATGAGATAATAAATGATGAACTATTGATGCTAATAGTGGTTTAAGATATCTGTATGGGTTTTGGGGAAAGGACTCCTGCTGGTTGTGTGCACGGAGATCTAAGTCCAGTTGTGTGCAGACCCTGCTACTATGTGCACAAGTTGGGAAGGGAATTGTAAGGAAGAATTGATGAATGAATGAATGCGGAAGATTGTTAGAGAACTGAATCTGTGAGTACTTTTGTGTGAATTACTGATAATTGTTGTATTGTGCATTTTCTGTCTTTAAGCTACGAAAGATCTATGTACTGCGTTCTTGGATCTAGATCTATTATGTTTTGTTTATATACTGTTGTGTTGATGTTATAACAAGCATATAACTATAGATCTATTGCACGTGGATGCGAATAGAGACTTAATTAACTCTGTGCAGAACAAGGTAATCTGGGAATCACATGATCTAGCGTAGCTCTGCTTGCCTTACCCATCCTTTCTCAAGGTGTGGAAATCTGGTTCCAACACCCACCCATATTACTTCGGGTAAGACTTTGACCTACGCAAGCAGGTCAATACCAATAGGGCCAGTAGTATAGGGGTTTGTTGGCAAACCTTGCACACCGAACCTGGGTTAGGACCCCTCAAGCCAAAAATTACCATGCAATATACGAAGGGCCTTCTCTCTAATATGTCAAAGCCTTTGATGCCATAGCACAGTCTTTTCTCCAAAGATGGCTAGACTTTCCGCTCCACTTTTAGGAACCACAAAACTATTGCAACCATCAATAATAGTTCTACCCTAAAGCTTGTATAGAGATCCAATCCGAACTCCCCGCATTAATACCAGTGCTCTCTGAACCATCTTGCAGGTATATTTCTTGAAAGCTATTTTTACACCTGCATCATCCATCTTTCTTATAGAAATCAAATTTCTGGCCAATGCAGGAATATGCAGAACATCGAGAAGTGTTCATCCTTCCACCTTATAGCTTCAACTTAAATTTTCCACGTCTGATAATTTTTGCCTTCCTATCATCCCCTAAGAAGACTTCACCACCATCATACTTCTCATACTCGCAGAACCACTCCCTATGGGGAGTGAAGTGAAATGATGCACCTAAGTCAATCAACCATGCCTCATGATCTACATGTGTATTTGAAGAAGAAGCCAAATACACATCCCCACCTTCGTCTGAGGTGGTTTTTTCCTCTGCAGAAGGAGCATCATCAGATCCCTTTCCTTTCTTAGGAGCTTTAGATCTGCAATCCTTTTTGTAGTGCCCTTCCTTTCTGAATTTCCAGCACACCTTTACAAACATTCTTGGATATTTAGATGTCCCTCTAGATTTAGATCTCCCACTCGAAAACTTATTTTTTTTTATGTTTTGGGACCTTCCTCATACATATAAGGCATCTCCATTCTCGCCCTCCATATTTCTCTGTCTCATTTCCTCGAACAGCAAGGCTGAGACAATTTCATCAAAATTCAAGGTAGTTGTATTTCTACCTATTACATTAACCAGACTGTCCCATGAATCTGGTAGAGAACACAACAAATTGATGCACTTATATTCATATGATATTTTGATATCAACATATGAAAACTAACTTACCACAATATTGAAGGCGTTTAGATGCTTTGTCACCGAGTCTCCATCCTTCATCCTCAGGGTATACAACTTTTTCTGCAGGAACAATTTATTCACCAGAGAATTAGACTGGTACAAAGTCCCTAGATTGTCCCACAAAGTCTTTTTCATATCTTCCCTAGATACATCAACAATACTAAATTTGAGATGCACAACAGTATTGTGCTCTTTACCTTTCGATACAAATTATTCCAGTATTCATCTGACATTGTCATTGGTTTAGTACCCGAATCTACCATGATCCACTGATCTTTATCCACCAGCAGATCCTCCATCTTGAGCTTCCACAACTCAAAAATATGACCATTAAATTTCTCGATCTCTATCTTTCCACTACTTGCCATCTTCTTTCACCACAAGAATAGATCTCGCATATCTCCCACTGAAAAGGTTTTACCACAGGCCCGATAAAAAACACCTTGGCAGCAAAGACATCCCCTTGAAGTTGAAATAGCTATGATACCAAATGTAGGTTTTAGCCCTATACATAAATTATCTGCAAAAAAATATTAAAAATAGAAAATAAACAAAATCGAGAGAATAAAACATAAAACAAATATATATAGATATTTTCCCCTGGATCCCAAATCGGGACTACCAGCTTGATTTTTCATTATGTTCCTTTAAGTTTTACAACAAATATATATACATGTCGAAGCATTCATAAACCTAAATCCATTAACCCTGTATTAGAACATAATCGTAGTTCCCTTGACTGGATCTACAAAATACCAACGTCTAAAAACCACATGCCCCAAAACCATGTGCAAACCCATGCACAAAACCATGGGCGGGTCTGCCCAATGAAAAATAGGGTCCAAATTTTTTTTCCCAAACCCCGGCAGGGGGGCTACTGCCCCCCCCGTCACCCCCTTGCTGAACCTAGTGCAACGTATAGGGGAGGTTTTCATCGCTCCCCCCCCCCTGTAAATACCCCTGCCCCCCACGCACGTGCGAATAATCGTGGAAAGAATATAACACATACCCAACAGATGTAAAATTTTCATCTCTATCAGAGATAATATTTTTTGGAATTCCATGGAGTTTAAAAATTTATTTCATGAATACATTGGCCACTTGTGTTATGCAAAAATTAGATTGTACAAACATAAAGTGTGTTCCTTTAGTTAAAGTTACCACTACCACCATAATTGAGCCATGTTTATACTTAGTACATGGCAGTCCGGTAATAAAGTTTATTGATACCACTTCCCACTTCCATTCTGGAATAGGGAGAGGATTTAGTAGCCCTACAGGATGCTAATGTTCTACTTTTACTTGTTGACACTCTAAACACCTTGCCAAGTAATCCGCTACCTCCTTCTTCATGCCTGGCCAAAACATGTTTTTCCTCAATGTTGTTATCATCTTTTGATAATCAGGATGACCTGCATAAGGTCTCTTATGGTATTCATCTAAGATTTCATGTTTTAAGGATGTTACATTAGGAATATACAGTCTTTGTTTGTAGTTGATCAGTCCTTGTTGATTTATAGTATATCCTGCAATTTCAGCTTGCTGTAATTTTTCCTGCAATTTTACATCTTGCGAATCTTGCAACGATACTCCTTGAATTTTTTATTCCACATCAAAACGTACACTAATCCCTATATATGTCAATTTGATGAGGATGTCTACTCAAAGAATCAGCAATTCAATTTTCTTTTCCTTTTATGTGTTTGATCTCCATATCAAACTCACTAAGGAAAGCTAACCACCTTGCTTCTCTGGCATTTAAACCTGGTTGGGTAAAGAAATATTTTAAAATTATGTGATCTGTCATTAATATGAATTTCTTTCCCAACAGATAATGTCTCCACATTTTAGTGCATGTATAAGAGTAGCTAGTTATAAGTCATATACTGCATAATTATGTTCATGTTTCTTTAAATTTCATGATTCATAATCTATTACTACATTGTCTTGCAGCAATAATCCTCCCAACCCTTCTATAAAAGAATCAGTACACACTACAAACTCCTTATTTGGATCAGAAATTTTCAGTATAGGTGAAATAGTTAATTTCTGTTTTAGTTGTTCAAAACTATATCGGCACTTAGCTGTCCACTCAAACTTCACTCCTTTTTTCTGCACTGATGTGATGGGGTAGGCTAATGCAGAAAATCCTTCCACAAATTTACAGTAGTATCCGGCAATACCCATGAACGATCGTATTTTTGGTACATCAGTGGGTAAAGGACAATTCAATATTTGTTGTACCTTTTACGCTTCTATCACCAATATATCCTTAGAAATGACATGTCCAATATATTGAATATTGTTTTTATAAAATTCACATTTGCTGAGTTTTTCATACAAGTGATTTTCTCTAAGGGTTTGCAAAATGATTCTAAGATGTTCTTGGTGCTCTCCTTCATTTTTAGGAGTATACCAAAATATCATCTATGAACATTGTTGTATCTTAAGAGACAATTCCTTGGCTGTGGAAAGGAATCAATGCTTAAGAAATTTTAAAGTTGTCACATAAATAATTTTATCATGAGGTCTTTGTTCTATCCCTCTGGAAACTAGTTTTCTAAAACCCTTAATGATATGGAATAATAGAAGATTTCACAATTCCATTGATTGTTGATATCTTAATGGAAAAGAAGAATTGTAGGGGAAACTCAAAGTAATATGTTGTAAACACATAATCAATTACTTTTATGTTTTAGAGAGAACTCATGGAGAGAGAGGAAACTCAAAATAATATGTTGCAAACACAAGATCTATTATTTTTAAGTTTCAGAGAGAATTTGTGAAGAGAGAGGAAACTTAAATAATATGTTGTAAACACAGAATCTATTACTTTTAAGTTTCAGAGAGAATTTTTGAAGGGAGAAGAGATGGAGTGAAGGAGCGCTTATTAAGGCTATTTAACTCTTACTTACAAACGTAAATCAGAGACTAGATGCTTCTTTAATTCACTTCATTCAAGGAAGAAACAACATAAAATGACATAGGAAACATGAATCACCATCAACAATTGCAGGAAACTTTTTGCCTCTTTCATTCACCCATCAGAAAAATAAGTACAAAATGTAGTCTCCAAGAGGTTCGGAACTCGGAACCCCTCTTCTTTCTTTATATCTTGCTTAAATACATCACAAACAGTTCGTAACTACTATAAATTCTTGAAAATACTTCTAATACCTAAACTGTTAAAACTACTTATTACATGCAATTGAGGACATCACTATAGATTTGATCTTAACAAACAAAGAAAACAAATTAAATTTTGAAATATTATTATTTTTGTTGAATCTGATTTGTTACTGATGCATCTCCCTGAAGTGTTGATGTGTCTCCCTGACAGATCAGACATCATTGCTTTGAATTTATTCCAAAGTTCAATATTTGTATTTTATACTTTTTTTCATGTCTTTTCTATTTCCGATGTGTTATTTGAACAGTTCTACAATAATGCATCTTTTCTCGACTTGACCTAACTATTGTGTTTCCAACAATGGCACCATATGCTCCTTTTTCCTGACTCTGCCTATGCCTCTACATTTCAAACAATGTTATCATGTCCCCTTCTACCTGACTCTGCCTCTTCTGCTCGTGCTCGTAGCGTTCCAACTTCTCTTCTCCTTTGCTCTGTGTTGGGTCACTTACCCGAGTCCACTACCTGCATTCATGTTTCTTCATAAAAAAATGCAACTGCACATAATCTTGGAATTTAAATAAATTAAATTTTTCCTTTGAAAGCTATCGCGTCCGTCCCTTTATCGCATTTCTCATTTCGACATTCATAACATATTCATGAGCGCCATTCCTCCTTAGCTTATGATGTGCGATAAAGGTATGGATGACGTGGCAAGTGGAGGTGGGGCCTATCTCAAATCGCAATTTTCAATATAAAACCTTGTCACATTTCAGCATTCATAACATATTCATGAGCATCATTCCTCCTAAGCTTGTGATGTGCAATCTGTGATTGGAATATATTAAATCATATTTATGAGCTGCATCGCATCTGTTCTTTGTCGCACTTCGCATTTCGACATTCCAATGTTCTAGGTTATAATCCTCTTTTTCCCTCCGATACGATTTTTACAAAGGAAAAACCCATGTACCCAGACTTAAAAACCTTTAGACTTTAGTGATAACTTCAATCACGTACGATTCGTTATCGCACTTCGCACTTTAGCAAATCTCGTTATCTTAAGATTGCTATCCCTTCTGAGCATGAAATGTGAGATACACAAGAGGGTCCCATGACCAAACTTTAAATACTTTAGATTCAAGCTTCGAACTATATCACATCTGGTCGTCGTATCGCAATTCACATTTTGGCGATTCAACCTTGTTCTATTCCTTGTGAGCTTTGCGATTGCGATTTGCGATTTGTGATATGCGATCAGGCCTTCCACATGAGATTGCGATTAAGCCTCCAAAAACTAGTTCTGTATGTATATTTTCATGACTCGACCCTGACCTGTGTGCAATGTTATGAACGCATCAATTAACCCAATTCTTGAATTGTTCTACACATGAATAAGACCGACTTGACCCTTATTGCACGCTTTTATTCTTTTTTACTCCTTTGGCTTAGATTACACCTCCAATGTTGCTTCTTCCCTAAGTTTTGTTCCAGTGCACATGTGATTATGAATCCTCGTTGAGCTTGTGGTTATCCTTTTGAGCATGTTGCAGGTCTTCTTGAAATTTTAACAACTGTTCCTCAACAACCTTGAATCGCTCAGAACCTCTCTTGACTTTTAGATGAGTCAAATTATGCTACAAAAAACAATAATACAAAATTGCCTAGATATTTATGTAGAACACAGTTCATTAAGCACATGAATGTAGTAGGGGCATTTGTGATTCCAAAGGGTAAGACTCCAAACTCATAATATCCATATCTAGTTCTGAAGGTTGTTTTATTGATGTCTTCGCCTTTAATCCGGAGTTGATGATAAACATTTCACAAATCAATTTTTGAGAAAATGGTGGCTCCTCTTAATTGATCATATAGATCATCTATTCTTGGAAGAGGATATTGTTTCTTGATGTTTAACATTTTTAGCTATGTGTAGTCTATACACATCCGGAATGTACCATCTTGTTTTTTGACCAAAAAAACTCATTCTCCCCATGTAGACACACTTCGTCTAATGTACCTGGTGCCGGGGTAAAACCCACAGTCCCTATTTACTCCTATTTTCTACCTCAATTACTGTGTGTAAGGTGCCTTCAATTTCATTTCCCAAGCCACCCCACAATCTGGGAAAACTCACGCCATTTCTAACTTCTGAGTTGGCAATTTTAAATAAACAAATCTGGGTTATTTTAATATCTCAATTCAGAGAATTGAGATATTAATTCAACAATTCCTTTATGGTTATAAGCCCCATATCCACTTACATTCAAACCCTTTCAACTATCTTACCCGAGGTTATTTCACAAACGAGATCCCTTCTCACTATGCCTTCTAGAGACAAATTGGATTTTTAGCTCTAATCTCCGCCTGCATATATATTAAACCCGAATACCTGAATAGCAAGACCTTTAGTAACTAAAATGAAATAATTGAGACTACATATCCCTTTTATATAACCCTTGGTCCTTTAATTATAAAGGCACTTCAACCATAATTGGAACCTGACTTACGAAAGAAGGTTAGACCAACCCGACCATAGCATACGATATAATAAAATTGTTTGAACCTTTGAGCAGATAATCCAGCGTTTTATTATTTATTCCTTTGAAATTTAATTGAACCAACGTTCAATTCAAGTCTCGACAAATTAAATCAATTAACTTCTGGCATGAACATTAATCAACACATTGTTACTTTGGTTCCACCATAAACGCACCATTTCCCTTTGCGTTACTGCCCATGAAACTTAATTGCGCGAACACCGTCGATCTATCACTCTATGTATCGGACAGACCGGGGGGGCATCATGTTTTTTTAAATTTCGGACATTAACACTTCTATTTTACACGATGTAAGTGGTATTTCAAATCCGCTCAATTCCACGTGTCAACCACTGGAATAGATCACGTTTTTTTTTACAGTTCCTATTTACCACTCTTACGATCGCGCGATCCAGCTGGTATTAAAATTGTGGTTTTATTGTTCATACACCCTCACGATTCTACTTTACTCCTTGTTTCAAGGTTCCACCTGTCCTAAATATTCACACAGAAATTTGGCTTACTCAACATTCTATGCCCTGCGGCTTTTGCATAAGACTGATATCGATGAATACAGTCATGATTCCGACGCAGACTTATAACAACAAAAAAGGGATTCCGAACTAGTCAAAAGCCTCCACAAACAGAGTTTTATGGGAACGTCTAACTCAACGGAGTTCCAGGAACCAAATGGAGTCTCCACAGAGAATTCAAACAACCTATATACACATAAAACTATCACAGGGTTTCTTATTGCCACAGAAATTCAATTACACACGATTCTCGACCACGGTATTGCTCTACCACCGCTCATTGACACACCATCCACTATCGGGGTTATATCACACTGATTCGCATACATGAATATAATTTTCATGGATCTTGAGGCGGGGTTCAATCACACTGGTTCTCGCACAAGAATATACAGTCAGATTCTTAACAAATTACAAAGTTCTACTCATACCAGCTCACAGAGATTCAAGACATATTCATACAGAAATTAACTCAACAAATGCACAGTAATACTGAACAAATTCTTTCTCATTAAATTAATTCTCTTACAGACTTCCTATCTCGGCCAAGTCTTCAACTCTACGACCTTCTTTCTCCCTATCCCAATCTATGCAGGTCTCTAAGCAGGTCTTTGCCACAGAGACTTATTTAAACAATTAACAGAAATTGTTTCATATTCCCTCAACGCTCAATAAAACTTTGCAATTCCTACAATCCTGATTTTAGCCTAACCCGCTGACAGAATGAAACGGACTATCTCTTCCTGTGCCCACTAATCATTCGGGAAGTTACATTTTCCTCCACAATTTAACTAAAATTAACTCAACTATGAATAATTTCATAAGGAAATAAAAACATGAGACCCCCCTTATGTTTATTTATGTACAGAGATTGTCTTGAGCCTAATTCCCCTGCATCAGACTCCCCAGGTTAAAATAATTCATGATCTCCTGATCATGTGTTTTCATCTTTGTCTTCCTGGATCCCACACCTTGTTTTTAGCTGATCATCTGCTACAATGTTCTTCCTTTGCATTCCTCCAGGCTTCCATATTTTATGCTGAAGCTTTCCACTGGCTACACTTTTACATCCCCTTTTGGTCTTTCCTTTGATGCTACTCCTTTGTTTCTTCGTTGTTGTCTTTTTCTCAGATAGTCTCACCATCAGTCTTCTTATAAATTAAATTTCTTCATCTAAGATGTCTTCTGACTGCTGGATACTACTTCCTCTTGAGTGTTGAACTCTTAATTTTGCTTCTGCTTGCTGCATTCTTATTTCTTCAATTCTTACTGTTGCCCTAGCTCCTGTGCTAGCTTCAGCTGTATCTGTAGCTCTTCTTACTGCCATGATTAATCCTATGCTTACTTGACTCTTACTATTGCTTGCGATTGCTCTAGCCCCCACTCTAACCACCACCCAATCATCCATACCCTCTTGTCCTCTACAATAATAGAACTCTCCCGGATTGGCATTCATGACAATTTCTTCCATCTCTAACTTCAACAATTCTCTGGACTGGTATTTAAATTTCCATTCATCATCCTCTTCTCTTCTATTCTTCTGGACTAAACATGCCTTATTCCTTCCATCAGCACTTGCAATCATAATACAAACATCAAACTTATAAAATATTGGTGTTTCTTTCTCCTCTTCTGGCAACACTTCCAATTGCTGCTCCAGCATTTTCTCTAGCAACACTCCAAGCTGTTTTTCTGGCATTCCACACTCTTTTATGGATGTTTTCTGCAAAAAATTTAGCCATCTCCCTTGGCTATTCGAACAATTCGATTCTTCCTTGTCATCCGCAGAAATAATAAGTTCATTTACAGGAGGCATGATAGCCTCACCTTCCTCCTTCTGCAACAATTCATCACCCTTCAAAACAACTCCAAAATATGGATTGTTTTCTGCGATTCCTATCAACACAACCAATTTGTCAAATTTTAATTCACAAGACCCAATGGTCTTCATTTATGATTCAATCACCAATTCTTCTCTGCCACCAACAGCAACAAATTCCTGCATATGAGACATGACTGTCTCATCTTCATTCTTCGGCTGCTCATATTCATTCTGCAATCCCCAATTCTGAAATTGAGGGTTCCTCTCTTGCACAGGATTCTACTAATCCAGCATATTCTCCAGCAGCTCAGTTTCTCCATTTCATGGTTTAAAATCTCTCACAGAATTATTTTCCTCTTTCAATTGACTTCCCAATGCTATCAACTTATCTCCATCATCAACAGGATCTGCATACACAAAACAATTGTTAAAAAAAAATTCATAAGCCCTCAGTGCCTTTCTCTGCTCTTCCAACATCTCAGTATGTTGTCTTACAATTATCTTCTTTTCCATAAACACATCAGTGTGTTGATTCCAATTCTTCAAACAATCCTTGAGACTGTCAGCTAGTCTCCCTTTTGCATCATCCCTTTCAAGGATGTCTCTCTGCTCTAGTTCATAAAAATGAGCTTTCTCCTCTTCAGTCATCTCTGCCCTTACAATCTAAAATCATTCTTTCTTTAGTTCTATCCTCTTCTCTAGAACACTTAATTCATGCCACAATATTGGCATCTCATTTGAGAAAACATCTTCACAATCTTCACTATCTTCTATTGTCACTATCTCCTCAGCCTCCATCAGAATAGAATTCTGATTTCCCATCTCTGAAATAAATTCAGTTCTCTGTCCATCATTCTTCATTTGGCCATTTAATAGGAACAGTCTGTCATTATCATCATCAATGACAAGTTCATCACCATCATACACAACTGTCATGTCTTCATTGAAGCAATCTCTTTTATAAAACAAGGAATAAATGAATTTCTTCTACTGCAATAACTCAATCTGATCTTCATCAGGAAGATACTCATCATACTTTACTTGGAAACAGTCAACTTCATTCATCATATTTCCATCATGTGAACTGTCTTCATCAACACCTTCATTCATACACAACTTGTCAGTTTTAAAAACATAAGACCTCATGGTCTCATTTGATGAATCAATCATCAACTCTTCTTGCTATCCTAAATCTTCCATATACTTCAGAGATTCTTCAATGGTCTCTTATTCAATTTCTTCAAGCTGTCCAACTTCCAAATTCTTGCCATCATCATAAGCTAAATATCCTCTGCTTCCAATATGTTGGAAAGCAGAACCTTTCTCCAAATGTGCATGGACATTTTCAAAACATCTGGTTGTTCCATTTTCCTTCTCGGCGACAACATCAGCAGTTCCTCCTTCTTCACATGTTTTTCCTGCAAACATACAAAATATGTCAAATGTAAGGCTACTTGACCCTTTGGTCACACTTGAAGCTTCAGTATTCAAGTCCTTCTCCAAATACTCAATCATTCTGAGCATTTCTTCCTTCTTCTAAGCATTCATCATTTTCTCTTTCTTCCTTTGTGGCCTCTGCCACTTTACCTTCTTCTTCATGAGCCAACCAACTCTCTGGTTTTCCTCTATCATCTTCTCCATCTCATAAAGCTGCTTGCTGATCTAAGCTATCTCTTTCCAATATTCTTCATCAGTGAGTTTCTTCCTCATGCCATTTGCCTTGGCATCTTCCCTCACTCTTCTGTTGTGGCCTCTCTCAGAACCTCTGCAATCTCTGTTGTGGCTATCAGTAGCCATTTTCTCCTCCAGGAGTTCTTCAATCACAAGCTGCACTAAGCCTCTGCAACAGCAAGCTCTCTTGCTGCAACTTACCTCACCAATCCCTTCCTCCGGATCTGGCTTTTGGCAAGTACTAGTCCCCTATCTGTAGGAACCTTCTAAGCACTCTCTTCTACTCTCTAGGATTCACTCTGCAACTTCCTCTCAAGAACACCTATGTTCTTCTTTCCTCCAACCTTTTTGGGAATCTTCCAGGTTCTTCCACACTTTCTCTGCACTCAAAATCCCTTGTTGGACTCTTATTATCATTGCTCTCGAAGCTGTGATCTGCTTCTTGCTGAGATTCCTTCCTTAGTTGCTTGCACTCTGCATTCTGAAAACAATACCTTCCAACCAGAGTTTAAATAGCCTCACCAACTCACCTCTCAAGATCCCTGAATGATCTTGCTTCTTTTCTCACCTGCACTGCATCTCTATCTGCTACAAACTTCAAGACTCTTTGTCTTCAACTCCAAATTCTGCACATCAGGAGACCTTCACTGCATGTCAAATCAAAACTTCAATTTCTCTATTAAACAGATTCAAACATCAACTTTTCTTTCCTGTTTCAATACATGTGCATTTCAGAAATAAACTTTCAAAGAGCTAATTCAATTCTAGCTCTGATACCACTTTGGTACCGGGGTAAAACCCACAGTCACCGTTTACTCCTATTTTCTACCTCAATTACTATGTGTAAGGTTCCTTCAATTTCATTTCCCAAGGCACCCCACAATCTGGGTAAACTCACGCCATTTCTAACTTCTGAGCTGGCAATTTTAAATAAACAAATATGGGTTATTTTAATATCTCAATTCAGAGAATTGAGATATTAATTCAACAATTCCTTTATGGTTATAAGCCCCATATCCACTTACATTCGAACCCTTTCAACTATCTTACCCGAGGTTATTTCACAAACGAGATCCCTTCTCACTATTCCTTATAGAGACAAATCGGGTTTTTAGCTCTAATCTCCGCCTGCATATATATTAAACCCGAATACCCGAATAGAAAGACCTTTAGTAATTAAAATGAAATAATTGAGACTACATCTCCCTTTTATATAACCCTTGGTCCTTTAATTATAAAGGCGCTTCAACCATAATTGGAACCCGACTTATGAAAGAAGGTTAGACCAACCCGACCATAGCATATGATATAATAACATTGTTCGAACCTTTGAGCAGATACTCCAGCGTTTGATTATTTATTCCTTTGAAATGTAATTGAACCAATGTTTAATTCAAGTCTCGACAAATTATATCAATTAAATTCTGGCATGAACATTAATAAACACATTGTTACTTCGGTTCCACCATAAACGGACCATTTCCTTTTGCGTTACTGCCCATGCAACTTAATTGCGTGAACACTGTCGATCTATCAGTCTTCGGATCGGACGGACCAAGGAGGCATCGCGTTTTTTTAAAGGTCGGACATTAACACTTCTATTTTACGTGATGTAAGCGGTATTTCAAACCTACTCAATTCCACATGTCAACCACCGGAATAGATCGCTTTTTTTTTACAGTTCCTATTTACCACTCTTACGATCGCGCGATCCAGCTAGTATTCAAATTGTGGTTTTACTGTTCATACACCCTCATGGTTCCGCTTTACTCGTTTCAAGGTTCCGCCTGTCCTAACTCTTCACACAAAAATTTGGCTTACTCAACATTCAATCTACAACATTCTATGCCCTACGGCTTTTGCATAAGACTGATATTGATTAATACAGTCATGATTCCGACGCAGACTTATAACAACAGTAAAGGGATTCCGAACCGGTGAAAAGCATCCACAACCATAGTTTTATGGGAACTTCTAACTCAACGGAGTTCCAGGAAACAAATGGATTCTCCACAGAAAATTCAAACAACCTATATACACATAAACCTATTACAGGGTTTCTTATTGCCACAGAAATTCAATTACACATGATTCTCGACCACGGTATTGCCCTACCATCACTCATTGACACACCGTCCACTATCGGGGTTCTATCACACTGATTCGCATACATGAATATAATTTTCATGGCTCTTAAGGCGAGTTCCAATCACACTGGTTCTCAGACAAGAATATACAGTTAGATTCTTAACAAATTACAAAGTTCTACTCATACCAGCTCACAGAGATTCAAGACATATTCATACAGAAATTAACTCAACAAATGCACAATAATACTGAACAAATTCTTTCTCATTAAATGAATTCTCTTACAGACTTCCTATCTCGGCCAGGTCTTCAACTCTACGGCCTTCTTTCTCCCTATCCCGATCTATGCAGCTCTTTGTAGGTCTCTAAGTAGGTCTCTGCCACAGAGACTTATTTAAACAATTAACAGAAATTGTTTCATATTCCCTCAACGCTCAATAAAACTCTGCAATTCCTACAGTCCCGATTTTAGCCTAACCCACTAATAGAATGAAACGGACTATCTCTTCCTATGCCCACTAATCATTCGGGCAGTTACATTTTCCTCCACAATTTAACTAAAATTAACTCAACTATGAATAATTTCATAAGGAAATAAAAACATGAGACCCCCCTTAGGTTTATTTATGTACAAATATTGTCTTGAGCCTAATTCCCCTGCATCAGTACCCTTTGTCTAATAATTCTTGTAATTGAAGTTTCATCTCTATTAGTTCAGGAGTACTCATTCTATATGGTGCCCTAGAAACTGGGGTGTCTCCTAGTACTAGCTCAATAGAAAAATCAATGTCTCTTTTAGGGGGGTTTTTTTTTTTCCCCCCCCCCCCCCTTTTGATGTTCGTTTTAATTGCAATGCAGAAATATTTCTGACAAACACTAGTTTTGGTTTTCCTTTAACCACTACATATTTTCCTATAGTATTCGTGCAATTCACTAATTTTTATAAGAAATTCACAATTTCTTTCTGTTGTTCTAGCCAATCCATTCCTACTAGCAGATCATAAGATCCTAGAGGGAGGATTTTTAATTGGAGTTTCATTATATACCATTTAAATTTACAGTAGTTTTGGGGAGTTTATGAGTAACTTCCTATAGCTAGCTGCACCAGCCAAGAGTGCTAAAATTTTTCTAGTTTTAATTTACATTTTCACACTATTTGGGGGCTAATGTAGCTTAAATTTTCTCATGGATCAATTAAAACAAATACAAGTTGGTCAGCGATCATACCTTCAGTTTTAATCATTGTTGATTGATGTTCAACCTGTCTGTCTTCTAATGCATCACTGATCTGGGGAATATTTCGAGCAATATAATTTACTGTAGTTACGTCTCATACTATTTGAATATTCTAGATTGTATGAGTGTTTTTTGGTCAGTCCTACAACATATGAGGTTCTCAGCACCCCCAAAATTTTAATGGTTATTTGACTTGTACTACTCCTCTTTTGTTGTTTGTTTCCATTGGCTTGGAACCAATGTGGGAATGTGTTGTCTGTTTTCCGCCCCTCTTATTAAACTTTTTCTGCTAGTGGTTTTTCCCAAAATTATTCAGATAGGTTGGTTTTGATATTTTTGCGCTTATTTCCACCTTCCTTTTTTATTTATTCTGTCAGTTTTTCAGTTGATCATTTATGCCTTTAAAATATGGTAGCACAGTCATGCTTTATGAACATCTCCATCCATCATTTTAAGATTATCAAATTTAATTCTTTATTTGTAGATGGTAGGTAGGCAGTTCATAAATCACTTTACTTTGGCCTTTTCTTCCATGATGTAAGGCACATAACAAAGTAAATTTGTAAATTTAGTCACAAATTCATCAATAGTGAGTTTCCCAAGCCTTAGCTCATTAAATTCCTTCTCTCTACTATCATAATACCTCTCAATAAGGTATCTAGATTTGAATTTCCCCTGAAATTCTTCCCATAAAACAGTTTTTTCATCAAGCAAGTGTACAATTTTTGCCTCTTCCCACCAAAGAGTGGCTTTACCTTGTAGTTGGAAAATTGCCAATCTTGCTTTCATATTACTTTTGTATTCATATACCTGGAAGTATTTGACCATGTTCAAGATCCAAGCTTCTGTGTCATCTTCCTTCTCCCCATTGAAAGTTGGAGGCTTAATTTTGAAAAATTCCTCTTGCAACTCCTTTTTCTTTTTTGATTTTAATCTAGATTCTTCCCCACTCTCAGACCTCTCTGAGTTGGGTTATGTTTCTTTTCTCTTTCTTTCTTGGTCTTCACTATGATGGATAGACCTGGAGCTTAATTCCCTTATCAACCTTTCTTTCTCATTACCGGCCTGCAACAACAGTTCATTGCTAGTCCTTAGTTGAACCATTTCGTACTGCATATTCCTTATCATTTCCAACATTTGAGAATTTGGATCTGGTGGGGCTCCTCCACCCCTCAGTTCTACGTATAACTCTTCTTCGTCATTCATGACAACAGTTATAATTGTTTCTTCACTTCAATCATTGTAGACATAATCAAATTAGTATTCACATATAAAAATTTAAATAAATTTTAACAGTAGAAAATTTTTCCTTGTGTTGGGACCCATAAGCCTAGAGTTTTCAACATGGGCTTTGATACCATTTGTAACAACTCTCACTAACCAAATTTTTTTTTTCTTTTTATGCTATTTCTGGTCATGATAATTGTCCTATTTTGACACAACTAATAATTTACCACTTTAGAATGACATTTCAACATAGAGATTTATCTTTGTTTTTTTTTTTTCAACACAAATATTTGTCCTTGTTTTAATTATTCTTTCTTATGAATTGGTTTCTAGATCTAGGATAGGTAACTTATTCTCTGTAACCAATCGTTAGAATTATTTTTATGTTACCCTTAATTGTATTATCTTCTTCATCTTTTTATACATGTCTCCAATATATATTGTATCTCATTTTCACTTCACGTTTACCCTTACCTTCACTTCACTATTTATTCACATGTCTTTTTAATATATTTAATGTATACTTGTATACTACTATACCTAAAATTATACTTTCTTTACCTAAAACCTTCCATCCAACACACTTATGAATCGAATAATGGTTACCCTGCCATTTATTCCTTAGTTCCTAGTCCCCTATTTATACTTTATCTTGAGCGACCTATGAAGCATACATTTTAAACCTTCATACTCAATTATATGATTTATATAATTCATAACCCAACTATCTACTCATAACCAATGTGAAATGTGATTTCCCTTGTCCTCGAATGTCATTAATTCGATACACATTAAGGTTTATATTGGTTTAATTGTGATTAAATAATTTATGGTTCAATGGTACTTCACACATACACTGTCACCCTCAGTTCACATTAACTTGTTCATTGATGTCTTACCTTATCTCTATTCCAGCAATTAATATTGGTCATGTCCATCACATTGCTCCATGTGATATGAGTTACTACACGGGACGCTTGTATGCAAGATCTTCATTGGGCTTTAGATGGTGAAGATTTGTCCTTCAAACCCTAAGGGTTGATAATACTCCACATTTCGCATTTCCCTCTTCTGTCATTTGGGCCCCTTGCCGAGTTTCTCCCCTATCAACTCGTGCACAAATCTCTTTCCATTTCTTGCATTTTTGTGGGTAATATGCCTGAAACCTGAGACCATAATCATTGTTAATTTTATACTGAATGGTGTGTCTTCAATTTTGGAAGTGGAAGTTAAATATCCAACCATAGATCTCCTTCATTTCAGAAAAAAAAAACTTCGAATCATAGAAGGAAAGGCTTTATATGGTACTCCAGGTAATGATTCACCATACCATTCGATTTCCATCTCTTAAAGTTGTATAATTTTACTATGAAATCTTTACAACATTATTTAGAATGGATTCTGGTTAATTGAATTTTATGTGTAGGTCTCTATTACAGAGAGAAACCCTATGTTGGTTCATTTTCCTCCACTCACAGTGAATGGCTTGTATGAGCAATTCAGGTAAGGGTATACCATGATTTATTTCTCCTCGTTTTATTTGCGAATGTGCTAAATTTTCAACGATTCAGCTCTGTCAATGAAGGTTGTGACTCATTGGTATTAATAATTTGTATAGAGTTCTAGATTTTTATTTCTATTTCATTTTGTATGTTATAATTCCACTTATTCTTTCAAATCCCTGTTATGGGTATTTTATATAAATTACAGTCACCACTAATAACTTGATAATACGTCTACCATGCATTGTTTTTCAGGATTCCACTGCGCCATATCTTCGAGATTGTGCCAGGATTCTGTGTTCGACAATATGCTGCAATTCCAATATATATGTAGCATTGGATTATTTTACTGAGGTTTCCTACTGCTCAACCATTCCAAGCTCCTCAAAATCATTCATTTGTAGGTCTAATTTCTAGTTTCGTATATGCTCAGAATGTTTTCAAAGGTCATTGTGAGCGCCACTCTTATGAGTGATGAGGCTTATTTTTCCTTGTGATGCCACCATTTCACTGGAGGAAAAAAATTTATTCTTAAGATAATGTAGAGAGACATCTCTTGAATTCGAGGTTGTGTCATTTTAACCATTGAAATTTTTCATAGAGTGATGCTACTTGATTCACTATCAAAGCAGATTGTTGGGTTATAATTTATGTGCTTGGTAGGGCTTAATCTTTTTCAAATCCATTTTCATTTACTTGCAGTGACGATGTGTGTGTGTGTGTGTGTGTGTGTGTGTGTGTGTGTGTGTGTGTATATATCTATATATATATATATATATATATATATATATATATATATATATATATATATATATATATATATATATATATATATATATATATATATATATATATATATATAGATATAGATATTTGATGAATATAATTTGAAATGAATGACTTGATCGATGCATCAATAGCATCATATCTGAAGAAGAAGATTTGTTTTCATAGTAAATTTGAAGGATTTGGGGAAAATCCTGGTGATGCACTAAAATATAGCCCATTAACTTATTCACATTGAATTTATTGATTTTTTTTGTAGTCATCAGATGAGCAATCCTTTGCGGCAGTTTTCACTTGATCATTTGGAGTGTTAAAAATTTTCATATTTTAACTAATGAGATTCATATATCGATCTCATGAACCTTCGTGATGAAGACTTATTGAAAAAATCATTACATAAATAAATAATGTTTGATCGTTTTGGCTTGATAATGGCATACATTGTTGAAGGTTTTTTTTTTTGAATTTGAATGTAGGATTGCAGCTTGACCACTTGATGTGTTCTTCCAATTTACTTCCATAGCAGCCTCTTTGTTTCTGGTTGCAGTTATAATTAGGTAGAACATAATTCTTTTCTCTTCTTGATGAAAGATTTTTTTGTTTGCTTTCATGAAAATATATTAGAATAGGCCTCATATTTTCATAGAGAATTTATCATTTATTTCATGAATGTAGATCAATGAATTCCATGTTGACAAGCCGAGAATGAAGAATTTTGGGAGAATTTTAACAATGCTAACATTTTTTTTTTCATCTAAATATTTATTTACATGTTTATATACAGGGTATGAACATCAAACAAAAAATTCATTAAAGATCAGTGCACCTCATAGAATTTTATTTTGTTTGTGACGAAGAGGGCTTGATCACATACTCTTATGATGTCTTTGATCATGTTTCTTCTAGATAGTTTCAGATTCATGACAAATTTATAAGCTAGTAGTTTCTCTTCTTTGCTTCTTTCTGCTCCTGCAGTCTCCCCCTTAGATGGTGTAGTCAACAATTTTTTTTATTTTTTTTTGAATTCTCGCTTCAAGTTCATATTAATTATCATCATCTGTAAACACTATCCCGAGCTTGTTTCTTAGATATTCGAACGGTTCTCTAGCAAGTGGTTTTTAAATATGTATGCTACCTTCTCAGATACCTTCTCAGCTACTTTTTCTTTGAGAAAGTGGTATTTTATAGAGATGTGTTTGGTCTTCGAATGAAGCACATGATTTTTTGACATGCTTATTGCACTTGTATTGTCACATTTGATAGGAATAGGCTCACCAAAGTTTATTTTCATGTCTTGAAGTGTTTGTTTCATCCACATTACCTCTGTGAAAAAAGTTGCAGCTGATATGTATTTAGCTTCATTTGTGGATAGGGAGATTGATGTTTGTTTCTTTCTTAGCCATGCCACCAGAATCTCTCCTAGATAGAATGCACCACCACTCATGCTTTTCTTTTCATCCACACAGCTGGCCCAATCTACATCTGTATATGTTGTTAGTGTAAATTCTTTACCTCTTAGATACCATAATCCATAATTTGTAGTTCCTTGTAGGTATCTTGTAACAACTCTCACTAACCAAAAAAATATATATATTTTTATGCTATTTCTGGTCATGATAATTGTCCTATTTTGACACAACTAATCATTTACCACTTTAGAATGACAATTCAACGTAGAGATTTTTCTTTGTTTTTATTTATTTCAACAAAAAGATATGTCCTTGTTTTTAATTCTTCTCTCTTGTGAATTGGTTTCTAGGTCTAGGATAGGTAACTCACTCTCTATGACCAATTCATTAGAATTATTTTTACGTTACCCTTAATTGTATTATCTCCTTCACGTTTTTATACATGTCGCCAATATATATTGTATCTCATTTTCACTTCACGTTTACCCTTACTCTCACTTTACTATTTATTCACATATCTTTTTAATTTATTTAATGTATACGTGTATACTACTATACCTAAAATTATAATTTATTAACCTAAAATTATAATTTATTTACCTAAAACCTTCCATCCAACACACTTATGTATCGAATAATGGTTACCCTAACATTTATTCCTTAGTTCATAGTCCCCTTTTTATACTTTATCTTGAGAGACCTATGAAGCATACATTTTCAACCTTCATACTCAAGTATATGATTTATATATTTCATAACCCAAATATCTACTCATAACCAACGTGAAATGTGATTTCCCTTGTCCTCGAATGTCATTAATTTGATGCACATTAAGGTTTATATTGTTTTAATTGTGATTAAATGATTTCTAGTTCAACGGTACTTCACACATATGTTGTCACCCTCATTTTATATTAGCTCGTTCATTGATGCCTTACCTTATCTCTTTTCAAGCAATTAAGATTGGTCATGTTCTTCACATGGCTCCATGTGATCGGAGTTACTACGTGGGACAATTGTATGCAGGATATTCATTGGGGTTTAGACGGTGGATATTTTTCCTTCAAACCCTAAGGGTTGAGACTTCTCTGCATTTCGCATTTCCCTCTTCCGTCATTTGGGCCCCTAGCTGAATTTCTCCCCTGTCAAACCTGTGCACAGAGCTCTTGCCATTTCCTGCATTTTTGTGGGTAATATTCCTAAAACCTGAGACCATACTCACTGTTAACTTTATATTGAATGGTACATCTTCAATTTTGGAAGTGGAAGTTAAATTTACAGCCACATATCTCCTTCGTTTCGAAAAAAACTTTGAATCATGGAAGGAAAGGCTTTATACGATACTCCATGTAATGATTCACCATACAATGCGATTTCCATTTCTTAATGTTGTTTAATTTTATTATGAAATATTTACGACATTATTTAGAATGGATTCTTGATAATTGCATTTTATGTGCAGGTCTCTATTATGGAGAGAAACCCTACGCTAGTTCATTTTCCTCCACTCACAGTCAACGAATTTTATGAGAAATTCAGGTAAGGGTATGCCACGATTTCTTTCTCCTCATTTTCTTTGTGAATCTGCTAAATTTTCAACGATTCATCTCTGTCAATGAGGGTTTTGATTCATTGGTATTAATAATTTTAATAGAGTTCTAGGTTTTTATTCTTATTTCGTTTTGTTTGTCATAATTCCACTTATTCTTTCGAATCTCTCTTATGGGTTGTTTATATTAATTACAGTCACCACTAATAACTTTATAATATGTCTACCGAGGTCCTCTGTATTATATCTCACAAAACCTAGAATTTTTATGTAATTATATTCTCTATGACTTTAGCCTTCGGCTATGAAATTGTTGAATTCTGTTTATAAATTCAACTCGTAGTTCTGAAATAACATTTATCTGTCACCAATTAAGTGATTTCATTTTTTATTCCTATAGTAACATTACTAATTTAATTCGAGTTTACCATGTACGTTTTTATAATTACT
The DNA here is from genome assembly GCA_034641835.2 of Pinus albicaulis. Taxonomy (NCBI): domain Eukaryota; kingdom Viridiplantae; phylum Streptophyta; class Pinopsida; order Pinales; family Pinaceae; genus Pinus; species Pinus albicaulis. The sequence continues at coordinate 44,132,966 of MU968359.1, forward strand.
GTATATGTTTTTTTTCTCCTTCAATTGCAAAGAGCTAGTGTGTGTGTGTGTGTGTGTGTGTCTATATATATATATATATATATATATATATATATATATATATATAATTGTAATAACTTTCAATAAACTGTAATTTAAGTTTACGCATTAGTTACTCTAATAGTTACAGGCCAGAACTTGTTAATTTGTCTCTACGTCACCAAATTTGGAGTTTTGGTTTTGTCAATCATAGACTCTATCTATTCTCTGTGCGAGATAAATTTAGGATATGTTTGGCGTGGCATTTTTGTCTTTGTCATTTTGTAAACTACATAGATTTCACTTGTTTAATGTTTAGGGATTATACACTCCTCTTTTCCTCGTTGAATTTTGAGGAGCCTTACGATGCATTATCATTCTCGTATAGAGGTACTTATATTTCTCAATTCTATAATTATAATGACATAGTGAAATTATTTTCTCTGTTATAAGAATTCTTTGAATTTCCCAGAAATCAATTTCTTATAAGTAAATTCATAAGATTGAAATTTATACAGCTGCATATCATTCTATCTCTGTCCTGCAATTTGTATAATATTGGTTAACCATGCTCAACTAGTCAAATTTGTATTTTCCCCTCTTTAAATTCCATAATTCTATAAATTTTCGCATTGAACTAATTTCCTTTTTTAATTTAGTTTACTAGGTTAATTAATTTCCAGAATGTTGAAATTAATTACATTTCATTCTTCTTATTTAATAATTTTTTTATACCACTACTCTAGTGGTAATTATCATAACAATTCAATATAGATTACTATTAAACTTGAAAAGTATACCCATCTTCGTCAATTTGTTCAAAACAAGGTTTGAAGTTTCACTCATGGTTTTAAATATAATTATAATTATTATCCAAATGTTTTTGTTTCATGTTCTGCAAGTAATAATTTATTTTGGTTTTTGTTCACAAATAAATGTACTACAGTCGAGATTAGTTTGTCAATGGTGCAACCTTTAATTCCCCTCTTCCAGGTTTGTTCTATATTCAACTAGAATATTTTATAAATTTTGTTTATTCTATTGATTTTTTTCAGCATTACTTAAATTTCTTTTCACTGTATGTGTAAGGAGGATTTCTTCGAGATTAAAGAGATAATTATAGGTATTCCCTCTCCATGTACATACTCTTTAAGTTACTATACAATTTTCTCAATTGATGTTCTAACTTTCACTACATTGATTGTTTCAAGTTTAACTTATTATCCTCTACATGCATTCTCTTTCTTGTGATCATAACTCAGAGATTCTAACAGTCACTATCATATTGTTTCAGGTAGGTCCTTAGAACAATGGAGACCTTTTCCCCATCTGTTCTACTCTGCATAATTTATTATCATAATTTGTACATTTTATTAGGATGCTGACCCTGATGTAATTATAATAGCACATTGTATAATTTATTTATAATTAATTTTGTACTATTCCATCCTCAATTCCACTAGAGGATTTTGAACGCACTAATATATGTACAGAAGTTAGATAATATAGATCTCTACTTTTATCTATTTTATCTTTTTGCATATATGGCTGAGTTCTGTATATTTTGTGATGTATGAGAATTTATATCTTACATCATATATATTTATATTTTACTTTCAATCTAAATTTTATATCCGAATAGAATAATTCAGATATGTATCTAATTTCATGTTATCTATCTATAATTTATCTGTTTACAAATTCCACTTGAGGATATATGCCTAGAGAAAATTTTATGCATCTTCCTATAATATATCCATATTTATTTTACATATACTGTAATTTTTCAGTTTAATTCCATCTTATTAACTTGGATTTAAACAATGGATTTAGACCCTGAGGAAGGGCTTAGATATTATGTTTGTCTATACTCTACTTCTAACAAGTCTATGTAACAGTACAGTTGACTTAACTATTTTCTTGTATAGTTAGGACACAGTCAAATACATATGGACATTAAATTTCTGAAACAAGACTTTGTACAATACACATAAAATCTATAATTTAATTTACATAAATTCCATACATGATTTGTAAAACATTAAATTTTATGCATTCCACTATATATATAATATCACTAATAAAAATATACTAAAACAGAAAATTTCCACAAAATGTGCATATCACTGTATAAATATTGTTTTCCTCCCAACCTTGAGCTTATTCCACAGCTCTCCCCCAAGCAGAGGCCAATACTTCCTTAGTGTAGACAACCCCTTTTTCATACTAGGAATAAATTATTTAAGCTTAATTTCCCTCATCTTGTTTCCATAACTGCGTCCATGTATTTTGGGAAGTCATTTCCCTTAGCCTAGGCTTTGATTTTTTTTCCACAGAAGCTTCTTTTAAAACTATCTTTTCCTCATTCTATTTTTATTCTTAACCCTTCTCAGTAACTTTACAGTTTACTGAGGCTTTTATTAAATATATCCACTTGAGGATATATGCCTAGAGAAAATTTTATGCATCTTCCTATAATATATCCATATTTATTTTACATATACTGTAATTTTTCAGTTTAATTCCATCTTATTAACTTGGATTTAAACAATGGATTTAGACCCTGAGGAAGGGTTTAGAGATTATGTTTTTATGTACTCTACTTCTAACAAGTCTATGTAACAGTACAGTTGACTTAACTATTTTCTTGTATAGTTAGGACACAGTCAAATACATAAGAACATTAAATTTCTGAAACAAGACATTGTACAATACACATAAAATCTATAATTTAATTTACATAAATTCCATATATCATTTGTAAAACATTAAATTTTATGCATTCCACTATAGATATAATATCACTAATAAAAATATACTAAAACAGAAAATTTCCACAAAATGTGCATATCACTGTATAAATATTGTTTTCCTCCCAACCTTGAGCTTATTCCACAGCTCTCCCCCGAGCAGAGGCCAATACTTTCTTAGTATAGACAACCCCTTTTTCATACTAGGAATAAATTATTTAAGCTTAATTTCCCTCATCTTGTTTCCATAACTATGTCCATGTATTTTGGGATGTCATTTCCCTTAGCCTAGGCTTTGATTTTTTTTCCACAAAAGCTTCTTTTAAAACTATCTTTTCCTCATTCTATTTTTATTCTTAACCCTTCTCAGTAACTTTATAGTTTACTGAGGCTTTTATTAGATCTTTTTCACCCATCTAATAATTTTATTTTGTATTTTATTTTTCTCCAAGTATTTCTGCAGAATTTTGGGAAAGTCTTGGGATTCTAGTTAATCCCCATGGATTAGAATTCCTGGTCTCAAATTTACTCTAGTATTTATACAATAATAAAATTTTGCATTCATTTATTAATTTCCAATTTAATATTTCCATACATAATTTTTCCTTAGTTCCACCTGACCTTTAGGTTTATTCATTGTTTATAAAAGCTGAAAAATAGGGATATTACATATCTAATATCCTCTTGGTTGATAACTGGTGATTTTGTTTGGGCGTTGATTGATACGTTGGCACTAATCTGATTGCCAGCATTATGTCTGGTCTAGATGTTGTTAGATATAACAGACTTTCTACCATAGACCTGTAAAGTTTTTGATCTACATCTAGCGATCCATCATCTACACATAGCCTGCATCTAGTAGTCATGGGGGTTGACACGGGTTTACATTCTTCCATTTGGAACCTTTTTAACATATCTCTCAGGTATTTTTCTTGTGAAATAAATATGTGTTTGACCTTCTGTAGGATTTGAAGTCCTAGGTAGAAGGTAATTTCTCAAATCATTGACATCTCAAACTTTGACTTCATCTCTTTAGCAAATCCTTTTACCAAACCATTTTTACTACTACCAAACATGATTTCATCTACATATACAACCACGATTAATAATTCGTCTTCATTAGCCTTTTTGTATAGATTACTATCAACTCCTCCCTTCTTGAACCCTTGTTTCTAAAGGTACTTGTCCAACCTCGAATACCATGCTTGTGGTGCTTGCTTAAGACCATATAGAGCTTTCTTTAACCTGCAAACATAGTTAAGCTTATTTGATAATGAAAAACCTTCAGGTTATTCCATGTAATCTTCCTTCTCTAGGTTTCCATTTAGAAAGGCAGACTTCACATCCATTTGATACACCTTAAAATCATTATAGCATGTGAAATCCAAAAACATCCTAATTTATTCCATTCTTGCGACTGGTGCAAAATTTTCTTCATAATCAAGACCTTCTATTTGTGAGTACCCCTTACATACTAGTCTAGATTTATTTATGATTACTTGACCCTGTTCATTAATCTTATTCTTGAATATCCATTTTGGTCCAATGAAATTCTTTCCAACAAGTCTTGGTGTTAGATCCAAAGTCTTGTTTTTCGCAATTTGGTCTAACTCTTTGTTCATAGCATTGATCCAATTTTTATCTTTATTTGCCTCATAAAATTTCTTTGGCTCTATTTGTGATAACATATCTAGATGAACTTCCTCAGACTTTTCTACTAGTTGTCTTCTTGTTTGAACTCCTTCACTTTTGTCTGCAATAATTTGTTTATCCAAACGATTCTTTTGAGTGTGTCATGAGGGCCCTTTTGAGTGCATCTTTGTATCTTATGATGTTTCATCTTCTCTTCGCTCTTGATTGTCATAATGATTATGATCTAGAGGGTTAATAAAAAAAATTATTTTGGTTTCATCTTGTGCTTCTTCATCGAATTTTACATCGATGCATTCCACAATCTTATGCAGCCTCTTATTATAACACTTGTATCCCTTAATTTTTGATGAATATCCTAAAAATATTCCTTCATAAGATATAGCATCATACTTCCCTAATTTTTCATCATTATTTTTTATAAAGCATTTACTATCGAAAACTCTGAAATGCTTCATTGATGTTGGTTTCACATGTCACAGTTCATATGGTGTCTTGTCACAGTTTGGTCTGAGATGTGCCTTGTTGAGGATATGTACTGTTGTATGTACTGCTTCTACCTAGTAGGTTTGAGATATGTTTCTTTCTTGCATCATAGCACTGGCTATTTTCTGAACGGACCTATTTTGTCCCTCTATAACTCCATTCTATTGTGGTGTATCTACAACAACATATTGTTTTTAATCCCAAATTCATTACACAATTCCACAAACTCATCTAATGTGAATTCACATCCTCTATCTAATCTGATGCACTTTATTTTACACCTTGTTTGTCTTTCCACCAGTGCCTTGAATATTTTGAATTTTTCGAATGCTTCAGACTTGTATCTGAGAAATTACACCCATGTTAATCTAGAATAGTCATCGATTATCGACATCAAATATTTTTCTCCTCCTAGTGCATATGTTCTCGAAGGCCCGCACATATCCATGTGAATTAGTTGTAGAGGCTTACTACTTAATAGCTAGTCTTTTACTTTGAATGATGTTTGAGTCTGTTTTCCCATTTGGCAGGACCTACATATAGTATTTTGAGGCTTATTTATTGTTGGTAGATCTTTAACTTCTTTTTTCTTGCTTAGTTTGATGATGTGATCAAAGTTGAGATGTCCCAATCTCTTATGCCATAGCCAAGATTCATCAAGTTTGTTGATGTACCATCCTTCACTTTCATCTTTCATGATATACACATTAATCTCTATTTGAACCCCCTTCACCATAGTTTTTTCTGTAGTGATTGACCCAACTTCACAATCTTGAGCTCTAAAGAGAACCTCACAACACTTGTCACACATTTGACTTACACTTAGCAGATTGTGTTTTAGACCATCTACAAAAAATACATCTTGAGCCTTTCCTCTTCCATTATTTAGACTAACTATTCATTTTTCTTTAATTTTCCATGCTTTATCATTGAGCAACCACTTTCCACATAACATTGACTATTTTTCTCTTGATCATATAGAACTAGATCACACTTATTAATCTTATTTCTCCATTGCATGTATCCATTTGTTCTATAATTATTCCAAGATGAAGTTTTATTGTCCTTAATATGACATTCATATGACTTGTGTTCAATCTTGTGACAATAAAAAAATTGATATTTTTACGAAGGGGAGTATATACACGCGTGAATCCATTATTATCCTTAATTCCTTTTAAATTTCCAAAATCAAATCTTCTTACATAAGCTCTACAGTCTGTGTCTTTATGTCCAAATTTTTTACAGCAATAGTAGTACTCGTAGAATAAATATATGTACCTATTAGAGGGTGATGGTTGGTGATATAAACATCTAGACATTTGAAAATTATGTCTTCTGAAGCAGTATGGTCTATGCTCTTTTGTTGTTTTATTTTTCACTCCTTTTGTCTCCTGGGTTTTTTCAGTAGTGTTTCTTTGCAGTTTTTAATTTGATGTTGAAGTGTTGCCTAGATTTTTGTTCTTAGATTGATGAGATTTATCTTTGTCTCCCATGATAGCTTTTAAAAAAGTGTTTTCCTTATTATCCTCTACCTTAGACTTACTGGATTCTCCTTCATAGCCTAACCCAGCCTTTACAAGTGGAGATCTTTGATAAATTTTCCAATTATTCAAAACATTTTTTCTGTTGAATGTTCATAGTTAATTCAGTTTGAGCCTTCTCTAATTTCTTCCTCAGACTTACCACCTCTTCTTCCAATATTTCACACTCCTTATTTTTCTCTTGTATTTGATGCATCAGAATATCTTCCACCTTCTTTGCTTCTTCAAGTTCAAATTTCAACTTAATAATGTCTTCTGAATTTGATTCTTATTTTAAATATTTCATAAGGATCTCTTTCTGTTTTTTGTTCTTGAGTTTAAGCCTTTATATTTCATTCAGGGAATTAACCAGCTCCCCCTCAATATCTACCTCACCTTCTTCTTCATATTCTAGAAAAAAAAAATCAAACTCTTCCGAGGCCATCAAAATTAATTGAAAGGTCCCATCTTCACTAGAGGATTCATCGGAGCTTTCAGATGCACTGCTATCTTGTTGAGCATAAAATGTTTTTCTATTAAATGTTTTATCTTTCTACATATTCTTTCATTTTTTTCCTTTCCCTTTTGGTTGATTTTCTGCATTCTTATAGGGACATTTTTAGGCATAATGCCCCATTATTCCACAATTAAAACACTTAAAAGGAAGTTTCCCTTTGTACTTACTTATGATTTTCTTCAATATTCTAACAAATTTTACTTCTTCTTCATCAGAACCTGAGCATGAACATTCATTTTCTTCTATGAACTTATCTAACTTGAAGTTTGCCTCCCTAATGTTTGACTTCCCTTTTCGAATTCTCATCTCATATGTTTTCAAGGTCCCAAATAATTAGTCCTTGGTAAAAGTTCAAAGTCTCTTGTTTCTTCTATGGTCGAAACCTTAGGATTAAATTTAGATGGTAATGATCTCAAAATTTTCTGAACTGTTACACTTTATTTAGTTGTTTCCCCTATACCTATCATGATGTTCGTAACTTTAGCAACTCTTATGAATAATTTAGCTATATCTTCATCTTCATTCATTTTTAAGGTCTCAAATTGTGTTCTATATACTTGCAACTTAGCCATATTTACCCTTTTATCTTCCTCATGAATATTTTCTAATTTATCCTAGATTTCTTTAGTTGTTTGAAAATGCATTACTTTGATAAATTCTGACTCACATAGAACACTCAAAAGTGTATTCATTTCATTTTAATTTTCTATGAAATCTAGTTTGGCATCTCTGTCAGTGGTCCCTTCCTTTGGTTATTCATATTGTACCATCACCGCAGCCCAGACTTCTATTCCAAGAGACATCAAGTAGGTCTTCATTCTCACTTTCCAAAAAGCATAGTTTGTGCCAATAAATAATGAGGATTTATTCGTTGAGCATCCTTCTAGACTAGACATTTTGGTGACTAAGGACCTCCTTCCAGTTGTTATATTGTTACTGAAGGGACTTGGCCCTGATACCAACTGATATTTAAGATAGGAAATTACTGAGAGTGAGGGTGAATCAGTAATTTAACTTTATTTACTTTTGCTATTTTTTCTTTATTATTCAACTAATATTTCATGTTCATTTTACATTGAATTCATTTTGCAGGTGTCATGAATAGAATTTTCAGATTTCTTATCAAGATCTCAACGTCATTCACAGAGCATTCATAATTACCACATAATGATGCAAGGTATGAATGGAAACTCCGAAGGGAGAAAACCACGAATATTAGGTTGAAAGTGATGTGAAGGAAAACTACTACTCCTTATTACATCATATTTTTGTAGGCTCCAACCTACAAGAGGCTACTATCTCCAAGGAAGCTCCAACTCCCACAAATGTTTTGCAACCTACAACCCACAAGAGGCTCCTACCTCAACAGGAAACAACATGTTCCTCTTTGAACTATAAAATATAAGAGGACAAAACTTTCTCAATCAGAACATCAAGTTTCAGATGCTAGTTACCTCATAGACCATTTTTTTGTCAACTTCATTGTTAAATTGTTTATCCTCTTCCATTTTCTCTTTCTCTTCTATTTCTTCCCATCAATGTCTTCGTACAAAAACCCTTCTTCCTTGCATACAAAAACAACAATTGTTTTCTGCTTTATGTCATGCCTTTTGTAAGCAAGCCACCTTGGTTGTTTGTCTTCCTGGAAGAATATGAAGTGAAGCATTGTCTCTTAGGCTTCCAACAGAAAAAATCTCTCTTATTTTATGTTCAGTGTTAAAATTAGTTGTAATAGAAAAATATATTCTAACATCTCAATCAGAAATGATGACAAGTGACAAATCATACTTGTATTGTCTACATTTTGTTTAATGAAATATATGTATTTCAACTTTGTCTTAATATATTATGTCCTTATTGACACTTTTTAGCCTTCATATTGATTAGCATAGCCTTTGCAATTCACATCACTTTCAGCCTTTTGTAAAATAAAACTCAACATACATTAACATCATTTCAGTTAATGACATCAATGCCAATATTTCCAACATTCCATCCATCTTTGCATCACATTCATATCGTGTTTCCCATTATGGCCTCCATCTATGCTGACCATCATCGACCCCTTCGGAATTGAGTCATTCGCTGACAGGTCAACCATGCATTTTATGCTCTGACAAGGGAATTTTTTAGTTCACCTCTTAGTTTCTTTCCTTCCATCATTATCCCTAGTGTCAGTCCATCAGTCACTCTACTATGATCTATTGTGCCTTAGTTGAGGATTCCTTATTGCTTCAGCTATGGCAGACCCTCTTCTATCAACTTCAGCAAATTCGTTTCAGAAGAAAGGTCTAGAGGGCGGTGTACCTTGGTTCCAACTTTCATCATTGTTCAATGCCTAAGATCAAACAAAGGGAATCATAATTTCCCTTTGACTTGGTTTTTTCTCACTTGCTCGACCCCATCTCATTATTGCATGAATGAGAATCATACACTTAATGGGTCGGTGATCTCGCAGATTATACCAGTGATTCTCGAGTGTGTGTGAGATGTTTCAGACCTCATGATGGGGTGGACCTTCAGGTAGCCCCACACCTACACAGATGACCTCCAATTCTATGCTCTAGCCTTAGATACAGTTCCATAGATTTTATGGGTTCAGTTTCACCCGGTTGCAATGCCCACAGCATGCATATCTCATTTTGATGATCCATTCAGACCTTCAAATCCCTTTCCTATTCAACATGCCTTATTTGTTTGTGGTCCCCCCTCCCCATGTCAGCTTGAGGGGAATTTTGTCTCATGTACTCAGATGTTGTTGTATTAATTCCCAGCCTATATTTTTCCAAGCGTATTATGTATATGAGATTCATTATATTATTTTATGTCCCATTGATGTCAGCGTGTCATGCATCATGTATCATGTACTTTGTAGCTCAGTCCCACATTCTTGACTTCATCATTATTCTTTGTACTTATTTATCTCGGCGGGTATGGGCATGCCTCCCTTGCCTCACTAAGATCATGTACTCAAAAATAAAAGAAGACTTATATTAGTTAGTAGGTCTCTCCCCCTCTATTTTGTCCATCATTTTATCGCTTCATTTATCTCTCTCTCTCTCTCTCTCTCTCTCTCTCTCTCTCCCCTTTCGTGTCTAGTGATTGCGTTATTACAATGTATTTCATTCATATGATTTTCTCCTAACATTCATACGTTGGGGGGGAATCTGTTATCACCAAAAAATGATCACCTAGCCATTTCTAACTAAGTGGATTGAAATACACCATGTAAGGCCAATTTTACCATAGTAAAAAATTTTTCACTATATGAAATAATTTGTTAAACCATATTTTATTAAATTATTTATGGTTAAAACTAGAAACCCAATGAGGAATAATTAAATAAACCATTATTTATTTGATTTTCCTCTAGGATTAATTATGTAATCATTATTTAATAAATACTCCTGGTCACATTTGACCCAATCATGAGAAATAATTAAATAAATCATTATTTGTTTGATTTTTCTCCAGGAATAATTAATTAAATCATTATTTAGTTAACATCCCTTGTCAAATTTGACTAAATCACCCAGGAATGATTAAACGAATCATTATTTTTTTTATTCCTTAACCACCTCCTTGAAATAATAAATAAATCATTTGTTTTATTATTATTTCTAAATAAAGGTATTTAACCAATTTAAATATCTTTCCCTCTCCAAAACATTATATATATTTTATTCCAAGCGGTTAAGTTCTAGATTATGGTTAATAATATTTTATTATTCTCCATTTTCAAGAGTAACCCAATATTTTGTTATAAATAAGATATTTTCCATTCATTCCTCACCATGATCACTATCATCGTCGTTATTATCATATTTTAGCAATCGAGCTCCCAAATGAGTTCAACACACATTATTTGGGTTTCATACATCAGAGAGAGAGATATGAATTCTAAAGCAACGAGGATAGCCAAAGGACCCATCCCATTGAGGGGGGCCTGTAACCTTCAAACAAGTCTCCTTCACCAAGTGTAATAATAATAATAATTTTCATTTTAAATCGCTTTTTCCATGGTTGGTGTTTTTACATTAGTTTTTTGTTATTGTTGTTTAATGATTTGTTCTGCATAGATCTATTTTTTTGCAGGTTTTATTTTAACTTTCTATTGCAGATATGAAGTATCGAATAGCCACATTTTTTGTTAGGGACATTAGTCACTCGTTCCTTAAGTGAATCCTTTTTGGTACACTTGCTAGAAAACTTCATACTAATAACCACAAATCAAATCAATAGAAAAAACAATATCTCTTTTTAGTGGAAATTCAGGAAATTTCCAAAACTCATCTTCACATTCTTTCAAAATTGGATCATCCTTAAACTCAAACCTTATTTTTTTTTCTCTTACATATGTGTTGCATATATTTGGAAAAGTTTTATAAAACTTTTCTTTAGATGCAATGATGAAATATCTTTAAGGGGTATATGCCTTTGAATGCCTTGAACTATCCTTAAATTCTCCTCTTCATCAAGGAATGTAAAAGCCTTGTTGTAGCAATCAAGGACAACATTTTCCAACCTATCAAGCAATCATATCACTAACGTGGTATGATTTTCAAGTTTTCCTTACTGCTAACTCCATTCATATTTACTAGGAAATCCTTAAAAAGGTCATTGATTCTTCTCTTCGTTCTAGTGGCTAGCTAGACCAACCAAGACTTTTCATCTTCACATTCCGTCAATTTAAATATTTCAATCAAATTAGGATCTATATAGCTATGTCTAGCTTTGTATTCAATTAAAATATATATAGGTAGATTATTAATATTTCCTTCTGCCTCAATCATGTGGGATTAGTAGTATGTTTGTCTATTGCCCAAGGTTGCATAAATTGTTGGAATACTTCTACCCATCTCTTCCATTATATCAGCTTGATGGATGTTGTGTACAATCTTCATCCTATCTTTCTTGTGAGGAGAATCTGTGTACATGCAATCTCACTCACATCCCAACACTTTAGTATTTTTTGTGATGGCATATTCTCCAAGGAATATATCATCTTGGGTTCACTTTATGGTATTTTTCCTTGTTGATATTCTTGAAATTTATTCCTAAATAAAGGTGGCTTCAATCATTTCTTCCTCTAATCCATCTTGCATTTCTTTGTCATCCCAAGCTTTTAACAAGTTTGCCTTCCCTTGTTCTAATTGAAAAGAATTTTGGCCTTCTTCTAATCTTCCTCCAAGGTCTTTAGTTTATCAAAATGAAATTTTCCTTGTAGAATAATGGTAACCCACTAAAAAAATTCTAAATTTTAACCTTCTAATCATTGACAAAATCCACGTATCTCAAAATATCTAGAAATATTTTCTCATACTTTTCATAGTCATGTTTTGTAGTTTGATCTCGAAGAATTATTGCATGTTCTTATAATATTAATGTTATGAAAATGTTTCCATTAGAATTATTTCTTTAAATTCTTCCAAGAAAATATCCTCACTGATGTTCTTGACTTGCTTAAACTAGTCCCACCACATGGATGTTTTTCCCTATAGATGATCAATGAAAATTATTGCTTTAAGATTTAATGAATAGCTATGAAACTAGAAATACTTTATCATGTTGAATAACCATGCTTTGAAATATTAACCTTTTATATATTAAACATTAAATTTTGGTGGATTGAGCTTCCTGAGCTTACCTTGCAAGAAATCCAACTAAAATATTCTCATTTGATGCCTTACAAGAGAAACTTCGACTGCTCTCTAATTTTTAAAATGAATGATTTGATTGATAGAGGAATATCCACAAATTTAGGTGTTATATTTGGTGTTTCAAAACCTCCAATCGGGTCCATTTTTAATGAGCTATTATATTTGAATGCCTTAGTGAATGGTGATACTATACAAGAAATTTTTAAGTGCTTAGATGCTCTAAATCCATCTCTCCTTTTATGAGATCGATGATTTTTTGAATGTCTTGTATTGGACTCCTTGTAAATTTTCCCATGAAAACTGTTCAAATTATGTCCTCTTGAGATCTTATTGTCTTTTCAATATATGCATTATAGCTCTACACTTCCTTCTATAAGCTCCACATTGTCTTAACTAGAAATACAAGATCCACTTTGCTTTATGCCCATTGGACTATATTTTTTCATTGCTCAAAATGATATGTAGCTCTTTGATTTAATCTCCATGGCTATAAGTACCTTATGTACCCTCCATTTCTTCAAACCACATATATAAACCAAATTTTTTCTTCTTGTAACTCTAATTCAACAAAATGTGACCCTAATTCAACAAAATGTGCCAATTATTGTTTAAGTTATGCATATCACAAAATATTTCATTTATTATGCTATAAATCAAATTTTCTTAACTCATGAAGAGTATGGATACACTAAACCAAATTTTAAGTCTTTATACATTCATCTTTCCAATGACTATACCCATTATAAGTTTTGAACTAAGAGTTATAGTTTCCTGAAATTGGCAATTCACCCTTCTTCAGTACTTCTTTAATCAATACAATAATTCTCAAAGGATAACTTTTGCCACCTGTAGTAGAAAAAAGATTAGGAACTAGAGATTTTTTTTCATCTGGTATAGATAGTACCCATTATTTTGAATATAGAACAACTCCCTAGTTGGTAATGTTTTTCACTAATCATTTTCATATAATTCTAGAATTATCAACATTTTTCTTTTCACAGTTTTCTCAAACTTATAATTTTTAGCAAAAATGTTATCTCCTAAATGGAGTAAAACTTGGAAACTTCCAATAAAATAATTTTTTTTGGGGTTTTTGAGTAGTTAAAATGTCAAGTAAACAATGTTTTATTTTGGATTAATGATTAGGGTCACTTTTCCTCCTTTGAAGATCTCAAAAGACCCCCAAAATAGACCGGAATAGTGGATTTTTCCCTATTTTGGAAATTACACTCCAAACCTTTTGAAATTTAGCCAAAATCCCAATTGGGTACCTTCATGTATGCTTTTCGGAGTCACTATAAAATTATTATACCCCATACGTGTTCTATCATTGTGCACCACCATATTCTTAAAAAATTACTAATTTGTATTTTCTGAAAATTTGGTGCAAATTTGGCCAATGACCCTCACTAACGTTATTGTAGGCTGAAAATACAAAGTTAACTCCAAGTTTCATCTTCTATTGATTAATTTTTTTCTTGTTATGGCCAAAATTCGATTTTGGCTCAAGTCATTTTTTTTGAAATATAGGCCATCATCTACTGATGTGGCAACCTAATGACATGGCATGGTATACGGTTGCTAATATGGCACTTGTATCCACTTGTAAATTTATGATTCAGCCATGTCATGATCCCCTCAATGACCTGAAGAATCGTTCAATCGTCAATCACTTAAATTCTCCCGTCAACAATCACCAAATTTCACTTCAACAAATTACAAAAAGTATCATTTTTGGTGAATTGAAATAAACTTCTTTTTCAATGAACTTCAAAAAAAATATTTCAATGGATTTTGAAAAAAAATGTTTTAAGAAAAATTTTAAAAATGTCTTATAGTAGACTAAAAATCACACCTATTTTTCTACGAAATTTGAAAAAATTCTTATGATAGATTCCAAAAAAAAAAATTCAACAAACTTCCAAAATAATTCTTTCAATGAACTCTAAAAAAATGTAGAAAAAATTCTTTCAATAGACTCTGGAAAACTTAGTTTTTGATGGACTTAAAAAATATTGTTTTTGGCACACTTCGAAAAACGTTTTTCCCATTCATAAAATAAAAGATGCACTTTAGTGAACTCCAAAATGGTTTCTTTGTCGACCTCAAAAATTATTATTTATCCAACCAAAAAAATTCTCACTTCATCAAATTTTCATCAAACTCCATATTTCCTTTTGGAAAACCAAAAGTTTCTCTGCTAAATTTTCATTGAACTCTAAATTTCTTCTTCAATAGCTATATCTTTCACTCACTTCGCTGAATTTTCATCTAACACTAAATTCTTGGTGACTTCAAGTTCTCTTCATTGGAAAATTAAAAAATATGTTCACGGTGGAATTTGATATGTTCTTTTCAACAAACTTGGTTTTCTTAAAACATTTTGTCCATATCGAGGATGAATTAGGATGGTTGATCTCCATTGTCAAATTCTTTAGGTTGTTCTTCCCATGGCTTTAAATAATCCCTTGACTAGATGACCTCTTATAGGCTTTTGTTGGCTTTGTTAGCCTTGAAATCTCCTGTTTGGTTTCCAAAATTGACCCCATGGTCTACCTTTGCTACTAAAAAACTCTATCATCTTGTTGTAATTTCTCTAATATCATTTTCATCATACTCTTTCATTAATTCTCTGAAAGGAAGTGAATTCAAATGAAGAATTTGATCTCACTATCTTATCGTGTTGTATTCCCCCATTTTCCATAACATTTTCCCACTATGATCATAATTGAAGAAGAACCCACCTTTCAGCTTCAATTTACAAAGTCCATGAGAAATTCATCTAAACCAATAGGATCCCATTATTTGCTCTTCTCCATGAAATCTACAACATCTCCCTTCTTTTGTAACATCTTCAAAATAGAGCTAAGCTTTTATGCCTTAGTTTTTGTGTTCCTCTAAGATCCTTGATACTTTTCATTTTTTATAATTCATTATTCATATATATCATTTTAGGATGGGAAATCTAATGCCAAAAGGACCCACAAGCCTCTAATTCCTCTACTCCTATAGATCAAAAATTTACATATTGTAGTTAATGTTAGCAATGAAGTTATATCTCGTCAATCTTCAATAGGCTTCTCTTATCTTCAATGGACTTATCCAACAATCTCAATACATAATATAGAAACATGTTTGATACCATAACTATAATTCCAAATGTTGGGTCTAATATTCAATGACAAATATATTCAAAATTATATCAGGGAACATTAAGAGTTTAAAGTTGGAAAAAACCCTAATTGTTAGGTCCAAATAATACTAGATTAGCCCCCTTATCATTATTGTTAGTGTATCCCTCTTATTTTTATTGTTGTGCCCATGTAGCCCTCGTATTTTTATTGTTGTTCCCATAGAATCCCACTATTTTTATTTTTGAGCACTTGCATTATTATTGTTATGTAAGTTATGATTATATTGTAACCCCTTAGACTCCTATATATACCATGGGGGTCTTTTCATTTGTATCATCCAAGAATTTCTCACTTATGTGATGTAAATGAGGCTTTCCCCTCAAAGAGGCTAACTTTCAAGTCTTTGATCTATCTTTTCTTCTGTTTTATGATCTGGTTGCATAACATTTCGTATCAAAGCTTGGGTTTTAGGGTTTCACTGCTTCGAACAGGTCATCTTGGAATTTTCTCTATAAATTTTGTCTATGAGGATTTAGGAGCTGAAATTTTGACCACATGGACCCAAAATCCTAGTGAACTTCCTGTAAAAATTGCAAATATTGGTTCGCTATATTGTCCGAGATATGGTCTAAAGAAGACAAGGTTTTCACATGCTCCATAATTCAGTCTCAAACAGGTGACCTTGGTGAAATCATCATAACTTTCTCTAAAAGAATCGGATTTGAATTTCTTAAAAATTGGTTGAAATTGCACGGACTTTAGTTTTTCGTGTATCATTTTCAAGACCGAATATTATGTTATCACTTAAAAATTTTCAAAACATTATTATGACAAGATTACTTATGATCATGGGTCAAAATAGGGTCTTGGGAGTCATTTCTTGAGTTTTACCAAGGGAAGTATTAAATTTTTTAATTTTGAGCCTACCCTAGTGTTTAAATAAAATCATTTTTAAGGTATTTCATGTCAAGTCTTTCATCATTTTAGGATTCATTTCATTTCCCAAATTTTTTGTATTAAAACTACCTAATTAGACAAGAAAGCACAGTTTCATAGCGCCACCCGTTGAAAAAAGCCACTTTGCACTACGAAAACGCTGATAGTTTCATAGTGCAAATAGCAAAAAATTACACTACATGCACTATGAAAGTGCAGTTTGTAACTGTCTTGTCAGTTGAGTTGTCAAATGTCAGAAACCATTGGGAAATGGTAGGATAGTGGCATGTTGAGTCATGTAGGGATGGAATCAAGGTACACACCCACGTTTTCAGTCATCATGGTCAGTTTAGGTATGAGTGAGTCATCATTTTCAGTTATGAAAGGACATTTGAAATTCAAATTATTTCCTAATTAGTCACCCTCATTTCTTTTTCCTTCCATTCATAATATTTTAGCTCTGAGTGTCAAGCCAAACTTGTGCCTGGTTCTTACAAAGGTTTATTATATCCACTTCAAGCAATGTTGTTGTTACATTTATTCAAGCGAGGCTGATACATCCATATCAAGGGAGGCTGAATTTTTTTTTCAAGCGAGGCTGAGAGTTTCTCTGAAGAATATGGTAGAGGAAAGAAAAATTCATAGAGGAGGACATTGCTTAAGGCATGAACTTGAAGATATGAAGGCAATAGCTAAAGACCCAGCAGTGATGGAAGAATTTAGAAGAGTAGGTTGCCTACGGTTTTGTGAGAAGTTGCAAGGATGTCACACACAGGTATCCAAGGAATTTGCTATGAATTTCAATGGAACGACCACTAAAGTCGGGATTCTAAGTGTGTATATCACACCAGAGATCATTGTTGTCGTTACAGAGATACCGAGAGGTCAAGAAACCTGGTTCAAAGGGTTCAAATTTGATATGGATCAGTGTAAAGAGTTCATGAAGCCTGGGCACACCGACATGGATCTTAACAATGCTATCCCTAGAAGCTGCATCAAAGATAATTACTCAAAACTGTTGCTCAACATTCAGAAATATTTTACCTGTGAAGGCAGATATCACAAGGTTTATTCATATCATTTCAAATTTCTTCTACACTTCACTGGTAAGATTTCACTTGATTTACATTTTTATCTGCATAGAAGCCTTGCAAAGATGGTTGATAAGGTGAAAGCAAAGTCTAAGTGGTGTGAAACATCATTATTTCATTATGGCTTAATGAAATTATTAATTTTAGATGAACTCCAAAAGATAGGCAGAGATTGGTCATCATTATTGTTTATAAATGATTTTGAGTTGGAAACCCTAACTCCTGCAAGAAACCCTAAAGCTAAATGAGTTCCATCACCACCAGCAATAGAACGAAGTCAACCTAGGATTGCAAAACAAAAATAACCTGCAAGACTAAAGCCAAGAAATCAAACTGAGAAAAGGGCAGAGCATATGCAAATGCTTGATACACCAACTCTCCCACCTGCAAAATAGAAATCAAAGGTTGTCAAAGATGCAAAACAGAAACAAGCTATCATCAAACAGGGAACCAAAAGAATAACTAGAAGTCAAGTAGTGGTTTTTAAAGGAAAGACAGTGGCTATAGAAGATAGCTCAGTAAAAAAGGGGAGTATAGAGGATATTCTTCATGCCATTGACATAGAAGAAACACCTATTGTACAAGCTGAATTCATAAGGGAAGATGAGAAGAAGTTGAAAAATGTCAAGTCTACACAGAGATTGGATTTTGAGAGGGAAGATGCAGGTTACATTTTTCAAGAAAGAAATCCTATGACAAGGCATGCTAAGAAATTAATGGAAGGCAGCAACCAAGTTCAAAATCCCACTGAGATAGCTAAATCACCTAAAGAGATTATTGATCTCTCATCACCCATAGTGAAGCATACAATCAAAAAATTAAAAAGGGGAAAAGAGAAAATGACAGAGAAAACAGAGTTTCAGCGCCTTGAGGAAAAGTTAAATTTGGAAAACCAAGAAATTGTTGTCATGAAAAAGAGAGATATAAAGCACAGTGCCGAGAAAGTTTAGTTTAAAAGGATGAAGGCAAAGTGGGAAGGACAACTTGATTATGTTCCTGTAACTTTGGAAAATACAGAGCAACCTTTCAAGTGGACAGTTCCAGAAATAAAAGAAGCTAAGTTTTTCAAAATAATATACATTCATCTGAGAGCTACTAACAAAAGACTTAAAGACCAAGTGAAGGATTTCGAAGAGCAGCTGGAGTTAATTCATGATGAGTTAAAGAGTAGAGGCATAAAAATGACAGTCATAGAATAACCAATAGGTCAACCAAGTGTAAATGAAGAAGGAATGCCTCAAGGAAGCTAAAATGAAGTGGTTTTACAATTTGTATGGTTTGAAAATACTGAAGACATGTATATTTTGAGTTTTTGGGAAAACTATAGTTTTCACTTGGAAAATTTATGAAAAATCTACATACTCAGCAGTTTCGTAGTGCATTCAGTGTAAAAAAACAGAAAAGCGCTACGAAACTATTGTAGATGCCTTTTTTTCTTCTTTTGGTCAGTATTTAAGGTGTTAAAAAATGAGTTAAGAGATGAAATTACAATGAAAGGTGTGTTGAAAGGTGATTAAAATGATGCAAGAGGAAGGAGTTATGTTTTTGGAGAATAAAGGCTTGAAATGGCAGCGCTACAAAAAGCGATACGAAACTGTTGTGTTTTCGTAGCGCAACATATTACAGCCTTTTGGACAGTTTTTGAAGTGGTTATGGATAGCTAGAGGCTAGGGAAGAGTGATGATACATTTCAAGATAATCTTCAACAACCAAGGACCACGAAATGAAGATTAAATGATGGTCAGAATTTTGTGGAGGTCAGCAAAGGGTCATGAATAACTTAATATCATTATCCAAATTCGACCATGTGATGATACACTTGTCAATGTAATTTCAAATAGATAAGGTTGTTATAGATAGTGATAAGGAGTTTGAGTCCTTTTTGAAATAGGATTGTTAAGTAGGATAGGTGTCTTTTTGTAATAAATTCCATGTTTTATGGTTATGCAAGGTGTCAGTGGATAGAAATTCGATTTATCTAGCCTAGAGGCGGATCATCTGATGATGTAAGAGGTCTATTAAAGGTCAAGAGGTCGAATTAGTCAAGGATTGGACATTTTTGGCAAAATATTGAGATTTTCATGAATTTACTGTTTCAACTAATAGAGAGATCTTCTACTTGACCAACTTGAGATTCTTAAGGGGTTTTTACTGTTTTCCTATTCTATTTGTGTCTCTTATATATCTCATTTGCTGTGGTGTTCATCTATATTACTCAGAATTAATCTATTATATGCTCTAACTTCCTATATAAATGAGCTGGTTGTGTTTTTACATGTTTCATGTGTGTGTGCTTTATGACTAAAAACCCTGATATGCCTCAACTTCCATGTTAAGTAGATTCACTAAATTACTGAATTTCTTTGACTCCATAAGCCCAATGTATACATGCTTATGTGATTCTCAACCTACATCTATCATTTATCAGTTTATTTCATAAATAGAGTTAGCCATCTATATCTTTATCCATATCATTAACCTTTTGAGAGAGCCCTCTCAGGCTGAGCAGGCTAAGCCTCAGTCAAAATATTAGGTTTGAAATAGTTACATGAGATTTTTTGATCAAGCAGCCTATCAGGTCCAGTTTTGTGATAACATATTAAAACATTGACATGTGTCATTTCGTACAAGTTCATTCTACTGAACTAGTCCATGTTTAGGTCATTATGGCAGATTAGGCATAACTTTACCTTGAAAAATCCAATCTCGATCTGACTTGTGGAATTGGAAATAAGACTCAAAGGGATACCACAGGACGAAATTTTAGACCTTGGAGAGTCAAAATTACACAAACAACCATTTCAAGATCAAGCTCCAAAAACAAGAAAAAATGTGTTTATTTTTTAAAATTTGCATAATTTTATGTTTGAAAAATCAGTTTGAAGTGATTCAAAGGGCATAGTGAAGCATAGATATCATTATTTAGCTATAATATGTCTTGGAAAAAAAATATTGATACACCCAGTACGCAACCATAAATATCTACTATGATGTGTGAAGAATAATAATAAATGCAACATGATATATCAAAGTTACAAGACCAAGTGCAACAAATTTCATTCTCAAAAAGAGAAACCAAAAATGAATTAGGAGTGATGAATATTAAGATTGATGGTTTAGAAGAATAAATAACAAGGGACATGGTTGGTTTAAAAGCATACATGTAAGTAGGAAAGACTTCCTAATGGTGACAAGGTCGTCCATGAAACTCTTGATGAGAACAAGATTTTTCTAGATTGGGAAAACCAGGATGGGTGCGATGACCATATGTTGCTTTAGTTCCATGAAATCGGCGTCACAGTTTACAGACCAGAAAACCAAGATCCCTATCCAAACAAATTATCCATCGCTATTGTAAGCTCCACGTATCCTTTAAGAAATATGTGGTAATATTTGGTATGACCAAGCGTGGATCGTAATTTCAACACTATCTCTGGAGTTGGCAGATTGACGATGACTGAAACCTTTGCAGGATCCAACAGTAAGCCTTCTTTACAAACAATTCACAAAAGGAATGTGAATCATGATTTTAGAGACTCTAGCCCTAGGATGAATCATATTCCAAATATTGATATGAGGAATTTTGATGGAAAGGATATTGTAACATGGATACTACATAGAAAGAAATTATTTGATCTACATTACATGTCACAAACATAAAAGGTACAAATTGCATCTTTATATTTAGAACAAAATCATTTTTTGAGTTATTGATAGATTTTTTATCGTAATTCAATTGTCACTTGGAATTCTTTTACGGAATAATTGGTAGAATATTATGAGGATACAAAGAGAAATACCTTCTTTATACAATTGATAAATCTCAAACAAAAGGATTCAATAGTGGAGCACGTTGAGTACTTCCAAAGATTGAATATCAAGGTGAATGATATTCCAGAGGAGCATATGATTGATGCCTTCATAGGGACTTTAAAGAATAACATCCAACCTAAGGTTCGCCTTTGGGAACCCAATTTATTGGAGAAGGAATTCAAGGTGGCAATAAAATTTCAAAGAAAAATTATGGCAACAAGGAAATATACCACTCACAACTATAAATATGGAAGTGTTACTACTCCTAACCTCCCATAACCTACAAGGTTGACACCATAACAACTGGAGAAAAAAGATCAAAATAGATTTGTTACAGTTATGATATAAAATACACCAAAGGTCATAAGTGTACTAAAAAGAAATTATTTTACATAGATTTTGAAGAGGAGAAAGAAAAGTAACAAGAAACATCAAAAGAAGAGGATATACACTAGGAACCAACCCTCGAAAAATAAGAAATGAATCCAATCGTATCTTCTAATGCATTGGTGGGAATTACCAATCCTCAAACTCTCAAGATAGAAAGATATATCAAGAAAAAAAAAGTAATAGTGATAATATATTATGGTAGTAACCATAATTTTATACATTGTAAGACATCCAAGGAATTGAATTGCTTTCTATATCCAGCACCAAAGTGTCAAGTTATGGTTGCAAATGGAGGAACTATAAATTGCTCAGGGAAGTGCCATAATATCAATCTAACCAAGGGGGGATATGTATTGAATATTCCAATTCTTTTCATTTCAATAGGTGGTGTTGATGTTGTATTAGGAGTCCAATGTGTTGAAGAATGTAACTAGTGCCAGTCTTCATAATTGTATTTGTCAAAATAAATTTTATTATTAAAGAAATTAACTTATTAAATCATGGGCTTCATGCTTGGGTCAATGTTTTATAGGTCAAATCCTCCATTGAAGGCTTCTAGTTTTTGTCTTGAGTAAATAGAGTCATTATCATTTTTATTAGACCCTTCCTGGAATTTTGTATCATGTAAAAATAATTATTTTGAGTCAAAAATATCATTTGCGACATCCACACAAAGTTAGGCTTGTCCTCATGAAGTCGGTTTGGATTAGGGCTATTCGACCTAGAAGAAAATTTTATATATAGAGAGGTAGCTCGATATATTTGAAGCACTCACTCAACAAGTTAGATCTACAAGAAGAAGAAGAAAAAAAAGAGAGTGAAGTTGTTGGAGAATGTTAGGTCCCTATAATACTAGTGTAACCCCTTATTGTTATTGTTAGTGTATCCCCCTTATTTTTATTGTTGTGCCCATGTATTCCACATATTGATATTATTGTGCCCCATAAATTCCCACTATTTTTATTGTTATTCCCTTGCATTATTATTGTTATGTCGACTATGATTATATTGTGACCTCTTAGACTCCTATATATATAAAGGATGTTTTGTCATTTGAATCATCCAAGAATTGTTCATTTATGTAATGTAAAGGAGGTTTACCCCTCAAATAGGATATTTTTAATTTTTTTAACTATATTTTCCTCTATTTTGTTAGTTGTTTCCATAAAATTTGGTATCAGAGCTTTAGATTCTAAGGTTTGTCTTCTCCAAACAGGACATCTCTGAATTTTTGCGATAATATTTTTTATAAGAGGCTTTAGAAGCTGAAACTTTTAATGCGTGGAGATGAAATCATGGTGAAATTTGTGTAAATATTTCAGATCTTGGTTCTCTATATTTTTGGAATTATGACCTGAGGAAGTTATGGTTTTTGCAAGATCCAAAATTCAGTCTCAAACAAGTGATCTAGGGAAAATAATCATAACTTTTGTTTTAGGCATCTGATTTGAATTATGTAAAAAAATGTATGAAATTGCATGGACATTAGATTTTTCTGTAGCAATTTTAGGGCTGAAGGTCAAAACAATGACACATGGAACTCCATACAAGTTCACTCTACTGAATTAGTCAATAATAGGGTCATTGTGGGAGATCGGGAATAACTCTTTCTTGAAAAATCCATTTTTCATCTAACTCGTGGCATTGGAAAGAAGACTCATAGGGATACCATAAAGCTGAATATTATACCTTGAAGAGCCGAAATTACAAAGATACGTCTGTTTCAATATTGAGCTCCTAAAAAGCAAGAAAAAGGTGTGTGTGTGTGTGTGTGTTTGCATAAATTTTTTTTGAAAAATAAGTTTGAAGCAATGTTGATAATATCACTAAAACATCGGTGATATTCAAAAATATCACCTAGAAAATATCACAAAATTTCCTCTCCAAAAAATATCGCGATATTTCTGAAATATCATGACATTTGCGAAATATCGCCGATATTTCGGGAAAATATCGCACAATGATGGCAAATATCATCATGTAGGCTAGGTCACGGTTAGAAAAATAAAATTTGGTCATTTAATTTTCTCATTTTGTTTTTGAGTCTTGGAGAAGGAAGGGGAAGAGATTTTATGTGGTTGTCAAGGAGGGATTGAGGATCAAACATGCATTATCACCATCAACTAAGAATTTTTTATTGATAAAATATTGAAGAACGGTGAGACAAACTTCATTTCTTCCATTAACAAGTATGTTCTTAAAAACCCCTATGTTAATGATTTTGTCATATATTTAGGGCTATGCTTGCTTTCCTCTTTTCCTACCAACATTTTTCTTCTTTTTTTGTCCATTTTCTATGATTTTCATGCCCATGAGCCAATGCAAGGGTTTTCTCCATATTTGGAAAGCAAGCTTTATTTCTTTTTTTTAACTATCCATTTTTCATTCACATTGAAAATAATGTGCTTGTAGCAAAACAATTATTTTTTAAATGAGGTAGTTATTACTTCTTCTTTTTTTGTGGGTGTTTAATACCATTTTTTTATTTTTTTGGTTCCATAGGTTCTAATTAGTTCACTACAATTTTCCAAAGGCCTTGGACCCATTTTGGCAGTATGGGGAGCCTGATGGTGGGAAAAAAATGAGCATATCTATCATGCAAATTGTGTGGGACCAAGATGACAAGAGGGGTTCGTGATTGAAATACCATCTTGTTAGACTCCTTGTACATGATATTTGGCTTTGTAAAATTTCTAGTGCAGAGCTTATACAAAAATATCTTGAAGAAATTGATGAAAAGACAGAAAGAAGGAACAAGAAGAAATAAACAAGGTTGAACATGCAGGTAGATATTTCAGGATATCTTCTTCCGATTTTGAGGCTGAGGATAGTGGGAGGGGCTCTAGAGCCTCACGATCTATTGTTAATGTTATTGGGAGTGGGAGTTCATCGTTTTTTGTTACATGAACAGGACATGGAACAAAACCTTCCATGAAATCAGTTGTTAAAAAGAAGGAGAAGAAAGAAGCAGATATATTTATGGGGAGGTGTCTTTTATGGAGTGAATTACCTCTTAGTATCACCAAAACCAATCTATTTTGGCAGCCAATGTGCGATGTTATTGTTGTTATTGGCCCAGTGTACAAAAGTGCTACATATGAGGAGTTGTGGGGGCCAATTTTTCAAGAAGAAAAGTAGGAGATCATCTTTATATCAATAGAGTTGAAACAAACATGGGAAGTGTATGGATGCATGGTGATTTCTAATGGTTGGATAGAGAGGAAGGGTTTGACCCTTACAAATTTCTTGGTACACTGTCCTAAAGGTACGATGTTTATTAAATAAGTGGATGCATCAACACGTATAAAATATGCAACAATGATATGTGAGTTTCTATATGGGTTCATCTGGGAGATTGGTGTGCAGAATTTGGTACAACTCATAACAGATAGATAAAACCCTAACAATGGTGACAAGGATCGATACTGTGCAGGGGATCGACAAAGATGGGGAGGCCTGATGCTATGGAGACAATGAGGCATGGAGGTAAGTGTCAGGGTACGAATGACAGCTGGTTTGTACCTGTCACCAGCTCGGTCTATGTTGGGAATGAGGACGGCAGGAAATGGGGGTTTAGGGCAAAAGGAGGATGGAGGAGTTTGTTATTAATACTTTTCATCTTGCTTCCAACGGTAAGGGACTGTACGTGCCCATAGAAGGAGTCTACATCTACCATTTTCTAGGGAGTTTTAAAATAGTAGACAAGGGTAGAAACCATGGTCAGCCAATGTGACTTTGTTGATTTGGATCCCGAGCCTGGAGATATACTGTCAGTATGGGGGTTGTAAGTCACGGAGTAGAATATTGAAAAATGCATTCATCCAGATTGGCTACCAGTCGGGAAAAGGTGAGGTTCGGGGGAGGACTAGAGGTAAGGAAGATATTTAGGGCTTCTGGAGGAAATTTTTTTCATAACAAAAAAAGAAGGATGGGCTACAGACAGTGATGCAGGGGCATTAGACACTAGCCAACAATGTAGGAAGTTTTGTCCACATGTTGTGGCTAGGAGGGTTCGAATCACTTGAATTGTAACAGCTAGTTTTCAATACCTCAGCTGACTGTATTATTTAGATTAGTTAGAGTTGTAGAAGTCAAACAGATAGGTTTGATCCAGCTGTCAGTTCAGTTATTGCAATAAATTGTAATTAGACCTTTGATTTCTGGAACGGTCCTCTCAGAGGAACCGAAGAGGCCTATGTTTATGTATATAAATGTAATCCCTCGGATGTATAGAAAAGGAGGAGGGAGGAGGAGAAGAGGAGAGATTTCTCCAATAAAACTTTGTGTGTTAACAATTGTTTCTAGTTAAATGATTTCAATGCTCATTGGCCATCGAATTGTATTGAATTCTTATTAATGAATAAATTGTTTGATTGAGAAACAATTGTACACTGGTTCGGTGTGAAATCGTTGAGAGTGGTGATTGTATAATTCCGCATTATCTATCTATTTTTCCCGTGAATTGGTTGGATAAACCCTGCGAGTTAAATTCCACCATTTCCCTCTCTCTGTATCTTTATTATGGAATTCCCCACTGTATAATCGTAACGAATTCAATTGAAACGAACCCGAGCCATAGACTGGAGTTAAGGCATATGAAGAGCATCCCAACCCTGACTCAACCTTTGGTTGATCACTGTAGCAAAAACACGAGTGGATTCCCAAGGGAAGATTGCCCATATCAACCGCTTTTGCGGAGAAGGTGGTATTTTCTGAATTGAAGAGATTCCATAGAGCCTTCGACACGTGGCACCGGATGGGAGTACAAAACTGCCTTTCCATATTCTCATCGCACGTTAACGTTCATACTAGGAGGTGGAGCGATATGTGTATGTGTCGTCGATCTGGAGCCTTGCGATCTAACGGTGGTCGCACGATGGACTTGCCCGACGTTTAACAAGGTACAGTGAGTGCTTTGATTAGGCGATTGAACGTAGACGTGGGGCCCAGAGCCAAGGTTTATTTAAAAGTTATTTATTCAAAAAGGCGTGTGTATTAATATAAAATCTCAAGGGTTATAACCTTAGCCCCAAGGCTTGGAGACAATTATATAAGTCGAGTATATAAGTAAAAAGTCGTGAATATATGTTTATTTATCAATTTCTCTGAAATTGACAAATAAACCCAAGGAAAGGAAAGAAGACCATGTGGGGAAATAAATAGAGGAGTTAGAAAGGGAAATGCTGACAGATCCATGCTACAGGAGTTGACCAGCTCTCCTTGGGGCGGACTTTCAGCGTTGTTGCGTCATTCGTGGTATCAAAGCCATTGTTTTTAAGTTTGTTTTTGCAGAAGAGCTGACATGGCAATCCGAGTTGGTAGAGGTGTTGGCAGAAGGAGACCTGTTGCCAACGCTGAGGTGTTGGGAATGTTGCATAGGGTCGAAGCCAAAATGGATGCCATGGAGCGAATAAAACCCAGAGATCTGGAAGACATCAGCGAACCTGAAACAGAAGAAGCTGAAGAAAATGTTGAAATTCCTCCTGACATGAGGCTCCTTAGAACTGTTCTGGGGTCTGCAGTTAAGCCCAGAATTGAAGTGTCGAGTTATGCAGGGGGACTGAATCCAGAGGAACTGGTGGATTGGATAAATGAAATGAATAAATGCTTCGATTATGAAGAAATAAGAGAAGATAAAAGGATCAAGTTTGCAGTAACAAAGCTGAAGGGACATGCTGCACTTTGGTGGGATGGAGTGCATGCAGAAAGAAGGAGAGTTGGCAAGCAACCTATCAAGAGCTAGACCAGAATGATGGCTAAATTAAAAGGTAAATTCTTTCCTAGTGATTACCAGCTGACATTGTATAAGCAAATGCAGAACCTGAGACAGAGGTTGCTGACAGTAAAGGAGTACACAGAGGAATTCTACAGAGTAAGCATAAGGGCTGGGAAATTCCAAGACACACCAGAGAAGACCGCCAGATATGTGAATGGTCTCAAGCTAGAGATCCAAGATGAGATTGGTCTCCTGTCTCCTAAGACAGTGGAAGAGGCCTATCAGATGGCCTTGAAAGCAGAGGAGAAACTCCTGAGGAAACAGTCTACCAAGAAGAGAGGTACTTTCAGTGGAAAGGGAAGTCAGGGTGGTAGAGGAAAGCCTGCTACACCCAGGGATGGAGCTAATAGTAGTTCAGCTCAGAATGCATCTACAGAGGAGGATGAAAGGGGCATAAGGGGTTCTTACAGAGGGAAAGGAAGAGGAGGCAGAGACAGAGGCAGGGTTAGAGAATTTAGGTGCTATAGATGTCAGCAAGTGGGACATAAGCACTATGAGTGTCCAGAGAATGTGGGTGCTGGTCCAAGAAATGCTGTTGTTGCCCAGGCTAGAGAAGAGGCAGAAATTGAAGAAGAAATTATTCCAGAGAGGGGATAATCCTTGGTGGTAAATAAGGTCCTGTTGAAGCAAGCCAAAGAGGTCACTGAGCCTGCACAAAGGAAGACTTTGTTTAGGAGCATATGCAAAGTCCAAGGGAAATGCTGCCAGCTAGTCATTGATAGTGGTAGCACAGACAATCTAGTGTCCACTGAGGTAATAGAAAAATTGAAGTTGAAGATAAGGGAGCATCCAACTCCCTACAGGATATCCTGGCTGCACAAAGGGCACCAGCTGGTTGTAAAATAGCAGTGTGAGATAGAGCTGCAAATGGGAAAATACAAAGATAAGGTCCTGTGTGATGTAATGCCCATGGATGTGTGTCATATACTGCTGGGTAGACCTTGGCAGTTTGACAGAGCAGCAGTGCATGATGGCAATAAGAACACTTAAAAGTTCTTCAAGGATGGGGTACACCATACATTGATACCCATGGAAGAAGGAGAGCCATCCGACAGAGTGATTGATTCAAAGACCTTGTTGCTGAGCGGGAAGGAATATCTGTAGCAGATAGAAGAATAAGAGGTAAGTTTTGCTTTAGTTTGAAAACCTAAGGTAGTTCTTACTTCTACAAATAATTCTGATTTACTAGTAGAAATCCAAGAGATGTTAGATGATTATTGTGACATTTTTGTGGATGATTTACCTGATGAGCTGCCACCTGGGAGAAATATTATCCATCAGATAGATTTTATCCCTGGTTCAAATATGCCAAATAAGGCAGCCTACATAATGACTCCCAAGGAAAATGAGGAAATCAGGAGACAAGTACAGGAATTGGTGGACAAGGGGCTGATTAGAGAAAGTCTATGTCCATGTGCAGTACCAGCAGTATTGAGCCCAAAAAAATATGGAGGCTGGAGGATGTGTACTGATTCCAGAGCAAGAAAAAAGATCACAATCAGGTACAAATTCCCTTTGCCCATATTTTAGGATTTAATGGATTGTTTGAGTGCTGCTAAATATTTCTCAAAGATATTTTTGAAGAGTGGATACCATCAGATTAGAATAAGAGAGGGTGATGAGTGGAAAACTGCCTTTAAAACAAATTAAGGACTGTATGAATGGATGGTAATGTCTTTTGGGTTGTCAAATGAACCTAGCACTTTTATGAGACTTATGAATGAGGTATTGAAAGATTTCATTGGTAGATTTTTTATAGTGTATCTGGATGATATATTAGTTTTCAGCAGAACTAAAGAAGAACATTTAAGGCATCTTAATCATGTCTTCAAGAAGCTGCACCAAGAGAAACTGCTGATAAATCTAAAGAAATGCTCATTCATGAAAGAAGAGTTGGTGTATTTGGGGTTTGTTGTTTCTGCAGAAGGATTGAAGATGGACCCAGAAAAGGTTAAGGCAATTGTGGAATGGCCTTCACCCAGGAATGTCTTTGAGGTAAGAATTTTCCATGGACTTGCTAGTTTTTACAGAATGTTTATAAGAAAATTCAATAATATTAATGCACCCATAATTGAGACAATAAAGAAGAGAAAACAACCATTTAAGTGGACTGTTGATGCAGAAAGAAATTTTAAAATTTTGAAGAAAAAGATAACTGAGAAGCCTGTTTTGATTCTGCCTGATTTTACTAAACCATTTCAAGTAAAATGTGATGCCAGTGGAGAGGCCATTGGAGCTGTGTTGAGTCAGGATGATAGGCCTGTGGCATAATTCAGTGAAAAGTTGAATGACACCAGAAGAAAGTATTCCTCTTACGAGAAGGAATTCTATGCAATTGTTCAGGCACTGAAGAAATGGAGACACTATTTGATGTCCAGGGAATTTGTATTGTATTCTGACAATCATGCTTTGCATTATATTGTACAGCAGACCAAGTTGAAACATAAGCATGCTAAATGGGTTGAGTATCTCCAAGGTTTTAATTTTTTTTTGAAACATATAAGTGGTCAAGCCAATAAAGTAGTTGATGCCTTGAGTAGGAGGCACATGCTTGTTCAAGAAACAAATTTTGAAGTTGTAGGATTTGATTTTCTCAAAGAATTGTATAAAACAGATCCAGATTTTAAAGAATCATTTGAGGCATGTAGTAACCCTGTTTTAGCAAATAGAAGCCAGTGGCTAGATTATTTCCTGCAGGAGGACTTGTTATTCAGAAGAAGCCAACTGTGTGTACCAAGATGTTCCATGAGAGAAAATTTGATCAAAGAGAAGCATAGTGGTGGACTTGCTGGACACTTTGGTACTAATAAGACTTATGAGCAGCTGAGTCACTTCTATTACTGGCCCAAGATGAGAGCAGAAGTGGACAAGTTTGTGAAGAATTGCAAGATTTGTCAATATGCCAAAGGAAGGAGCCAGAATGCAGGATTGTACACTCCCTTGCCTATTCCAGACAAGCCTTGGGACATGGTGAGTATGGATTTTGTTCTAGGATTGCCCAAGACTCAGAGAGGGAATGATGCAGTCTTTGTTGTAGTGGATAGATTCTCCAAAATGGCACATTTTATTCCATGCTATAAAACTAGTGATGCCACCCATGTTTCTAACTTGTTCTTCAAAGAAGTTGTTAGATTGCATGGGTTGCCCAAGAGTATTGTTTCAGACAGAGACAACAGATTTTTGGGTCATTTTTGGAGGACATTGTGGAAGAAACTTGGTACCAAACTAAGTTTCATCTCAGCTTATCATCCCCAGACTGATGGAAAAACTGAGGTAGTGAATAGGAGTCTAGGAAATTTGTTGAGAAGTCTTGCAGGAGAGCATCCCAAGCAGTGGGACCATATTTTTCCCCAGGCAGAATATGCATACAATGACTCACCAAATAGAAGCACAGGGCAGATTCCATTCCATATTGTTTATGGAATGCACCCCAGAGGAATATCAGAGTTGAGAAATCTGGGGAAGGCAGAACTAAGGAGTGCAGATGGTGAGGAATTTGCTTCAGAGATCCAGGCCATACATGAACAAGTGAAATAGCAACTACAAGGCAGCAGCATCAGATACAAAATCAGAGTAGAATTGAGTAGAAAAGAAGTTCATTTTGAAGTAGGAGATCAGGTTTTGGCACACTTGAGAAAGGATAGATTCCCAAAGAAGCAGTACAACAAATTGAAGTTCAAAAAGATTGGGCCATGCAAGATACTTACAAATTTTTCTGCAAATTCTTATGAGATTGAATTACCTCCTGATGTTGGAATATCTCCCATTTTTAATGTTGTAGATTTTTACAAGTATGAAGATGATGGTGTAGAAGAAATATCAGCAGACAAGGAACAGATTGAGTGGAGGGAACAGCTACCTCCAGCGCAACCACTGCAACCAGAGAAGATATTGGATAAAAGACCATTCAGAAGGACCAGAGGACAAGAGTACTTTCAGTACTTGATCAAAGGGAAGGACAAGCTAGAGGAAGATGCCACTTGGATGACTGAAGGGATGTTGCGGAAGATAGGCAGATCAGTGGAAGAGCTCATGAACAGGAGCCCATGAAGAACATTTCCCTCGGGAGTCTGATGCAGGGGCATTAGACACTAGCCAGCAATGTAGGAAGTTTTTTCCACATGTTGTGGCTAGGAGGGTTCGAAATCACTTGAATTGTAACAGCTAGTTTTCAATACCTCAGCTGACTGTATTATTTAGATTAGTTAGAGTTGTAGAAGTCGAACAGATAGGTTCGATCCAGTTTTCAGTTCAATTATTGGAATAAATTGTAATTAGACCTTTGATTTCTGGAATGGTCCTCTCAGAGGAACCGAAGAGTCCTATGTTTATGTATATAAATGTAATCCCTTGGATGTATAGAAAAGGAGGAGGGAGGAGGAGAAGAGGAGAGATTTCTGCAATAAAACTCTGTGTGTTAACAATTGTTTCCAGTTAAATGATTTCAATGCTCATTGGCCATCGAATTGTCTTGAATTCTTATTAATGAAGAAATTTTTTGATTGAGAAACGATTGTACACTGGTTCGGTGTGAAATCGTTGAGAATGGTGATTGTATAATTCCGCATTATCTATCTATTTTTCCCGTGAATTGGTTGGATAAACCCTGCGAGTTAAATTCCACCGTAGCCCTCTGTCTGTATCTTTATTATGGAATTCCCCACTGTATAATCGTAACGAATTCAACTAAAATGAACCCGAGCCATAGAACGGAGTTAAGGCATATGAAGAGCATCCCAACTCCGACTCAACCTTTGGTTGATCACTGTAGCAAAACCACGAGTGGATTCCCAAGGGCGGATTGCCCATATCACACTGATTTTGCGGAGAAGGCGGTATTTTCTGAATTGAATCGATTCCATAGAGCCTTCAACACGTGGCACTGGACGGGAGTACAAAACCACCTTTCTGTATTCTCATCGCACGTTAACATTCGTACCAAGAGGTGGAGCGATATGTGTATGTGTCGTCGATTTGGAGCCTTGCGATCTAACGGTGGTTGCACAATGGACTTGCCCGATTTTTAACAAGGTACGGTGAGTGCGTTGATTGGGTGATTGAACATAGACGTGGGGCCCAGAGCCAAGGTTTATTTAAAATTTATTTATCCAAAAATGTGTTTGTATTAATATAAAATCTCAAGGGTTATAACCTTAGCCCCAAGGCTTGGAGACAATTATATAAGTCGAGTATATAAGTTATAAAATCTCTGAAATTGACAAATAAACCCAAGGAAAGGAAAGAAGACCACGTGGGGAAATAAACAGAGGAGTTAGAGAGGGAAATTCTGACAGAGCCACGATACAGGAGTTGACCAGCTCTCCTTGGGGCGGACTTTCAATGTTGTTGCATCAGACAGGGATCCAAAGGGAATGTAGGATTGAATTATTCTAGTGACAAACAATGCAGGGGAGGAAGTTGGTGGAAAATAAGTAATTAATCCCATGACCAGCTTTATAAATGCCCAATTTTCTTTTCGGGTGGGCTTGAAGATATCGTAATTAGTTGTGGAAACAAGGGAAAGGAGGGTTTGAAATCCTTCTTGGCAGAGGATTTTGGGCCTCCGAAAGCAATAAGGGGGATTCGTCTAGACAGTGTCATTGCATGGAGGATCCCATTACATTTTTGGAGTGGAGAGCCAAATCATGAAGAAGGGAATCTTATTTCGAGCAGTATAGGAAAAACTAGTCGGACTGAGGTTGTGGGGAGTGTTCAGCTTTTTTCTAAGGCTGTGAAGGGGGCTTGCAATGAGCGTATCAGAGGGGAGCTCTTTCCTTACCTATCAACGTAAGGGGAAGGATTTAATAAGATAGAAAGACATCTAGATACGGTGGTGACATCTCATCCAGTGGGAGAGGAAGACCACGCAGGGGAAGGATCTCTCCCCATATCTAGAATCAATTTGGCAGAAGGGTGGTTAGAGCTACTCTCTATGGGAGGTACCAATGCTAAAGAGGCCTCATGTAGGACCATGGAAGGGGGAGGAAATAGGAAAATAGGGGGGAAGAGAAAGAAAAGTAAGATGATCAAGAGAAAGGAGACAAGTTTGAATTTGGTGTTGGGAGTAGAATTACAAATTAACGAGGCCATGGAGGTGGAAGAAACCACGTTGGTCAGGAGGGCCAAGGGGAAAAATACTTAGCTAATTATATCAAGAAATGGGCTGAAAATTCGTGGAAGGAAACACTACACCAACAGTTTGAGGTATCTACCCTTGATCGGGGTTGATTCATGATAAAATTAAATAAGGGTGAAAATATTGAATGGGTGTTGAATCGTAATTTGTGTTTTGGTAAAAGCCCAATCTTATTTAAAAAAATGGAATCCTTTGTTTGATGGCCAAAGAGATAAGATGGAGTGGACTCTATTTTTGGTAAGGCACCTAGGCTTACCCACACCTTTCTGGACAGAATTAGTCTTCAGAGCAATTGGAAATACATTGGGTTAGTTTCTGGAAGCAGACATGTCTTTCCTGCAAATAATGGATAAAGGATTTTCAAGAATTCTGGTAATCTTGAACCCGACGGAAGGGTTGTCAGAGGATATTCACCTTAAATATAAGTATCTAGTATTTACTCATATGATTGATTATGAACAACTGCCTTTCCATTGTCATTGATGCCACATATATGGTCATCTTGCTAGAGAGTGCCCTTTGGGTTTTAGAAGACGAAGAAGGCAGCGAGGGGAAGTGGTAGTGATGGAGAGGAATAATGAGGAGGATAAGAGCAAGCGCTTCATAGAGGGGAAGATGGAAATAAAGGAAGGAGACAAGATACATATGGAAGTATAATAATCACAGGATATGCAGATAGAGGAAAGCCCTGTACAGGAGCATGTCCAACTAGGAGAGTCGATTCAGGAAAACACAGTGGAAGGTGAAGAAGTTGTTATTGTGCCTCAGCTAGAGGGTATGGTTCTAGAACCTATCCCTTCTTTCAATTCATCGTTTTTGTCTATATTCAATTCAATTTCGAGGCTTGGTCCCTCCGAGCCTTTGAACAAGGATTTATTACATGTTGATTTTGTAAATGCGGCACTTGATAGTATCATAACTTTTATACCTGAGATTATTTTGAATCATCCTGTAGTGAAGAGCCTTAAGACTCCTAGTCTCTCACGCTCCTTTTTATAGAAGCCTCACTATAATCTCAAACCCCAAGAAAATAAAATTATCCATTGGGAAGTTGTGGGTGGGTTGGGTATCCAACCGATTTCAGTTGGGCCTCGCAAAGCTAAAGGAAGGAATTCAAACCTCTCAAAGGCTCAGCTAAGAGAAAAAAATGACATTGCAGATGGGAAATAGTTATCACTTTCAAGGGTGCTTAGAGCACCACAAAACCCCTCTCCTGGCTTTAAATGATAATAATTCCCTTCAATTTAAGAGGTTTTTCTAGTGCCTCAAAAAAACTAGCCCTAAAGGCACTAATTAAAACTTATGATCCTGATGTGATAATGTTGCAAGAATCCCTGGGAGCAGGAGAGGAGATAAGTAGAGCTTTGAGAAAAATGTTTCCAGGCTGGCCTTTTCAATATTTGGATGCAAAAGGAAGATCTGTGGGTTTAGCGATGGGAGTCAAAGAAGGAATATTGAAGGTGTTAAACATATGTGGGTTGGAACAAGTCATGGGAATAGAGGTATACTCACTGGAGTTATGCTTGACCTTATTACTGTTGAACATTTATGGGCTCTATCTGGAAAGGGTCCCTTTTTGGAACAGTCCTTTTTCAAAATATTTTATGTGAAATCTGAACCTAGTGATAGGCGGGGATATCAATTTTTCTATGGGCATCTCGGAAACATGGGGTCCCTCAGCACATGCTGACCCTCTAGTTGATTTCTTCATGAATAATATCAATTCTAGGAAGCTTTTAGACGTCAATAAAATTAATTCTAGGCCAACATAGAGTAATAGGAGAGTAGGGGAAGCTAGGGTGGCAAAGAGACTGGATCATTTTCTACTAAAAGAGACTTGGTGTCTAGACTTCCG
This sequence comes from Pinus albicaulis, assembly GCA_034641835.2. Taxonomy (NCBI): domain Eukaryota; kingdom Viridiplantae; phylum Streptophyta; class Pinopsida; order Pinales; family Pinaceae; genus Pinus; species Pinus albicaulis. The sequence continues at coordinate 44,168,701 of MU968359.1, forward strand.
ATGTTTAGATATTGGGTGGGGGAAGGAGGAGACTCTGATCACCTCCCTATCCTACTTGAGATGAAAGGAAAAAATAATAAACCTGGCTCTCCTTTCAAATTAAATTCTTCATGGCTCAAGGATGAATCCTTTAATGCCATTTTAAAATCAACTTGGAGGTCAAGGGATGATGATCAGCGTAGGGATAAATCCTACCTATTCATGGAAAACTTAAAACGTATGAAAATGGCAACCATTGAATGGTAAAAACTTAAGAAAGCCTCAGAAGAAGCTGATCTAAGAAATATAGGAGAGGAACATGACTTGCTAGAGAGCCCGGAAGAGGATGGATGTGAGTTAGTAGAGAAGAGGGATAGAATTAAGTTGTTGGAATCAAATCTAAGGAAAATACTCACTAATAGGGAATAACAATGGAGACTTAAGAGAAAATATATTTGGTTAACAGTCGGGGATCAAAACTCAAAAATTTTCCAAAACTATGCTAAAGGGATAAAAAACATAAACACCATATAGGGCTTTAAAAAAGAGGAAGGCATCAATGCAAACTCCTTTGAAGACCTTTCCCTATTGGGAAGAAATCGCTTTAAAAAACTCTTTAAAGCCTTGACTGAGGCTTCTATTGCTGAGGTGATATAGGTTGCTCAATTTTTCCCAAGGTATGTTGAGGAGGACGAGAATGATATTATTATGGGGCCAGTGACAAAGGGGGAGGTCGAAAGGATCTTAAGGTCGATGCAGAAGGATAAGATTCCAAGCCCAAATGGGTGGACTGTGGAGTTCTTTCAATACTTTTTTGAGACCATTGGGGATGATCTTACAGGGTTGGTCAAAGAATCAAGGGTCAAAGGATCGATATATGACCCTTTAAATGTAACTTTACTGGCTCTAATCCTTAAGAAGGAGGATCCATTATCGTTGGAGGACTTCAGACCCATCTCTTTGTGTAATTTTATTTACAAAATTATTGCAAAAGTAATAGTACTCTATTTGAAACCTATTCTCTCAAGAAACATCTCAAAAGAGTATTTTTGGGTTTTTGGATGGTAGAAAAATTCACGAAGCTATGGGGGTAGCTCAAGAAGCCCTACATATCATAAACAGGAGTGGGAAAAAAAGAGTTATTGTTAAAATCGACCTTTCAAAATACCTTTCAAAATAATATGATCGTATTAGTTGGCTTTACATTAGATTGATCCTGACACATCTGGGATTCAATATTGAATTCATAAAGTGGGTAGTGGAATGTATGACAAACATTAGTTTTTCAGAATATCAATGGGGTGGCCACTTCCTTTTTCCAGAGCTAGAGAGGCCTTCCCAAGGCTTCCCATTTCCCCCCCTTCTATTTCTCCTAGTAGCGGAGGGCCTTAGTCAAATGATTCTAGAAGCAAGGAGAAGAGGCGATATAAAATGGATTGAAGTGGATATCAATTTACACATATCTCATCTGTTGTTTGTTGATGACGTAATTATTTTCAATGACGGAAGGAGTGACATTCACCAGATAGATTCAATTCTATATATTTTCCTTATAGCCAATGGAATGAGCATTAATGCACAAAAAACTTAGTTAATAATTGAAGGTTTTACAAGGGCGGAATTTAGAAGGATATCAGAGTACCTCCCCTTAAAAACTAAGAGGTTGTCGAATAGTTTCAAATATCTGGGATTCCACTTTAAACCTGACACACACAAGATTCAGGACTGAAATTTTTTGGTGGTGAAGATTGAGAATGGGATCAAGTAGTACTGGAGTTATAAATGGTTTTTGAGAGCAGGAAAGTTGTTATTGATCAAGTCGGTGATTATGGAAATCTCTGTTTACTAGTCCACATTAACATGGGTACCCAAAGGTATCCTCTCGTGGGTAAGGAATGTTTGTAGCAGAATCTTGTGGGCCATATCAAAAGAGGACTCAGTTCTTCCATGGGTGACCTAGGAGAAAGTGGCTAGACCAAAGGATTGTGGGGGTGGGGAATAAATATCTTTTATGCTAATATCTATGGGAAATATATGGACGATGGTAGTCAAACGAAAATATATCAACCCAATTCCAATGGATGAGTGGCTCAGGAATTCGGATAAGAGATATACACAAGAATCTGTTGTGTGGAAAGCCACTCTAGACTCGATTAAGATAATTGAACAAGGGTTGTCATGGAACGTAGGGAATGGAGAAAAATTATACTGGGCCAAGACCCTTGGGTTGGATGTAATGATGGTTGTGCTCTATCCTGGGAACTCATTGATTATTTATTCGCAAAATGTGTACATAGACTCAACTAGATCGAAAAGGTAGGTCAGTCAACAATCTGGCATCAAGCATGGAAAATAGGAGAGGATTTACAAATGGAGCCCCAATAGTTAGAGTAATAGAAGAGTTTCATTAAGGTACTCTAGAGATCCAAAATTTGTCTTAGAGGCCATCCAGATTTCCAAAGATGGGTTCACGCCCCCTTGGGAACATATTCTCCTAAGTATGGATATAATTTTTTAATGTCGAGGAAGGGGTGGGTGGAGCCTAGGTGGTGATGTAAACCCATCTAGAAATTAAAATGCCAACTAAATCTAGACTGTTCTTCTGGTGCATCCTAAGAAATAAAGCACCAACATGCAATAATCTACAGAAAAGGAGTAAAACGGGGCCTGGTTGGTTCTCATTATGTAAGGAAAAGGAGGAATCAGTGCAACATCCGTTTCCCAACTATTCGTTCAACACAAAGGTGTGGGAAGATACTTTGAGGTTAACAAAGATATCACAAGTGTTATCACTCAATAATTTCTCAAGGTTAAAGAAAGAATTCACCAAGGTAACCACAAACCTACTTTTAAACTCTAGGATCTAGCCTTCCTAGGGTTCAGAGCGGGTTCTCTCTATAATATTTAACTTTGTTTTGATTATAAGATATTAGGATAGTTATGGTTGTGCAATTGGTTTTGATTTGGTTTGGTTTGGTGGGAAAAATCACTTAATGAGATGGATAGTGGGAAATTTGATTGTCCATTAGGCTAAGGAGTCAAAATTCAAGCAGACAGAGCTAGGATCAAGGTCAAAAAGTCAAATGTTTTCAGGGCAAGATAGATAAGCCTTTGAAGATCTTGGAAGGCTATTTGGTGAAGTTGTTTGATCAAGATAAAGCGCAATGAAGGGTTATTTGATCTAGAAAAAGGAAGTAGTAGGCAGATTCAAATGAAAGAGGGAGCAATTAAGGGTTCCCTTCTCTGGAAATTAGCAAAAAACATAGAAATGATAAAAAGTAAAGACAGGGTGCTTTTAAAAAATCTTGAAATAAAACTCCTGTTTGTTCATTCAAATTTAGAACACATAATGGATGCATGAAACAAAGAAGATAAACAATGACAAGTAGAAGGTACTTCACTTCAATGACTCATCACATGAATCCTGAAATATGATGCTAGTTGATCTGATCTAGTCTGCTACTCAAATTTTGAAACACAAGAGCCTTCAAGTCCAACAAAAATGACTATAGAAATCTTCAGCAATTTATTCCACAATAATACTTCAAAGTGTGAAGTATTTATACATAATTGTTTACAAAATATCCTAGAATTCTTCTAGGAATTATCTAAGGAAAATAAAAATATCTTTACAACAAAATAGAGACGGTTGCTTAACAAATCAGCAAGTTGTCCTATCTATCCAAATAAAATAGAAACTAATTGTGGATTAGGTGCAACTAGCTGCCTTGGTGTCCTCTTTGCTGGCTCAGATATTTTCAAGTTGGTTTTGAAATATTATATGCTTTATCTTTTACTCTTTCACTCTAATTATATTTAATCCTTGATACTCTTTAAACTCAGATACTCTTTGACAACTGTAAAAAAGTTTACTGTTGTAATAAAAAATCTGTTTTGACTAAAAATCAGAAAACTTTTTTTTTGCCTTTTACCTTTCACAGTAAATCTGTAAGTGACTTCCAAGTTTCTTCATTTGGAATTTGTATCTTCTTCAGTTTTCTGAAATTCTCATCTGGCTCAGTATATCTGGAAAAATTTGGTTTTATGAAAAATATGTTTCTTATCTCATGCCACAAGTAAAATAAATCCTCAAAACTTCTGAGTATGACTTTTCCTGTTGGAGTGCCTTGTCCACCTGTCTTTTCAAATTGTTCTTTTGCATATTCTCTGATATTTTTATTGTAATCCTCCTGAGGCATAAGCTTATCATTGATAACCAAAATGTTAGGCATAATTCTTTGCCTAATATTTTCAAATTTAACCATGAATTTGGTTATGGTGATGTTCATATTCTCACACTTCTCCTCAAACTATTTCATTAGGTTCTTCTTGGTGATGACTTTCCTTATTTCAAGGATTGTTTCAGTCTTGTTAGTAATCTCAATTTCTTCTAACCCTTGTTTATTTTTTTTGTTAAGAAATTTGATCAATTCTGTTGCTTGCTCAGGTTTTTTATCAAGCTCATCTTTAGTCTTCTGAATTTCTACTAGTGCTGCTTTTAGTAAATCTCTCTGTTCAAAGATCACTTGAATTGAGGGCCACACATCATTGATGGCTTAAATGATCTTGTTCCATAAATATTTTTTCACATATGACATTGGCTCCTTTAAGGTTAATTCCTTTTGTAACTTCTTCAGTTATTCATTTAACCTATTAGCCTTTTGCTCATGTGTTTTGGCATTTATTTGAGCTAACTTGTTTGTATTTTCAAGGTTATCAATCATCTTTTCAATCTGTTAATCTCATTTATCTGAAGTGACATTTCTTCCATGGCTTTTACTAATTTACTGGCCTCATCTAAAGGGTGAGTTTTTGTAGTGGATGACTTTGTAGCTGATGTTGTAGATGATGTCATTGGCACTACAGTAGCCAGTGGTTCTTTGGGTGCCAACTCTTCTGCTAGAGTTGAAGGCACAGCTATAGTAACCATAGGGATAACTGAAGGAACTTCTGGTGTTTTTGTTGTTTCTTTTTCATGGACAAGCTTGTCCATTTGAGTCTCCATTTCTTTGATCTGTGCTATTAGCTAAAAGATTAAATTCATCATATCATCCTTCTCATTTTGTCCCTATATAATTTCTTTGCCTTGAGGATGTTCACTTGATGGAAATTTAAGTTGTTTCCTTAATGCTGAAATATCCTCATTTTTCTTCTTCACTAACTACTCTGCTGCTTTGAAATTTCCAGCGTCATATCCAACTTGCAAGACCAATTCTTCTAAAGATTTAATTCTGAGATCTTTAGCATACAAGGATGCTTTATCAAGTTTCACTAGATCTTTCATATTTGTGATATTATTCTAAAGTTTTTGAACACTCATAGCTTTGGTTGTAACAGTAGAATACAACATCTCTTAACCCTGTCTATGAAATTCTATCTGATCAAGAGCATGATTTTTTTCTGTTTGGACTTCTAGATCAAGCTTTTTGTAATCTGCAACTGCCTTTGGAATTTTCACTATAGGCTGTAATACTAACATGATCAAATTTTTATTTGAGTAATCAAAGTTAGATAAAAGTATATTTTGAATGCTTGGTGTTTGTTTCAGATATTGAGAGTAAATCTCATTATTAATCTCTTCATGCTTTAACTTAATCTGTTTGTACTTTTCCCTGCTATCTAGATCCTTTTCCTCAGCTGACAGTGAGTATGATTCTTCCATGTTCTGTTGTTTCTCTATCGATTGTGTATTTTCATTATCAACCTATTATTTATTCAAATGCTCTATAACTTGCTCATTTCTGATGACTGTAGCAGCATCATTATTAGTTGTTGTGACATTTGTGTCTTTAACTTCAATAGTTACTTTCTCTTTACCCACTGGATCTGTTTTAGGCCTTTTATTATATCTTATTTTGAATTTGTTCTCAGTAGTGGTTTCAGCAACATAATTTTCTTCTTCTCTGACTCTCTTGGTGGCTTTGTTTGTTTAATCTGCAGTTTGTAAAGTGTGACTAGTATCACCTTGATTTACTGCATCTATTAAAGTGTTTTCTGTCCACTCAGTCTGATTAGCATAATTTTTAATTTCTGGTTTTTTCTCATTAATGTAGGGTGTCAGTTTACACTTAACCCTCATTTTACTCAATATCCCTTGTGGATCATAGTTCCAGGAGAAACTCTCTTCAAATTTGTACTCTAATAACTGTTTAACTGCTTCTGCCTTCGCATCTCTATGATTGCAAATGAATGGTCCCACTTGAATCTTTAACTTAAACTGTGTTTTCTTCTTTGCTACTAGAAAGTTAATTGAATCAGAATTTAAAATTTTTCTGATGTATTCCAAGGAAAAAACCCTCATTGGTACATATTTGGGTAATTTGTAGGGCAACAAATTGGATCCAAAAACTCTAATCTCTATGTGTTTTTCATATAAATATCAATATCTAGTCTTGTTCTGCTTTGATAACTGTAAAATATTCGTCATCTCATCATTTATCCTTGGTGTTCATTATTTGTTAACATTTTTATCAATGGGTGGATGAATAAGTCTGAAAACTTTGCATAGGTAAACTTTGTGGACTCTTTTCTGATTAAAGAGGTCCAAAAAATGACTTAAAGAGGATTTCCTTCTATGTCAATCTTCTGTAATGATACTAGAAAATTATCTACTTAAAAATGCAAGAAAATGTGGAAAAGGAAAGATGTGTATCTAAACACTCCTTCAGTTGGAAACTTAACCAATTGGTCATGGATATTGTCAAAAATATACTCAACATAATTGAAGATAATAGATGGAGGTTTTCCGGGTGTGAAAGTAGATAAGAAACCTAAAATGGATTCATCTGTATGTTCATCAGTGAAATACCCTAGGATGAAGGACAGCATGGAAATGACATGCCTAGAACCCTCTGGAAATCTTGAAGTGGAATATGGACGATTGATTTGAGGAATTTCCACATGTAAGGGCATGAATATTTGGAAGATCCAGAATATTTTAGGAAAATCAAGGCCAGTGTACAGCTTGGTAAGTGCTTCAATGGACAAAGGAACTGCTTGAGGATCAGGTTTGAGCTGTAACATTTGATTAATGGACTCAGCAGTAATGGTAAAAAGTACTTCTTTGTTGGCATTGACTATTGCTCTTTTCTCATGCACATAATAATTATGGCATAACCTAATGACCTCTGGGCATGAATGAGTAACTGGAACAACATATTTGGGCAAGTGTGATTCCAAAATTTGAACTTCTTCAACATTCTCTAAGGACTTTTCATAGCTCTAGTTGTGAAGTTCCAACAAATTGAATTCTACAATAGGGTCTGATATCTTATAGCCAACATTTTCTAATGGAGTATGCTCAATGTCTACAACAAGAGGCTGTAGAGGATTTATAATGATGGCAGTCTTATAAGATGTAGCTGGAGTAGGTTTAGGAATTTCGAGGCTTTTTGGAGTACTAAAAACTCTACTTTTAGGCTTTTCTGGCTACTTCTGTAAGGTTAAACAGTTTATAGAAGTATTCTTTTCACTTTTCCAGGTGTTCTTGGATAAAAGCACGCAGAATATGTTCTTTTCTTGGATTTATATTTTCAATTTCAATCTTCAACTCTTTTACATACCTTCACTGGTTAGAAAAACAAGAAACAAGGGTTTCTTGGGGTTTTTCAATGAATAATTGGGTTAAAAATATTTTGGAATCAGGCACAGAGGTTAGGCTATCTTCAGAGGATTTCTGGTCTTAATTTAAAGTTTTAAATAGTTTATAAAACCCATATAAACTCAATTTTTCATTTAAAACCGTGTGCAGAGTAGAATAGGATTTCTCAAAAATTTTGCCAGGGTTTGGCCTGTTTTTTTATTTTTTAATAGGCTTCTTTGGATGAATTTGAACTTTGAATGTAGTTTTTCTTTATTAAATACTTTTCAAATTGATAATAGGCTTAATTTGTGGAGGAATATTTTTTATACGCAGGTATAGGTCTTTGAAGATGGTTATGTCATATCTTTCTGGTTTCTTGAGCAATTCAAAGCTTCTCAACAATCTTCCATGGCTATAGGCGTAATTTTCACTGATTTTGGGCATGAAAACCATATACAAGATTTTTCTTTGAGTCGAAATAGCCAATATAGTAAATAAGCGCATAAGAAAGGAATAACAGTGCATTTTCAAGGTTTATTGGGCATTTTAGGGTTAATTTAAGCCTGCAATAAATGGCGGTCAAATCGGGCGAGGAGGCAGTTTTCGGGCTTCAAAGGCGAAAATCCACTAGTGGTTATCGCGCGGGTCTGAGGTGGTAAGTAGTTTTTAACAGATTGAATGCGATCCAATGAGAATGTGCCATGTCGAGGAGAGAGAAAAAGGAAAATTTGCCTATTTCGCATAGAAATGAAATGGTTAAAGTGACGCAGATTTATTTGCGAAATCGGTTTTCCATCGTTGGATCGGGGAAAGCTTATGCGAACGGTTGAGATCTAATATGGATGTTGCATCGGGATTGGAGTAGGGCTGGGTTTTCATATATGTGGCGATGGGTTTTTAACTTTATAAATATGTATTTATTAACGTTAAAACTTTGGGTTATACATTGGCAGAGGGCTAATATTTATATATATGTCTTAATTAAAACATTTACCAAATGTTTCAATGAATAATGTTGGCGCGGATTTATTATATAGTTTTTAAACGTTTTGAAAATTGTTTAAAAATAATAGGGAGCAGGAATTAGTTTTATTGATACGTTTAAACCAATGGCAATAAAAGGGAATGTTTTTATTTCTTCACGTGGGATATTTTAACATTGGTTTAAACATTAAATAGTGGGTTTTGGGGTTATTTAAAATATAAAGGGTTTAATAATATACTGGAGGGTATAGTTTAGGGAATTAATAAATATAGTGAGAAATTAATATGAAATAAAAGGGTAATATAGGAAATGAATAAAAATACATAAATTAACACCAAGTAAAGTGTAAAAGATAGACAAATAAGCCTATTTTGTCCCTTTTGTGTTTTGCACACTTAAACTTAGGATAAAATGCATTTTGTGGGTTTCTGAGTGATTTTGAAGGGAAATGAAATTAATTATTTAGGGTTTTTACTTTTACTAAGTAAAAATGGGTTTTTACTTAGGAAAAGGGATCATGATTATGGATGAAGGGTAAATGTTGATGAATATGGGTTTTGTGTAGGAATTCAATACTTTTAACCAATCAATTATTGAGCCTTGGGTCCTGTTCGAATAGAAGTCAAAGAAATGCTCTGAGCCTTTTTAACTGAAGGTTTAGAATACTGAATGATTGTGGGGGAAGGGAAATTAGTAATTTTTTCCCGATGATGCTTTATTACATGTTTGCACAACAGCTTTTTACCTACCCATCATTATTTCTAACATTTTTACTTCATTTTCATGGGTGCATTTAGGCTTGCAAACCTAAATCAATTTTCTTTCAAAGCATAAAAACTATCTAAGTCTAACCTTATTTCATCTGAGGGCTTAGATTAAACTATTGAGCTCCTTATTTATTCTCTATCTTATCTACTGATTTGTCAAGTTTAAAATATTTGACATATCTTTATTCTATATCTAAAACATTAAGTTCAAAGCATGAAAAGTTAAGATTAAATTGTTTAACTGATCATAAATTATGGCATTTATTGACAATCTGCACATAATCATTATTCTTGCAGTAAATATAAATAGTAGTGGCACTTTGACTTGCTCACTTTCATATTTTATTCTTATATTTTTTATTTTTGGGGTCTATCTTTTTCTAAGTCCTTTGATATTTCTTTTAGGACTTTTACCCTCTTCACATTTTTTATTATTTTTCATTTTCAAAATATGGGAAAACAACTAGTAGAAAGCAAGGTATGTAAATATTTATAGGACTATCAAACTAAATTCAAAAATTATGAACCCTATTATTATAGGACCCTAACAACGGGAATGGGGAGGAGAAAACATTAAAGAAGCGTAGAAAAAATGGTGGAATGATACTCAGGAGGAAAATTTGATAAATATCTTGTTGATAATACCATGGGGCACCTAGTTGGCTCAGAATAGGAGTATTTTCAAGGAAATGAATCCCTCCCATGAGCACATTGCGGTTGAATGTGCCTCAATCTATGAGATCATTCCCTTACCAAGTACAATAAAGAAAGAGAGGGACATTAGGGAAGAATAGATTAGGGGAGACATCCCATGGGCATATTTCGATGGTGCATCAGATCCACATAATATATGTGGGGTAGGAATCATTATTCACACAAATGCACATAAAAATATAAAAGCCTCAATGGGCCTTGGAGTAGGAACCAACAATTATGTTGAATTACAATCTTTAAAACTATTAATATGTTGGTTAATACATTTGGGCCTAATATCGGTTCAGATATTTGGAGATTCATAAAATATTATGAAATGGTTTAATGGAGACTTCAGATATCAAAACTATAAGTTGATTCCTTTGTTAGAAGAAGTTTTATATTTGAAAAATAATTTTAATGTAATATTTGTGTGCCATATTTTCAGGTAACGAAACATGGTTGTAGACCTCATGTCTAAGGAGGGTGTGCAGCAAGTTATGGGAATCTGGAGTATAAAAAAAACTAACAGAGATCTGACCCATGTGTTGAATCAGCCTCCCTTTACTCATTAAATCTCAATATTTCAATTTTATTTCTTTTAATATGCTTACAATATTATTGTATGTACATGCACAAACTTTGAACTATATTGAACATGGATTTTTCGGATAAATAATTAAAAATATTTGTTTCTATTTTTTTGAGTTATTTTTGTTAACATCGTGACACTAAAATGTATTGATTTCTGTTTTGGTTGTTTTCTTCATATATGAGGAGACCCAGGAACCTGTACTAGCTCTTTTTATTGTTCAATATGGGGTGTGGAAGTATCATGTTTTTACTTACAACCCAGATCTACTTTATGTTTTTGCTTTTGACAAACATACAGTACACTAAATGCTTAACTGCATATACTATGTAACTTTTTATTGCCTTATTAGAAATTTAATTTTTTTCTTTGGAAAAAAAAAATCATAACAGATAATGCAGCTAATTATGTATCTGTTGGCAGGGTGCTTATGGAGAGGCACCGCAAATTGTTCTAGACTCCATGTTCAGCACATTGTATCATTTTATTTCTTGACGATATGGGGAAAATCTCCTTCATCAAGGAGGTGATTGATATGGCTAGGAGTGTCCCCAAGTTTATATATAACCATGCTTTTGTTCCGAAGCCTCATAAGGAAATTCACTAGAAACAAGAAATTGTGGTATCCTGTAATCACATGTTTTGCCACCAACTTTATTACTCTTCATTCTTTTCTTCGATGCCAATTTGAGTTGAAGAAAATTTTTCTTTCTGATGAGTTGCGTGATTGTAGATACAACAGGAGAAAGGACGAGAGAGCCATTGCAAAAAAATGGTGTACACTGACACATTTTGGCAAGGATTAGAATAAGTGTCCTCAGTTAGTGAACCTATATTAAAGGTTCTAATATTGGTAGATGGGGACAAGCCTGGAATGGCTTATTTGTATGAGGCCATGGATAGGGCCAAGGAGGCCATTCCTTCTTATTATGCAGACAAGGGTTATGATGGGCTTGATCGACATATGATGTTATGGGATGTGATTGATATTCAGTGGATAGGGATGCTTCATCGACCCATTCAGGCATAAACACTCTTCCTCAAGCCCTCATTTTCATACAAATGCACCTTTGATTTTGATGGCGAGGTGATGGAAGGGCTCCATTCTTGTATCCACAGGATGGTACCTAATCTAGAGCTTTGTAGAAAAATTAATCGTGAGATACAGTTTTAATGAGATTGTGTTGGACTGTTTGGCTTTGATGATGCTATTAGGGAAAGGACCCTCTTCATGCAACGTAAGTGATAATTCATCACTCATTAGAATTTTAAATTTATAATTTACTTATTTATAATGCTAGATTTTTAAAATTTAATTATATAACTTTTATTTGAAAGTTTAATTATGTTTTAAGTTTTTGAATTTTTTATTTATTTAATTTGTTGTAGATATTTGGTGTCGAAGCTATGGTGCAAGGGCAAAAAAATTGTAGAAATTTTCCATAACAATCCTGAGTCAAACATGTAGCTCTTCAGGGTGTAAGCACAATTGGAGTGTATTTTAGAAAATACACTCAAAAAATTGCAATGGGTAAAAATTTGAGCTTCGGCCTTCAGTTAAGCAATTACATTTATTGTAATTTTAATTTATGACTCTCAAGTATCAAGAGTCAAGAATCATTAGTTTGCTTTACACTCTTACAGGTTGGAGTTCACAAGCCTCAATGATTTAGTGCATGTGCATTACAATATCCGACTTAGAGTGAAGAAAATAGAAACAACAATGGATTCAGATGCCATTTCCTTAGACAATATTGAAGTATTGTCTCATTGGAGGGTGAAGCATGAGGCACATGTCTTGGAGGAGTCACCTGCATGGTTAAATCTAGAGGAACCATTAGAATAGGGGAAGCAAGAGGAGGAGGACTCGGGGGAGGAGCAACACGAGGAGGAGGAGGAGCAGCAGCAGCAGGAGGTGGAGGAGAAGGAGTAGATTGTGGTAGCATCAATTTCAGCACGATATGATATAGATATAGAAGCTCAAAAATCCATACCCAGCAATCATTATTTTACATTAGGTGCAGGGGCAGGGCCTTCTACTGCTAGGGGTAGTCCTGGCAAACATTCCATTATGTTTTCCCATAAATGGGGAGAGGGCACTGATTTTAGATAGATAGATGCTAGTTTTACTTGTTTTTATACATATAACTCATGATGATGAGATACTTTTATATATGTTATTTTATTTTGTATTGGTTCTCCACATTTGATTCCTTGATTGGAAAATTAGCAGGGATCAACAGGATTGGGTATCGTCTTTGATGTATCATTTTTATTTTACATCCACTACATCATATATATCAGTGATTTCTTCATATTTATGTGCCAATGTGTTTAATTCATGTTTTTATTGCTTTATATTTTTAAAAATATGAGAATATATTATGCATTTTTTATGTTTTCCGATATTTGTCGATATTTTCACTGATATTGTTGATAAGATATTTTCTGGATCCTCATCAATATTTTGTCAATACTGATATTTTCGACACTGGTTTGAAGTGAATTAAATGGCATAATGAATAATATATCATTTTTTTATTCCAAAATTCCTCGAAGAAAAAAATGGATACACCTAGTAAGAAACCATAAAAATCTACTATGACGCATAAAGAAGAGGAAGAAATGCAACATGATATATCAAAATTATGATACCAAGTGAAAAAACATTATGTCTCACAAAGAGTAACCAAAAATGAAATGGAAGCTAAGATAGATGGTTTGAAGAAGGGTATGGAAGGTATGATAGATTGTATTAAATACAACATGGAAGATTTGAAGAAGGGTATGGGAGCTAAGATGGATGGTATGAAAGGCAACATGGAATATTTAAAGAATGGTTTAAAAGAAGATATGGAAAGTTTGAAGGAATGTTTGACAAAGTTGCTACAAGAAATTCTTCCTAACAGAAAAGTAAAAAATTAAAAAGTTAAAAAAAATTAAATTAAATTAAATTAAATTAAAAAAAAGCATTATTTGAAACTCATGATGAGAACAAAAGGAATGTTAATCATGATTCCATAGACTCTAACATTGGATTGAAGACCCACCATATTCCAACGATCAATATGAGGAAGTTTGATGGCAAGGAACTGGTAACATGGTTACTACAGATGGAGCAATATTTTGATCTCCATAATGTGAAACACACACAAAAGGTACATGTTATACATGATAACTATTAGGTTTGTCTTGAGTGAATTTGAATAAGTCATTTAGGATTGGATAGGATTTTTTAAATTTGAGATTTAAAAACAAAATTGCATGTATGAGGGCCTTATGGTGAGTTTGAAAGGTCATTATTGATGTATCAGGTGTCATTGTCAATAAAAAATCTAAAATTTGGGTGACCATAAGTTGATTTGGTCATTATGGTGAATTTAAAACTTTTACAGACTTCCGTAGAAAATTCAGTTTAAACAGGTGAGGTTTTTCTACGAAATTTCTAGGCACTTCCATAGTAAATTATCCTCCCGAACATAGGATTCGCTACGAGTGTTATATTTTTTGCTAACGGTGGGGAAAAAACTGCAAATTTTCATTAAAGGTCAAATCAAAGGTTTGTCAGAGCATATTGGCTTATCATTTCTCCTTATTTTTATTTTCCATCATTTGTAAACACATGTATCTGCTCGATCATCATAACTCCCTTTCCACCTCTTCATTTTTATTTCCTATTTCAAATATGTGTTATCCACATCCTTGTAAGTTTCTTGATTGTCTTAGTATCGGTCTGGAGGTCTAGCATTTGTCTATAAATTGTCTCAGGCTAGGTCCCACTAGTGTCAAAAATTTTGTGTGTTGTCTCAAAAAATTTGCAGTTGTCAAGGAAGGAGTTGAGCATCACATTTTGAACAAATTGCATCACAAATGAAGTAGTATAAAGGTGGATTTGTTGTTAGGTACGAGCCCATGGACATGAGGTTGATCAAGGAAGACCCCACCTTCTCACAAGCATTTTCTAGTGTGGGCTGCCTTCGATTTTTTCAAAATTTGTAGGGATATCATGCACACATTCCAAAGGATTTTGATGTTAATTTTATAGGCAGAAGGTCTAAGGTCAGAATTTTTAGTTTTGTTGTGTCTCCTAACAAAATTGCATATGCTACTGAGATCCCAAGATCAGGGGAGTCATGGTTCAAGGTTAAGAAATTAAAATTACAGAACTGTGATGATTTTTTTAAAGAGGAGCATAAAGGCATTGATATGGCTTCAGGTATATCTAGAACATGCCTTAAGGAGAATTTTTCCAAGTTCTTAATGGTGGTTTAGAAATGTTTCATGTGTGAGGGTAGATTCCATATGATTTATCAATACCACTTCAAATCATTGTTACACTTCACAGGTAAGAAACCCTTGTATTTGCCTTTTTATTTGTTTAGGAGTTTGAGAAAAATGGCAGACAAGGTTCAAGTCAAACCTAAAACTTGTGATACTTCCATATTTCATCATGTTCTTATCAAATTGCTGGTACTTGAATAATTAAACAAATTGAAAATAGATTGGTATACATTTTTTCCTTTTAATGGCTATGATATTGATGTCCTTGCTCCTAGGAAAACACTAATATCTAAGTCCAATACAACAAGGAAAAGAAATAAATATGAAGTAGGACCAGTGGTTGACCATGAGGTAGAGATGTGGCCTCAAGTAGAGCCTATGGCAGAGCCTATGGAGCTAGAAGTTAAACAAGTGCAGAATATTGTGGTGTCAAAGAAGACGTATACCAACAATCAAATAAAAACATATACAAGGACCCACAAGAGGCTCACTAGAATTCAAATAGAGGGAAGAGGAAAGTTAGCAGACATCCTAGATTCAATTGAAATTGAAGAGAGTCTAATTTTAAAGCTTGTTGAAATCAAGGAAACAGAGACCAAAAATAAAAACAAAAGGGCTAGGAAGTTGGACTTTTCATAAGAAGACTCAAGGTTTATCTTTAAACCTAGAAAGCCAGTCACTAGGTCACAACAATCCAATGGAAAAATGCCTAAAATGATGCCTGAGAAACTAGAAAACGAGAAGCTTCCATTGGAAGAGATATCAAAATTACCTTCAGAAAAAGTAGAGTCAATTAAGAGAAGGAAAGGCAAAGAGAAATTCCAAGACAAGACTGATATGGATCTTCTACAAGAACAACTAAGGGAAGCTAGGACAAAGGTTCTAGAAACAAAGTTGGATATGTAAGATTTCAAAAAGAAAATGAGCAAGAAACTAGATTTGTTCAATGAAATGGAAAATAAGTTAGGGAAGATGCTAAAGAGGACATTATCGCTACAAAGGATGATGAAGAATATTTTCAAAAGAAATAGGTGGCTACAAGTAGAAAGGAAGAAGTTACAAGGTGAGGCCAGAGACCTAGAAGTACAAATGTAGATGATATAAGATGAACTTTTGAAGAGGGGCTTGAAATTCATAGTTGTTTTTGATGATGTTGCTCCCTAAAAATGGTAATATTACACATATTTGGGCTATATTATGGATTATGTTATTACACAAGCATATATAGGCTCAATAAAGTGTTTTGGAGGTTAAAAGGGAAGAAGGTGCAAAACTTCAGTAAATTAGGTACTTTCTTAGCAAGTCCCAGGCTTAAATACAAGAATTTTCTACGAAAGTTGTTATAGCTTTCCTTGAGGATAAACATCAGCAAAAATTTCAGAACAAGGATGGCTTAAGACATGTGTTTACCCAATTAGCCTCATGGAAGACCCTATAATAGTTAGAAAGCTTAAATATTATGTAGAAGTTTTATTTTGAAGTTTGCTATGAAATTTCACTATAAAAGTTATTGTACTTTGTTTTTCTTCCATCATTAGGTATTTTTGATTTTTTGAGCAGTAAATGCATTGAAAAGGTCGATGAATGACAGAATAAAAGCATGCATATTATTATGCCACTTGTCCAAGAGGAAAATTCAGCTGTCAACTACCATGTGTCTAACAACTCACCTAGTCAAGTAAGGATGATACATCATAAATACAACTCACCATCTCAACTCAGGTTCATGAGGTCTTAATTCCAGTGCATCAATTGGCCAACACCTCAGCATGCCATTTTGGTTCGATAGAGATGACAAGTATAGGTTGTTATATTTTTTTTTGGAGTTATTAATAGCCATAGAATCCTTTTTTATTACAAACTCTATCAAAACAGAAAATATCCCTATTTATCCTCAATATGATGTAATCTTATTTTAATTAGGTCTCTAGGTTAGTATCGAAGTCTATCCAATGTGGAAGACCATTTTAAAAGAGACATCACTCTATAAATGATGGATTTTTTTAGTTTCAAAGGGTTGATGAATGTAATGATAAGGCTATTATTTAATTTTTTTCTACCAAGCTAATATACAGTTTGTAGTAGTTGTCTTTCAAAACCTGAGATTCTTTTGGAGCTTATGTGTTTGTGTCTTTCTATTTTGTATATTGTTATCAGCATCTTAGTATTATGATGCTGATAACAATTTCTATGCTCCAATTTCCTTCATGTACTATTATTTTGATGTAAAAGTTATATTTTAAGGCCATTTTCCTCAGTTTCCATGGATGCATTTTCTAGCAATTGAAGTCCCTTAGTTGACTCCATGCCCAATGGTAGCCTTCATACAATGTTACACCTGCAAAATCATTTAAAACATGAAAATATTTAGCCATATGCAATAAAAAAAATTATCTTTACTAGTTCAATTTTCCTTTGAAATCCCTCTCTGATTGGAAGGGATAAATTCCAGTCCAAAGTGGTTTGAAATAGTTGTGCTAGGTTGACAGTTGAACAACCCAATTGGTTCCATCTTAGTGATAACATTTTGGTGCGTCTATCGATAGATCGAAGTTATATTATCCTGGGAAACTCTTTCCAATCAAAATAAACGAGCTCTTGAAGGTAGCAAGAGATCATAAATATTCGAGGTTGTACTTTTACCTTGTGACTCCATTGGGATCATTAGCTCAAAGGTGGCTTCTAAGAAGATTCATACGAGGATTAATCTAGACCCTAATCCACCAGAGATAGTTGATGATCCAGAAAAAAAAATATCAGAGGTATTGGTAGCTCATCAAAATCGGGTAATCCATATCTTACAAGAGTTTCATATTTACCTTCTGAGGTTGTTTGAAGTTTTGAAGACATAGAGTTTGATGAAAATATAGAAGAAATTATTTTTAGATCTAAATCAGAGAATGACTTGACTGAAATTGTATTAACTATACAAAGGTTAGGAATTGATACTACATATCTTTTCAAAATAAGATAAAGAGGGTTTTTGGGAAAATGTCACATCATAATTATCAATAGAGAAAGAGTCATTTGAAAAACTGAAAGAACTTGATCCTTTGGACTTCTTGTTGAGAAGGAGGGCTAGTGTCCCTTTACCTGAGTGGAGCTCTTTTGTCTCTAAGCTGCAAATTCCTACCAGTCAATTTTCTATCACATCATCTTTCACTACTTATTTTCCTAGTCTAACGCTACTCCCTCTATTGCATTTTCAACTAGCACTCCCACTACCAATATGGCTGGATTTCCTCCTCCTCCTCCTCCTAGTGCAGGCCCTGCTAGGTATCCTTCTCTTTTTCTGCCTTCCTTACTCCATGATCTCCCACAAGGATACTCCAATAGGATAAAGAATTTTGGAGGCGAAGAAGGAATCACTACAGAGCAGCATGTTGACCAATTCAAATATTTCATAGACTTAGAAGAGGTAGATGATGAATATGTAAAAATGATTTTGTTTGTTAAATTTTTATTAGTGAAGTAAGAAAGTGGTTTAAAGCCTTAACCCAGAAAGTCTGCGAAATTGGGATAAATTGGAGGATAGTTTTTTGAGAAAATGGGGAAGTAAAGTAAACCTTGTTCAAGCCTTGACTGAATATAATAACTTGAATAAATTTAGTAATGAATCAGTTCAATAATTTTCCCAGAGATTCAATAAGGTTTACAATTCTATTCATGCTCATATCAAACCTCCTCCAGGGGTTTCCCAATTAAATTATGTTGAAGCCTTTGATTATGCTTTTTCCATTATAATGAGGGAGAGAAAGTCTATCACTTTGGCTGATATGAAAATTGATGCTATGAAAGTTGAGGTTAATATGGCTGC
The DNA here is from genome assembly GCA_034641835.2 of Pinus albicaulis. Taxonomy (NCBI): domain Eukaryota; kingdom Viridiplantae; phylum Streptophyta; class Pinopsida; order Pinales; family Pinaceae; genus Pinus; species Pinus albicaulis. The sequence continues at coordinate 44,187,397 of MU968359.1, forward strand.
AACAAAGATATCTAATATTGGAAAAGGAATATTGAAAGAAGAAGGACAACCCTCTACATCCTCTGATGTGAAATTTGATACCATGATGAAAAATATGGAGAGGCTTATGGATAGGCTTGCTCTTGGAAACAATCCTCCTATCGATGCACAACAAGAAACACAAATTAAAAATCCTCATTTTAGAAGACCTCAAAATCATAAAATACCAAGATATAATGGAAATCAGCCTGATCAACAAGTTAGGCCTCTTTTTCAGCAAAACTTAGTAGATGAAGAAGAAACAAAACCATCAATTCAAGTGGATATCATTCACTAATTGGATGAAGATGAATCAGAAATGTTCTTAACATAAGAGGAACATGATGAATCTAGCCATGACATAGGAAATAATGAAACTGAAAAACAATCTGATTATTTGAAAGGCCATTAGCATGTCATTTTTGAAATGAAAAAACAATATAACCTTAGGAATATAAATGTTCCTATAGTAGCCAATAAAAATCAGCCTAAGAAAGATGCTCCAAAGGTTGTTGAGCAGAAGAAAGATACCCCTCTTGGCAAAGAAATTGAACAAACAAAAAAATTGCAAAGATAAAAATTGTTGTCCCTTTTGGTGAGATCATAAAAGTCGTTGAATATAGAAGCCAAATTGTCAAAATGCTTAATGATCAGCCTGGACCCTATGATATTTTGAATTTGCAAGAAGATCATCCTATTATTTTCTTATGGCCAAGAGTTGAGAATGAGAAAAATGAAGAAGTTCCATCGTTCTATGTGAGCCTAAAAATTCATGACATGACTTTACATAATTTTATGCTAGATGCAGGAGTATCACATAACTTAATGCCTAAGGTCATCATGGAGAGAATGGGTTTAGACATAACTAGACCATATAAAGATTTGTTTTCCTTTTATTCCAAAAGAGATAAATGTATTGGTCTTATCAAGGATGTGGTTGTTGGTTTGACTCAAGTACCTGTTGAGACAGTATTAATGGACATAGTGGTGGTTGATATCCCTCCAAAATTTGGCATGCTATTATCTAGATCTTGGGGTTCCAAAATCAAAGGAACCATGCATATGGACATGACTTACGCCACTATCCTAGTATTTGGTGAGCAAAAGAGGTTGTATAGAGAATCTAGGATGGCATATATGGCTATAAGAAAAGAAAAACCTCAAAATTTTCCATTCTATGCAGTGGAAATAGAGTTGGGAGCTTCCATTATTTTCAGTGAGATTGCTAATGAAGAAGAAAATTAGCAATTACAAAAAAATCAACAAACAGAAAATCAGCAAGTCGAAGAGGTGGATAGAGAGGGCCAGTGGCACATGGATTTTGATGGCATTGCTAGAAGAGAGGGAGCTAGTGTAGATATTGGGATTATCAGCCTAAGGTATGAGCGTAAGTTTTGCTCCTACAAATTTAATTTTGATTGTACAAATAACATGGCTGAATATGAGGCTCTGTTTTTGGGTCTAGAAGTTTTGAAAAGTTTAGGTGCCAAAAGGATTTTAGTTTGTGGAGATTCTGAATTGGTTATCAAGAAAGTAAATGGCACTTATCAAACTAAATATTCCAGAATGAGGGCATATATAAATATGATCCGTGAAATTCTTGAAAATTTCGAAGAACATAATTTCACCATCAATTCTAGAGATCAGAATTATGTGGAATATTCCTTGGTTGTTTCAGCTAGTTTATTTACCATTCCTATTCATCCTAGTAAGAGGTATGAAGTTGAAGTTATACATATGCTAGCCATTCCCAATAACATACCAAATTGGAAAATGTTTGATAGAAATGAACAAGTTAGAAATTTTTTGGAATTAAAGGAGGAATTTGAAGGCATCCAAGTTGACCAAAAAAACATGTTCGTTGAAACCAAAGCTAATTTAGAGATCATATAACTAAAAAATAATTGTATTCCTAAAGGCTTAATCCCTCTTGACTCATTTTTTTTATCAAAATAATGTGGCTAAGAGTCCTAAGATGAAATTTGATGATGAGGAAGTTGAAAGTTGTATCCTTGGTACTTCAGAAAATCCCAAGTTTTTCAAGTTGTCTAAGTTCCTTTCTTCAAAATTAAAGCAAAGGTATGTTGATTTGATGAAGAGGTATATTTATTTTTTTGCATGGATTTATGCATATTTGAAGAGATATGATCCTATCATCATTCAACATACAATACCCATCAAAGAAAATGAAAAGACTTTTAAACAAAAGCTGAGGAGGATCAATCCATTGCATATGCCATTGATTGAAAAGGAAATTAAGAAGTTATTTGAAGTAAAAATCATTTTTCCATTGATATTTTCCAAATGGCTGGCTAACTTGGTACCTATGAGGAAGAAAAGTGGGGAGATTAGGATATGCATTGATTTCATAAATTTGAATAAGGCATCTCTTAAGGATAACTATCCTCTTCCAAAGATGGAGCATATACTGCACAACATTGTTGGATCTCAAAGGATCTCGATTTTAGATGCCTTCTCAGGCTATAATAAGATATTAGTACATGCAGATGAACAAGAGAAGACAACTTTCACTATACCATGGGGAACATTTATGTATGCCAAGATGCCCTTTGGACTCATGAATGTAGGAGAAAATTTTCAGAGGGAAATGGACATTAAATTTTCCGAAGAAAAGGAAAAATGTGTGGTTGCTTATTTGGATGAAATCATTGTGTTCTCAAATAAGGAATAAGAGCATCTCAAGCACTTGGAGAAAATTCTACAAAAATGCAAAAAAATTGATATTTCTCTAAATCCCACCAAAATTATTTTTTATTTGACAACCGAAAAGCTATACAGTCACATAATATCAAGATATGGGGTTAGTAATGATCCAAGTAGGGTTGATGCTATTTACAAGATAGATTTTCCTAGAAATAGAAAGTAAATCCAATCCTTTTTAGGCAAGGAAAATTTTGTTAGAAGGTGTATCCCTAATTTTGCAGAAATTTTTAAGCCTTATCACCAAGATGCTTGGAAAATATTTTGATATTAAATGGACAGCAGAGACGAAACATTCTTTTGAAGAGATAAAGAAAGCTCTTACTCAAGCTCCTATGCCCATAAATCTTGATTTATCAAAGGAAATTCTACTTTTTACTTTTTCTTCTGAGCATACAATTGCAGGAATTTTATTGCAGAGGCAGCAACAAGGTAATGAACATCCAATTTATTTTTTCAGTAGGACACTTGAAAATTCTGAATTAAAGTATATCATCATGGAGAAGAAAGCCTATGCTCTAGTAAAGGCACTCAAGGATTTCAGATGTTATGTTGTTCATTCTCACACTGTAGATTTTGTTCCTAATGTTATGGTAAAAGATGTATTAATCCAAGTTGATCCTGATGGCAAGAGAAGTAAGTGGATTGCCACTTTTCTGGAATATGATTTGGAGATCAGGCCTACAAAATTTTTGAAAGGAAAAGGGCTAGAAAAATTGATGACTCAATCAAATTTTGATTTCCAAGATATGAATTTTATAGAAGAAATTATAGATGTGGTTGAAGAAGAATAATTGATCCCTGTAGAAGAGAAATTCACTATTTTTCATTCATATAGTGATGTCATTTTTTTTATAGTATCAAAAGGCTCCTCCTTAATTGAAAAATCCAAATCTATATTTGTGAAGCTGAAATATCTAAGGTACTGCAGCTTGAATAAGAATTTGTATTGGAAATATACTGGTTGGATACTCCTAAACTGTCTACTAGAAGATGAAGCTGAGAAGGTAATTGATGAATTTCATAAGGGTGACTGTGGAGGTCCTCATTATTGGAAGGCAACAGTGAAAAAGATACTTAGAGCAGGCTTTTATTGGCCTTCAATGTTCAAAGATGTCTACAAAAATATTGTTGCCTGCCATGAGTGCCAATTTTTTTATGGAAAAAATAAGTTGCTCCCATTACCTTTGAAACCTATATTTGTAGAGGCCCCTTTCCAATAATGGGGATTGAATATTATTGGCGAGATACATCCTACATCTTCAGGCCAACATCAGTGGATCTTAACAACACTTGATTATTTTACAATGTGGATTGAAGCAGTCCCTACAAGGCAATTTATTGACTCAAACATTATACATTTTCTGGAAAATAATATTTTATCAAGATTTGGTTGTCCCGTGAATATTATCACTGACAATGCTTAGGCTTTAAAGTCTAAAAAGATGATAAGTTTCTGCGATCAGTACAATATCACCCTTGGTCACTCCACAACATATTATCCTCAAGGTAATGGCTTAGTTGAGTCATCAAAAAAGAGCATGGTCCGAATTGTCAAGAAAATTTTGCAGGAAAACAAAAGGTCATGGCACTTGAAGCTGAAATTTTCCTTATGGGCTGACAGAATTTGTACCAAAAGATCTATAGGAACCTCCCCTTATGGATTGGTTTATGGAACTGAAGCAACCTTTCCTAGTTCTCTTGGAGTTCCTATGATGAAATTATTGTAGGGATTGGAGGAAGAACCAAATTCAGTCCAAAGAAGGATTAATCATCTCATTTCTTTGTAGGAAAAGAGAGAAGAAGTGTACACTAATCATCAACAGTCACAAAACAGAGTTAAAAAGGCATTTGAAGGAAATACAAAGCAGGAAAGTTTCAATAATCAATATGTGGTTTTTAAGTGGGAGGCCAAAATAGAAAACAAAGGGAAGCATGGAAAATTTGAAAATATATGGAAGGGACCCTATAAGATAATAGTATATCATGGAAACAACACTTTCTTACTTCAATAGATGGATGGACAGTTGTGTCAAGGAGGACCTGTCAATGGCAATTTTCTGAAACACTATTCTTCTTAACTCAGTATGCTAAAAGAGACACCATTGTATACATTCCATTTTTCTTTCTCATGTTTGCAAATGAAGTTTATATTTTCATCAAGTACAAGGCCGAGGAGAAGGCCATAAGGACTTGGAGAGGACTTCATCAAAGTTATAATTTTTAGGTTTTAATAAGGCACTGGATCTATTCATTCTTTGTTGTACTACAAGGGTGAAACATCCCCATTGGATCCACTATTATCCATGATAACTATTAGGCCTATCTTGATGGAATTTGAATAAGTCATTTAGGATTGGATAGTATTTTTCTAATTTCATATTTAAAAAAAAAAAAAAAAATTGCATGTATCAGGGTATTTTGGTGAGTCTGAAAGGTCATCATTGATGTAATAGGTGTCATTGTCACTCAAAAATCTGAAATTTGGGTGTGCATAAGTTAATTTGGTCATTATGGTGAATTTAATACTTTTATAGACTTCTGTGACAACTTCATTTTAAAAAGGTCAGATTTTTCTACAGAAGTTCTAGGTACTTTCATAGAAAATTCACCCTCCCGAACACAAGATTCGCTACGAATTTCATCTTTTTTGCTAACGGTGGGGAAAAGGCTATAGAATATCATTAAATTTCAAAGCAAATGTTTTTCAGAGCATATTGGCTCATCATTGCTCCATATTGTTATTTTCCATCATTGGTAAACACATGCATCTTCTCGGTCATCATAATTCCCTTTCCACCTCATCATTTCAATTTCCTATTTCAAATAGTCTTTATCCTCATCCTTGTAAGTTTTTTTATTTTCTTAATATCGATTTGGAGGTCTAGGGTTTTTCTAGCAGTTATCTCAGGCTAGGTCCTTGTAGTGTCAAAAATTTTGTGTGTTGTCTCAAAAATGTTTGCAAGTGTCAAGGAATGAGTTGATCATCACATTTTGAAGCAATGGCATCACAAAAGAAGCAGTTAAAGGTGGATTTGTTGCTAGGTATGAGCCCATGGACATGAGACTGCTCGAGCAAGACCCCACCTTCTCACAAGAATTTTCTAGTATGGTTTGCCTTCAATTTTGTCAAAAATTACAGGGATACCATGCACAAGTTTGAAATAATTTTGATGTTAACTTTATAGGAACGTGCTTGAAGGTGGGAATTTTGAGTTTTGTTGTGTCTCCTGACACAATTTCATAATCTACTGAGATCCAAAGATTAGGGGAGTCACGGATCAAGGTCAAGAAATTCAAATTACAGAATTGTGATGAGTTTTTGAAAGAGGATCATAAAGGCATCAATATGACTTCACGTATCTCTAGAACGTGCCTTAAGGAGAATTTTTCCAAGTTCTTAATGGTGATTCAAAACTATTACACCTTTGAGGGTAGATTGCATATGATTTATCAATACCACTTCAAATTACTACTACACTTCATAGGTAAGCAACCCCTAGATCTACCTTTTTATTTTTTAGGAGTTTGAGCAAAATGACAAACAAGGTTCAGGCCAAACATGAAACCAGTGATACCTCCATATTTCATCATGGTATTATCAAATTGTTGGTACTTGAAGAATTAAAAAAAATGAAAACATATTGGTCTACATTCTTGTTTTTGATTGGCTATGAGTTTGATGTCCTAACTCCTAAGAAATCACCAAGATCTAAGTCCAATACACCAAGGAAAAGCAAGAAATTTGAAGCAGGACCAGTGGTTGACCATGATGTAGAGATGCAGCCTGAGGTAGAGCCTATGGATCTGTAAGTTGAACAAGTGCAGAAGACTGTGGTGTCAAAGAAGACTTCTGCTAGCAATCAAATAAAAACATATATTGTTAAAATTTGGGTACCATAGGACAAGTGGTTCCCTAAGGCTTTGAGCTTTAGCCTAGGGAAAAGTGTCCAAATGTATTTATCATTTTCTCCTAAAGTGACTTTATAAGTGGTAAAGTTAAATCTAATTTAAAAGTGACTTTATAAGTGATAAAGTTACAAAGTATAATTTTAAAGTGACTTTATTAAAGTCAATGTGAAATTAGAAAGTGAAAAAGTGACTATAGGAATTAAAGGCTAAGTGGATCTTTATTTAAGTGGTGTGAATTGAAAAATAGAAAGTGAGATTTAAATGCACATTTAATCTCAACCCTAGATCTAAAGCTATCTCAGCCATTGGATTTAGGGATTCCCCAAAAGTCACTTAGGCTTAGGTTAAAGGAGGAAAAGAAGAGAAAAGGTCATTCATTATTTCATGAGCAGATTGAGAGAAGGAGCAAGAGAGAGCAAGGATATTTTCTGAGCAGAGAGGAAGGAGGAGAAGTATCACCTTGGCACACTTACCCAGGCAGTATTTATTTCAACAAATCTGCACAGCAAAGTAGAGGCATGGTTTTCAAGGAAAGTGGCACGAAAATTGAGGAAGGGAAGATTTCATTTCTGGCACAATTTTGAAGGCCTGTACAATAGCATTTCAGCACAGAAATCGAGGTCTGTATAGTAGCATTTTTGCATAGTTTTCGAGGCAGTCGTACTGCTAGTTTTGGGATGCACTCCCAGAATCCATACAGCTGTCCTTTGGCATGATTTTTGAGGAGGTCATAAAACTCTTCTGGCACAAGTTAATATGTTTTCCGTACAAAATTTAATGTTTTACTTTTCACTGTAAATTTATGTTTTGTATTGGCACAAATTTCGAGGTGGAGGACAAGGATGAAATTTGAGAAAAGTAAAAATTTATGGTTGCTAGAATTTTTACTATATATTTCATTTCTCTATAAAAGAAATATTTAGAAATAAGGAAGAACTCTCAAACTGGTTTCCCCCAAGAGTTGTAGGGGGTTTTTCCATGGTCATATTGACCAAAAATAAGCGTGTCATTTTCTGTGTGTGGCTAAAATATTTTTTTGTATTTTTATTTCTGCAATTTCCAGCACTATGAAATTCCTGAATTTGTGTTTTCAGAAAATTTATTTCATTTCCAGAATTTGAATGTATGATTATGAGAATGGGAATTTAATTTTATGGGAGTGATAATGTGAAACTGAAAACCAGAGTGGGGTCTAAAATTTCTACATGGTATCAGAGCTTGGGTGGCTAAAAAGTGCAGTTTCGGACAACAAGTGAAAAATTATAATAAGTTATTTTCACATAGAAAACTGAACCTTTGCCACAGATTTAAAAAATTCAGTCTGTTAGGAAAAAAAGCATGTATTTGGATGGGTAGAGAAACTATAGTGCATGGAGGGAGAGAATTCATAGCATATTTAAGGAGGCAGAAGTTTGGGGCATAATGGTTCACACCACACAACACCCAGTAGTAGCACCTACTGGCCCTGTTCAGTTGGCTGATTTTAATAAGAAGAATTCCAAGGGAAAAATACTAATTTTGTACGGTGTTAAATACCATTTCATTCCTCATGTGAGAGGAAATACATATGCACATGAGATGTGGAAAATATTGACCAATCTTTACTACAACACAAATTAAAATAGACAAATGGTCCTAAGGGATAATTTGAAGGCCATTAAAATGGCTAAGACTAATGGTGTTACAGAATACCTCACAAATATCACTTCTGTAAGATATGATTTGGTTGTTGTTGGAGAGACCATTCCACCCACTGAGTTGGTGTAGATTACATTGAATGGTCTTCCTAAGGCATGGGAGATTTTTGTGGATGGGATTGTTGCATGCGAGAACCTTCCTAGCTGGGAGAGATTGTGGGATAATTGCATTAATAATGGAATCAGAAAGAACCATCTTGGGGCAGCCAAGCGGGTGGATGAGGATGACAATGTAGCATCGTTAGCAGGGGGCAAGAAGGGAAAAGTAAAGAAGCAAGCTTCCACAAGTGGTGGTGGGGTAAAAGGCAAAGGTAATGGTAAGCAAGTGAACAAGGATAAGGAATATTCCAAAGTTAAATGTTGGAATTGTCAGAAGTTGGGAAACTATGCAATTGTGTGTCCAGAGAAGAAGAAGAAGGGAAAATACAAGACCATGGCAGCATCAGCAGAGATAGAGGAATTTTCAGAGAGAATTGATCGGGAGTTTGGGTTCATAGCTTGTGAGTCCACTAATGCAGGATCACCTGCCACACATGTTGAGAGGCAATGTGCACTTCCCTCCACTAGTAGAGCATATTCAGGTTTTTGGTATGTTAACAGTGGGGATTCCTGTCATATGACAAGAGTTTGTGAGTACATATCATAGATTTAAGAGAGTGGTACTGATATAGAGGTAGTACTCGGAGGCGACATCATTGTTAGAGAATTTGGCATGGGGAAATTGGAATTTGATATGGAACCCAAACATCCCTTAAAATTTTCAGATGTTCTATATGTGCCAAGGATGAAGAAGAACCTTATATCTGTTTCAGCATTAAAGGATAGAGGGTATGAGGTGTTGTTCAAGAGAGGATAGGTTCTTATATATATCCCAAGGGTGCTCCAACTAATTCATCTAGAGTGATTGGTGTGCACCATGCCAAGGTGTACAAGTTTTCATTTCAGCCCCTTATGGCATTGAGCAATATTACCGGCAACAAAGCTAGCAGTTCAGAGTTGTGCAAGATTTGGCACTATAGGATGGGGCACATGTATCATGGGGCCTTGAGTAAATTGCGGGAGATCACCACAGTTTTGCCAGATTTTAGTTCTGATCACCTTGATACATGCAGAGGATGTGCTATGGGGAAGTTTTCCAAATCCCCTTTTCCCATCAGTGACAACAGATCGATAAGGATTCTTGATTTGATTCATATCGATGTGAGTAGTCGGATGTCTCATGTATCCTTGAGTGGAAATGAGTACTATGTTATATTCATTTATGACCACTCTAGGAAGACCTGGATTTATTTCTTGAAGACCAAGAGTGAGGTATTCAAGTGGTTTCAGGAGTTCAGAGCTCTTATGGAGACTTAGACAGGTTGGAAGATCAAGTCCCTCGGGTCAGAAAATGGAGGGGAGTATACCCTTGGTGAGTTTGTTGATTATTATGCAGAGGTAGGCATCGGAAGGGAGTTCACAGTTCCTTACAGCCCCCAGCAACGGGGTTGTGGAGAGGAAGATCAAGGCCATGCCACATGATCAGGGGTTACCGTTGTTTTTGTGGGTAGAGGCCTGCAACACTCCTGTGTACTTGAAGAACAGGATTCCACATCGTTCCTTGGGGCATGTGACTCTAGAGGAGGTTTTTTCTGGGAAGAAGCCTAATGTTGATCACTTCCGTATCATTAGGTGCATTACATAATCCTATATTCCCAAGGAGAAGAGTAACAAGCTAGATCCCACTATAGAGAAGGGCATATTTGTGGGTTACAGTGAGACCTTGAAATCCTTTCAGATTTATATTCCTGCAAGGAGGAAAGTTCTTGTCAGGAAAGATTTGAAATTCGAGGAGGATAGGGATTTTAGGAGGTCATGGGAGTTAGAGTATCTGGATTCACTAAATCCTCAGGAGCAGCTGAGCCAGTCACATGGATCCAATGGATAGGGATCAGGAGGTACATCGATTACGGTGTTAGGTCCATTAGTGAGTAGTGGCTCACAAATTCATATGGGTGGTGCTTCGGGTAGCATGCAGTAAGTTTGCAGAGCAGTTCATAGGGTAGCCCATTGATGGAAAGTTCACATGGTACTTTAGCATCTACAAGCACAAGTTCAGGCATGAGGTCGGTTGGCAGGCCTTCAGGATTTCAAGCTTTTTTTGAGAATGAGGATTCTTTCACTCTAGTGGGAGAAGTGTGCTCATGGAAGAGGAAGCCAGTGGCTTCAGGACACCTTGAGAGAGGCCACATCTGTTGTTGGGCCGAAGAGACAGGTTAGAGAGAGAAGACCACCTGAGAGGTTTTGTAGCTATATGCAATTTGTTGCTAGCATCGTTGACTCTGAGCCTTCTATCTATGAGGAGACAGCTAGCCAGCAAGTTTGGAGAGAGGCCATGCAGGAGGAGTATTCTTCTATCATGAAGAACAATGTTTAGGAGGTGGAGTTGAGGCCTGAAGGGAAATCAATGGTTACTTCCAGATGGCTTTACAAGATAAAGCATGTTGCAGATGGCAGCATCGAGAAATTCAAGGCTAGATTTGTGGCTAGAGGGTCCTCCTAGGTAGAGGAAGTTGACTATGAGGAGACCTTAGCTCCCGTATCTTGATATACTTCCATTCCCTCCATTATATCGATAGCAGTAGATATGGGTTGGAAGATCAACCAGATGGATGTGAAGACCGCATTTCTCAATGGCTTCATACAGGAGGAGGTTTATATGGATCAGTCACGTGACTTTGAGGTGCATGGGAAGGAGTCCCATGTATGCAGACTGAACAAAGCACTTTATGTCCTGAAGCAAGCTCCTAGATCTTGGTACTCGAGGATCGATATGTACTTGCAAGAGTTGGGTTTCACAAAGAGTGATGCAGATCTGAACCTATACTTTATTGTGGAAGGTCAGGAGCCTCTCATTCTGTTGTTGTATGTGGATGACTTGTTCATTACAGTTGCAAAGAGACTCATAGAGGGCTGCAAGAGAGATCTTGCTTCATAGTTTGATATGAAAGACATTGCCTTGATGCATTACTTTTTGGGATTGGAGGTGTGGCAGGAGGAGGGGCATTTCTTCTTGGGACAGGGGAAGTATAATGTGGACATTATTAGCAGATTTCACATGGAGGATTGCAAACCTATATTGACAAGTGGTACCAGAGGACAAATGGTTCCCTAAGGCTTTTATATTTGGCCAAGAGAAAAGTGTCCAAATGTATTTATATTTTTCTCCCAAAGTGACTTTATAAGTGGTAGTCAAATCTAATTTAAAAGTGACTTTATAAGTGATAAAGTTACAAAGTATAATTTTGAAGTGACTTTATTAAAGTCAATGTGAAATTAGAAAGCGGAAAAGTGATTATAGGAATAAAAGGCTAAGTGGGTCTTTATTTATGTGGGGTGAATTAAAAATTAGAAAGTGAGATTTAAATGCACATTTAATCTCATCCCTAGATCTAAAGCTATCTTAGCCACTGGATTTAGGGATTCCCCAAAAGTCACTTAAGGTTAGGTTAAAGGAGGAAAAAAGAGAAAATTTCATTCATTCTATTCATGAGAAGATTGAGAGAAGGAGCAAGAGAGAGCAAGGAGATTTTCTGAGTAGAGAGGAAGAAGGAGAAGCAGCACCTTGGCACACTTATCAAGGCATCATTTACTTCAGAAAATCTGTACAGAAAAGCAGAGGCATGGTTTTCAAGGAAAGTGGCACAAAAATCGAGGAATGGAAGACTACATTTCTGGTACGTTTTTTGAGGTCCACATAGCAGGATTTTGGCACAGTTTTTGAGGTATGTACAACAACATTTCAGTACAGAAATCGAGGTCCGTACAAGAGCAGTTTGGCACAGTTTTCGAGGGAGTCGTACTGTTGGTTTTAGCACACATTCCTAGAATTTGTACAATAATCCTTTGGCATACATTTTGAGGAGGTCGCATAGCTTTTCTGGCACAAGTTTCTATGTTTTCTATACATCATTTAATGCTCTACTTTTCAATGTAAATTTATGTTTTGTATTGGCATGAATTTTGAGGTGGACTGTTACACAGCATTTTTTCACCGTCCCTACAATCCCTTGTCCCATACATTGGAGGACTATTCCTGTGACCTATGAACAATAAAATTTCCTGAAAACACCTTAATGGCATCCTTCATGCATAAGGACAAGAATTCTCCTGAAGAACAATTCCTCTGGAAAACCATAAAAATCCATGTTTTGGCATTAGTGCGGGTAGCCAGTTCATCCCTTGCGCCAATGGGGAAAAAGCACACTAGTGGGCGCGCCAATTGGCGCTCTGTCCCTGTGTCATGCCCGTGCCAAGCCTTTTAAGGAATGTTTTTAACAATAGAAGGCGGAAGTTGAATTCTAACAACTTTAGAACGGATCACCAGAATGGGGTTGGGTTGTTTGCCTGCGGATCTCCTTGTTTAGGAAGTGGTTTTCCACCTCTCATGGAACCTTCCTAAGAGATAGGGCTCTCCCCCATGATTATAGGGAGCCTAACCTCCCCTTCTCCTTCTATAAAAGCCTGCCCTCTCCATTTTCTAGCTAGTTGAACTTGTGGGAAGAAAAATATAGCTGGGTGACTATTGAGAGCAGAGCCGAGGAGAACCCCGTAAGAGAGAGAGCTTTGTCTAGATTCTCGGTAGGCTTTATTGAGATGCGCTCCCCTGCAAGCCCTACCAAAGGAAGATCATAGTGTCAAAGAATTTGGTTCTAATCTCCCTTTTTGTCATCTTTAATATAAGCAACTCTGATTTGGTTCCATTCATGTGTCTACTCTTTTATGTAATGCAATGAATTATATCTTCTCTGACTGATGTATTGTTACATGCTTTAAGTATTATGTTGTATGTCATCGTTTCTCTGCTTTTGTATAGGTGTCCAGACGTGGCGAACGAAAGGACTGTGAACTGTCAAGCTGGGGATGAAGAGCCCCACTTCTTCCTCGACAACAACAGCGTGGGATTTGAGGTAGGCTACTTATCGTGATCTTTATCCTTCTTGTAACTAGGAACCAACATCATTGCATGTTTCAATTTTTTCTAGACCCACTCTAGGGCTAGTGGGATTGCCTCTGTTCGTAGAGGGGATTTACTACCTCAACAATTTTGCGACTCCACTGGGGAACAGTGGGAGTTAGTCCTTCCTCCTTTGGGTTGTTTTTTTGGCTTTTGATTGATTTATTTTCTTTTCTGGTTTACCTTCCTTGGTGTTAAAACCTTGTTCAGCCCCCAGAAGACCAAATCTAGTCATATTTTGTCCCTTTTTATCATTTTACTAGGGTAAACTGGCTTGGCGCGGTTTTTCTCCTGATAGACACGCCGAATGTCGTTTTTTGCTGGTTACGCACTCGCGCCAACCCCTATTTGGTCCATATTATAGCCAAACAGGCGCGCCAACCCTACTTGGTTTTAGGGTTTGCCTGTTCTTGGGCTTTCTGAGCTTGACTTTTGGTCTTGGTTCATTTTTTATGATTGCTTGAGTACTTTGAAGTCATTTTTTATTGTGTTTAGCCCCTATCCTCTAGTTTTTCACCTTTTTCTATCAGTTTTGCATTCTAGCCGTAGGGCTTCTAGGTGCTTCAGTATGTTGAGCCTCCCGTGGGATTTTTAGGTCTTTGCTTTCCTGGTCAACTTCATTTTTGCTTCTTTGCATTCATCTTGCTGGATTCCATTGAATCATTGCATTAATTGAGTGATTGTCCTCTCTTTCGTTTATTTTTGCTTTGTGTTGCTCCAAGCCTAGATTACACAGTTTGTTTGAGTCTCTTTCGAGATTCTTCTTCATGTTGAGGGATTTCGTCATCGGTTTGAGTCTTGATTTTGTGCGTTTGGATTGAGTGAACTTGTGTTGTTTCATCTCTCTCTTTTTCATTTCTCAAATTGAAGTTTTCATTATTTTTTCATTCATTTAGTGCATTTTCTCTAATATATTGAAAAATACAAAAACAAGATCTTTTGCATTTGGTTTGGCGTAGTGAAAATTGAAAGCTCTTTCACATTACTAGTGTTATATAACTCTAGAGAGAAGTTTTCTAGTTTCATTAGCTTGCATTGAAAATAGTAGTGGATGTTTTTGTGTGTTCATTTTGTTGTCATTTGAAATCTCTCAACTCTCCCGTAGATAGCTCTTCATTGAACAAAATGACATTTTGTGGCATGTAGTTTGCATCTAGAGGTTTTATGAGATCCAACATTCGATAGGGACTTGAAATTGAAACATAAATTGAAGAGAAACTTTAAAATTTACTGAATTAACCTAAGGAAACATTGAAACATTAACAGAATATCTAGTAGTCTAAGGTAGAGATGTGTTCCAACATATTTAAGCCTAGCATTTGTCGCTCACCATTTGGCTACAAACAGAACTAGTACGGACTTGTGCTCCCCATACCATTGAGTATATAAAGGGAGACCCCATTAGGTTGCAATCCTTTATATGTAGGAAGCTGAGTCTGCCGCCTTTTACCCGTGATACACTAGACACAACATTCAGGGAGATTAATTGCACATACATCAAGTCTTTGGTTGATTTCTTTTTCATTTTTACCAAGGTGTATATGGAATTTCACGGATATCTGGTACACCCATTTACCTAGATTACCAGAGCAGTCATTTTTATCTTTACTGACTCCTTAAACTTGAAAATATCATCAAGCGCTTGTCCTTTCATGCTTGTTTCCAAACTGAAAGTGATAGAATCATATTTTACTCATTTCTAGACTCTTAAAACATGAAACAGTAAAATTCCAAGTTTCAATGTGGTAAAATTAATCACCTACGATCACATGCCCATTTAGAGATTAATTTTTCAGCCTGTTTTTTTTTTCCTTGGTTTTTTCCTGTGCGTCTTTGTTTTTTATCTCTTCCTCTTTTTTGCTATAGTCACAGTGGAAAAACCATCAGTTTCGTCTACTGGTATTCCTTATACAGACGATTCATCAGAGGTCTCTCAGTCCACTGCTGAGTATCAGCAGCCCATTGTATCTGAGTTTCCCGACGAGGGACCAGTTATATCTGAACTTCCCTTTGGAGGACCAGTTGACTTCAATTGGCCCTTGTCCAACGCTTGGTTTGGATTTGGAGTAGGGGAACACTTCCCTCCTCTTACATCGGGATCGCCTTTTTTGGCTGTTGTCATACCTCCTAGTCCCTATCGTCTTTTAGAAGATCTTACGACAGGGTCAGATATGGACTCATCCAACCCTTCTCCTAGTGAGGGAATTCCTACTTCTGGTGAAGATTACCAGCTTTTTTCTGAAGACATCCCCAAACTTTCTATCATGTCTTCACCTGGTCCTACGCTCCCAGCTGGATATAGGTCTTTAATTCAGGTCATGGCCGTTATTGCCTCTATGGGAATATTGACTTCATCCACGAATCAGACCATTCCCTCGTTGGGGATGTTATCATCGACACCTCTCATGGCATCTCCTTTCGTCACATCAACACCTGTTATACCTACTGTCTATGTGGCTGCGTCTACGCATGTTGTCACTACTAAGTCAAATAGGATTTTTTTAGTTCCTGAAGATGTTTATATAGCCTCAGCCATTCCCGAGAACATTTCTCCTGAGGAGTATCAACTATCTTTACAGTCGTCGATCTCCGAGGTTGGTCAGTCCTCTCAAGACCTTAATCGTCATTAATTTTCCCATTATGGAGTGGATGGTGCCCCGATTTACGTATTTCCATATTAATATGATGAGCAAGGCAACCCCCTTCATTTTCCTGCTCATGAGGCTTATCAGTATATTAACGGTTTTCTATCTACCCAGCCTAGGCAACCTTCTAATCAACAAGGGCAGCCCTTTCTGGGACAACCTTTGTTTCAGCAAGGATATGTTTCTGGCCCACAAGGACAACCCTTCTAGGGACAACCTTCGGCCCAGCCAAGGTATGCATACAACCCGCAAGGACAATCCTTACAGCAACAACCTTCGGGCCAGCAGGGATTACTTTAAGCCCGCAAGGGCAGTCTTACAATCCTCAAGGTCAACCTCTGTAGCCTCACCCTGTGGTCCAACTAGGGAAACCTCAAGGACCGGCAAGGCAACCGGGGTATCAACCTATACCACTACACAGTCCTGGGGGGAAAACCCATACTTCTCAACCTTTGGTGCAACCTCAACAGCCTCATTTTCCAATTGGTCAAAATGTTGCACAGCCAGGGCCATCTTATGGTCCTGTCACAGGTCAACCTGGTTATTAGGCACAACCTAGCCCATTCCTACCATCAGGCTAACCTGCTCAACCAGGGCAACCTGATGGCCCTCATCAGCCAGGTCAACCTATTCAACCAAGGCAACCTGCACAACCAGGTCAACCTGTTCAACCGGGACAACCTGCACAACTTGTTAACCCTGCTCAGTAGTCGATCTATTCTATGCCATAGACGAATCCACCTGTATGCCCGACTTATCTGACTTAGCAGGGCCCCACTTACTAGCAACCCGTTTGACCCCATGGAAAATATTAACTTCAAGGTCAGTCTCGGCCGGTTTACAACCCGCCCCAAGGTTCTAGTTATTACCCTCAATAGTCATGCTATACTTATACTCCATACACTGCTCAAACGGGGCCCATGTATAATCAGAATCAGTACCCTGGTTATCAACCCCCGTATCCTGGTTATCAACCCCCGTATCAACCTCATTATCCAGCTTATACCCCCTATGGTCATAATCCTCTGGGATAGAACCAATGGGGGTAGAGTTATGCTCAACCAGGATGGAGTACAGGTACAGGTCCTTATCGGAGACTTGGCATGCCTTTTAATCCTCAATTACCTTTTCTCGCTACGTTATCGAACATGTCCAAATTGACCAATGATCCAATTCTTCATAATCCATATTGGCCTCCGATTCCGACGAAGTTTCCTGGTGATTTTCCTAAGTTTGACAAAAAATCTAGAGAAGACCCCCAAGCACATGTCATGACATACCACTTGCGGTGTTCTTCGAATTCTTGGATAGATGACTCAATTTGTCTACGTCTTTTCCAGCACACTCTCACTGGTGCTGCTGCTAAGTGGTATATAGAGCTTCCCCATGGTATTTTTCAATATTTTAATACTCTAGCCATGGAATTCCTGATGCAATTCCAGTTACCGGTTCGTTACAAAGCTGGGACGCATCTCCTGGAATCTCTGAAACAGGACAAAGCCACTCATATTTTAGATCACATTCACGAGTGAAGACGTCGTCATCGTCTGATCAAGTTTGAAATTTCTGATCAGCTTCTAACTCACTGGTTCACTACCTCCTTTGTCAACAAGATTGCACAAGACATCGCTATGGGGGCATGTGTAACTGAGGAACAAGCCATTGCTCGTGCCCAGTACCTCGATTTAGTGTACTCTCGGTCCGGCACATTATATGACATCTTGACTGATGCCTCGCGACCAGGGACCTCTAAACCACTGGCTACTCTGTCAGTAGACGGTGTTATTGGTTCCGTCTCTTAGACTTCTCGCAAGTCTTCCAATGGGAAGCAGAAGTCGAATTCTTCCAAAAATATTTCTCCTCAGACTACTCCAGATTCTGGTAAGACCACGGAGGCCAACATTGTTCAGGCCAATCCTGTAGACAAGACTTCCAAAGGGAAGAAGAAGGGCAAAGGCAAAGCCAAATCTGATGCCCCAAAACCAGAATCATCCAAACCACGTGTTGAAGATGGTTCACAGCAAAAACCGAAGTACCCTTGCTTGATCTGTGATGAATACCACTACACCAAAGATTTTCCTAGACGATCCGAAGTTATTCAAATTCTAAGGGCTCTAAGGAAACTCTGGCACTTCTTAAGGAACCTTTTCCATCTCAGCAGACCCAGATGATTGAGCAACCTTCACCATCTAGACCGTTTTGGTCCCAGTTTTTCATGATGAATGGTGCTCCACCTATTTATATTTCCACTCGATCGAAGGATTATGTTAGATCATGCCAAGCAGCTGGGAAGGAAGTCTTTGATGGCCCTCCACCCCCACCTACCTCTAGTCCTCTTGAGATTGAAAGGCCCAATGCTGAACCCGTTGTACGGCCACCCTCCAAAGGTGTTCTCCGAAAGTCTTCCTATAATCCAAACGCCCATGTTGTTGAGAATTACAGCATTGTTGAGGATTTGGCATAGGCGCCTTCCGTGATGTCTGCGTTGAAAATACTTCAGAGTTATATGTCTCAACGGAAAGCTTTGTTATCTGTGATCGATGGAATTGATCCTGCTGATTCTAGCCTTCTCACCTTCGATCTAGAGAATTTTTTCCCCCGAATTCCGCATTAGATCGTGCTTGTTATACAAGTCAGTATTAACAGCCTCAATATTCACAGATTCATTGTGGACTAAGGTGCCTCTACCTGCATTATGTCATCTTCTTGCTGGAAGGCCATTGGCTCTCTAGCCCTCACTTCATCTCCCAATGCCCTCGAGGCATTCGATGGAAGGGAATCAAAACCCTTGGGTGTTCTCGCGAGTCTACCGATTACATTGCAAGGTAAGATAGTCAACGTCGAAGTGGAAGTTGTTGATGCCAAACTCAACTAAAATCTTCTACTCGATCGCAGTTGGACCCACGCCATGTTGTGCATTCCTTCCACCCTCTTTCGACTTCTG
Source organism: Pinus albicaulis (assembly GCA_034641835.2). Lineage (NCBI taxonomy): Eukaryota > Viridiplantae > Streptophyta > Pinopsida > Pinales > Pinaceae > Pinus > Pinus albicaulis. The sequence continues at coordinate 44,206,330 of MU968359.1, forward strand.
AAGTTTCCACATGAGGGTAAGATTATTACTGTCGATCAGTTGTCTTTCTTCACCTCATCCTCCAAGAACAATGTACCGTAGGTGGATCAAATTCCTAATCCCCCCAACAGTATAGGACCTGGTCTTTTCAAGAACCCTGTTCTCATGGGTATTTTTCCCATTCCACCACCGAACACCGTTCAAGTCAATATGATCTCTAGGTCGGATGACACATGGATCATACCTTCTCCTTAACAGGATGCCTCTTTTGGAGAATCGATGCCTCTGACCCCAGTTGAAATCAATTATTGCGAGATCGTTGCCGCATCAAATCCTCCTCCTGCTGGTAATGCTCCTTTGAGCATGGCTGTTGATGTTTACTCTCAATCCCCTTGGCTCGGCGATGCAGATTCGCCCGATCCTTTGAGAGAAGTTTTTCCATCTGACGAAGGTATCGTGGAGACTATGTCTCTCGAAGATCTGTCGTGGAGCGATGGACATCATCGTTCCTCGTTCACGCCTGGCCTAGGGGCAATGTCTAATTGTCTCGAGCATTTTTCATCTCAGGTTCCCTCTCCGCCTCTCCAAACGCCAATATTGACTCATGAAGTATTTTTGGAAGGAAATCTGAGTAATATTACCCAATAAATTCTTATCGACATCTCCGTTAAACCAGGGGTCATCGAGAACATCCATGTTGGAGTCACTTGTTCTCCTGATGAGATTCAAGTGTACACTAGTCTCTTCCGCGAATTCCGTGATGTTTTCGCGTGGTCTTATGAAGAGATGCCTGGAATCGATCCCAGTATCGTTGTGCACAAAATTCCCACCTATCCCGATGCGTAGCCAGTGCGCCAGCGTCTACATCAAGTGCATCCTCGAAAAGTTGCTGCTATAAAAGCTGAAGTTGAGAAACTTCTTAAAGCGGGCTTCATATATCCAATCCCTCTGACAAAGTGAGTTTCCAATATTGTCCCTGTGGATAAGAAGCAGGGCACAATTCAAGTCAGTGTTGACTATCGAGATATCAATTGGGCTTTCCCTAAGGAAAACTATCCCATCCCCTTTATAGATCAGGTCATCAACGATTGTGCGAGGAGTGAGATCTTTTCCCTTATGGACGGCTTTTTGGGTTATAATCAAATCAATATCCTTCCATCCGATCAACATAAGACCACTTTCATCTGTCCATGGGAAACATTCACCTATAAGACGCTCCCTTTTGTCTTAAAAAACTCTGGGGCTACCTTCTAGCGTGCCATGTCTTACGCCTTTCACGACATACATAATGTTGTTCAGCCGTACCTGGATGACCTTCTGGCTCATTCAGCTCTATGTGAAGACCATCCGGAGCATCTATGCCAGATATTTCGCTACTACAGAAATTACAACATCAGGCTTAATCCTCACAAGTGCGTTTTCTGCATTGACTCTGGTCGACTTTTGGAATTCATTGTCTCTAAGGACAGAATTCACCTTGATCCTCTTAAGGTCGAGGCTATTGTTAATCTCCCTTCCCCATCCTCGTTGCATCAAATTCAGAGTCTTAAGGGGAAAGCAAATTTCTTACGTCACTTCATCCCGAACTACACGAAGGTAGCTAAAGGGTTCACGTGACTTCTAAAGTAGGACGTCCCTTTCTATTGGGATGATATTTCTCAACAATCTTTTAATAACCTTAAAAAATTTCTTGTCAAAACTCCATTAATACGTCCTCCAAATTATCATCACGACTTTACCCTCTATTTGGCTACCGCATCAGTACAATTGCCATGGTTCTGGTGGAGGATGATCATGACAGTAATGAACACGTGATTTATTATCTGTCTCGGAACCTCCTCGACACTGAAACGTGCTATGCACACGTCAAGAAGTTAGCACTGCCTGTGGTCCAGGTCGTTCAGCGGTTTTGCCATTACATCGTGTTGCACACGGTAACCGTGATTTCTGACTGCAACCCCATGAATTACATTTTGTCTTGACAATTGCTGGGGGGAAAGTACTCAAAGTGGATTGTCATCCTCCAAGAGTTTGATTTGGAGTTCACTACTGCCAAATCAAAGAAATCGCTGGTTTTTGCTGATCTCATTTGTTCTCTCCCTACCAACTCTGGTCTGTGTCAATCCGAGGATCATATCCTAGAAAAAACTCTCTTCTTAATGAACGCTCTCAATCCATGGTACGGTGATATCATCGTGTACCTCCAGACATCTACCTTCCGGTCTGAGTTAACGAAGGATGCTTGACGTCGTGTTTGACATCAGTTGCAACCATATCACATTGTCGGAGATACCTTATATCATGTCAGAGTCGATTTTGTACTTCGTCGTTGTTTGACCTTATAGGAGGCTGAGAAAGTTATGAATGACTGTCACAGTGGCGCCAGTGGCGGTCACATGTTCGGTTATGCTACCGCATAGAAGATCCTTCATGCAAGCTATTTCTGGCCATCTATATTTAAAGACTGTATTGTTGCAGTACAAAAGTGTCATGAGTGCCAGATTTTCCAATGCAAGATGCATGCGCCACCTCTCCCATTACATCCTATCATTACCGTAGGCCCTTTTCCCAAATGGGGCATTGATTTTATGACGTGTAACCCTCACTTGGTTGGGGGGAATGCTTATATCATCGTTGTCATAGATTATTTCACCAAGTGGGTTGAAGCGATGCCTACACTAGCTGCAGACAGTAAGACAGCTGCATAATTCATTTTCAACCATGTGATCATGCATTTTGGCATTCCTCAAACCATCGTCACTGATCATGGCTCTCATTTTCGGGACTACATGATGGCAGAGCTGACATCAAATTTGGGCTTGTGTCACAACAGCTCGATGCCATACTACCCTTAGGCAAATGGCCAGGTTGAAGCCGTGAACAAGGTGCTCATCACGATGCTTCAACAAACAATTAGTATACACAAATCAAGCTGGCATCTCCAATTGTTTTTATCTCTCTGGGGCTACCTAACTTCAGTGAAGAGTGCGACCGAATTCACACCATTTCAGTTGGTGTATGGCCTAGAAGCTACTCTTCCGGTTGAATGTGAGATCCCTTCACTGAAATTGGTTGTGGAATTACTACCTGATACTTCCCCGAAGGAAGAACGTCTCCTATATCTCGAGAGATTGGACGAAACTCACCGCTTGGCTACTTTGGTTATCGAGGCACAGAAGAAGTGGGTTAAATCTCATTTCGATCAAACGGTTTCTCCGTGCTCTTTTATCAAGGGGGACCTTCTCCTCTTATATGATCAAGCCCATGACAATCTTGGGGCAGGAAAATTCCAACCTATGTGGCATGGGCCCTATATTGTTAAATGTGTATTGAAAAATGGGGCTTATGAGCTGATCGATCATGAAGGCCTTCCTTTGGCGCAGCCCAAAAATGGGTTGTACCTGAAGAAATATTATGCTTGAATCATTCCTGCGTAGTATATGTACATAGGTGATTTTTTCATTTTTGTGCATGTGTGGTGTGGTGTGCTTTGTAAGCATTTTTCTGCTCATTAGGTCTTCCTGATTGTGCAGATGTCTATTACTTCTTATGTTGGTTTCATGGATGGTGCCTCCCGCAGTACCAGGAACCTGTCCTCTGCAGCCTGGGTAATTTACAATCCTGCTGGTGAGTTGGTTAATTTGCAAGGTGTTTGTCTAGGGCCTGCTACAAATAATGTCGTGGAATATAGTGTCATTTTGGAATTATTAGATGAGGTTGTTAACCTCATTATTTGCGCATTACTTGTACATCTAGATTCACAGCTTGTGGTTTTACAGCTCAATGGTCATTATTCAATTAGAAACCCATGCATTTTAAGATTGTATCTACGTATTTGTTTACTTGAGAGAAATTTTGATTACATTACATATTAGCACATACCAAGATGAATGAATACACTAACATATGCAGTAGCCAACATGGTATTAGATAGACATTTACGCAATTTATAAAAAACATCATCATATGTAAACAAGATCCATGTAGAAAATAGATGTATATATATATATATGTCGAGTGTTTGCAACGTGTGCATCATGTAAAACCAAAAATATACATGTTTGTTTCAGTTACATCCGGAGACAACATGTCTCTCAAAAAATATGCATATAAAAAGCCTAGGTGACTAATTGGCATGGTGCTCATGGTAGCACGTCACTGCCCGCACGAACCGCCTCAGTAAGCGGTGGAGTTGATTCGGCACCCCTACGGTGTGCCTCTGATAAGCTAAGGGAACATCAACAAGACGAGCATAGTCCGAAACTCCACGAGTAATCCCCTCCAAGTTCTGCACAAGCTCGTCCCCCTCGCCCCCCTCACCTTGAGGGTCATAAGCGAGAGGGGTCCTCCTCGCCACTAGTGACATTCCGGCGGGCCTCTCTAGGCCAACATATGAATACATATAGGATCAGCTGTTAGAACATGCATGTATACCAAAAAATCATAAAACTGATAAAATTAAAAAAGAGTCTTACCCAGCTCCTCATCCCATTCCTCTCCTTCTGGGAGCGGAAGGTCTAGGTCTCCTATGAAATCAATGCCAGCATAGGGCCAGTCCTCTACGACGATCAACTGTCGTCGGAGCCATCCAAAGAACTTGGGCCACCATGAAATCTGCTAGCCACCCCCTGCTCTGGGCATCAATGCTACCCATCGAGCCATCCATGGCTCTCTCAATGGTGGATCCGGGACTATATCCCCCTGGCCCTGGAAGATAGGTAGTCGTTCTAGGAAGAATGATACCAAGATGGACCCATAACCAAACTGTTTTAGTTTGGTCTTTTTGCATTTGGTCAGTTGTCGTTTGATATTCATAGTCACGGTTGTAGCCCAGTCAAAAACTGTTGGATTCATGCATTTTTATGTGAGAAGGAGTTGTGTCTTGGTAGCTTCGTGCGGTGCCTGCGACCCCGCAGCCCGCGTAATATTATGTAGCACTGCTCTGAGTGCTAGATCAGGAATGGTCTGAATGTCTACCTTTCCAGTACCTAACCCTTTACATGCCCCTGCGCACACTCTTTCCATGACCATTGTCATGTTTTCACCTGAGTGCCTAGTGCCAGTCAAGATAGGAACTGGACCCCTACGTGACAGTCCAGTGATGAAGTATACGTCAGACACTTCGAGATCAAGTACTTGATCTCGAAGTTTAAACTTCTCCTCATCCTCATCCCAGACACTTATCAGATATTGTAGTAATTCGGGCTGAGCCCGGAGACATGGCATTAGAAAGAATTTCTTCAAACCGCAATTTTGAAGAGCATTCATGCACTGCTCATTCCCCATTTCCAACTCATATTCCTCACTGTGCTCTCTTTCCTTCCATTCAATCACCATTTTTTCTGTGTACCTGCATCAATTTGGTCATAAACACATTATAAGATCCCTTGGGCACTTAAAAAAATAATTAATTGACAATTTTTTTGTTAAATTTGAGCGGAATATTAGGTTGTGCGGTTGGTGCGGCTATTTTGCTGACAGTCACGCCACCTCGCGCGGCCCCTATGAGAAAAAGGGTCAGTTGGCGCAGGTCCGTGATGGATACCTGCGCCAACAGCGGAGGCCCTAAATTTTCAATACCTCCCCTCAAGGATACCAAATGATAGTTAAAAGCTATGAAATATAGCTTAAAATATGGCTTATGGAAGCGGCTCTTACCTAAAGAAGACGGGATCCGATTTCGTCCACTGGATTGCTCTCAGTCGTCACCACAAGAACGCAACGAAAATGGCTCACTATCGCTCTACGAAGAGGTAAAGAGGTAAAAAGTAAATAAGTTTTTACCATTGGTAATATTTATAACTTTTCAAAATCAAAATTAGGTTTTGGGACTTTTTTTTCCGATATTTTACTATATTTTTCTCGAAAAATGGGTTTTACACTTGCTTTTTGTGCAGCGACAAGTTTTTACGTGACTAGGACGATGATACAAGTTGTATTTTATACTTTTTCATACTCACTAAAAACACGAAAAAGTCACTACTGGAGTCACCTTTCAGCTCTTTTCTGACTCTCTAAAACTGAAAAGATCGTCTGGTCCCTTATCGTTTTGAGCTCGTTAAAATTGGTTGTGAAACGACATCTACCCAGTATATGTTTACCCCTTTTTCGAGCTGGGATAGATTATTTACGAAAAAGGAATACCCTAGACTATCGCGACTAGGAGGTTCTCTCAAACATAGTTTTCTACCTTTTCGGATTTGTGGGACTACCTACGAAAAGGGACTGTTGGAGTTTTATTTTCTGCTGTCTTTTCAAACTCTCTAAACATGAAAAGACGCTGAGTTCTTCCTTTGTAAGACTCGTTAAAACTGATGACATCGGACTCTGTCGTAATGACATCACTCGAGTTCCTCCTCCCTAGGGCTCATTAAATGTACTAGGTTGGATTTTTCCGAAGGAAAAACTTATATCGCAAGCACATGTTATCCCCTTCAAGCTTGTTTTCAAAAATAATTGGGGTACTCACCAGAAATGGTAGGGGAAAATGGAACCAGTATCATAGTCATGTTGGCAATATCTCACTCTTGAACATGGAACTTGTCTGCATCCGTGTCGGGTTGGGGACATCTCATCTCGTTATCTGCTTGCCTCCACGGGTTTGGGTAATCTCTTTTGACCGCTCATCTACTCTTTTCCACGTCACCATGACCTCAGATCCCTTGATGTCAAATACTGTCAAATCCAATGTTGTGCCACCAATATGTTCAAGAGAAGTTGGCCTCTACAGTTTTCAACCTCCCTCTGATTCTCTATTGGTCTTGATTCATAAAACATTATGTCCCTCTGTCTCGTGTCGATGATGTGGGAAAAATTATGGCCCACCTTCGATCAAGGTCACTTCCTATTGGCTTCAGCTCATTATCCAGGAAGCTGATCTAGAGACTCCCTTCAGGCACCTTGGAGCCCGCATGCCTCAATGGCAGGTTCTTCGCATTCGACGCAAGTTTTTCATTATTGGCCTTCAATCGGATGATTCTGCAAGTGTTCGACGCCAACTCACTGTTCACATTCCATGGATTGTACCTCTTGTACCTTGAGATCCATTGTCATTATTGGTGGTTTCTCTTGCGTCTGTTAACAACTTTCCTTATTGGCTGGTAATTAGACAATGTTCTTGCATGTTCGACTTCAACTCACATATTCGCATGCTTGAACTTGTACTCTGTTCGGGTCGAGATGGAGCGCAAGACCCTGGATTTTGTCTGATAAACATCCAGGCTGTGGATTATTTGTGGATTATTATGATTTATTACATGACTCATTCAATTGGATGGTTGCGACCATACCTGAGTCTACTTGTCGATCCTTATTTACTGGATGGCTGCGTCCATACCTTGGATCCCGGTTTTTGTACACTCTATTATGGATGGTTTCGCCCATACCACATATCATGTATTAGAGATATCAGTTGTATTTGTATTCACAGGTTTTCTGACGGTAGTGTTTTCAGTTAGGTGTGTTCTCATAAAGCATTTCACCCCTCCCTCTCTCTCGAACCTCATGCTTTAGGGGGCATCTGTTACACAGTAGTTTTTCACCATCCCTACAATCCCTCATCCCATACATTGGAGGACTATTCCCATGACCTGTGAACAGTAAAATATCTTGAAAACACCTTAATGGCATCCTTCTGCATAAGGACGAGAATTCTCCTAAGAAACAATTCCTCTAGAAAACCATAAAAATCCATGTTTTGGCATTGGCGCGGGTAGCCAGTTCATCCCTCGTGCCAATGGGAAAAAAGTACACTAGTGGGCATGCCAATTGGCACTCTGTCCATGTGTCATTCCTGCACCAAGCCTTTTAAGGAATTTTTTTTAACAATAGAAGGCGGAAGTTGAATTCTAACAACTTCGGAACGGACCACCAGAATGGGGTTGGGTTTTTTGCCTCTGGATCTCCTTTTTTATGAAGTGGTTTTCCACCTCTCATGGAACCTTCCTAAGAGATTAGGCTCTGCCCCATGATTATAGGGAGCCTAACCTCCCCTTATCCTTCTATAAAATCCTGCCCTCTCCATTTGCTAACTAGATGAACTTGTGGGAAGAAAACTATAGCTGGGCGACTATTAAGAGCAGAGCCGAGGAGAACCCTGTAAGACAGAGAGCTTTGTCCAGATTCCCGACAGGATTTGTTGAGACGCGCTCCCCTGCAAGCCCCGTCGAAGGAATATCATAGTGTCAAAGCATTTGGTTGTAATCTCCCTTTTTGTCATCTTTAATATAAGTGACTCTGATTTTGGTTCCATTCATGTGTCTACTCTTTTATGTAATGCAACGAATTATATATTCTCTGTCTGATATATAGTTACATGCTTTAAGTATTAGGTTGTATGTCATTATTTCTCTGCGTGTGTACAAGTTTCCAAACGTGGCGAACGGAAGGACTGTGATCTGTCAAGCTAGGGACGAAGAGCACCGCTTCTTCCTCGACAACAACAGCGTGGGATTTGAGGTAGGCTACTTATAGTGATCTTTATCCTTCTTGTAACTAGGAACCAGCATCATTACGTGTTTCGATTGTTGCTAGACCCACTCTAGGTCTAGTGGGATTTCCTCTGTCCGTAGAGGGGATTTACTGCCTCAACAAGGACAAGCATGAAATTTGAGATAAGTAAAATTTGATGGTTGCTGAAATTTGTATTGTGTATTTCATTTCTATGTAAAAGAAATATTCAGAAATAAAGAAGAGCTCTCAAACTGGTTTTCCCCAAGATTTGTAGGGGGGTTTTCCAAGATCATATTGACCGAAAATCAGCGTGTCATTTTCTGTGTGTCACTGAAATATTTTACTGTGCTTTTATTTCTGCAATTTCCAGCACTGTGAAATTCCTGAATTTGTGTTTTCAGAAAATTTATTTCATTTCGAGAATTTGAATGTATGATTATGAGAATGGGAATTTAACTTTATGGGAGTGATAAGGTGAAACTAAAACCAGAGTGGGGTCTAAAATTTATACATATACAAGGACCCACAAGAGGCTCACTAGAAGTCAATCAGAGGGAAGAGGCAAGTTAGAAAACATCCTAGAGGCAATTGAAATTGTAGAGAGTCCAATTCTAAAGCCTATTGAAATCAAGGAAACAGAGACCAAAAAGAAAAATAAAAGGGCTAAGAAGTTGGAATTTTCACAAGAAGACTCAGGTTTTATCGTTAAACCTAGAAAGCCAGTCACTAGGTCACAACAGTCCAAGGGAAAAATGCCTAAAATGATGTGTAGAAATTTTAGACCCAACCCTAGTTATCAGTTTGTCCTTATCACTCCCATATAGTTAAATTCACATTCCCATAATCATACATTCAAAATTATGGAAATGATAAATATTTCTGAAAAAAAAAATTCAGGAAATTTCATAGTGCTGGAAATTGCAGAAATAAAACACAGAAAATATTTCAGCCACACACAAAAAATTAACACGTTGATTTTTGGTCAATATGACCCTGGAAAAATTCCCTACAACTCTTGGGGAAAACCATTTCGAGAGCTCTTCTTTATTTCTGTAAAATTATTTTACAGAGAACTGAAAAACACAGTAAAAATTACAGCAAACAATATAACCCACTTAACTCGATTTTCGTGCCAACTTTCCACCATGAAAATTGTGCCAATAGAAAACAAAAATTTACAATAGTAAATGCAGCATTAATTTTTGTACTTGCTGCCTCAAAATGCGTTCCTAAATTTGGTTGTACGAAACTATACGGAAACTTACAACAGTCCCCTCCTCGATTTTTATGCCCTAAAAATAGCCTCGAAAAGTGTGCCTTTGACTACTGAATGTTCTCCTCAATTTCAGCATTATAACTTGCCTTGAAATGCATGCAAATAGTGTTGTATGTATTCTGCCTCAGTATACATGCCAAGTAAATGTTGCTATCTAAAAATGATGCCTTTGGAAGTGTGCCAAGGTGCTATACGTATTTTGTTGAGTGTCCTTGCTACTCTCCCTCTACTCAGAAATTTTCTCTTGCTCTCTTCTCCTCCTCTCTCAATCTGCTCATGAAAGACTGAATGACCTTTTCTCTTCTTTTCCTCCTTTAACCTAACCCTAAGTGACTTTTGGGGGAATCCCTATATACAATGGATGAGATAGCTTTAGATCTACGGCTGAGATTAAATGTGCATTTAAATCTCACTTTCTATTTTTCAATTCACCCCACTTAAATAAAGACCCACTTAGCCTTTTATTCCTATAGTAACTTTTTCACTTTCTAATTTCACATTAACTTTAATAAAGTCACTTTAAAATTAAACTTTGTAACTTTATCACTTATAAAGTCACTTTTAAATTAGATCTAACTTTACCATTCAGAAATTCAGTTTAGGGGGAAAAGATAAATACATTTTGACACTTTTCCCTAGGCCAAAGATTAAAGCCTTAGGAAACCACTTCTCCTCTGTTACCCAAATTTTAACACTCCCTCTTACCGAGGAAAGTGTTCCTCACCACCCCCATCTCTGTCTATGAAGTAGACATGCTTGCCTTGTGGTAAGGCTTTACTGAATATGTCTGCTACCTGCTCATTTGTGGGAATATACTCAAGCTTCACAACTCCCTTCTGAACATAGTCTCTGATGAAATGATATTTGATCCCAATATGCTTTGACCTGTCATCAAAAATATTCGATTCTCCGTGAGTTTAATGCAACTCTTATTATCACAGTAAATCATTGAAGGTCTCAATGCTTGACCAAACAATCCAAACAACATCTTGTGAAGACATATGGCCTCAAAACTAGACAAACTAAATGCCATGTACTATGCTTCCTCTGAACTCAATGCAACTAACTGTTTCTTTCGGCTGAACCATGAAACAAATTTCGAACCCAACCCAAAACAACACCTTGAAGCGCTCTTCCTAACAGAAGCACAACCTGCCCAATCAGAATCAGTGTACCCTTCCAATCTCACTCCATCTCCATGCCTATAATCCAGACCAAAATCCATTGTCCTCTGCATGTCACAAAGTATGCGTTTTGCAGCAACCCTGTGCACTCTTGTGGGCTCACAAATGAACTGGATCATCGTGTTGACTTCAAAACATATATCTAGTCGAGTGTTGACCAAATACATCAAGGAACCAAGAAGCTGTTTATACAAGGTGGGATCCACCAACTCGGAATCTGAAGCATGAAGCTTCTTCCAGTTAGCGATCATATGTGTTGACATGGGTTTTCAATCCTCCATGTGAAATCTACTAAGAATGTCCACAATATACTTCCCCTATCCCAGGAAGAAATGCCCCTCCTCCTGCCACACCTCCAATCCCAAAAATTAATGCATCAAGCCAATGTCCTTCATCTCAAACTCTAAAGTAAGATCTCTCTTGCAACCCTTTATGAGTCTCTTTGCACCCGTAATGACCAAGTCATCCACATACATCACCAGAATGAGAGGCTCCTCACCTACCACAATAAAGTATAGGTTTGGATCTGCATCACTCTTTGTGAAACCCATCTCCTGCAAGTACGTATCAATCCTCGAGTACCAAGCTCTAGGAGCTTTCTTCAAGCCATAAAGTGCCTTGTTCGGTCTGCATACATGGGACTCCTTCCCATGCACCTCAAAGCCCTGTGGCTACTCCATGTACACCTCCTCTTGTATGAAGCCATTGAGAAATGAGGTCTTCACATCCATATGGTGGATCTTCCAACCCATCTATGCTGCTATTGATATAATGGAGCAAATGGAATTATATCGAGCCACGGGATCGAAGGTCTCCTCATAGTAAAATCCCTCTACCTGGTAGAACCCTCTTGCCACAAATATAGCCTTGAAATTCTCGATGTTGCCTTCTGCAGCATGCTTTATCTTATAAAGCCATCTAGAATTAACCATTGATTTCCATTCAGGCCTCAGAACCATCTCCCAAACATCATTCTTCATGATAAAATAATACTCCTCCTACATGGCCTCCCTCTATACCTGCTGGCTAGCAGCCTCCTCATAGCTAGAAGGCTCAGAGTCAACGATTCTAGCAACCAATTCCATATAGCTACAAAACCACTCAGGTGTTCTGCTCTCTCTAACTTTTCTCTTCATCCCAGCAACAGATGTGGCCTCTCTTAAGGTGTCCTGAAGCCACTTGGGATTCCTCTTCCCTGAGCACACTTCTTCCACCAGAGTGAAAGAATCCTCATCCTCATCAATAGCCTGAAATCCTGAAGTCCTACCAATCGATGTCATGCCTGATCCTATGCCTGTAGATGTTGAAGTAGCATGTGAATTTTCCATCAATGGGATACCCTGTGAATTTCTCTATGGACTTCTTTTCATGCTGCCTGAAACACCACCCATCTAAATCTGCGAGCCACTGCTGGCAATATGATGCAGAGTGTTGTCCTTGGTGGAAACCTACTTGATAAAGTTGATGGCAACCTATTTGATGAAGTTGTTCTTGATGGAAACCTATTGAACTTGATGGAAACCTACTTGATGATTTAAGGGGGAGATTGTTGGCAATATGATACAATGTATTGACTTTGATGAAGATACAATTCAGAAAGTGCCATAATAATGTTGAACAAGGTATGTCACAAGGCATACGTGGTTTTATTAAGGAGAAGTCATGTATGTACGCGTAAATTAACGTTCCAAGTCGCGTATGCCAATTTGCGCTCTAATTTTATAAAACCAGGGGGCATTACCATGGTATTGGCCCAAAGTATTGAGTGCTTGATTATTTATTTGATCCTGTCCACGAATACCGTCGAAAGTGGTGTGGTTTTGGCTCATGGTATTGACAAAGGCTAAATTTATTTAAGGATAAGAAAATCATAGTGCAAGGTGAGGAGCAAGTCTGGGCTTTAATGACTACTTCACTCTGAAGTATATCTGCATGGTTGAACTCTGTTCTTAATTGATAGATCTGAATCTATGATGCACCTATGAATATGATGAAGGTTCAAGATCTCTAGATCTAGAAATGATGAATCTCTAGGATGATCTGAAAAGAAGTGATGAAGACTTGGCGCAAATCTGATGAAGAAATTGAAAAATCTGGGTAAGTTCATAGATCTGATCTGTTCTGCAAAGTTTATCTTTTATAGATCTATACGCAGGTTCGTTTCATGAAAAGCGCGTATATACACAGATCTGATGAAATAAAAGTGTGTATGGGCAGTTAGGGTTTTCTGAGAAATGCACAGATGTATACGCGGGTTCTTTTCATGAAAAGCGCGTGTATACGTGGGTCTGATTAAATAAAAGCGCGTATGGTATCTGAACTAATGATTGCTCAAGCTTGAATGTGTTTCTGCATATCTATTCTGAAGTCTGCGTTATCTTTGATATTCTGGTTACAGTGGTTTCACTGTTCTGTTGGAAGCATTGGGCGAAGTATATTTGTTGATAAGTGAAGAGTTGAGTTGAAGTTGTTTGATCCAGTTTGAAAATTGATGAAAAGTGGTCTGCAGTGGTGCTCAAGGTCGAAGCCTTCAGTGAGGGGGTAGTAGCTCCCTTCCAGTGGTAGCTGGTAAACGAGAGCAGGGGGTTGTAGCTCCCTTCTAGGAGAGGCTGGTAAACGAGAGCAGGGGTTGTAGCTCCCTTCCAGGAAAGGCTGGTAAACGAGAAGGTTGTAGCTTTCTATAGGTGGGTGCCTGCGTGCTGGTATGAGTCTGCGCCAGTACATGGTTGTAAGAAGTTTTCTTTATAATAAATATTGAAGGCTGAGATGACGGCAGCGGTGCTTTTCTCCCGACTTGGGTTTCCACCTTAAATCTTGGTGTTCATGTGTGTTGCTTATGTGTGATGGTTTATTCTGTTTTTACTGCACATGCTTACTACTTAACATCTAATAAGTAAATGATGTAATGATTTAAGAATCAAATTCATAATAAAAGCTCTAAGCATACGCGAGTTTCCTTAAGGATATCCGCGTATATACGCTAGTTTTGTTCTGTAAAGTAGCGTATGGGTTTTGAGAAAAGAAAAGTAAAATTATCATTAGTCTCAACATCATTCACCCCCCCTCTCGCATTTTTCCCAACACCAGCTCAGGGTCCTTCTGAAAAAGCTTAGCCGCTAGAAGGACGATCAAGCAATATGAGAAATCAAGATGGAACAACATCTATCAAGCCTCCACTCTTTAATGGAAGCAATTTAATCTTCTGGAAAACAAGAATGAGATCCTATCTTCAGTCTATGGGAATAGATGTATGGGCCATTGTTGAAAAACGATATCAATATCCAGCTACAATACCAACAGATCCGACTAAAAAGAAGAATTATGAATCAAATGCAAAGGCAGTCAATGCTATAACAAGAAGTCTGACTGAATCTGAATTTGTCAAAGTCATGCAGCTAAATACATCAAAGGAAATGTGGGACAAAATTATTCCGAGTCATGAAGGTGATGCAAAGGTAAAAAGTGAAAAACTTCAAACTCTCAGAATTGAATATGAAAATTTAAGAATGCACAGTGATGAGAATATTGCCAGTTTATTTTTACGTGTTGATGATGTTGTAAATCGTATGAGAAATCTGGGAGAAATAATAACCGAATCTACTTTGGTTGAAAATTTTTTAAGATCGCTAACAACAAAATTTGAGTCAAAAGTTTCTACTCTTGAAGAAAAACAGGATCTTCAAAATCTTACTGTGGTACAACTTCATGGCATACTAGTCGCATATGAAATGAGAAGAGGAGGACCATCTAAAGTCAAAGAGGTTGTCTTCAGAGCTTCTACAAACGGTAAAGAAGTACAAGAAGCAGAAGGATCAGGATATATCTCAGAAGAAGATGAGGCAAATTTTGTAAAGAAACTCCAACTTGGCACAGGACGGTTCAGAGGTAAACATCCTTTAAAATGTTTTGAGTGTGGAAGAATTGGTCATTATGCTGCTAAGTGTCCTCATAAAGAAACAACTGCAAAAGGGAAGGAAGTAGCAAGAAGGAATAAGAATCGGTTTAACACTAGAAAAAGTTACTATACTCATCAAGACAGTGATGGGATATCCAATAGTGAGGAAGAATGTGAACAAGATCTTAGACTCCTCATGGAAATTGAATCTAAAGAAGAAAATGATACTTTTATGGATGCTCCAGAGGACAATGACTTTCTTGAAGAAAAAAATCAACTCAAAATACGCTTAGAAGAAAGTAAAATACACTTAGAAGAAAGTAAAATAGTCTTAAAAGAAAGGAAAATAACCATAGAGACTCTGGAAAAGCAGGTTGAAGAAGCAAAGAAACACATTGAGAAATTGGAATGTGAAGTGGTAAGTCTAAGAAAATATTTTGAGCAAGTAAAAGATCAATTCAGATTTGCTAAAGGATCCTAAACCTTAAATGAGATTATCAAGGTACAACGTTCTCCTCTTATAAAGACAAAGTTCCTGATACATACCAGAATATTCTCGTGTCAAAGCACCAAATTATCTAAAAGTAACATAAATTTTATTTACAAAATTCTCGCCACTCAAGAAGGGGAATAAAGAATCATTAAGGTAAAGCATGATCATCTCAATTCAAAGAACACTAACAGAATATCTCTCAAAGAAAAACTAATCAATAGGTAAATCCAAGTAGAAGATTTCATGATCGCAAATTTCTTCTTCAATGGACAATGTTTCTCATGTCACAATTTTGGTCATAAAGTTGTTCAATGTGTTGCATATAAAACCATCATGACTAGAGAAGCAAGAAGAAAAGAATTGAATTTGAGAAGAATACCTATAACAACTTTTCTCCTCTTCTAAATGAAGTTGAATGTGCTTATTGCAATAACTTTGGCCATAAAGAATCTGAATGCAGAAGCAAAGTTCAGCCAAAAGAGCATCCTCCTTCAAATTCCAAAGTATGGAAAAAGAAGGAATTACAGGTTGAAAATTGTGGCATAGCTTTATTTGCAGAAGGTGAAGAAAATCAGTGGTACATTGATAGTGGATGCTCAAGACACATGACAGGTGACAAAAACAAACTTCTTGCATATAGTGCTCTAGAAAAGGAAAAGAATGTTACATTTGGAAATGATACTCCCGCTGTCATTAAGGGAAAAGGGTCTGTTTTTCTAAAATAAAAGGTGAAAGCCAATAATTTCATGTATGTGGATGGATTAAAACATAACCTGTTAAGTGTAAGTCAAATGTGTGATCAAGGAACTGAAGTTGTCTTTAGTTCGAAAGAATGTGTGGTACATGATCTTGATATAGGTAAAACAATTATAAAAGGAAACAGAACTCCAAGCAACCTGTATGTATTGAAGAACTGCAAAGAACAATGTTACTTGAGTAAATCTTCAGAAAAATGTCTATGGCATAGAAGGTTGGGGCATCTGAGCTTCTCTCAAATTAACAAATCAAGCAGACTCAAAGTTGTTCGTGATCTTCCCAATATTACTCTACCTGAAAATATCATATGAAAATCTTTCCAGTTCGGTAAGCAAACCAGAGTACAATTTAATGCCAAGGATGGATCATCAAGTAAGCCTCTTGAACTCATTCATACTGACATATGTGGACCTAAGAGGAAAAATTCACCACGTGGTGAAGAATACTATATCTTATTCATTGATGTTTTCTCTAGAATGTGTTGGATAGGGCTGATTAAACACAAAGATGAAGCATTTGAGAAATTTCATATCTTCAAAGCATTGGTTGAAAATGAATCAGATCTAAAAATCAAGTGCCTTAGATCTGATCGAGGAGGAGAATATACATCCAATGAATTTCTTGAATTTTGTGAACAACATGGCATAAAAAGATAGTTTTCTGTAGCTTGCACTCCACAACAAAATGGCGTAGCAGAAAGAATGAATAGAACAGTTCAACAAATGGCTAGAGTTATGCTTATGATTCCGGAACGCCTGACACTTTTTGGGGAGAAGCAGCACATACAGTGGTAAATATTCCTAACAAAGCACATGTTCAAGTAAATAGTGATAAAACTCCATATGAACTCTGGTATGGTAATCCTCCGACTGTGAAGCATTTTAGAGTTTTTGGAAGCAGATTTTTTACCAAAAATAATGATGAAAAACTTGGCAAGTTTGATTCCAGAGCAGATGAAGGAATACTTCTTGGTTACTCCTCTAGGATTAGAGCATATAAATGTTAAAATAAAAGACTTCGGAAGAGTGTTGAATGTATTGATGTTGTTATTGATAAGTCTCCTGCAGCCCCAAAAGAAGAAAAACAAATAACAAATGAAGACAATGGTGACATATGTCCTTCTACATCAAATAGCAATGATATAAACATTGAACCTAATGAAGAACCTGAAGATGATTTATCTGAAGAATCTCCATCCAGATATGTTCAAAAGAATCATCCAGAATCTCAAATTTTGGGAGATAAGGGACCAGGTGTACAAACAAGAAGGACTCTTGTGGGATCTTCTAGCTAGATTCCAAGTATTTCTATCCACTATTGAACCACACAATGTCAATCAAGCTAGCAAAGATGAATGTTGGGTTCAAGCCATAAATGAAGAGCTTGATCAAATTGAAAAAAATGACACTTGGGAATTAGTACCAAGACCTCATAACAAAAATGTCATTGGAACTAAATGGATACTCAAAAACAAGTTAAATGAAAATGGGGATGTTGTAAGAAATAAAGCTAGACTTGTTTGCAAGGGGTATACCAATAAGAAGGTATAGACTTTGAAGAAAATTTTACCTCGTAGCTAGACTTGAAGCCATAAGAATGTTTCTTTTTCAAGCTTCCAACAAATCAAATTTTATCAAAATGGATGTTAAATCCGTATTTTCAATGGTGATCTAGAAGAAGAATTTTATATAGAACAACTGTATGATTCATTTGGGAATGATAAAAATCTTGCTTGCGTATTAAAAAGGCTTTTATATGGTCTCAAACAAGTCTAAGTGGCATGGTATTATCATCTTGACAAATATCTCTTCATCAATAAGGATTTTCAAAGGGTTCATTTATTACAACCCATAAGCACAAAAACCGAAAAATGACAAACTATTGATTTGGTTGTGTAAGTGTTGATGATATCATTTTTGGAAGTAATGAAGAATCTATGAGTCGGAAATTTGCTTATGCTATGCAGCAAGAATTTGAAATGTCTTTACTTGGGGAACTAACATTCTTTCTTGGCTTGCAAGTGCATCAAACTACAGATGGCATATTCTTATCACAAGAAAAATACCTTAAGAAAATTATAAAGAAGTATGGCATGGAAGAGTGCAAACCTATAAGTACACCAATGATAACCGGATGTAATCTCAGTTCTCATGATGATTCTCCCATGGTGAATCAAGCAGAATACAGATCTATGATAGGAAGTCTACTTTATCTCACTGGGACTAGACCAGACATTATGCATGCAGTTGGGATTGTTGGACGATTCCAAGCTAATACAAAAGAGTCTCACCTTTAGGCTGTCAAAAGAATATTCAAATATCTACAAGGAACTCAAGACTTTGGACTATGGTATCCAAAAAATGTTGATCTTACTCTTCATGCTTACACTGATGTAGATTGGGTTGGAAATGTTGATGATCAGAAAAGCACTAGTGGTGGTGCATTATATATGGGGCCCCGGTTAGTATCTTGGTTCAGCAAGAAGCAAAACTCTATTGCCTTATCTACAACAGAAGCAGAATATGTTGCTGCCGCATCATGTTGCACTCAACTTCTTTGGATGATGCAAACCTTACAAGACTTTCAAATCAAATGTTCACCTCCTATCTCCATTATGTGTGATAATACAAGTTCCATCAGTATCTCAAAGAATCATGTTATGCATTCCAAGACCAAGCACATTCCCATCAAATATCACTTTACGTGAACAAGTGCTTCGAACAAAAGGTGAAGTTGAGCATGTTCCCTCCAAAGAACAAGTTGCCGATATATCGACTCAAACCCCGCCCAAGGAAGCGTTTCCGACATTTTACGTGTTAAGATAGTCTCTACCATGCAGAAAATCAGCACTACTTAATTCAGAAGATTAAACTGGATATGTGGGTTTCCTGAAAGGCAGTCGCGTATATACGCAAGTTTATAGAAAGAAAACTACGTATGGTTAGTTGCTGACAAATTTTACTTGGGGTCAGCATTATTCAGCATAGCTGCAGTGCTATTTGGTATCTCTGATGCTGTATGATATCTCTGGTGATGTTTCAGCTCTTATATTTTTGTTCCATTCTCTGATATTGGGTGAAGATGCCTTGATGATTTGCTGTTAAAAGTGTTCAGGATGCACATGCTAAGGGGGAGATGAAGGAGTGAAATGGATCAAGAATAGGTGCACAGTTTCAGGGGGGGCATTAGCCTTGCTGAATGTAATGCATTGTTGGCATTATGATGTTTCTGAAATATGATCTCTCTTGAGGTCTTTTTGATATTGGTTATAAAAATTCATGTGTGTAATTTGATGAAAAGGCTATGACCTATGATGTAAATTGTAATATTCAGTCATGTAAAGGGCTTGTTCAATTTTGTAAACCCACTTGGTTGGGTAGTTGAGTCAAAATGTGTAAACCCACTTGATTGGGTACATGAGTCATATATGTAAATCCACTTGGTTGAATCTTTGATGTAAGTATGAGTCCTTGGTTATAGAGTCATGTACTTAATTGAAATATATGTTTGAAGATACAGCATGAACTCAGAGGGAGCATGGTAACTTCAGTGCACATCAGATCTACAGAGCTCTTCTTTCTACATGAGAAGAAAAACCTTGTTTTGGTTTTGATATGCCCTTTGCCCTTGATGCCAAAGGGGGAGAGTAGTATCATGGTGTTTGAATACGGGGAGAATTGGTGCTTGCATAATGATTATAGCGATGATCAAACACCATCATGGTTGCCATCAAGTCCAAAGGGGGAGATTGTTAGCAATATGATGCAGAGTGTTGTCCTTGATGGCAACCTACTTGATAAAGTTGATGGCAACCTATTTGATGGAGTTTTTCTTGATGGAAACCTATTGAACTTGATGGAAACCTACTTGATGAGTTAAGGGGGAGAGTTCTGGCAATATGATACAATGTATTGACTTTGATGAAGATACAATTCAGAAAGTGCTAGAATAATGTTGAAGAAGGTATGTCACAAGGCATATGCGGTTTTATTAAGGAGAAGTCGTGTATGTACGCGTAAATTAACGTTCCAAGTCACGTATGCCAATTTGCGCTCTAATTTTATAAAACCAGGGGGCATTACCATGGTATTGGCCCAAAGTATTGAGCGCTTGATTATTTATTTGATCCCGTCTAGGAATACCATTGGAAGTGGTGTGGTTTTGGCTCATGGTATTGACAAAGGCTAAATCTATTTAAGGAGAAGAAAATCATAGTACAAGAAATTGAGCAAGGGTCTGGGCTTTACTGAATACTTCACTCTGAAGTATATCTGCATGGTTGAACTCTGTTCTTCATTGATAGATCTGAATCTATGATGCACCTATGAATATGATGAAGGTTCAAGATCTCTAGATCTAGAAATGATGAATCTCTTGGATGATCTGAAAAGAAGTGATGAAGACCGTTTAACCGATGAAGAAATTGAAAATCCGGGGTAAGAATGGGATCTCGATCTCGTTATGCATCTGTTATCTTTGTAGATCTATACGTGTGTTCGTTTCATGAAAATCGCGTGTATACGTGATTCCGATGTAAATAAAAGCGCGTATGGGAAGTTAGGTTTTCCGAGAAATGCATGTATGTATATGTTCGTTTCATGAAAAGCGCGTGTATACACAGGTCTGATTAAATAAAAGCACGTATGGTATTTGAACTAATGATTGCTCAAGGTTGAATGCGTTTCTGCATATCTATTCTGAAGTCTGGGTTATCTCTGATATTCTAGTTACAGTGGTTTCACTGTTCTGTTTGAAGCATTGGGTGAAGTATATTTGTTGATAAGTGAAGAGTTATGTTGAAGCTGTTTGATCTAGTTTGAAAATTGATGAAACGTGGTCTGTAGTAGTGCTGAGGGTCAAAGCTGTCAGTGAGGGGGTAGTAGCTCCCTTCCAGTGGTAGCTGGTAAACAAGAGCAGGGGGTTGTAGCTCCCTTCTAGGAGAGGCTGGTAAACGAGAGCAGGGGGTTGTAGCTCCCTTCCAAGAGAGGTTGGTAAATGAGAGAAGGTTGTAGCCTTCTGCAGGTGGGTGCCTGCGTGATGGTATGATTCTGCACTAGTACATGGTTGTAAGAAGTTTTCTTTATAATAAATATTGAAGGCTGAGACAACGGCAGCAGTTGTTTTCTCCCGACTTGGGTTTCCACCTTAAATCCCGGTGTTCATGTGTCTTGCTTATGTGTGATGGTTCATTCTGTTTTTACTGCACATGCTTACTTCTTAACATCTGATGAATAAATGATGCAATGATTTAAGAATCAAATACATAATAAGAGCTCTAAGCATACGCGAGTTTCATTAAGGATATTCACGTATATACGCTAGTTTTGTTCTGTAAAGTAGCGTATGGGTTTTGAGAAAAGAAAAGTAAAAAGTTTATCAGTTAGCTCAAAATACTGATTCACCCCCCTTCCCGCATTTTTCCCAAATGCCCACCGCTCAGCCTGATGGGACCTTAACACCGTACCGATGTACCTCTCGATCCCTATTCACCTGATCCTCGTGACCGACTCAACTACTCCCCGAGGGTCTATGAATCCAGATACTTCAACTCTCGTGGACCTCTCGGGAAGCCCTATCCTCCTCGAATTTCACATCCCGCCTGACAACAACTTTCCTCCTTACAGGAATATAAATCCAAAAGGCTTTCGAGGTCTCACTGTAACCCACAAAGATGCCCTTCTTTGCAGTGGCCTCTAGCTTGGTCCTCTTCTCCTTGGGAATATAGGAGTATGTAATGCACCCAAAGATACGAAAGTGACCAACATTAGGGTTCTTCCCAGAAAAAGCCTCCTCCGGAGTCACATGCCCCAAGGTATGATGTGGACTCGTGTTCTGCAAGTACACAGCAGTGTTGCAGGTCTCTGCCCACAAAAATAAAGGTAACCCTTGATCATGAAGCATGGCTTTGGCAGCCCCAACGATGGATCTGTTCTTCCTCTCCGCAACCCCGTTTTGCTAGGGGTTGTAAGGAACTATGAATTCCCTCATGATGCTTGCCTCCGCACAAAAACCACAACCTCACTAAGGGTATACTCCCCTCCATTGTCCGACTTGAGGGCCTTGATCTTTCGACTTGTCTGAGTCTCCAAAAGGGCTCTGAACTCCTGAGACCGCTTGAAGACCTCACTCTTGGTCTTCAAGAAATAAATCTAGGTCTTCCTAGAGTGATCATCAATGAATAAAACATAATACTCATATCCACTCAAGGATACATGAGACATTCGACTGTTCACATCGGTATGAATCAAATCAAGAATCCCTGTCGCTCTGTTGTCACTGCTGGGAAAAGGGGATTTGGCAAACTTCCCCATAACACATCCTCTACATGTATCAAGATGATCAAAACTGAAATCTGGCACACCTATGGTGATCTCCCACAATTTCCTCAAGGCCCCATGATACATGTGCCCCATATTGTGGTGCCAAATCTCGCACAACTCTGAACTACTAGCTCTGCTGCCGGTACTATTGCTTAATGCCATAAGGGGCTAAAATTAAAACTTGTATACCTTGGCATGGCGTACACCAATCACTCTAGTTGAATCAACTGGAGCGCCCCTCGGATATATAAGAACCTATCCTCTCCTGTAAAATACATCATACCCTTTGTCCTCCAATGCTGAAATGGATATAAGGCTCTTCTTCATCCCTAACACATATAGAACATCTGACACTTTCAAGGGATGTTTGGGTTCCCTATAAAATGTCAATGTCCCCACACCGACTACTCTAACAATGTTTTCATCTTCAATTACTACCTCTATATCATTTCCAGTCTCTAAAAGCTCTGATAAGTACTCACTGACTCCTATCATATGACGGGAAGCCCTACTATCAACATACCAAATACTTAAAGATGCTCCACTAGTGGAGGGAAGTGCACACTACCTCTCAACCTGTGTAGAAAATGATCCTGCACTAGTGGACTCACAAGCTATGAACCAAAAATCTCTTTCAAATCTCTCCTAAGAGTCCTCTATCTCTGCTAATGCTACCATGGTCTTGTCCTTTCCCTTCTTCCTCTTCTCCAGACACACAACTGCATAGTGTCCCAACTTCTGACAATTTGAACATTTAAATTTGGAATATTCCTTCTCCTTATTCACTTGTTTCTTACCTTTACATTTTCCTTTTCCCCCACCACCACTTGTGGAAGCTTGCCTCTTTCCTTTGCCCTTCTTTCCCCTTGCTAACAATGCTACATTGTCATCCTCCTCAACTTGTTTGGCTGCCCCAAGATGGTTATTTTTTATTTCATTCTAAATGCAATCATCCCACAACCTCTCCCAAGTGGGAAGGTTCTCCCGTGGAACAATACCATCAACAAAACTCTCCCATGTATTTGGAAGACCATACAATGTAATCCGCACCAACTGAGTGGGTCAAATGGTCTCTCCAACAACAGCCAACTCAGCTCTCACGGAAATGATATTTGTGAGGTATGTTGTAATGACATCAGTCTTAGCCATTTTAATGGCCTTCAATTTCTCCCTGGGGACCATTTTTCTATTTTCATTGGTGCTCTGGTAAATATTGGTCAAGGTTGTCCACATCTCATGCGCATATGTCTTTTCTCTCACATGAGGAATGACATGGTCTTTAACACCATCCAAAATTAGTCTTTTTCCCTTGGCACTCATCTTATTAAAATCTTCCAGCTGAACAGGGTCAGCAGGCATTGCTACTAGGTGTTGTGTGGTATGTACCATTATGCCCCAAACTTCTACCTCCTCAAAGATGCTATGAATTCTCTCTCTCCATGCACTATAGTTTCTCTGCCCATCCAACCTATCCTCCACCCTCAAGCCAAAATACATGCTTGTTGTCCTAACAAACTGAAGTTTTCAAATCTGTGGTAAAGGTTCAGTTTTCTATGTGAAAATAGCTTGCTATAATTTTTCACTTTTTGTCCCAAAATGCAATTTTCAGCCACCCAAGCTCTGATACCATATAGAAATTTTAGACCCAACCTCGGTTATCAGTTTCTCCTTATCACTCCCATATATTTAAATTCCCATTCCCATAATCCTACATTCAAAATTCTGGAAATAATAAATATTTCTGAAAACACAAATTCTGGAAATTTCACAGTGTTGGAAATTGCATAAATAAAACATATAAAATATTTCAGCCACACACAAAAAATTAACACGCTAAATTTTTTTCAATATGACCCTAGAAAAACCCCCTACAACTCTTGGGGAAAACAAGTTTGAGAGCTCTTCTTTATTTCTGGAAAATGATTTTACAGAGAATTGAAAAACACAGTAAAACTTACAGCAAACACAATAACCCACTTATCTTGATTTCCATGCCAACTTTCCACCTTTAAAATTGTAACAACAGTAAACAGAAATTTACAGTAATAAGTACATCATTAATTGTTTTACTTGCTGCCTCAAAATGCGCTCCTAAATATGGCTGTACGAAATTGTAAAAAGACATATAGCAATCCCCTCCTTGATTTTTGTGCCTTGAAAATAGCCTTGAAAATCGTGCCTTTGACTGTTGAATGTTCTCCTCGATTTCAGTGTTGTACCTTGCCTTGAAATGCATTAAAAATAGTGTTGTATGGATTCTACCTCGATATACGTGCCAAGTAAATGTTTTTTGTCAAAAAATGTTGCCTTGGGAAGTGTGTCAAGCTTCTGTATGGATTTGTTGAGTGTCCTTGTTGCTCTCCCTCTGCTAAGAAATTTTATCTTGCTCTTTTCTCCTCCTCTCTCAATCTGCTCATGAAAGACTGAATGACCTTTTCTCTTCCTTTCCTCCTTTAACCTAACCTTAAGTGACTTTTGGGGAATCCCTAAATCCAATGGCAGAGATAGCTTTAGATCTAGTTTTGAGATTAAATCTGCATTTAAATCTCACTTTCTATTTTTCAATTCACCCACTTAAATAAAGACCCACTTAGCCTTTTATTCATATAGTCACTTTTTCACTTTCTAATTTCACATTGACTTTAATAAAGTCACTTTAAAATTAGACTTTGTAACTTTATCACTTATAAATTCACTTTTAAATTAGATCTGACTTTACCACTTATAAAGTCACTTTAGGAAAAATATAAATACATTTCAACACTTTTCCCTAGGCCAAATATCAAAGCCTTAGGGAACCACTTGTCTTCTGGTACCCAAATTTTAACACGATGCCTGAGAAACCAGAAAAGGAGAAGTTTCCATTGGAGGAGATATCATAATTACCTTCAGAAAAAGTAGATTCAATTAAGAGAAGGAAAGTCCAAGAGAAGACTGAGATGGAGCTTCTACAAGAATAGTTAAGGGAAGTTAGGACAGAGGTTCTAGAGACAATGTTGGATATGGAAGATTTCAAAAAGGAAATGAGAAAGAAACTAAATTTTTTCAATGAAATGGAAGATAAGTCAGCGAAGGTGCTAAAGAGGACACTTTCTCTACACTATATGATGAAGAATCTTTGCAAGAGAAATAGGTGGCTACAAGCAGAAAGGAAGAAGTTACAAGTTCGGGCCAGAGACCTAGAAGTAAAAATGTAGATGATACAAAGAGGGGCTTGAAATTCATAACTGTTTTTGATGATGTTGCTCCATAAAAAGGGTAAGATTACACATTTTTGGGCTATAGAATGGCTTATGTTATTACACAAGAATGTATAGGCTAGATAAAGTGTTTTGGAGGTGAAAAAAGGAAGAAGGTGAAAAAATTTAGTAAATTAGGTACTTTCATAGTAAGTCTCGGGCTTAAAGATAGGAATTTTCTATGAAATTTGTTGTATCTTTCCTTGAGGATAAACATCAAAAAAAATTTCACAAAAAGGATGGCTTAAGGCATGTGTTTACCCCATTAGCCTCAAGGAATACTCTCCAAGAGTAAGAAAGCATAAAGATTATGCAAAAGGTGGATTTAGAAGTTTTGTACGAAATTTCGCTAAGAAAGTTCCTGTACTCTGTTTTTCTTCTAGAGTTAGGTATTTTTTCATTTTTTTGAGCAGTCAATGCAGTGAAAAGGTGGATGAATTGTAGAACAAAAGCATGCATATTATTATGCCACTTGTCCAAGAGGACAATTCAAAAGTCAACTACCATGTGGATGACAACTCATCAAGTCAACTAATGATGCCACATCATCAATACAGTTCACCATCTCAAATCAGGTTCATGAGGTCTTAATTCAAGTGCATCAGCTGGCAACCACCTCAACATGTTAGTTTCATTTGATAGAGATGACAAGTATAGGTTATTTGATGTTTTGTTGGATTTATAATAGTAATATAATCCTTCTTTATTACAAACTCTATCAAAATAGAAAATATCCCTATTTATCCTCAATATGATGTAATATTATTTGAATTAGGTCTCTAGGTCAGTATCAAAGTCTAGCCAAGGTGGCATACCATTGTAAAAGAGATCTCACTCTATAAATGAGGGAGTTTTTGAGTTTGAAAGGGTTTATGAATGTAATGAGAAGGCTATTATATAATTTTGTTCTACCAAGCTAATATATAGTTTGCAGCAGTTGTCTTTCAAAACCTGACATTCTTTTGGAACTTATGTGTTTGTGTCTTTCTACTTTGTAAATTTTTATCAACATCTTAGTATTATGATTACCTGGAATTCATAATTTCTATGCTCCAATTTCCTTCATGTAATATGCTTTTGTTGTAAAAGTTATTTTTTAAGCCTATTTGCCTCAGTTTCCCTGGATGCATTTGCTATAAATTGAAGTCCCTTAGCTGACTCCATGCCCAATGGTAGCCTTCATACACTCTTACACCTGAAAAATCATTTAAAACACAAAAATATTTATCCATAAACAATAAAATGTTTTATCTTGAGTACTTCATTTTTCCTTTGACAGAACCCTCTTTGATTGGAAGGGCTAACTTCAAATCCAAAGTGGTTTGAACTAGTTGTTCTAGGTTGATAATTGAACAACCCAATTGGTTCCAGCTTAGTGATAACAGTATCCATTACAAATTTATACTTATAACCCAATTAGTTTGTATGGTATCGATGGATTTTCTCCCGTAAACCACTTGTCACTTGGTCAATGTTTATGGAGGAAATGATAGCACATTATCAGGATACAAAGAGAAACATGTTCTTTATCCAATTGATAAATCTCAAACAGAAGGTTTCAATGGCGGAGCACACTGAGGACTTCCAAAAATTGAATATAAGGGTAAATGATATTTTTGGGGTCTTTGTTTTGAACAACACAATTTTGAGTTGCGGAAGGTTAGGAGCGGAAAGAATAGGTGGCGGAGTGCAATAAAGGAAGGCAAGGAGCCATTGCGATTACGGAAAACCTACAAACATATGGTGGAGCGCAAGCAGGTGATAGAAAAAATGGAAATAACGTGAGATAATGAACAGACAGCGGGACTCCTAGAAATAGAGTCAATAGTGGGAAAGAGACGAGAAGTAGTGGAGCGCAAAGGAACAACTGAGTGAAGAATGGGAAAAGACTAACAATGTCAGTTGGCAAGAGTAGATAATTAATGAAAGAGTGACTACATAGGGGGTTAGAGGGTTGAGTATTGAGCGAGCTCAGTGGAGCCTATATGTACTATGTCGTGTTATCTTGGACTCTGCAGAATATGTTATGTAATGTTTGGATAAATTAATAGAAACAGATCTATGTTTTTTTGTGAGTTATGAGATGCATGACAGTGGGTATTGAGGTATGTTTTGGATATTTTAAATTTTATTTTGATGTTCGTATTGCTTATGGCTCAATGATAACTTGTATCTCAAATCATATATGATGAACATGCTCTGTGTAATGTAATGGATGAATTTTTGTTAATGATCTCTCTTTAGTATTAATGGTATAGCTTCCAATATTAGTAAGGTCACGGCACGCCTCGAGTGAGACTCCTTGCGCTCTTGGGAAAGGTGAAAATCTCAGCATTGTCCTAGACTATAGATGAATCTTGTTGGATTTGAAACTGAACTTGGGTATTTCCTAGAGACCTTCTTTTTTGCCAACAAATAGTTTCGTTGTCGAGACCTAAAAACTTATTTAGAAGCTAGATCATGGTATCAAGGATATATGAGAGAGAATTGCATAGCTGGTGGTACAATAATGTAGATAAGTTTATATCGCAATAGGTGGAGCTTCGACAGTAGAGGGAAAATACTATCAAGGACCAAGTTCTTTTTTCTAACTCGATGAGTGATTTGTATGAAATTTTTTGGGGAAAATTTCTTGAAGAGACCCATAACTAGTTGCGAAGACTCCAGATCAATTCACTTCCTAGAGGATTGTGTCGATCCCGTCCTAGTTGGATGCATACAGACTTAACAATATTACATCTGTTAGATACAGGCTTAACCCGAGCAATACATTTTTAGGTACAAACTACCTTGGAGGGGTACATTGTAGAGTTTGCAGCCGAGTGCTATCAATATTTTACAAAAGCAGAAGATATATTTAAATCTAGGCTACAGGGAAAGTTGCTGAAATAAGTCTCATTGTCGATTAAAGCTTTAATGGTGGACAAGGGGCTAATTTTGTTCCAAAGTCCCGTGATGGAGGCTTAAAACTCTAATACTGGGGGAAGGAGTGGAAGGAAAGATGCTACGAACAAGGGAAAAAGGGGAATAGGTATGTGGACGTCAGAACCTCTAGTAGGTTGAGAGAGCTGAGAGCACATCGAAGGGTGAAGATCGTTGAGAAGTGGTGGGAAAGGGATATACAAGAGTTTGAGAAGAAAGAAAGCAATAGACAGATGAAGGAAGAGGTGTCTCATATGGAAAAAGGAATATAAGGACAGGTGGGACCCAAAGGAATGGATGGGTCCATAAAATAAGTTAGGCAAGGTCATAGGAGCCCATCCCGAAGAGAAGGGAAAAAATTCCAGTGAAGAGGAGGACGCGCTCCCCGAGGAGGAGTCTGATGTGGAGATACATGTTGTGATGGAACAATTGTTCTGAGAGAGGTCAGAAAACATAACGCATGGTAATCCTATTCCCTAAGTTTCAAGTAACATTATTCCTAACCTTCCCTGGTACTTTACAATCCACCTGAAAAGTTCTTGATAAAGTTACGAGAGTTCAGCAAGTTGTGTAGTATTCATTCCACAGTGCAGATAGCAGCTAGCAGTAATACTAGCAGCAGGATATCTCATCCAGGAAGTAGAGATTTCATATTAGTACCACCGACGCAAGTAAATATGGTAGGATCGTTTACCCGATACCCGTAATCTTCTGGAAAAGGTAATGATGATGTGGAGCAGCATTGGTATCTGTGTGAAGCAATTTGGAGGGCCCAACAGATGCCAGATGCAATTAGATTAATTGAATTCAAAACTAAATTAAGAGAAAGAGCTTTATGTTGGTTCATCAAATGGTCATAGGTGCACCAAAACCCAGCGATAGATGATTTTAAGAGATAATTTGTCCAAGAATTCAAGTGACCCCAGACGAATCATCAAGGATTTTCCAAACTATGGGAAATTAAATAGAGGGAAGGAGAAATAGATTGGGATATGATGAGAAGGTTTAAAGATGCAATTGGGAAACTAAGTTACCCAATTGATCCAAACCACCAATGGGACCGGTTCATTAAAGCACTTCTACCTTTAACAAGGACACCTTGACCCAACAAAAAGATTGATACCCTTCAAGATGCACTGGAACAATCAATGAAAATTGAAGCAATGGCTAAATACCCACAAGAGTTTAGAGGGGGAGTAGCCGTGCAAGAACCATCTATACTGGGACTGCAACATCAAATAGCCAGTTTGATGGAGAATCTAAAAGATATTCAGTCGATGTGACCCACACGACCCAATATGTGGTTTACACATTATTTGATGGAAGGACATGCAGTTACGGAATGCCCAAGGTTGCGGGGAGCCAATGTTGGGACTTCGGCGGCCAGAGCACAGGGGGCCTCGCCAGTCGGAGGAGTTGCGAAATTAAACACTTAAGGGTTATACCAACTGCAACCCCATTTCCCAGGATTTCCTAACTAGCAGAATCATACAGCAGCAGAATGCTATGAAATATGAAAAGGTATTGGTCATCCTCCATGATTGTGCCCCATCTTGAAAACATATTCGAATGTTCCAAACGACATATATTGTGAGTTTTTTGCCTCAAAAAATCATGATATAGAACAATACAAAGCCCTGGTTTCATTGCAGATCGACTCAATAAATCATCCTACAGAGTAAATGAGACTCCAAGAGGACGAGGAGGAGGAAAGTGAGGCAGCAGAACAGGAGGAAGAGGTCCTGTAAGATGTTATAATTTTGATCAAGAAAGTCACGTAGTGAGGGAATTTCCGCTACCAAGATGACCATGGTGTTCCCAATGTAGAGTGAATGCACATGCTACTGAAGATTGTCCAAATCTGATTAAGAGATGGGAAGAAAGAACTAGGCAACGAGGAGCTAATCTGGTTAATGTAGTGCCAAGGGCAGTAGAGACATAGCTTCTGCCAAGTGTAGTGATAATAACTCAAGGAGGGAAGAAATCAGGGGAGGATACATGAGAAACAGACCCGATAAAGCTAGTCAAACCTGCATCCCCAAAGAAGATTTTCAATTCGTAGTGATAGAAGAAGTATTTTAAAGAAGCATTGGAAACATTCTCAAAGCTAGGAAAACATAAGGGTATGGAGCTTTTGTAACCATCCAATGAAGGATAAAATATTATTACCATAGGGACACTTATAGAAGAATGGTTCTGACTGTTCTAGAAGATTGTAAATAATGGACAGATGCTAGAGAAATTGAAGAAAATCTAGAGATGGTAGTCCAAGGAGGAGCAGGACATGAGCACTCAGGTAACATTGAATCCTCTGAAAGATATATAAGAAGAGTAAAAATAAACAAGAGGATAACAGGAAAATAATTCTATATAAATGCTCAAGTTGCAGGATTCTAGATAAGGGACACAATGTTAGATCTCGGATCCGATGTTAATATTCTGCCTAGAAAGACATGGGAAGCATTGGGGAAGCCAAAGTTGTCATACGCACCCATACAGTTAAGAATGGAAAACCAATATTTCATTTTACCAATAGGGAGGTTGGAAGAAGTTGAAGTTGATGTTATGGGAGTCAAAACTTATACTGATTTTGAAGTAATAGATATTATGGGGGACAAGGATCCTTATCCAACCCTGTTGGGGATACATGGGGCCATTGAAAATTATGTAGTTATTGATTTGAAGAGGGAGCTTATGATATTTGAATATGGTGAAGTCAGAGTGATCCAACCACTAGATCCATATCAAGGACCTTGGTACATAGAAACTGTCGAAAACAAAGAAGACGCAAAACTTCTCGATCAACTCTACCAAATGACAGAAGGAAAAAGAGAAGATTATATTAATCCTACAAAATGAGGAATAGTAATTTTGAGGAGTGTTCAGAGTTCCAACATGGGATCAGAAGTGGTCTAGGATGATTGGCAGCAAGGAGGATACGAAATCAACACCACAAGATGTGCCATTGTTCCTGGAGTTAACTAGATCGGCACAGAGGTAAGGGGTTACCCAACGCTTACAAATATGCAAACTGTGAATAAATTCATTAACAAAGTTGAAGATAAGGTGCCAGAAGAACATATAATTCCTCTCATGGATGTAGCATTAAAATCCACTTTAGCGAGATGGTGGGTAACCCATCGCAACTCTCTCAGTAGGTGGGAGAATGTAGCTAAAGCATTGAAAACAATATTTCAAGCAGCTTCGGGACCACAACTATAGAAAATATACAGAAGAGATTCGGATCCCATAGTACACATAAATA
The DNA here is from genome assembly GCA_034641835.2 of Pinus albicaulis. NCBI lineage: Eukaryota > Viridiplantae > Streptophyta > Pinopsida > Pinales > Pinaceae > Pinus > Pinus albicaulis. The sequence goes on from MU968359.1 coordinate 44,238,110, forward strand.
TTTGTGAATGTAACTGGGAAAAAGAAGAATACCCGAAATATTTATGCGTACATAACTCCATACTTTCACTAGACACCATTCTGCAAGCTTGGTACTTGAAAAAGGAGAGGAAGAGAGAGACAAACACATGGGAAACCTTTGTAGAAAGATTTATCCATATTTTTTCTTTCAAAGGAGATACAGAGAAATTTACAGAGACCTTACAAGCAATTAAAAGAATATTGTTTTTCCCAGAGCTTGAGGAAACAGAGGAGATGTTCATGTCAGATCAGAAAGCTAGGCATAATTATTAGGAAGAAATAACATGCAAAAAGATAGACCAGGAGATAGATGAGGATGACTTAGAAAACCTTCGACATTTATCTTTTAAAGAAAAGGAAGGAGAACAAGAAATACAGGAGGAACCTACTACTGAAGGACTACACCCGTTACCCTTAAATACAAAGAAACAGATCATTGGGAGCAAAGAAAAGCCCAAAATCGCATCTATAGGAGATTATTGGGATATAGAAGCCACAAAAGAAATTTTTTATCTGCTACAAAAATATAAAGATCTATTCCCATCTTCAGTAGAAAAATTAAAAGGGATTAAAGGAGATTTGGGGGAGATGTGCATAGTACTGAAACCTGATGCCAGGCCAGTAAAACATAGACCTTACTGCCTGAACCCAAGAGTAAAATAAAATTTCAAAGAAAAAATAGACAATATTTTGAATGCGGGATTGATCTTTCCAATTTAGGAGGAAGAATGGGTCAGCCCAATAGTAATATAGAGTAAAAAGGAGAAATCAGAAATCAGAGTGTGTGTAGACTACAGGAGTCTAAATAATGCATGTATCCATGACGCTTTCCCAAAACCATTTAGCGACAAAGTTTTGTATAATGTGGCAGAAAATTAAGCATACTCATTCATGGATGGGTTCTCAGGATATCACCAAGTACGAATAGCAGAGGAGGATAAAAGAAAAACCACTTTCACAACAGAATGGGGATCATATGCTTATCACATCATGCCTTTTGGCTTAAAGAATGCACCAGCTGTATTTTCAAGGATAGTGATAGTAGCCTTCAGAGACTATATTCATAAGTTTCTAGAAGTATACATGGACAATTGGACGATGTATATTTTGTTGAAAAACCATGCAAGTCTCTTAAGGATAATTTTTGACAGGTGTAGATAGCTTCAAATTTCGTTGAATCTCAAAAAGTGCATTTTTGCAGTACCATTTGGGACACTATTGGGACATGTTATCTGTAAATAGGGAGTATGTGTGGACCCCACAAAGGTGGCAGTAATTGTAATTATGGATGCCCCAGAAAATGTTAAGCAGTTGAGATCACTACTTGGACACACAAGGTATTACAAGAGGTTTATCCGTAGCTAATAGTTGTTGTTTCACAACATCACTAGAGAATTTGTTGTAGAAAACTAATAATTTCTAGAATCACAACATCACTAGAGAAGTTGTTGTAGAAAATAGAATAGTTCATATGGAATGATGAATGCACCAAATCATTGCACACACTAAAGGAGAAGTTAGCAAGTGCACCTATTTTAACTCATCCAAACTGGGATAAACAATTCCAAGGCATAAACATCGACGCTTCAAGTATTGCTTTGGGGGCAGTGCTAGCTCAGCCAGGAGAAACCTCAATAGACCACCTGGTATACTTTGCAAGAAGAAATTTATCAACAATATAAAGGAACTACAGAACCATAGAGAGGGAAGCTCTTGTGATGTTCTATTCTTTATATAAATTATGCCACTACTTACTGGGAGGGACTTTCAAATTCTTCACAGACCACTTGACACTAAAATATTTAGTGAACAAGCTTATCCTGAAGGGAAGAAGCTGCAGGTGGCTTCTACTATTCCAAGAATTTACTTTTGAAGTCATAATAAAGCTTGGGAGGCTAAATGTTGGCCTTGGCCATCTGTCAAGATTGGAAAATGGAGAAAACAAAGGACCACTTGATGATCAGCTACAGGATGTTGATATTTTTCGAGTAGAATCCATCCTTGATTATCTGGAGAAAATAGCAATATACTTAGCGATAGGACAATGCCATAGTGAATACACAACCACTAAGAGAAGACATTTACTTGTTAAAGCAGTTGATTACCAACTCATAGCAGGGAAGTTATACAAAATGGGTCTGGATCAAGTACTACATAGGTGTGTATTAGATAACGAGAGAGAAAATATATTGTGGGAATTTCATAATGGAGTTGCGGGAGGCCATGTCGGTGTGAAACCTACCGCAATAAAAATATTGCAAGCAGGATTATGGTCGCCAACAATGCACAAAGACAACAAAGAATATGTGAAGAAGTGTGATGTCTGTCAAAGAATAGGGAGACCATCACATCATGACAAGCTGCCCCTACAACCCACAAGGGCTATGCAAGCATTTGAAAAGTGGGCAGCTAACTTTGTAGGGCCTATTACATGATTTCATGGCACTCACAAGAAAGATATATCATCACCGCAACTAACTACCTCACTAGATGGGTAGAGGTGACACCAGTAAAGGACTCTACAACAGATACAACAACCATATTTATCCTTGAAAACATCATTAGAAGACTTAGGTGTCCAAGAAGCCTAACAAGTGATCAGGTCACACATTATATTAATGCTACATTCAAATCACTACTGCAGAACTTCATGATACAACACCACAAGAGTAGCCCATACCACCCACAAGCGAACGAAACTATCGAAGCCTTCAACAAAATATTGGAGAAAGGGTTTAATAATATATGCAATTCTAACTGCGACAATTGGGACGAAAGAATACCAACCACGTTGTGGGCATACAATACTACCATAAAGAGGTTAGATAACTAGAATCCATTTCAATTGGTGTACAGAAGGGAAGAAGTGGTACCAGGAAAGTTTTTTATACCAAGTCTCTTAATTTCCACAACAACACAAATGAGTGAAGAAGAATCCATCTCTGCACGTCTTCACAAGTTCTAGGAACTGGAAGAAGATATATTTCTGGCGGATTTCCATCAATCAATGCAGAAATAGAGAAAGAAGGCCCGGCACGACTACCACATCAAGCGAAAAAAATTTAAGATTGGAAGCAAAGTACTGCTCTATGACAACAAATTCCAAAAATTCCCAGGAAAACTCAAGATGCACTAGATGGGCTTGTACTATGTCATATATATCCGTGACTCAGGAGTGGTCAAGCTAGCACAACTAGATGGAGATATACTTCAAGGATGGGTTAATGGTGCATGCCTTAAGCCCTATCATGAGTAAGCAACAAAACCTTTTATTTCTAATAACTCTAGCAGCCAAGAGGAGTCAGTAGATTAGAGTCAATAACTCTCTCAAAACCGAGATGAGTCGTAGAATAGTTATTTTCAATTCTTAAAATAAATCATTTCAACCCAATAGAGTAGGAATCTCTATATCATGAGTCGCATGCTATGCAAAGACAACCATCACCCTGTTGCGATATGGAGACCATATCACAACCAATTGTGGTCCAGGGTGGGGAGGGTTTACAGTGTTACAGTGACCAAGCGGTTCAACCACCATTCAGTCATAATGAGCCATCATAACAGTGTCAATCCGTAGGATCACCCAAAATTTGAAAAAAAATTACCATAATTAGTAACCCCATGTCATAATAAATTTTCCACATTAAGCAGTAATTATTGGCCATCACGTCTGCCCAAATTTTAAATCCATTGTCAGCAGTGTCAGAGTGCACCTCACCTGAGTAACTAATCACACGATTATAATCACAAGGAGAGACAGGAAAAATTAATTAGTTATGGCATCACATCAACATCCTTCGTGCCAATAGTCCTGCTTAATCTGCATGGAGGAGGGAAACATAAAAGTGCCGAAGAATTCCAAATTACAAGAGAAAGAAACTGATATAACGGTTAGCCCAACTTCAAGAGAAAAAGCTCAAAATAGGAGATTAGCAGCATTACTAGTATACTGGAGGAGAAGAAAGATGATGAAGATGAAATTTTCAGTGGTCGAACCAGAGCTCAACGAAAGAATCCAGAGGTTAGAGTCATTGGTCAGAAAATATGATAACGCCACCCTCCTAGGTGCGGGATTCACTGATTAGTTCCAATTCCCAACATTAAAGAGACAGGTTTATATCAAGAATCACGTGAAGGAATGGGGAAGTGAAGTAGCGAGGGTGCATATAGACTTTAAAGGCATCCAAAGATCCACAATTCTGCATCTAAGAATATTACCAATGTTTGGAACAACAGGAGTAGCGATGCAGTGTACAAAATTTCTCATCAGCAGGATCTAGAATGGGTCAGTGTGGCTTAGAAGAGAGATTCCAATCCATGTAGAAGATATAAACAGGCTCACTGGACTATCAACAACGGGGAATGATGTTTCAACATCTTTCAAAAACACATCCAAAAGAGAAAAGAAGGTGGGAGACTACAATTATTACAGGAAATACAAGACGAGAAGAGGGGGAAAGGGGGCCAAGATTGATCCTATCAATGCCCCCTCGATGAAATTTGCATGCTATCTGATCGTAGACAATACCATGAGTCACTATACCAAATGATAATGTACCCTCGATACAATATCAATTGTGGAGCATTGTACATAGGGATCATAGTTGAATTGGTGTGATTTCTTGTTACAAGATATTTTCGAGGCATGTGAAAATAAATTTAAGAGGGCTACAGGATTCATATATGGATATTTAATTATGGCTCTAGAAATGTGGAAGTGGAGTCCACCAGGAAGGAAAAAGCTTGTGGAAATCACTGAAGATCAACCAATAGCCCTAAGCTTCACTCCATGGAGAGTATCCAGTGACCCAAGTAGAAAGAAAATAAATGAAGAAGCCTTCAGAGAATGGTATCAGAAAATGGTAGATGTGGTAAAAACACAGCAAAGGGTCCCCATGAACCTACTAGATAAATACTTCCCTCAAGTATGGTTCGGGGTGTCTCACAACTGAACCTTGATTCAGCCAGACTGTGTTGTGGGTGATACATTTCACAAAAAGCCGCTAAAATTTTAGATAACAGAGGAGGAATTCCACGAAGAGGTCTCTTCATAGCCATGAGTAGCTGTGGAAATCAGAAATGGAGAGCTTGTGTATTTGTTTGATGCTATGCTTCCCGACCCACTTCCGGGAGAGACACCGGCCGAGACAGTTGAGAGGGTTTCACAATTGCAACTACAGCCACTGCTAGACCATCTAGACAGCCGAGTGGAGGCTTTTAATTAGGTAATGGGAACTCTTGGAGCAAAAAATACTATATTTCCGTCATTTTTTTAGTTTCAAACGCTCAATTTTGCATCTAAATCGACAACAACCCATGTCCTCACCGCATTACCCTCCACCACATTCCACTCACATCCACAACCAACCATCACTCCATTCCATAAAAGCAAGCCAACCAAACCTCCCATCTCAGCACCAAAATGGAAAAGAGCCCGGACCATGAAATATGATCAAGTAGTCGACCTCACAGGTGAGGATCAAGCACAACCATTAGTCACTGGAATTCTAATTCAAGAAAAACCAGAGGTAGGCACTCAGACCACCTCTATATTACCACAATTCAACCCATCGTTATCACACAATGTACTAGTTTCATCATCACCCAATGCACACAATCCGTCACCACATACATCATTTGCATCCAAATTCCATTCAATACATACTCCATCCAATTCTACGACCATCTCCTATGCAATACCAGCAGGCACCCTAATGGATGGGAGACAGCAGAGAAAACTCTACCAGCAATAGAAGCCAATGGACAACCAGGGACTGCTACAGAAGGAAAAGAATGACTCAGGACGAGTCAATAGCATGTGGTCGGGGCGTGTTGGGGCCTTTTTTTTGAACAACACAATTTTGAATTGCGGAAGGTTAGGAGCGGAAAGAACAGGTGGCAGAGCAGAATCAAGGAAGGAAAGGATCCATTGCGGTTGCAGAAAACATGTACACAGATGGCAGAGTGCAAGTAGGTGACAACACAAATGGCAGGAACGGGAGATAATGAACAGGCAGCAGGACTCCTAGAAACATAGTTAATAGCAGGAAAGAGATGGGAAGCAGCGGAGCACAAAGGAATAGTTCAATGAAGAAGGGGCAAAGACTGAAAGTGTTAATTGGCAGGAGTAGATAAGCAAGGAAAGAGTGACTCCATAAGGGGTTAGAGGGTTGAGTATTGAGGGAGCTCTATGGAGCCTGTATTTATTGTGTCGTGTTATCTTAGACTCTACGGAGTATGTTTTGTAATGTTTGGCTAAATCAATAGAAATAGACCAATGATGTGTTCTGATCTATGAGATGCATGATAGTGGTTGATTGATGTATGTTTTGGCTATTTTAAATTTTATTCTAATGTTAATATTGCTTATGGTTGGATGATAACTTATATCTCAAATCATATATGATGAACATGCTCTATGTAATGTAATGGATGAATTGTTGTTAATGATCTCTCTTTGGTATTAATGGTCTAGCTTCCAATATTAGTAAGGTCACGGCATGCCTCGGGTGATACTCCTTGCTCTCTTGGGCAAGGTGAAAATTATGGCGTTGTCCTAGACTACAATGGAATCTTGTTGGCTCTGAACCTGAACCTGGGTCTTTCCCAGAGACCTCCTTTTTCACCAACAGATATTCCAGAGGAGCATAGGATTGATTTCTTCATAGGGACTTTAAAGGATAACATCCAACATGAGGTTTTCCTTTGGGAACCTGATTCATTGGAGAATGCATTCAGGTTGGCAAGAAAAAGTGAAAGAAAATTTATGGCAACAAGGAATCCTATCACTCACAACTATAAAGATGGAAGTGTTTCTTCTCCTAGCCTTCCACAAAATACAAGGTTGACACCACAAAAATTGGAAGAAAAATGATTAAAAGGGCTTTGTTATAGTTGTGATACAAAATACACTAAAGGTTGGAAGTTTTTTGAGAAGATATTATTTTACATATATTATGAAGAGGAGCAACAAAAGGAACAAGAAACATCAAAAGAAGAGGATATACACTAGGAAACAACCCTAGAGAAAGAAGAAATGAATCTGACCATATCTTCTAATGCATTGGCAGGAATTACCACTCCTTAAAATCTCAAGATAGAATGACATATCAAGACGAAAAAGGTAATAGTGTTGATTGATTCAAGTAGTACCCATAATTTTATTCATTGTAATATTTCTAAGGAATTGAATTGCTTCCTATATCCAGCACTAGAGTGTCAATTGATGCTTGCAAATGGAGGAACTATAAATTTCTCTAGAAAGTGCCATAATATCAAGCTAACCATGGGGGAATATGTATTGAATAGTTCGATTATTTCCATTCCAATGGGTGGTGTTGATGTTGTACTAGGAGCCCAATGGTTATAATCTTTGGGTGTGATAGCTTTTAATTTTCAATAACTTTTCTTGATTTTTTTTTGGGAAGGAACGGAAGTTTAATTAATGGGTATTACAGGGAAACCAGGAAACATAATCATCTCTAATGGTGTGAAAAATATTCTAAATAAATAACAACAGGGTGTAATTGCATAATTATTCTCACTAGAGGTTCAAACATTGAAATCATCTATTTCTCCATATCTCTGAAAAGTGTTGGAAAATCACTCCAATGTATTTCAAGCTCCCAAAGGACTCCCACTTGTTCGTGATCATGATCATGATATTTATTTTATTCCAGGAAGTGGTCCTCCAAATATCATCCCATATATATATCATTATGCCCAAAAGAGTGAAATTGGACATGTGGTTGCAGAAATGCTAGACTCTCAGTATAATTCAACCTAGTCAAATTTATTTCTTTTCTCCAGTGGTATTAGTGCATAAGAAGGATGGATAATGGTGCATGTGTCCGAATTATAGGGAGATCAACAAGCTCACTATTAAAGATAAATTTCCCATTCCTGTCATTGATGAATTATTGGATGAATTACATGGAGAAATTTACTTCACCAAGTTGGATCTTCGTTCAGGATATCATCAAAGAAGAATGAAAATTGAAGACATTCTGAAAACAACATTTAGAACTCATGAGGATCATTATGAACTTTTGGTCATACCTTTTTGCCTTACAAATTCACCTTCTACATTTTAAATTTTGATGAATTACATTTTCGAACCCTTCCTTATAAAAAATTTTGTTAGTATTTTTAGATGGTATACTAACCTACAGCAAGTCTTGGAAGGGTCATGTTCAACATGTTGACAGGGTGATAAAACTGGAAGAGAAACAATTATATGAAAAAAAATCCAAATTTGTATTTGGAGTACAAGAGGTGGAATATCTGGGTCATATTGTATCTCATGAGCCTTGTTAAGGTAGACCCTAACAAAATTAAATCCATTAAGGAATGGAAAATCCCCACAACCATAAAGCATTTTCAAGGGTTTCTCGGGTTGGCAGGGTTTTATCGCAAGTTTGTTAAAAATTATGGGAGAATAGCAGTGCCTATAACAACATTATTTAAGAAATATGAATTTTATTGGACTCCAAAAGCAACTAAGGCCTTTTATCATCTTAAAGAGGCAATGTTACAAGCACCGGTCTTAGGGTTAGCCAAAAGAGTGAAATTGAAATCTTAAGGTTATTTGATTGTATGATTAAATACTTTTAATATATGAGATAAAACTCTCTCGCATTCAATTGTTCTCCATCTAACAAATGTTTAGGATTTAGTCCAAGATATATATCAATCATTGAGGTAATAGAAATCCTAATCAACATGATATTGTATGTTTATATTTTTATTATGCTTGTTAAGAAATATTGCAGGTATATATTAAGAATAGTAATGAAGATTATATCGTATTTCATAGGAATTCCTTCATTAAGAAAACTTACCAGGTTTTTAAAAGGATTAACTCAAGGTATGTATAAATATTTATATTAAATATTTTTCATATTACAAATAAAAGTCATTTTGAAATTTTTTCTATATTACTAACTCTTTCATGTCTAGGATTATGAATCATAGAGATTCTTGTTATGGTTCTTAATCATTAGATTGAATCTAGCCCCATTATACTATCTCTTATCATTTGATCATTCTTATGAAACCTTAACCCTTAAGGTTCACTATAAAACCCTAGCCTCTTGATGTTAAGGGTATGTAAACATTGTTTATGAAACCCTAGTCTTCATAGGGTTTATTGATAAAGTTTAGAACATATGATTTAATCCTATTATTTTGAAGTTTAGGGTTTTAATAATGTCATGGTAAAAACCCTAGTCTTTTAGGGTTTGCTATTAATTCCTATATTATATAATGAGACCTATATTTTTAGGGTTTTGTGAATTAGGGTTTATAAACAAAACCCTTGGAATTAAGATACTAGGAATGAAACCCAAGGTATATATTCTTCACTATGATCAAAACCCTAGCTTGGTCGAAATTTTTGTATATCTAAATTTGATGTATCGATGTGTGTATCTTGGTTTCACCTAGTAGATATTGATATGAAATGATATTGCATGATAATGAAACCATAGATATGTATATGCGAGTATGTTATCTCGATTATTGGTGATTTAGTTTTATTAATGAAATCTAGGGTATATAACAAACCCTAGTAGAATTTGGTATGAATTATAGGAAGTAATATTGAAGCCCTAGATGCATAGTGCTATGATGGGATTGATATCTTGATTGAGTTTTTTTAAGTCTTGATGACGAATTCTAGGGTTTGTGACAAAACCCTAGAAAAATGTTGAAGTCTAGTATACAAAATATGTAACCATTCCTTATTATGAACCTAAATAGGTTCAGGTATTTGATGTCCAATTTTTTAATGTTTTAATTCTTCCATTATAATGACATGATTTCAATTGACTTCATGCTTCTATATATTTGTATTTATTTGTATTTGCTATTAAATTTTTGCAGGTACATGATCTTCAAGATGTTGAATATGTTCATAATGATGAGCATGATGAAGGAAGCTACAACAATTATGATAATCAAATATGACCTTGATTTCATGAAGCCTTGAAAGGCTAAAGTTACTTTGATATTATAAAAATAAGGAATTTGTTGATCTCCCCAAGTTAAAAGGGAGCATGGATAGAAGAAAAGGTATATCTCCCTAGTTGAGAGGGAGAACATATCAATATTCATAATGAATACCTTGAATAAATAATGAAACCAAAGAATGAATGAAATTAATTCAATGGATTTGCAAACAAAATACTTGACTGAGTAAATGATGTTGTATTTGATGCTACTGAAGAAATGAAAGAATATAGAAAGCTTCTGACAAGTTGTATTAATATAAATTTATGATGATATAAGTAGCATCAGAATGACCCTAAACTTTTATGTTGAATTGTATATATATTTGAAGGTTTATTACTGATTGGGGTTATGATTGTTCAGGATATCTTTGTAAAAAGGTTGAATGTTTGATGCATGCTTCGATTGATGAATATATATCTGATTTATTTGATAAGGAGAGATGAAGAATCTTGTGGCAACAAGATGCTTGGGAGGACATATGGGCAGCCTATGTATTGATGTCTATATCATGAATTAATGAGGTTGGTGTTGTTCATGGAGCTCTGACCTTGGATATGCACCTAAATCCCTAGGTTGGTGTTAGAGCTTAAAATCCTGATGGTACCTAGAGTGGCTAAAGCTTGAGTACACCTTAGTCCCACCCAATTAGAGTACCCTGGAGAGGTATCTAGTCTATATTACTATATGTGTTGTGACTCTTCATAAATAATATCATTTTAATATCTTCCATGTACCTTTTTATTTATGTAATTATTAATACCTCCCTAGTTAAGAGGGATTGTTGAAAAATGTAACTAGTTTCAGTCTTCATAATTGTATTTTCCAAAATAAACTTTATTGTTAAATAAATTGACTTATTAAAGAATGGATTTCATGCTTGGGTCAATTTTTTCTAGGAAAAATCCTCCATTGAAGGCTTCTAAGTTTTTCCTTGAGTCAATAGAGTCATTATCATTTTTATTAGACCCTTGTTGGGCTTTTATATCATGTAAAAAGAATTATTTTTTAGTCAAAAGGGTCATTTTTTACATCCACGCCAAGTTGGACCTATCCTCATGAAGTCAGCCTCGATTAATGCTATTTGACCTAGCATAAAGGCTACATATAAAGAGGAAGATCGATCTATTTGAAGCGCTCACTCAAGATCGATCTACAAGAAGAAGAAGAAAAAGAGAGCGAATTTTTTGAAGGAAAAAAGTTGGGAAGACCTAAATTTAGTTCTTGGGCAATATATCTCTCATACATGTGAATTTTTCGGGTTGATGTTGAGGCCAAAAATATATATTTGGGGGGGCGAAATTTTGGATTTTAGCTGCAACTGGGAAGCTAACACTTGGAGACTTTAGTACGGGTCATCTACAAGGAGGAAGGGTTGAATTGGTGATTGGAATAGGTCTTTCTCTAGGTATAAATGGTTTTTTATTATCTCATATTTATTTACTAGTGGAAGTGTTGGACTGGGTTTTCCCCTAGATAAGGGTTTTTCCCTGGCTGAGTGTCTATATCTTGTGTCCCTTGTTGTGATATTCTTTGTTTTGCATTTGTCTTGATAAAAGCAACATAATCAATTGAAATAAGAACTAATAAGAAGAAAATATCAATCACAAGAAAATTTCAAAGTGTAAGAGAAATATTCCTAAAGAACCTAATCTATATAATTCCCTTGATTTAACAATGCAATGGTTACAATCTTTGGGGATGATAACTTTTAATTTTCAAGAAATTTTATTGAAATTTTCCTGGGAATGAAAAGAAATTGAATTAATGGGAATTGTAGGGAAATTAGGGAATATAGTCATCTATAATGGCATGACAAAGCTTTTGAAGAAAGAAAAATGAGGCATAATTGCACAATGATTCTCACTAGATGTTCAAACATAAAAATCATATGTTTCTCCAGATCTCCAAATAATCTTGGATAACCATTTCAAGATATTTGAGACTCCCAAAGGCCTCCCAACTATTTGTTATCATGATCATGTTATTCTCTTGATTCCAAGAAGTGCTCCTCCAAACATTAAACCTTACAGATATCCATATGCCCAAATGAGTGTAATTGAATGTATGGTTGCAGAAATTCTAGAGGCGGGTATAATTTAACCTATCCAAGGTTATTTCTCTACTACAGTAAAATTGGTACACAAAAAGGATGGATCATGGCATATGTGACCAGATTATAGGGAACTAAACAAGCTCACTATTAAGAAAAATTTCCCATTCTTGTCATTGATGATTTGTTGGATGAATTACATGGAGCAATTTACTTCACCAAGTTGGATGTTTGTTCAGGATATCATGAAATTAGCATGAAGATGGAAGACATTCTGAAAGCAACATTCATAACTCATGAAGGTCGTTATGCATTTTTGGTCATTCCTTTTGGCTTTACTAATGCACCTTCCACATTTCAAGGTTTGATTAATTTCATTTTCAAACCATTCCTTATAAAATTTGTGTAGGTATTTTTTGATGATATACTAATCTACAATAAGTCTTGGAAGGATCATGTTCAACATGTCGATAGGGTGCTCAAACTATTGGAGGAGAAACAAATGTATGCAAAAAAATTCAAATGTTTCTTTGGGGTACAGGAGGAGGAATATTTGGGTCATATTGTATCTCATGAGGGTATTAAGGTAATTCATAAAAAAAAATCCATCAAGGAATGGAAAATCCCCACAACCCTAAAGCATATTCAAGAATTCATCGGGTAGACCGGTTATTATTGCAAGTTTGTTAATAATTTTGGGAAAATAGCAACATCTCTAACAAAATTATTGAATAAAGATGCATTTTTTTTACTCCAGAAGCAACTAAGTCCTTTGTACATCTTAAAGAGGCAATGTGCCAAGCTCCAATTTTGCTACTCCAAACTTCAGAAAAACATTTGTGGTGTAATTGTTGATCAACGATTGTCATTGATGTCAACCCAAGAAGCACCAGGGACTACCCCAATATTGCATGGGAATTTTGACCTACCAAATTACTTTATTCTAGGAAAAGAATGCTTTTGATGGTTTCTACTTGTCGAGATGTTTCTGTTGATATATGGCACGCCATGTAATTCTTCACGGTTTGAGAGATATTCATGTTTGAAGTTTGTAACCGCATTTAGTGGGCTAAAACCCCATGGGGTTTTGGCATGGGTCATTGAAAAGTCAATAATTAATAATTTTTAAGCTCCTGAAATCCCTCCCACGTTCACTTGTTGAAGCCCCTCTCAACCTATGCATTTATATAAATTGTGATCCTCATATCCTCCTTATGCACGGATTTCGCTATCTGAAATAGTTCATCATGGAATTTGTGCTCTAACTTTTCTTCTACGAAAGTTCAGAAGTTGAAATTTTTATGAGCTGAAGATGAAATCCTGAGGAGGATCATGTAAAAATTCATATCAATGTGCACAATATTGTTGGAGAGATGATTTGTGGAAGTCAGTGTTTTTGCAAGCTCCTGAAATTCATCGCAAAGAAGCAACCCTGGGGAAATTGTCATAACTCTCTCTGAGTATCAGATTGGAATTCCATAAAAATTGGCAGATAGTTCATGGAATTTAGTTTTCTATATATCAATTTCAGAGCCAAATGAATAAACAATGTGTAATATTCCTAATTAGCACCGCTAATTGGAATATTTTATTTTTGTATAGTTTTGCCAACTATAGTTAATTAATAAATAAAAGTAAGAAAAGGGGTCTAACTCACTTATAAAATAAAATGTTTCCCTAGTAGAGGCAACTTTGTAACTTAAGGGGGAGCCTTGGGGGTCCACACCACACATGAGAGGAGGCTCACGTAGCCTCTAGGAGCCTCTGCGCAGTCTTGTGAGGAGCACGTGGGAAAGAGAGGGACCACATAGGGTTTTGAGGAGGGCCAGCGTTATAAAAGGAGGGAGAGCCATCTCATTTGGCATTCTTGTTGTTGATGATATTTGAGCTAGACTTCTATCTTCTTGAGCACGCTGGCTATTTAGCCTGTCTGCAGCACTGTAAAGGGCGATTGAGTGTCTCCGGTCGGAGATCTTGCCCTTAGCCCTGGGGGACTTCGAGTGCCTGCTCGGGCAAGGTATTTTCTACAGTTTTCAGCGAAGGATTTGGTCGTTGATTTGCGAAGGAGCTGGGCTTCTTTGGTGACTGTGCAGTCCCTAGGAGAGAGGACGCAGTTCTTGGAGGAGGTGTTCTATTGCGGGGTCTTCTGCAGGAGATTCAGTGTATTGCTGTTTGGAGGTTCAGTCTTGATCAGTGGGAGATTTTCTGGGGAGTTTGTGGCCAAATTTCAGCATATATCATTTGGCATCTGCGCTGGGCCTGGAGGGACAGCGTTTTTCCTTGAGGAGGGTTTCTGAGGTGATTTTCGGAGGCTGACCATTTTCTATATGGTTTCTGGGTTTTTTTCTGGGGTGGTGAGTTCAGGAGTTCTGCAGATTTTCAGCTCATTCTGGCAAGGGAATCAACCCCTAGCTTTAGTCCATTCCAGCAGCAGCAGTTTACGGCAGTTTCTTCCAGCAGCTGGGATGCAATTTCTTGTAACAGCCATTTCCTGTTTTTCTGAGAGGGTCCTTCACTTTCCTTGTGCAAGGATTGTTGCATTTATTCTGATTATCCATTGTATCTCATTATATTCTCAGATTAATAAAATGGCTTAGCATTCCCGGCATTTTTTATGTGTATTTTCTTTATGTTCTATTTCTGGAATTTTCTATATTGTCGTATGCTTGTATTGCTGTCTATTTCCCATTCGGGATACTACAGTGGTATCAGAGCATAGATCTGGCTCAGCCTGTGGAGCTAGTAGTCTATGAGGCTGAGGGATAGACCCCATATCTGTTACCGGGGTAAGAAATACAGAGACGTCGAGCGTAGGTTGGAGAACACCTACGGAGAGGGGGACTGTCTTCGAGTGGTGGACACAGATCAGGAGTAGCCCGAGATATACAGAGATCAGGAGCAGCCTCAGACAGATTCAGAGCAGGAGCAGCCTGCGGGGGACGCAGAGCAGCAGGGTCTTATGGCAGACGAGGAGGATGCGAGGAGGTTTAGAGAGGTGCTCCTCCAACACATGCAGGATGTGTCACAGAGACTCACTGCGCTGGAGGTTAGGAAACGGGAAACCCCAAGGGGTTTTCAAATCGGTGAGGGATCAGGCACGTCACACCATATGCTGGAGCGTGATGCTATCCCCATCATGGCATCGCATGCACCCACGCGATCCACTATGCCCACTTTCCTAGCAGAGGACACAGGGGCAGAAGCACAACGGGAGTCGGAGGTTGACCCTGGCCAGATGGACGCCTACATTGCATAGTACCTAGCACGCGGGCCGGCGATCAGAGATCTTATCTCATTTAGAGATTATGTTCAGCTCCAGCGTGATGGTAGACCCCGTGATCATCACAGGGGACATAGACATCATCATGATGACCACCACGCAGCTAGCAGATTTCATTTTCCCATGTTTGATGGTTCATCAAACAGTTCGGCAAAGTCTTGGGTAGAGAAGTTGGATATCTATTTCCAGCTTAATCAGATGTCGCAGTCAGAGGCCATTAAGGTGGCAACATTACATCTGGAGGGTGAGGCCCAGGACTGGTGGTTTCATGGGATGACTACACTCGGGCATTCTACAGTAGGGACATATGTCGAGTTTACTCGGAGGGTGATAGAGCGTTTTGACAGGAGGGATCCGGAGCAGCACTTTGTTGAGCTAACGAAGCTCAAGCAGACTGGGAGCCCAGAGACTTACATTTCAGATTTCTTGAGGGTTTCAGTGATGGTGCCAGATCTATCCACAGCTCGGATGGTCTACATGTTTGTGGAGGGGTTAGCAGAGCCACTTCGTGGCCTAGTCAGGTCGACTAAACCAGCTACACTTCAGGATGCCATCAGCAGGACCTGAGATTTACAGGATGTCTTGCCCAGGACTTGGACACCTTACCCCCAGAGACAGGATTTCCAGCCTAAGGGGAAGGACACGAGGATTCCGCCTCCCAAGGGGAATCTTGGACAAGGACAGGGTGATGATGAGCCCCGGAGGGAGCTGAAGAAGAAGCGGTTGTGCTTCACTTGCCAGGAGCCATGGGCGCCGGGACATAGATGTGCTGCAGGGAAAGCACATTTCATTGAGGTATTCTTCGAGAGCAGCGGGGAAGAGGATGAGGAGGATGATGTGGAGGTAGGAGATTGTTATGCAGCGCAGGTTACCTTACCACCTCCACCACCACCAGCAGGTGGTGCGTCGTTTGCACCTACTGGAGGAGCTCTAGTAGCATTGCGGGGAGTTCCCAAGTACTTGACGCTGCGCGTATGGGGGACAGTGCGTGGCTAGCGAGTCTCAGTCTTGGTCGACAGTGGGGCAACCCACAATTTCATCGATGCACAGATGGTTGAGCGGAGAGGTATACAGACTGAGAGTTTTGATGGATTTTCGGTTTTGGTCCCAGGAGATCAGACCATGGTGTGTGCTCGATATGTTCCCAAGCTGTCAGTGACGATGGGCACCTATACATTGACAAATCATTTTTTTGTGGTCGATATTCCGGACACCAACATGATACTTGGTGTTCAGTGGCTTATTACTCTAGGGAAGGTCACGACAGATTGGAAGGCCCTAGAGATGGAGTGGGATGATCCCAAGACAGGGAGGCATGAGAAGATACAGGGACAGCACACATACCCGCCTCAGACTGTGTTGGCACATAGGATGGAGGCAACCTTCTGTAAGGGAGACATAGAGTGGGCAGTAGAGCTGTGGGCATCGGAGGCAGCGACTACAGGATAGGCAGTGCATCCAGAGGTACAGACCATCCTTGACAGGTATGCCATAGTATTCGGGGATATTCCGCCAGGGCAGCCACCAGATCGGGGGTTTGAGCATACCATTGAGCTTGAGCAGGGTATACAGGTCGTGATCACCACACCTTATAGGCATCCCAAGGCCTATCAGGATGAGATTGAGTGAGCTATTCAGGAGTTGCTGGCCCTTGGGCACATTCGGCTGAGCACGAGTCCTTTTTCTTCTTTTGTGGTGTTGGTGAAGAAGAAGGACGACACATTGCGGATGTGCATTGATTACAGGGCTCTGAACAAGAAGACCCTGAAGAATAGGTACCCCATTCCCAGGATCGATGAGTTGATGGACGAGTTGAGGGGAGCATGATTCTTCTCAAAGATTGATTTGAGATCTGGGTACCATCAGATTCGCGTGAGGGAACAGGACATTCCCAAGACCGCCTTCAAGTGTCATTATGGGCACTTCGAGTTTCTGGTTATGCCTTTTGGGCTGACCAATGCACCCGCTACCTTTCAGTCGTGCATGAACCATATCTTCAGGGGTCATCTGAGGAAGTTTGTGCTGGTCTTCTTCGATGACATACTCATCTATAGCAGGACGTGGGAGGAGCATCTCCAACATATTGAGACAGTATTACGCATCTTGGAGGAGCAGCAGTTCTATGCCAAGCTCTCCAAATGTGAGTTTGGATTGACGGAGATGTTGTACTTGGGGCATATCATAGGAGTGGACGGGGTGAGAGTCCATGAGGAGAATATTAGGGCCATCAGAGATTGGCCAGAGCCGAGGAACGTGACTGAGCTTCGGGGATTTATTGGCATTTTCACTTACTACAGGAATTTCGTCAAAGGTTTCTCACAGCTTGCTGCACCCCTCACATATTTGACAAGGAAGGGGGCATTCAGTTGGTCGGACACAGCACAGCGAGCTTTTGATAAGCTCAAGGAGGTGATGAGTAGCTGTCCCGTGCTTGCATTTCTGTATTTCACGCAGCCATTTGTTTTGGAGTGCGATGCGTCAGGAGAGGGGATTGGCGCAGTATTGATGCAGGGTGGTCATCCTATAGCTTTTGAGAGCCGGAAACTCCTTCCGCATGAGAGGTTGTATTCCATATATGACAAGGAGATGTTGTCCATTATGCATGCATTGGCAAAATACTGGCAGTATTTAGTGGGCAGCAAATTCAGGGTGAGATCAAATCACAACAGCCTCAGGTACTTTCTGGAGCAGAAGAAGTTGCAGGAGAGGCAGCAGAAGTGGATCAGTAAGATCCAAGCCTATGACTTTGACATTGAATATGTCAAAGGCAAGAATAACGTGGTAGCAAATTCCCTTTCACGTAGACCGGCCACATTATCTCTTATGAGCTTGGACGCTGATTGGAGGGCTCGACTATTGGTGGAGTACTCCAAGGACAGGTTTTCATGTGAGGTGTTGGATGGGCAGGTAGCAGATGACAGGTACAGGGTGGTCGATGAGATTATCTATTACAGGGACAGGATCTTCTTGACTGAGGGGTCTCAGCTTAAGAAGAATATACTCCATGCTTCACACGATTCTCCATTGGCGAGCCATCAGGGGTTCACCAAGACCTACAGGGCCATCAGGGAGAGGTTCTCATGGAAGGGCCTCAAGGAGGACGTACTCCAGTATGTCAGGGAGTGTGATATTTGTCAGAGGAACAAGGGAGAGATGAGCCATCCCGCAGGGTTGTTGCAGCCTCTTCCCATTCCAGAGGGGAAATGGGAGAGCATATCGATGGACATCATCACAGGGTTGCCCATGGTGCAGGGCAAGGACTGCATCTTTGTTGTCATTGACCGACTGACAAAGTATGCGCACTTTTTCGCCGTATCCGTGCACTACACAACAGTACAGGTGGCAGAGTTGTTCTTCAGGGAGATTTTTAGATTGCATGGTCTACCTAAGACCATTATCAGTGATAGGGACAGCCGCTTCATGGGCGGATTCTGGAAGGAGCTTTTCTGGCTAGTGGGGACTGAGTTGACACCGAGCACTAGTTATCACCCACAGACGGATGGACAGACAGAGATAGTTAACAAGTGGCTGGAGGGCTACTTGCGTAACTATGTCAGTGGGCAGCAGAGGGCATGGCTGAAGTGGCTGCATTTGGGAGAGTATTGCTACAACACGACGCATCACATGTCCATTGGTATGTCGTCGTTCTATGATTTTTATGGATATCATCCTTTATCTTTTGTGGACATGATTTTTGGTGTTAGCAGGGCTCCGAGAGCCAAGATCTGGATCCAAGAGAGTCAGGATATCCTCCGAGCTCTCAAGGATAACATGGCCACAGCACAGAATCAGCAGAAGTTGTATGCTGATAGACGTCGGGTGGAGAGACATTTTGAGGTAGGAGACTTGGTCTACCTATGATTACAGCCATACCGACAGTCTTCACTTAAGCAAAAGGGGGCTGAGAAGCTTAAGCCCTGCTTTTATGGACCATACAGGGTGATATGCAGGATTGGATAGGTTTCATATGAGTTAGAGCTGCCCCAAGGCAGCAAGATCCATAACATTTTTCACATATCATGCCTGAAAAAGGCATCGGGCCAGCAGGTGACAGTCACTGATGAGCTACCACCTACGGATGATGAGGGGCATCTGGTGTTGTAGCCAGAGGCTATTATTGACACCAGGGAGAGGCAGCTGCGGAGCAGGACGATCCGGGAATTCTTGGTGAGGTGGAAGAATTTGCTGGATGAGGATGCCACTTGGGAGGATGAGAAGATTTTACAGCATCCATCACTTCAGTTGCTTGAGGACAAGCAACATTTTTCCGGGGGAGACTGTAATATTCCTAATTAGCACCACTAATTGGAATATTTTATTTTTGTATATTTTTGCCGACTATAGTTAATTAATAAATAAAAGTGAGAAAAGGGGTCTAACTCACATAAATAAAATAAAATGTTTCCCTAGTAGAGGCAACGTTGTAACTTAAGGGGGAGCCTTGGGGGTCCACACCACACATGAGACAAGGCTCATGTAGCCTCTAGGAGCCTCTGCGCAGTCTTGTGAGGAGCACGTGGGAAAGAGAGGGATCACGTAGGGTTTTGAGGAGGGCCAGCGTTATAAAAGGAGGGAGAGCCATCTCATTTTGCATTCTTGTTGTTGATGATATTTGAGCTAGACTTTTGTCTTCTTGAGCACGATGGCTGTTTAGCCTATCTACAGCACTGTTTAGTGCGATTGAGTGTCTCCGGTCGGAGATCTCGCCCTTAGCCCCGGGGGACTTCGAGTGCCTGCTCGGGCAAGGTATTTTCTACAGTTTTCAGCAGAGGATTTGGTCGTTGATTTGCGGAGGAGCTGGGCTTCTTTGGTGACTGCGCAGTCCCTAGGAGAGAGGACGCAGTTCTTGGAGGAGGTGTTCTATTGCGGGGTCTTCTGCAGGAGATTCAGTGTATTGTTGTTTGGAGGTTCAGTCTTGATCAGTGGGAGATTTTCCGGGGATTTTGTTGCCAGATTTCAGCATATATCATTTGGCATCTGCGCTGGGCCTAGAGGGACAGCGTTTTTCCTTGAGGAGGGTTTCTGAGGTGATTTTCGGAGGCTGACCATTTTCTATATGGTTTCTGGGTTTTGTCCGGGGTGGTGATTTTAGGATTTCTGCAGATTTTCAGCTCATTTCGGCAAGGGGATCAGCCCCTAGCTTCAGTCCATTCCAGCAGTAGCAGTTTACGGCAGTTTCTTCCAGCAGCTGGGATGCAGTTTCTTGTAGCAGCCATTTCCTGTTTTTCTGAGAGGGTCCTTCACTTGCCTTGTGCAAGGATAGGTGCATTTATTCTGATTATCCATTGTATCTCATTATATTCTCAGATTAATAAAATGGCTTAGCATTCCCGGCATTTTTTATGTGTATTTGCTTTATGTTCTATTTCCGACATTTTCTATATTGTCGTATGCTTGTATTTCTGTCTATTTCCCATTCGGGATACTACACAATGACACGTGGCATGTCGTACAAGTTCGCTCTACTGAAACAGTCCATAATTAGGGAATTGTGAGATATTGGGCATAACTCTCTATTGAAGAACCCATATTGGGTTAGACCTATGGAATTGGAAAGAAGACTCAAAGGACTAATACACGGCTGAAAATTACATATTGGGGATCTGAAATAACATAGATACACCAAATTCAATATCGAGCTCCTAGAAGGCAAGAAGAAGCTAGATCATGTGTTGTCAAGGGTTGCAAAGGACCAAACTTTCTAGGGCAGAAAAGAAAATAAATGTGCAGCAGAGGGTAGCATGACAAGAGCATCAATCAAGGTGCAGAAAAACAACAAGAAGTTCATGACATGAATTCTTCAAGTGGGCAGCACTACATATAGTCACTGTAAAGGTATCATTGTACTAATTCATTGTAAATACATTATTGCAAAAATTGTACTAGTGTCTATCTGCCAAGAGTTGAAGAGGCAGTGTCAGGAGGTCTAGGATCATCATTAGGTGGTTGTGTCATAGTTGGGTTTATGGTCTAGTCTATCTTCTTCTTCTACTTCATTCTATATCATTTTAAAGTGGACCATTTTCCCTGGTACGGGAGTCCATTCTTCTTGTATTCTTCTATAGGGTGGTAGGGTGGTGCTAGGTTAGTGCATGAATTTACCAATAGGTTCAAGCCTGTGAAAACTTTACGGTGGTAGGGTGGTGCTAGGGTGAGTTGTAGTTCATTGGGAATTGGAGCATCCATCCAGTGGGAGCTGGAGAAGAATTATTTTCTAGATTCTAGGAAGTTGGGGCTTTATCTTCAATTGGAGTTGAATATTAAAGAATTATTAGAAATCCATTAGGTGGTTTGTGTCCCAGAGTGGATTTACACCTTAAAAACTGTGTGCATTTTTGTTCCTTTTTTTCACTGTTATCATTGTACAAACACTGATAATAATTGAAGATTAACTAATGCTCTAATTGAAAGGAATATTGATTCACCCCCCACTCCCCCACCCCTCTCAGTATTTCCAACAATTGGTATTGGTTCCTTCAATAGTAGTTTAACAGCTGGAAGGAGGTCATGGAGCATACCAATAATGGTGTACCTCTGTTCATTGAAAATAATTATGCACTTTGGAAAGGAAGAATGGAGGTATATCTCTTGGCGTAAGCTTACGAAGTATGGGAGACTGTTCAAAATGGATTTACATGAACTGCGGATGAACAAGGTAAGAAGAATTTGGTAAATGATGCAAAAGCAAAGAATATTATTTTCATTGGAATTATTGAATCTACTTATCATAAGGTGTTGGGTTGTAAAACCGCGAAAAATGTATGGGAAAATCTTGAGAATATATATGCAAGTGACTCAAATGTCAAAGAAGCAAATCTTCAAATCTATAGAGAAAAATTTGAGCAACTCAGAATGAAAGAAGATTGCAACATTGCTGCATACTTCCAATACGTTGATGAAATAACCAATACTCTGGAAGGATTGGGAGAGATAGTTGACGAGAAGAATATTATACGAAATATTCTTAGAATGTTACCAGGGAGATTCAACCCAAAGGTATCAGTCTTAGAATACAGTGCAAATCTAGACAAACTCAGGAAAGAGGAATTACATGGAGTGCTCATAGCATATGAAATGAGACTTGATGAAGAAGAGGGTACTTCGCATCTATAAATTGCGTTCGTTGCATCTAAGAAAACCAATAAGGGAAAACAACCTTCAATTGAAAAGACATGCAACTGCAAGTATGAATAAAAGGGAGGTGATGAAGAAGGTCTTTCAGATGAATAATATGCCTACTTTACGAGAAAACTAAAAATTGGTAAGGGAAAATTCAAAGGTAAACTTTCATTGATATGTTTCAGCTGTGGTGAGGTTGGGAATTTGCATCAAAATGTCCGAACAGAAGTGATGGCAACTCAAAAGGAAAGAAAGGCTTCAATAAATTCAACAAGCAAGGATCCAAAAGGAACTTTCTCTCTAAAGAAGATAGCTCATCATCCGATGAAGACAATGATAGTGAAGAAGAAGCCAATGAGAGAGTATTGTTTATGGCCAATCACAATAAACAAGAGGTATCAAACAATGAAGAAGAAGGGTTGACCATAGAAGAATTTTCTAAGGAAGCAATCAATCTTATAAAAGATCTCAAGGTTGAGAAGATCCATTCCAATACTCTTGAAGAACAAGTTCAAGGTCTCAAAATTGAAGTTGAAGAACACAAATACATTGAAGAGTCACTTCAAAAGAAGTTGGAAGAAATCAACCAAGAAAGGGAATAATTAGAAGCCGAAGTAGTCTCACTGCGTAAGGAAGTGAAGAAGGGAAAAACTATCTAAAACTATGTCAATAGCTCAAGGGCATT
This sequence comes from Pinus albicaulis, assembly GCA_034641835.2. Taxonomy (NCBI): domain Eukaryota; kingdom Viridiplantae; phylum Streptophyta; class Pinopsida; order Pinales; family Pinaceae; genus Pinus; species Pinus albicaulis. The sequence goes on from MU968359.1 coordinate 44,261,275, forward strand.
GGAAGAACTTGTCAACAATCAACGTTCTTACAATGACAGAACTATCCTTAGTTACAAAGAAGAAGAAGCAGCATCTTCTACAACAAAATGCAATGAACCTATGAGATCTGACATGCATGTAGACTTCATTGGACAAGATTCACAAGAACAGCCTTGGAAGACAATTCCTTGACGAATATTTCCATCCAGGTACCAACATATTTTTTATGGCTATTGTTATTCATGTGGAAAATTTGGTCATAAAGTTGTAGAATGTTGCACATACCCTAGGAACCAATACAATTCCAGGAAATCTGTCAAATATGAAACTCCCAGGGCTCAGCGAAACATCATTAGATTTGAACATTTATGAAATAATATTGAATGTTACAAAGTTCGAAACTTTGGACACATAACCAGAGACTACAGACTTGAAAATCCTCCAGAAGAATATTCAAAGCCACAGAACGAAAAAACATGGAAGAAGAAGACTGATAATTGTGCTCTCGCTCTCAAGGCTCAAAACAACAAATATGTGTGGTATGTTGATAGCGGTTTCTCAATGCATATGACTAGAGATAGAAAGAAATTTGTATCTCTGAAAGAGAAGAAGGATGGAACCGTGTCCTTTGGAAATGATGGATCTTCAAATGTTATAGGATCAGGTACTGTCACTCTCGGAAGCAAAGATGCTCTAGCCAAGAATGTTCTATTGGTTGAAAACATGAATCACAATCTGCTCAGTGTTGGACAAATGTGTGATCAAGGACACAATACTATTCAACTCCACAAAATGTGAAATCAGGAAAGGCAGGTATGGTGAAATTGTGGCTACAGCAAGTCGAGCTCCAAACGACATATATGTTTTGGATGAAGCAACTAAAGCATGTCTAATAGCTAAAGAGGATGATATAATATTTGGTAGCAATGATGATCGACTACGTAAGAATTTTTCTACAAATATGTAAAGTTATTTCGAGATGTATTTACTTGGTGAGCTGACATACTTCTTAGGCTTCAAATATCTCATCAAGAGAAAGGAATATTTATATGTCAAGCCAAGTACATCAAGGAAAATATTAATGGAAGATTGAAAATCCATCCTTACTCCGATGGTAACAGGTTGCAAATTGAGCATAGATGACTCATCTAAGGATGTGGATCAAAGGTTGTATAGGTCTATGATTGGTAGTCTTCTATATGTAACAGCCTCCCGGCCAAATGTCGTGCAAGCAGTTGGAAAAGTAGCAAGATTCCAAGCAGCACCAAAAGAGTCACATATTATTGCCATCAAAAGAATTTTTCGATATCTAAAGGGAACAATAGAATATGGCTTGTGGTATCCAAATGGTAAAAATCTCAATATTCATGCCTTTACAGATGCAAATTGGGCAGGAAGCGTTGATGATCGTGAGAGTACCCGTGAAGCATTGGAATATCTTCACCAGAAGCTTGGGATTTTCCCAAGTTCTCATTAGATTTTCCTTATTCAAAATATAAAGGGGGAGTGGAAGTGTGTATAGGTCCACAAGATGGTTGTGTGTCATGGGAAGTGGAAGTGTGTAAAGGTCCGCAAGATGGTTGTGTGTCAGGGGGAGTTACCCTTTGTCATGGATGTCAAAGGGGGAGAGAATGTTACAGAAAGAGGTGTCATGAGTACTTGTGTTGCCATCAATGCCAAAGGGGCAGATTGTTGATCAGCGGTTGTCATTGATGTCAACCCAAGCAGCACCAAGGGCTACCCAAATATTGCATGGTAATTTTTACCTACCAAATTACTATATTCTAGGTCAAGAATGCTTTTGACGGATTCTACTTGTCGATATGTTTCCGTTGATATATGGCACGCCACATATTTCTTCATGGTTTGAGAGATATTCATGTTTGAATTTTGTAACCCTAGTTAGTGGGAAAAACCCCATGGGTTTGTGGCATGGGTCATTGACAATGCAATAATTAATAATTTTTAAGCTCCTAAAATCCCTCCCATGTTCAGTTGTTGAAGCCCCTCTCAACCTAAGAATTTATAGAAATTGTGATCCTCATATCCTCCTTATGCACGGATTTCGCTATCTGGAATAGGTCATCATGGAATTTGCGCTCTAACTTTTCTTCTACGAAGGTTCAGAAGCTGAAATTTTTATGAGGAGAAGCCGAAATCCTGAGGAAGCTCCTGTCAAAATTTCAGATCAAGGTGCGCAATATTTTCGGAGATATGATCTATGGAAGTCAGTGTTGTTGCAGGCTCCTGAAATTCATCTCAAAGAAGTGGCCTTGGGAAAATCGTCATAACTCTCTCTCTAAGTATCGGATTGGAATTCTATAAAAAGTGGCAGATATTACATGGACTATATTTTTTTCTATATCAATTTTAGAGCCAAATGAAGAAATAGTGACACGTGGAACGCTGTACAATTTCTCTCTACTGAAACAATCCATAATTATGGCATTGTGAGAGATTGGGCATAACTCTCCCTTGAAGAATCCATATTGGGTCAGGCCTGTGGCATTGGAAAGAAGACTCAGAGGACTACTATAGGGCCAAAAATCACATATTAGGGATTTGAAATAATAGAGATACACTAGATTCAATATCAAGCTCCTAGAAGACAAGAAAAAGCTAGATCATGTGTTATCAAGGGCTGCAAAGGACCAGAATTTCTAGCGTAGAAAAGAAAAGAAAGATGCGGCAGAGGGTAGCATGAAAAGAGCAGAAATCAAGGTGCAAAACAGCAGCAAGAATTTCATGACATGAATTCTTCAAGTGGGCAACACTACATATAGTCACTGTAAAGGTATCGTTGTACTAAGTCATTGTAAATAAATTATTGTAAAAATTGTACTAGTGTCTATCTACCAAGAGTTAAAGAAGCAGTATCGAGAGGTCTAAGATCATCATTAGGTGGTTGTGTCATAGTTGGGGTTATGGTCTAGTCTGTCTTCTTCTTCTACATCATTCTATATCATTGTAAAGTGGACCATTTTCCCAGGTACGGGAGTCCATTCTTCTTTTATTTTTCTATAGGGTGGTAGGGTGGTGCTAGGTTGGTGCCTAAAGTCACCAATAGGTTCAAGCCTGTGAAAAATTTAGGGTGGTAGGGTGGTGCTAGGGTGAGTTGTAGCTCATTGGGCGTTGGAGTGTTCATCCAGTGGGAGTTGGATAAGGATGATTTTCTAGATTCTAGGAAGTTAGGGCTTTATTTTCAATTGGAGTTTAATATTAAAGAATTATTAGAAAATCATTAGGTGGTTTTTGTCCCAGAGTGGGTTTCCACCTTAAAAAATGTGTGCATTTGTGTTCCTTTTTTTACTGCTATCATTGTACAAACACTGATAATAATTGAAGATTAACTAATTCTCTAATTAAAAGGAATATTGATTCACCCCCCTCCAGTATTTCCAACAGTAATGTGATTCCTCGGGAAATGGAATTGGTGTTATTTAATGCAAGAAGGAATACCCATTGCTTTTGAAAGTCTTCAAATCAAGGGAAATTATTTACACAAACCTATTTATGAGAAGCAAATGTTAGTAATACTACATGCCCTGAAGTATTGTCACCCTTACCTAATGAGAAGACACTTCAAGGAAAAAAAAAATCATGATAGTCTTAAATAATTTTTGGAACATATTTTATCTTCAGAACAACAAAAAAATTGGTTCCTAAGATGTTGGGTTATGACAATGAAATAATCTCAAAAAAAGGGAAGAAAAATGTAGTTGTTAATGCACTCACAAGAAGGGATAAGGATGTGGAAGCATTTCTCTATGCCATTTTTATTATCCAACATTATTGGATAACTTAAGCGAGGGAGAAATGGAATAATGACGAAGAGGTGAGGACACTCATTCAAAAGTTGCATCCGAAGATCCTAGTACATCTAATACATTTATCTAGAAAAATGACTCATTATGGTACAAAGATCGCTTATATTTATGTAATAATTCTCAGCTCAAACAAAATACTATTTTGGAATTGCACACCTCTATTTTAAGAGGGCACTTAGGATTTTTAAGAACTTACCACAGGGTCAAGAAGGATTTTTTTTTTTGGGATGGCCTTAAATTTGATATTCAGAATTTTGTGGCAGAATGTTTGGATTTCCAACAAAATATAGTTGAGACAATAAATACCCCAAGTTTGTTACAACCTTTATTTATTCCAAGTCAACGTTGAGAGGAGTTCTCAATGGATTTTATCACAGGTTTACCCAAGTTCGAAGGAAAGAGCGTCATCATGTTGGTAGTTGATAGACTTATCAAGTATGCACACTTTTTTGCATTATCTCATCCTTTTAAAGCCAGTACAGTTGCTACTGGATTTATGGAAACAATTTAAAAGATACATGGAAACCCACAAATTACTGTAAGAGATAGAGATCCCATTTTCACTAGAAATTTTGGGATGGAATTATTTTCTTATCTTGGTACTCAATTATCTCATACCTCATCTTATCATTCTCAATCTCACGGGAAATGATATAGTGAAAAAGTGTTTGGAAGGATATCTCTGTTGCTTTGCATTTGATAAAAAAACACAATTGGCTAAGTGGTTACCTCTGATTGAATGGTGGTATAACACTTTTTTCCATACTGCAACAAAAGGACCCCATTTATGGCACTTTATGGATATCATCTGTAAGTGTCTAAATGTCCAGTGATCAAATGTTCTCTTTTAGGTTTACTTGGTAGTGTTCCTTGGTCAAAATTTCATGTTTTCAAACAAATTCTCAAATGAACTTGTGTTCATTGAATGTTATCTAGGTATGAATGCTACTCCCTTCACCCATTCATAGTTATCATAAATTTCAATTTCATGTATTTCATCATCACTTAGGGTCAGATCAGTCAACATACCTCCATCTAGGTCATGGTCTAGGTTTACTTTGTTTCATTATCATAATGTCCAATCATGTCATGAAAGAAGCCAAACAAGAGTCATTTTCACCATACAAATTACCTTCATTGGGAGTTAGAAAAGATAGGAAAAATAAAGAAAAGGAAATTTGTCTTTTCTCAATAAGTATGCTACATGATGAAAGTTTTTCAAAAAAGAATTTTTTCTCAAAGTGTTTATGATTTCACTAAAAGACAAAAAATAAAATCTTGTGAGTTATAAAGGGAAATGAAGCTTTGGAGTTCATTTCATCCTTTGGTTTTAAAAATAGCTCCTCTCTCATCCTCACAATACTCCATAGCTATCAAATATTGAATACAACCTAAAGAAATTGTTCCAAGTTTATATGTGCTACGCTTCTGGCAGCTCCACTACGCTTCTGGTAGTTGCGCTACGCTTTTGGCGGTTGCTACGATTTTGGATTCCAAGATCCAAAAGGCTACCCAAGGGTCAATTCATCATTTCCCAAAGGTTCAGAGACCTCCAAACCAATAATTTAATGTTCCTCACATCTCATTCAAGTCAATTTCTTCAGCAAAGGGTGGATTCCCTCCTCTAGGTTTTCTTCACTACATTTTTGGTTTCTTTCATGTTTAGCTTATTTCAGTTGGGAAAATGCTAGTTTTATCACATAAAAACCTTCATACATCACCCATATTCCTTATAAAATCACTACATATCACTCATACCTCTCATAACTACCATTTTCACTCAAACCCTAGTTTTCACAACGCTTTCGTAGAGAAACTAGGAAAAATCTGTGTTTTAAATATTTGGTCACCTTTCCCATACCCATTTCCAAAAATTTCAATTGCATTTTGTAGCTAACTCACCACCCTATCTCCTTAATTTTTTATGGATTTTCCCCTAACACCTTTCCATCTCATTTCTATCCCTAAAATCATTGTACCATTATCCCATGTTTTCCTATTTTTTCACATTCCATTTCCACCACAGCAAGTTAGGTTTTTCCTTGTTGAAAAACATCGTGGAAGGTGAGAAGAAGGTACATAATATATTTCATCATTCCAGGTTTGAGCCATCCAATTTGCAGGAGAAAAATGCTTCTCCTTATGTTAAGAAATCTTTTGAAGACAATGGTTGTTTAAGGTTTTGTGAGAGAATTCAAGCGGTAGGTTTTCATGCTCAACTGACAAGAATTTTTTCCATGAGCTCTAAGAGGGATAAGGCTATGATAGCAGGTATTGAATTCACCATATCAGAAAATTATATCACCTCAGAAACAGATATCCTGAACCATGGAGAAATTTGTTTCAAAGGGATGGAGTTGGACATTGAGAACTATAAAATGTTCTTAAAATCACATTTCAAAGATGCTCTTGAAAATATCTTTCCTTTCAGGGATTTACTTGACAGGTATGCCCCTTTGATGAAGCTTATCATGAAGTATTTTACATGTGAAGGGAGATTCTCAATATTGTGCCAGTACCATATAAGGCTATTGATGGATTTCACTACCACCAAGCCACTCAATTTGCATCATTATCTATTCAGGGGTTTGTTCAAAATGACTGAAAAGGTACAGAGTAAAGGAAAAGATCATCACACTAATTTGTTCCACCACGGTTTGTTCAATATTATATTTTTGCATCAGCTCTTGGAAATCAATATGTCTTGGGAAACTTTCAGGAAGACAATTGCACTTGTTCCTACTACTATTCCACCCATCATTCAGAGCATATCATTAGCATCAGCAAATCCACATGAGGTTGGCTCTTTAAGTAAAAAAGTTGAAGTTCCAAATAAGCCAAGGGTTGAAATAACTCAAACCTATGATAAGGGTAAAAGGATGGTTTTTTCTCCTATGATCACCAAAGGTGTGCTTTCACCTAAAACTACAATTGAGCAAAGAGAAACCATGGAGCAGTCACCTATGCATGAGAGTGAGTCACATTTGCAGCAGCATGAGGGGAAAGTGCCTATGGAGGTTGACATGGTAGATTAGGTGGAAGATAAATCAGTTGAGGAGATAATCAGGGAAAAGGATGCAGAGATATTAGAGCTAAAGCATAGCCTCTCAAGGGAAAATTTTATGATAAACCTTTCCACAACAAGAAAACATGCAATTGAAGATGAAACAATAGCTCCAAGGAAAACCAAAGGGAAATCTTGAGGCAGACAAAGGTAAGGGTAAAGAAGTGGTATATGTTCATCATTTGGAAGGCGTGGAGGCTGAAATAAAGCCAAGGAAGCCAAGAACAAGAGGATTAACCTGGCAAAACGAACAAGAAAAAGAGTCATCTCCTCCATTAGGTCAACTAAGCTTTGATGAGTTGATCATTGTTGAGATTGAGAAATACAGAGACTTATGGCTTGATAGGGCGAATGAGAATATTTGAAGAAGGCATAAAGGAACAATAACTTCCAAAGGCACATGGAAAGACACTATTTCAGCAGGAACCAAATCGCTAAAGTCAAGGTTAAGAATTTGAAGAAAAATATTAAAGAAACCCTGATCAAGCTAAAGGACAAAGACAACTTAGATTTACTAGATCAGGCATCCTTAGCGGTCTAGATAATCATTCAAGGATGCCATGGACCAAAATTCAACAATTATTGGGAATTTTTGTTATTTATTTATATTTTTGGCAAAATCTGGAAATTTTACCCTTGTAGAAGCGTCGCGCAGCTACGCGACACTTTTCCTTAAAGCCTCCAAATGACACTTTCGTTAAGAAAGGTTTTCATTGATGGATATAAGATGTTAGATAATGATGAATGACCATGCTTAAAATTATGATGATGATGAATGACCATGCTTAAGATGATCATTTTCAAAATGGAGGACTACATAAAAAGCCTACACTCTGCCCTACCTCCATTTCCGCTCCTATAAATGACTAGTCACAATAAAAGTTGTTTCCACCATATTAAAGTCATTATTTCACAAATATTCTTACACCATATGAAAGAGGATTATTTCCTCTTTCCAACGAGCCCTCACATGCCTCCAAATTCCTGGTGGTTAGGGAGAAATTGATTTTTTAATTCAAAAGGTATATATATATATTCACTGAGCTGGCCTCACCTTGCTTACTCATGTCGACTGCCCTAACATACCTTTCTGTTTCGGAATATCTCTATTTATTTAATGTTCAACCCTAATTCTCCATATCATCTCGGTGAAGACAACTCATAACAAAAGGCAATAAGAAGTTCACATCTCGTCAACTAAAGAAGACCGAGGAAAAGAAATTTAAAGGTTAATATGCTTTGGTGATATGTATTAAGGATTAGAAATTTGGATCTTCTAGAACATAACCTAACCACAGGAAAGAACAATTAGACCTACTGTAATACTCTCGGACCTATGGATGGATAACAATGACTTCGGATACCTCATATTAGTGTGAAATATAAATCGTATTGTGATGACAGTGATTTTGTATTAGCTCGGACTGTGATTACAAGTGGCTCATATTTCCCACAATGGCTCTGTTTTGGTAGTTGCTCAGTCTTCCTGTTCCATTGAAGTGATATGTCTTAGAGTGGTTCAGACCTTTTGATCTTAATATCATTACAACGATCTCCTTTTCAATGGTTCGGTACCTTTACACAGATTTGTCTTGACAGGAGATCTAACTCCTCCAACTTGTTGTAGATTACAAATAGACTTGAAATATCATCCTTGGACTGTGAAAAAAAAAACTTGAACTGTTGGTTTTGGCTCATTGTTGTAATCTTGAATTGCTATGGTTCATATTTTGAAGGGCTACTATATCTGAGGTGAAAAGGACTGTCACAAACTCATGTCAATTGAAGATTATTCTTGAGATTTAAGAACTCACCAGTAGAGGATGGCCTAAACTCTGATTCACATCCTCAGATCTAGATTATTATTAAAACATTTTTACTCCTATACCTACAGTGAAGACATAACTACAAGGCTGCTGGTGGAGACCAATATTGGAGAGTCTAACACAATGAACATATGAAGAATTAAATGGTGAAGAATTTTGTAGGAGACATTCAAGTACATTACTCATTTTCTATCAAAATAATACTAAAGGATTGGTGTCCTAGGGGTTGGAGCCTATAAAAAAAAGGTTGTAGCCTTGAGAAGGATAGGGTCGAAGCCCTAGAGGTTGGAGCCTCACCAAAGTTCAAGTTGGTACTTGGAAACAGGTTAGTGCCTGATTCATTGAAGGGTTGGTGCCCTCACATATCTATTGTAATCAATTATCTAAAAAAGTATTGAAGTTCTTATCGATCCTTTATAATATTATTATTATACACCTCTCTGTTTTTAATTGTGAAGAATCTAACTGGAAAAATTTAACAATTGAAAAGAAATATTGATTCACCCCCCTCTCAGTATTTCCAACAATTGGAATCAGAGTCAGCTTCTTCGTTATCAGCCTAACAGTTGGAAGAAGGATTCTTAGGCATAATGAAGAACATAGAAGTAACATGAAAGCTGTGTATCTTTGATGGAACAAATTTTGGATTTTGGAAGAAGAGGATGTCCTACTATTTAATGTCTCTTGGTCCTAAAGTATGGCACTCTCTTTTGAATGGGTACAAAGCTCGCTCCACTCTCCCAACTGATCCAGAAGAAAGAAAAGCCTACATTTTTCATACCAAAGATTTAAATTCCATCACTATTGGAATCACTGATATTAAATTCAGAAAATTCATGAATTGTGACTCGAACAAAGAAGTATGGGATAAGTTTATTACCCTATATGATGGGGACTCCAAAGTTAAAATGGAAAAGCTTAAAACTTATAGAAGTCAATTCAAGAGTCTGAAAATGGATGATGAAGAAGATATTTCATCATACTTCCTCAAGGTAGTTGAAGTGGTTAACTCTCTTAAAGGGGGGCTAGGAGAAATTGTTGAAGAAAGTATTATTGTTCAAAAAATTCTGAGATCTCTTCTTGATAGATTTGACTCCAAAGTAAGTTCCATAGAATAAATAAATGATCTATATACTCTCAATATGGATGAACTTCATGGAATCCTCATAGCTTATGAAATGAGAAAAGGAATTCCAAATTCCAAAGAAGCAGCATTCAAAGCCTCAAAATCAACAAGAAAAGGAAAAGGATGGAATAGCAACAGTGATGACTCTAATGTTGAAACCGAATTAGCTCAATTTGTACAAAGACTAAAGAAGGGATCTAAACTAAAAGGTAAGTACCTTATTATTTGTTTCAAATGTGGAATAATAGGTCATTATGCTGCAAAATGTCCTCGTAAACATGATAGTGATGATGGAGAAGATTCTAAAAGGATGGAATTCAAAAAGAAAGAGTTTAATAAGAAAAAATTCTCCAAACAAGATGAATCTGATGAATATGAATTTGAAGTCATCAAAAAGAAATCATCTAGAAATCTCCCTCATCACAATAAATGATATGATGAATCAGATGAAGAAGATGACTATGGTGGAAGAAAAGAAGTATTATTCATGGCATTCACAAATGATGATGATTCAAAACTATAAGGCGAAGGAAATATGGATGAATTACTAATAAATTCCATTGAAGAGAATGAGAATTTACAGAAAAATATCGTTTCTCTCAAATTATAAAAAGAGGAAGAAAAAAGAAGGGAAGACCTCTTGAATAAGAAGCTAAAAGAAAAAGAAGATATCTGTGAAAAACTTAAAGCCGAAATAGTATCTCTAAGAAAGGAATTGGAGAAACTAAAAAGGATTTGGAAAAGCTCTCAAACACTTGATAACATCCTTAACACTCAAAAACCTCAATATGACAAATTTGGGATTGTTTTCAAAGGAGAATCATCAAGAACTAAGGATAATGTAAGGAATTATGCCAACATACTTTCTTTCCATCCAAAATATGAAGAGATATCTAACCAAGAACAAATACCCATCTCAAACCAAAGAGATGAAGGAAGAGCAACTCCTAGGAAGAATTTTGATTCAAGTTATGGATCTTACAATAGGTACCAAACTATCTTTCCTGGGAATTGTTACTATTTTAAAAACTTTGGTCATCAAGCTAAGCATTGCAAGGCCCATAAAAATTATGCACCAATATTGAAAGATCAAACACACAAACTACGTATTCCCAAAGAGAAAGGACAAATGAAAACTCACAATTCTTTTGGTCCTTTAGCTAAGTTTGATCCAACTTTCTCCTCTTGCGATAACTATGTTCATAATGAGAAAAATTTCCCACTCAAAAAGGAAGAAGCTAAAAAGATGAATCTAAATATAGATAAATGTCACCTAGCTCTATGTGCTCATAGTGATGAGAATCATTGGTTCGTGGGTAGTGGATTCTCAAGACATATGATGGGTGACCAAAATAAATTTGTCTCATTAAACAAAAAGAATGGAAATGTATCTTTTGGAAGTGGATCTGCTAAGATCATTGGAAAGGGAACAGTCACTCTCATTAATGGACAAGGAAAGGCTAAGTACACTTTGCTAGTTGAAGGGCTCAAACACAATCTCTCAAGTGTTAGCCAAATTTTTGACAAAGGACATAATGTTGTCTTTAGTACTAAAAATTGTGAAATAAGAGACTCATCCTCAGGAGAACTTGTGGCAAAAGGAGTAAGAACACCAGATATTGTTTACATTCTAAGAATCCAAGGAGATAAATGTTACTTGAGTCAAACAAATGAAATTTTTTTATGGCACAAGCGATTGGGGAATACAAGTTTTTACAACTTGATCAATATCAGAAAAATTAATGCAGTAAGGGATCTTCCAAAGATGTTCAAGCTAGATAAAGTTGTATGTGGCCCATGCCAGCATGGAAAGCAAACTAGAACTAGCCACAAAAATAAGGAGTTTTCAACATCAAAACCTCTAGATATCATTCATGCAGATCTATGTGGGCCAACTAGAACTCCAACTCTTCAAGGTGAAAGGTACTTTTCTTTATTTTTTGATGACTATACTAGAATGATGTGGGTATTTTTCATAAAATATAAATCTGAAGCATTTGAATGTTTTAATAATCTTAAATCCCTCGTTGAAAATGAGAAAGATTCTAAGATTAAATGTCTTAAAACGGATAGAGGAGGAGAATTCACTTAAAAATAATTTAATGAATTCTATAAAGAGTAAGGAATCGAAAGAGAACTCTTCGCTTCTAGGACACCCTAGCAAAATGGAGTAGTTGAAAGAAGGAACCGAACCATTCAAGAAATGGCAAGAACAATGCTACTAGCAGTTGATCTGCAACCAAGATTTTGGAGAGAAGCAGTTGGGACGATAGTTTATACCTTAAATTGAATCTAAATTAGACCAAATAATGAAAAGACTCCTTATGAATTATGGAAAGGAAGAACTACTTCAATAAAATATTTCAGGATTTTTGGAAGCAAATTCTTCATAAAAATAAATGATGACTCACTAATAAAATTTTATTCTCGGGTTGACGAAGGAATATTTCTTGGATATTCCACAAGAAGCAAAGCTTAAAAATGTTACAAAAATCGTTTACGGAAGATAGAGGAAAGTGTGGGTGTGAATATTGATGAAGGCCTTCCAGAAAAGAAAATTGAATATCATAATTTTGAGCCTTCCCTTGAATAAAGTGAAGAAGAACCTGAAAAGGGAGAAAAGAATGAAGAACCTCAAAGTGAACCTTCACAAAACCCTTCACAGACTCCTTCTAAGATCAAATTTCTTCAAAAACATCATATGGAAGAAAAAATTATCGGGAATATGGATGAAGGAATTCAAACTCGAAGAAAGATGAAAAACACTCCAAGAAAAGATGATGTTGCTCTCATATCTTTAATAGAACCTGAAAATTTTTCTCAAGCAAGTGAAGATCCTGATTGGATAAAAGCCATCAAAGAAAAAATGTCTCAAATTGAGATGAATCAAACTTGGGAGCTAGTTCCTCGCCCAAAAGAAAAAAACATAATTGGAAAAAAATGGGTATTCAAAAACAAGATGAATGAGGATGGAAAAAATATTAGAAATAAAGATAGGCATGTTTGCAAAGGATACTCGCAAATTGAAGGAATTAACTTCAACGAATCATTTACACCAATAGAAAAATTAGAAGCTATACGAATTTTTTTGGCCTTTTCTTTCTCAAAAGGATTCAAGGTGTATCAAATGGATGTAAAATAATAATTTCTAAATGGAGAACTCAAGAAAGAAGTTTACATGGAGCAACCAGAAGGATTTGATCTTGCCAAAGGGAAAGACTTTGTATGCAAGCTAAAAAAGGCCTTGTATGGATTAAAACAAGCCCCTAGAGCATGGTATGAAAAGTTGGATCACTATCTGCAATAAGAAGGTATCAAAAAGGGAGTAGAAGGAATAAATCTCTACATCAAGATGGACAAGGAAAAACTTGTGATCACCCTTGTATACATTGATGATCTAATATTTGCTAGCAATGATGATGAGATGAGCCATGAATATGCTCTAAATATGTTCAAAAGGTTTGAAATTTCAAAGACTCGTGAGTTTTGTTACTTTATTGGGCTGCAAATATCTCAAACCTCTGCAGGCATGTTCATATCTCAAGCAAAATATCTTAAAGACATGTTAAAAAGATATGGGATGGAAGATTGTGCACTTATGAGCACACCAATGACCATAGATTGTAAACTAAGTAAATATGATGATTCCCCTCTCATAGATGCAACTCTTTACATGTCAATAATTGGATCTCTCATATACTTAACTGCTACAAGACCATAAATTATCCAAGCAGTGGGAATGGTAGCAAGATTTCAGTCAAGTCCTAAACAATCCCATCTAGCAGCAGTGAAGAGAATACTTAGATATCTGAAAGGAACTGTTGATTTCGTTCTTTGGTATCCTAAGAGCTAAAGTCTTATTGTGACAACTTACTCTAATTCAGATTGGGCTGGAAGCGTGGATGATCGAAAAAGTACCAGTGGAAATGAATTCTTTATGGGATATTGTCTTGTGTCTTGGCTCAGCAAAAAACAATCATCTATATCTCTTTCTACAGCTGAAGCCAAATATATAGTTGTTGTTGATTTTTGCACACAAATATTGTGGATGAAGGAAGCTTTGAAGGATGTCAACATAGAAACTAAGCAACAAATCACTATTTTTTGTGACAACACTAGCGCAATCAGTCTTTCAAAGAATCCAATGATGCACTCAAAGACCAAATATTTTCCAATCAAATACCACTTTCTCCGTGAACAAGTTGTTGAACAAAACATCAAGTTAGAATACCTCAATACAAAAGTGAAAATTGCAGATATCTTTACAAAACCCCTTCCACGAGAAGCATTTGAGTATCTTCGCCAAAAGAAGGGGGTCATTGCTCTTGATCACATTAAAACAAGCAGCATGATGGGGGAACAGCGTGACAGGGGGAGCACATTGACACCCCATTTCCATTGATGTCAAAGCGGGAGAGAAGAAAAATATTTCCATCCAATGAAAAGGGGGAGATTTTTAAGCAAGGTTGTCATTGACGGAAATAGGATGCTAGATAATGATGAATGACCATGCTTAAGATGATCATTTGGACAATGGAGGACTACATAAAAATCCTACACTCTGTCCTACCTCCATTTTTGCTCCTATAAATGACCAGTCACAATAAAAATATTTTTCCACCATCTTAGATTCAATATTTCACAAAGAGCCTTACACCATCTGAAAAAGGATTTTTTTCCTCTTTCCAACGAGCCCTCACATGCCTCCAAATTCTTCGTGGTTATGGAGAAATTGAATTTTTTAATTCAAAAGGTTTATATATATTCACTAACCTACCTCACCTTGCTTACTCATGTCGGTTTCCCTAACATACCTTTCTGTTTTGGCATATCTCTATTTACATAACGTTCAGCCCTCTTTCTCCATATCATCTCGGTGAATACAACTCGGAACAGAAGGTAGTAAGAATTTCACATATCGTGAACTGAAGAAGACCTAGGAAAATAAATTTAAAGGTTAATCTGCTTTGGTGATCTATGTCAAAGGTTAGAAATTTGGATCTTCTGGAATAGAACCTAACCGCAGGAAAGAATAGTTAGACTTGGTGTAATAATCTTGGACCTATGGATGGATAACAGTGACTTCGGATACCTCAGATTAGTGTGAACTATAAATTGGACTGTGACTACTAATGAGCTCCATCATTAGACATATTTGGGGGGGTTAATGGTCACCTTTTTGCCTTCTTAGATCTCTTTTTCTTGCATTTTAATTATTATTTAGTTTAATGATGCTAGTACAGGTGGTGATTAAGGCTAACATACTCTGAGTGCCTAATATGATGTTGAGTGTAGAAAATCATGATTTATTAAGCATTTATATAAGGATTTTATCATAAAGACTGGGAGGAGACAACAAGGAGAAATTATAGGAGGATCGTCTACCATCCTTAACTCTCAAAGGCAGCCAAAGGATCCAAATTATTCTCTCCAGCAAATAGAACTCCAAAGGTTGCCAAAGGATCCCCAAGGATTCTCTCTAGCAATTCGAATCTGAGAGGAATCCAAGCAACTCAAAGAGGAGAGCACTCAATCTTTGTTTACTGGGAGTCAAGTGCACTCAATAACCATTTTCTAGGGATATATTGGTATCTTCCCTTTAGAATAAATAGAGAAGAGCTATAGCTAGGAAGAGTTAGTCAATACTAATCAACTCCAGTTGATTCTAGTTGGAACTTTGTTGCAAGTTATTGAGCTTTTTATTATTTCAATGATCAAACTTTCATAGATGTAGGAGGTTATTCTTTTATGAAATGAGCAGACTGATTTCATTTTATGAATTTAAGTTTCAGATAGTTATGCTTGTGGATTAGGGCCAAATCCACATGCCTCAGCCTCTCTGTTGTACTTGTTCTTTGCTTTCTGTCATTTCATTAGATCTGCTTCTGATAATTTTGTTTCTGCTTCAAGTTTCTATTTAGTTTTGCTTTCAGTAAGTTGTTGTAGTTTTTAATTTGTTTGTGAGTAGTAGAATAGAGGAAAAGCTCCAAAATTTGTGTTCAAGCCTCCCCCTCTCCTCTTTGTTAATAGAGTTCGAGCAGGGTAAACCGTCCCACAAACCAGAAACATTGATTTCTGCTCATTATTTCCATATCTGCGTTACACCTCTAAACCTTGCTTCTATGCCTCCATTCCCTCCTATTTTCCCCTTATTTTCAACTGTTTCACCCACCTTTTTCCCTAACAGCACTTAAACCCTTCATTTGCCTTTTTCCTTTGTTTTTATTGGTTACAGTCGCTTTACTCATTTTAACACAAAAATGTTCGAAAACCATTGAAACACAACTTCTTCCTTTCCTCCTCAAAATCCTTGCTATCGTACTTCGTTGACCGCAAATCACAGTGTTTAGTTCTTCCTTTACAAATTACCGCAACTCCATTGCATTGCAACTGCATGCCACAACCTTTTTCCCTTTTCGTTAACACTTACCACTCCTAAACCCCGATTGTGAAATATCACAATCAAATTTTGCATCACCTTCCCGAATCATATTTTTGCATTTCGCACATCACAATTCACTCGTTCCATTTGCTTTCCATTAATACTTTCCACCTCTAAACCCCAAGTATGATATTATCATACTCCTTTTCCACGTCACCCATCGCAATCACTCGTCGCACCCTTTTCCTTTTCCCTTAAGACTTACCGCTCCTTTATTTTCCGATTGTGATATTGTGACATCGCATATCTCAAATCGTAGTTTTTACCACCCCACAGATCACTCTCCACAACCTTTTCCCTTTTTTATTAACACTCACCATTTTTTTTTTGCCGATTGTGATATTGCGACATCGCATATCGCAGATCGCAGTTTTTACCACCCCGCGGATCGCTCTCTGCAACCTTTTCCATTTTTCATTAACACGTACCGCTTTCTTTTGCTAATTGCGATATTGTGACATCGCATATCACAGCTCGTAGTTTTTACCACCCTGCAGATCGCTCTCCGCAACCATTTCCCTTTTTCATTAACACTTACCACTTTCTTTTTCCGATTGCGATATTGTTATCGCACTTCGCCACTCTTCCCTGTCGCACTTCGCATATCGCATTATTTAGCATGTTCCCTTGAATGCTTACCACTCCAACTTCACAATATTGTGATTGCGATATCGGTCCCACCTCCATATCACATCTCCGCCATCACATATTTTGAGTTATTCTGCTCCAAAGCCTTTTGCGCTATAATAAAGTCTTAATCTGGTTTAAACCCCCAATTTCCACTTCTAAGCCTCATTTCATGTGTTAAGCCCTCCATTGGCTTCTTTAGCCCTTTTATTTCCTCCAAGCTTCAAAATCAACACCTTTTCAAATAGGATTGAGTCATGGATAGATTAGTTTCATAGGTAGGAGCATGGTAAATATACCATAGGATAAATAGAGTGCATTTAGTTGTTTGGCCAAGTTAAGTGTGGTTTAGAATTAGTTTATTTCTGCCATTTATTTTCAGCAAGTTAGCTTAATTTATTTTCGGCCATTTTCTTTTCTGCAAATTAAATTACTTTCCTTCCTATCATTTCTTTCAAGCAATTTAGTTTAGTTTCTGTTCTGTCATTTCCTTCTAGAAATTTACTTTCCAGTTCTTATCATGGTTTAAGAAATAGCACCCTTTCATAAAGCAGAAGAGGATGACATAAGCAGAATGCATCTGTTGTGTATCTAGCACTGTCACCTCCAAGTTTGTATGAACCCCGGGTTGATAAAGTAAAGTAGGGTAGCCCCTGGGAGTTGCGGCACTATTGGTGCAATACCGAGGCTCACCAATTTTTGGCGTCGTTTCCATGGAGGTGTCTAGTAGATGCTTTGATTTTGTTTTTAGCATTATTTTTTGCTTTCCTTTTTCATGTTGCTTCATAAATATTTCAAAAAATACAAAAATATTTGATTTTCATGCCTCATAGGACTAGGAATACTAAAATACAAACCTTACCTAAAACCCCGACATCACCTCCTGGCCACCCTTCATTCTTCTTTAGTGGCATCGAGAGTGAACCCCCTCTAGGAGAGCCTTCTAAATATTTTGAGGATCCTATTGGGGAAGAAGAAGAAGACCTTGTTTCAACTGAGGGACCTGATTCACCTATCTTAACCATGTCTGGGACCCAGAGAGCCTTTCCCATAATAGAGGCAGATGGGGAATCTAAGATGAAAAACATTAGCCCCTCAGCTCTACCACACTTTCATGGACTTACCTCTAAGGACCTGACACATTCATGTTTGAATTTTGTGTTGTTTGTAGGACTTATGACTACACTTCTGATGATCAAAAGTTGAAGCTATTCCCATCACCCTTAAGGATGCGGCCTTGTGTTGGACGTTCATGGGTCTGCCTAGGGATAGCATCACTACCTGGGCACAGATGGAAGATACCTTCAACAACAAATACAAAGACTATTGTAGGTCCAAGGAAACTAAGGATGAAATATTTAGGATGACTCTAGGACCTGATGAATCCCTAGAGGACTATGAAGAGAGGTCTCAATTAAACTATAAGAAAGCCAACTGTACTCTTGATCCTAATCACTTAAACTTGTACTTCTTTGAGGGATCAGTGAAGAGATGACAGAAACCTTGAATATGTTAACAGGAGGAGATATCTACTAACAACCCTATGAAACAATCAAAATCTTCTTCCGGAACCATTCTAGGGCATTTAGGAAGAAGGGAAGAGCTAGCCAAAGTAAATCCAATACCCCTTCCTCTTCCACCTTCATAAAACATGATATTGGAAACATACTAGAGGAATTCAAGAGTGACATGCTACACACCTTTTCTTTGCAAATGGAAAAAATGCAGGTAAAAAGGAAGCAAGAGGAAGCAGAGAGAGCCCTGGCCATATTTTGTCCTAGATGTACTAGGAAGCCCCCACAAAATGAATGTCCATTGAATTTCATAGAGGTTTTCTTAGTCTGTGAGGAGAATCATGCCACAAAAAAGTTTCCCTCCTTACCTAGACTTAAATTTGTATATCAAGGTGGGGAAGAAATGTTAGAGTAACTATGTTTCATCAACCAGAGAATGCCTTAAGGTCATCAGTCATATCAGCAAGTTATGCAAGGTTCACCTTACTCTTACTATCACAAAAATAAAAGCGCACTCGTGCAACCTTGGTACACCCACACTCCTCCATCCTGGTCTACACCTCCTACTTGGCCTTACAAGCCTTCATATAATCCTCAGCTAGTAAACCAATCATTTCAGCAGTATGTTCCACAACAACCTCAGTGAAACAACCCATCCCAAGGGTGGAGGCCTCAAAAAAATCAACCACATGCTCTAATGCCTCCACCCCAACCTCAACCTCAGCTTACTCATGTTGCTCCACCTAGGCTACCTATACCTGCACAGCCCAATTCGAACCTAAACAACAAAGAGGCACAAAAAGCTCCCAATGGAGAAACATCCCATCTAGATTATGCTGTGAAGATACGCGAGGTTACTCTTAGGTTGGGAAGATTACTCCCAAAAAACCATCCTCCATCTCCACCTGTAGAGGTTTAGGAGGAAAAGGAAGAAGGTAACACTCAGATCCAACAACCTCCTTTTTTTGAGCACTTGATCCATCCTAGTCAGCACACCTCAGAGGAGACTAAAATCCTTGGAGAATTGGAAAATTTGTGTGTAAAGATACCACTTATCTAGGCCATTAAGGATGTCCCTATCTACAATAGGCTCATCAAAGAAAATTTCTTCAAGAAACCTGGGACAAGGAATAGAGATACCCCCACCATCAATGTGGGAGGACAATTGTCTAACTAGATGTTGGGGAAGGTGATATTTCCAAAGTACCTGGACCCTGGTAGTCCAGTTGTTGATGTGCATATAGATGGTATCATAGTCCCCATCACTCTAATTGATCTAGGGGCTGCCATCAATATCATGACCAAGGAAAATATGTTGAAACTTAATCTCCAAGGGACTTTGAAGAAAACCACAAGATTTTTGCAACTTTCAGATCAGTCAACAGTAACTCTGGAAGGAATTGTTGAGGATGTTATGGTTACAATTGACTCTTGGGATTATCCTACATATTTCCCTGTCTTGCAACCTAAAACTTAATGGTTATCCTCTCATCTTAGGGAGACCTTGGTTAGCCACTACAGATGCTTATTTTAGTTGTCGAGTCAGAAACATGACTATCAAAAAAGGATCTTTTTCTAAACAGCTAGTGTTATATCCTCTAGCCCAGCCTTCCATTGATCATGATCTCCCTATATGGTTGGAGGATGAAGAATATGATTTATATAACACTGCCCCTATGTGTATCGTAGATGTTATTCTTAGAGGGGGGCAGCTTGATGAAGATGAACTCATCGACCATGCCATTTAAAACCAGTCCTCCAATAACATTCCTCTCAAAATCTTAGTTAAAGATTCTAAAAACCAACCTTGGATGGAAGTGAACTCAGTTGATTTGACCTCTAAAACCACCAAGGCTATTGAGTTTGGCCCATCTAGATCTCTGAAAATCAACCCAGACCTCTCGAATGAAGAAGAGAAGCAGTTATGCCAGCTTTTGAAAGAAAATCTTGTAGCATTTTCTTGGGATTACAAGGACATGAAAGGGGTGCATCCTTCAATATGCAGACATCACATTTTACATCAAAGAAGGATGCAAGCTTGTGAGACAACCCCAAATAAGGATGAACCCGGCTATGAACGACATAGTCAAAGAAGAGCTGCAGAAACTATTGGATGCAGGGTTCATATATCCTATATCCCATAGTGAGTGGGTATCCCCTCTTGTCCTAGTCCCAAAGAAGAATGGGAAGTGGCGAATTTGCGTTGACAATCGATAACTTAACAAATCCACCAAGAAAGACCATTTCCCTTTCCCCTTTATAAACCAAGTCCTGGATGGCCTTGCAGGGAAGAATTTCTTTTCCTTCTTAGATGGGTTCAGTGGGTACAATCAGATTCAAGCCAGCCCTGAAGACCAGGATAAGACTACTTTCACTTTCCCTTGGGGTACCTTTTCTTATAGAGTCTTACCCTTTGGGTTGTGCAATGCCCCAGCTACCTTCAAAAGAGTTTTCCTGAGCATATTTTCTGAGTTATTCCATGACTTTGTCGAAATCTACATGGATGATTTCACACCATATGGGGATAACTTCCGGGAAGCTCTCTCCAATTTGGGTAAAGTATTAATAATGTGCATTGAGATGCATCTCTCCTTGAGCCAAGAAAAGTGTGAATTCCTGAAGAAAGCAGGGGTTGTATTAGGACACTCCATATGCCAAGCCAGAATATAGGTAGACTTGAACAAAATCACTATCATCAAAAGGGTGCATGCTCCTAAAAAGAAAAAATATGTCAGGAGTTTCTTAGGTTTATCTAGTTATTATAGAAGGTTCATCAAAGATTTCAGCAAGATGGCTTCGCCATTATTTGGGCTATTGGCCAAGGATTCTGAGTTTATTTGGTCCAATCCTTGTCAAGAGGCTTTTGAGATTATTAAGAGAAAGTTGAATACTGCCCCCATCCTTCGAGGTCCAAATTTGACTTTGCCTTTCCACATCCACACTGATCCATCTGAGAAAGTTGTAGGGGCAGCATTAGGAAAATTAGAGGACAAAATCCCTCATGCCATTTATTTCATCAACAAGAACTTGTCCAAGGCCGAGCTAAATTATACTGTTACTGAGAAGGAGATGTTAGCCATTGTCCATGCCTTGAAAAAATTCAGGAATTATGTAACTGGATATCAAAACTTTGTTCACACTGAGCATGCAGCCATCAAGTATTTAACGAAAAAACCAGATGTTAATGCTAGAATAATTAGATGGTTGTTATTCTTGCAGCAATTTGATTTGACTATTGTTGATAAACCTTGAAAGAAGAATGGTGTTGCAGATTTTTTTTCCTGGTTAGCTCTCCCTATAGGTGAAGAAGGAATGGTGGATTACCAGCTACCCGATGAACACCTCTTTGATATATCAGCACTCTCACCATCGATTGTTGATATATCCAACTACTTGGTTTCTAGAAAAATCCCTCCTAATATTTCATTCAGGGAGAGGAGTAGAATCATCATAAAAAGTGTTCCTTTCACATGGATCAGGGGAAATATTTGCAAGATATGCCTTGATCAAATCCTTAGGATATGTGTGAGGGAGGAAGAATTTTTTTTATATCCTCTCTGCATGTCATGATGGCCCATGTGGAGGCCACTTTGTTGCAAAGAGAATAGCTTACAAATTTTTTCAGGCAGGATACTATTGGCATACCCTTCATCAAGATTCCAGAAGATACACCAGCAAGTGTGACCAATGCTAGAGGATGGGGAAACCCACACAAAGCGATGAAATTCCTTTACACCCTCAAGTGGCTCTTGAGTCATTTGATAAGTGGGGCATGGAATTTGTTGGACATATCGATCCACCATCTAGAAAAAAGAAGTATATCATAGTCTGCACTGATTACCTGACAAAGTGGGATGAAGAAAAATCAGTGAAGGTAGAAAGCGAGGAAAAAGTAGCAAAATTTATGAGGGAGAATGTGTCTTACAATTTTGGGTACCCAAAGAAATAGTCACTGATCAGGGAGCACAATTCACCTCTCATCTCATTGAGAATATTTTGAGGAAGCACAATATTAAGCATCGAAATTCTACTTCATATGACCCTCAAGCGAATGGCCAAGTAGAAGTAACTAACAGATCTTTAGAGAGCATCCTCACCAAGGTTGTGAGAATCAATAGAAAATATTGGGCAAACATATTAGTGGAAGCTACTTGGGCCTACAGCACTACTTGGAAGACAACAACAGGATTCACTCCTTATGAACTAGTCTATGGTAAGAAGGCTCTACTTTCAGTTGAATTTGAATTCAATACTTTAATTATGGAAGATGAATTAAATATAGATCTATAAAATGCCCAAAAAGAGAGGTTTCTACAAATAAATGGATTGGATAAGTTTAGAATGCAAGCACTTCTTCACACAGAGGTATTCCAGTTGCAAAGGAAGGTCTAGCATGACAAGAACATCAAAGAAAAGACCTTCCAAGAATGATATTGGGTGTTTTTGTAGGATTCAAGGTTTAATTATTTTAAAGGAAAGCTGATGACAAGATGGTTAGGACCTTACACAGTGGAAAAATGTTTTGATAATGGCTCAGTTCAAATCAGAACCATAGATGAGAAAGGAATCCCCTTTCTTGTCAATGGTCATAGGCTTAAAATTTACAAGAAGCCTTTGTCAAAGGCAGATTTCATAAATTCAATGAGAAAATAGGTGTATGTGATGGGGAACTCCATAGTTTCCCACACCTCCTAAAAGAAAGAAAAAAATGAATAAATATCCATGGGTGAAAACCTCTCTAAGGCACCCAAGGCAAGCTTGTGGGTTGAAAACCTCAATGGAGGCAGCTCACTTGCTAAAAAATAATAATAAAGATCCATGGGTGAAAACCTCTCTGAGGCTCCCAAGGCAAGTATTTGGGATGAAAACCTCCATGGAGGCAGCCCACTTGCTTTCAAAAAAAAAAATGAAAACAAAAACAAGTAAATTACATCTACATCTCTGTGTTTTCTGTGTTTTCTATTTTGCAGGTCATTAATGGTTTCTGGAAACACGGGGAAGCATTAATATTCTTTTCTCCTCTGTTTTACCATCCATCCCATCATTCACTCCATTCATTTGTATAACCTCCTCCATCACCTCCATGCACCACATTCCTCCATTTCTGAGCACAATGTAGCAAGGAAAGAAAAACATGGACTACTACAGACATCAGGGAATTCCTACAACACAGACATATATTCTTGAATAGAAAAGAAAAAGAAGGGAAGAGCTCATGAAGCAGACCCTAGGAAAGACAAGAGTGCAACCAATGGCATCTGGAGCACCCCACGCAGCATCTACAATGGGAACAAACAGCAAGGACAATTCAAAAACTCACTCAGAGTGCTGCTCATTCAGCGAGTTGCTCACTCAGAGAACAGAAAATAGTGATGAACGCAGCATATAAAAGGCTTGTCTCCTCAATCCAACTCCTGAAAATGCCTTGGAAACGACAGGTAAACTCAGGTATAGCTTCTCACCCCTTGCTACGCTTCCATAATAGCCAGAAATAATTAAATTTTCAGACTTATATTTTAAGGTGGAGAAAGGTGGCCAGTTAACTCGGCTGCCACCGTGAGGTATGACTGAAAAAAACCGGAAGCACATGCCACCTAGGCATGCAAAATAAAATAATTTAAATCTAGTGGAATAGAGGAGAATGAGGAGAGGAGACACATAGTCCATCATGAATTAACAAGGAGAAGGAAACAACAGTCTCTAATGAAAAATGGAAGTTGAGGCCGAGTTACATAAGCACTCCAAAAATTAATTGCATCGTCTAATAACAAATAGGGACATCTCATCCAAACCAGTAAATTGAAAATTTTTAAAGGGAGAGATTGATGTAAGCCCACAACGCTTAGAGAAGAAGAAGAACAACAAGCAGAGGAAGAATAACTATAAGAAGAGGAATAACCATAAGAAGAACTAGAAGAAGAACCAATAAGAACCAAAAGAAGAATAGGAAGAGACAAGGGGCCAAGGAAAAACAGAAGAGATGGCCATAGATGTCATAGAGATAGCAGAAAGTGAGCAAGAAACAGAATCACAACACAGCACCACTTCCCCTCAATACAAAGAGGTAGTTGCCATAGTAGCTCCTCTGAGCGCAAAGAGAAAAAGGCAAACCTCTATGTATTTCAGAGCTGAAAATATTTAGAGGATAAGTCAGAGAGAGCCAGAAACTCCTCCCACAAGCCCAATTATCATTGAAGAATCACCAAGGGAAGAGGAAAGAATTGAATAAATATTTCTAAAGGAGTAGTTGCAGAAGGCACAGGCAGAGAATGTAGCACTGAAGGAGAAATTGCAACAAAAAGAGGAGCAAGTAACCAACATGGAAGACTTATGCATAGAAGACCTTTAGCACATATTCCATTTTAACTCATATTTTGTGTACCTCGAGGATAAATGACTTCTATTTCAAATAAAAAATCTAGCCTCCCATGGATCACTACCTTTCCAATATTGTAGGAAATTCATGAATTTCTACAAGCAAGATAACATGGCAGATCAGGAAAATATGGAAGAGTTTTATGTGCATAACCTTATGCTGACAAATATGGATACTTGGGACCCCAATCCTACAATGGGGGATATGCATTTGATGGCTCTAGTATCTTGGATGACGAATGAGGACACTAGAGAAAAAGAGATATGGAGGGTCATGGGAAGAAGAAACGGAGAACCCTTATATATCATACCAAAGTTGCTCATCCCAAGAGGAGTCATCCTTAACCATCGAGAGATTGAAAGGGACCCTGCATTAGTTTAAATCTACCTTCAGACTCAAACACAGGTAATAGGCCACTTTGATTATTTTTCTAGGCAGATAGAAGATGAGTGCATTATGGCCAACCAGAGGAGATGGAACAACCTCCCTCACAGCCTCAAGAGCAAGGAGTTCCATACTCCAGAAATATTTAGGGGTGCATTGGAAAGGACACCATTATACAAGAGGGCCATGTAGGCCAAAAAGATTCAATGGTTGGGACTATAGCTCAGCCCACCTTTGTTTTTGGGGCTGAATGATGAAGAGGACACAGATGCACAAGATAGAGAATGGGAGAATGCAAAAAAGAATAATGGTTTTACCCCCTTGGGGAAACTCCCACACTTCTTCCTCAAGAAATCAGGGGGGCTATCACAGCCTTGAAGGAAATGAAGGACGATTAGTGTTGGTGAGGTAAATCCCCTCTACGAAAAGAGGCAATCCCACTAGCCCTAGAGTGGGTCTAGCCATAAACGAGACAAGCTATAACATCGATCCCTAGTTAACGAATGGACGGAGATTCGATAGATGACTTATCGGAGCTCCTATGCTATTGTTGTCGTGGGAAAGAGTGGCTACCTCTCGCTCATGGTTTCACAGATCATGATCCGCTCGCCTTCATGCTCAGATACCTGCGCACACACAAGAGACAACGATGATATACAACATACTATTTCACATTCGTAACTATCAGTCAGTCGAAGAAGACTAAATTAATTGCATTAAATAAACATAACACAATGATGGAACCAACACCATAGTCGAGTATATTAATGAAAGAAAGGAAGAGTACAACCAAGCTTTGATGTTGCAGTCTCCTCCAACAGGGTTCTAGTGGAGTGTGTCTCACAAAGGCTCGTCTAGAATTTGGACGGGGCTCTCTCTATAGAATTCTCCTTGGTTCTACCTTCTCTATAGCAATTAATCAGCTATAGTATCTCTTCTCCAAGTTCAGCTTCTTGGCTATATGTTCATCTAGATTTCATAAAGGGAGAAGGCATGTTTATATAGAGCGAGACGGAGAGCTTAGGATCCCTATAATCATGGAAGGGAGGCCTATCTCTAAGGAGTGTTCCATGGGGGGTAAAAGCCACTGCCTAAAGAGAGAGATCTGTGGTTGATAAACTTAACCACTTCCAGTGACTCATACCTGAGGTGGTTAGAAGGAAACTTCCGCCTCTAATTTAAAAAAAAAAATCCTAAAACAGCTTAGCGTAGGGTCTGCACTAAGACAAAGCGCCAGGTGGCACAGGCTCTAGTGCAAATCTTCCACATCGGCACGAGGGGTGAACTGGCTATCTGCGCCAGGGCCGAAACATAGGTTTTGTGTGTTTTTTTGAGGAAATGTCCAACAGGAGAAATGATGTCCTTATGCAGAAGGATGCAAAGAATGTGTTTGCAAAGTATGACACTATTAACAAGTCACAGGAATGACCCTCCAATATGCGAGATGAGGGATTGCAGGGATGATGAAAAAATGTTGTGTAACAGATGCCCCGTAAAGCATGAGGTCCGAGAGAGAGGGAGGGGTGAAATTATTTATGAGAATGTGTTTGACCCAAACACTACTTTCGAAAGAACTGCAAGTACAAGTACAACCGATACTTATTATACATGACATGTGGCATGGGCATAGCCATCCATAATAGAGTACATAAACAGTAAGATCTGAGGTATGGACATAGCCATCCAGTAATAAGGATCAACAAAAATACTTAGCTATGGTCGCAGCCATCCAATCAGAAGAGTCATGCAACAAGTCATAGTAATCCACCAAGAACCCGCAGCCCGAGTTTCATCATACAAAACCTAGGGTCTTGCACTCCATCTCGACCCGAACAAAGTACAAATTCAAGCATGTGAATATGTGAGCTAAAGTCGAAAATGAAAGAAAATCTTCTAATTACCAGCCAATGATGAAAGCTATTAGTAGACGTGAGAGAAACCACCAATAATGGCAATGGCTCTCAAGGTACGAAAGGTACAATCCACGGAATTTGAATAGTGATCTGACGTCGAAAACCCGCAGAGTTAGTCGATCAAAGGCCAATGATGTGGACCTTGAGTCAAATGCGAAGAACCTGCCATTGAGGCATGCAAGCTCCAAGGTACCTGAAGGGAGTCTCTAGATAAACTTCCTTGATAATGAGCTGGAGTCGACAGGAAGTGACCTAATCGAAGGTGAGTCATACTGTTTCCCACATCATCGACATGAGACAAAGGAATGTGATGTTTGTGAATCAAGACCAATAGAGAATCATAGGGAGGTTGACAACTTCAGAGGCAAACTTCTCTTGAACATATTAGCGGCACGACGCTAGATTTGGCAGTATTTGACATCAAGGGATCTGAGGTCATGGCAACGTGGCAAAGAACAGATGAGCAGTCAAAAGAGATTACCAAAACCCATGGAGGAAAATAAATGATGAAGTGAGATGTCCCTAACCTGACATGAATGCATACAAGTGCCATGTTCAAGAGCAACATACTCCCAACACGACTATAATCTGGTTCCATTTTCCCCCGCCATTTTTGGCGAGTACCCCAATTATTTTTGAAAACAAGCTTGAAGGGGATAGCATGTGCTTGCGATGTAAGTTTGTCCTTCAAACAAATCCAACCTAGTACATTTTACAAGCCCTAGGAAGGAGGAACTCAAGTAACTTCATAATGACAGAGCCCAATGTCATCATTTTTAATGAGTCTGACAAAGGAAGATCTCGGCATCTTTTCAGAGTTTGAAAATAAAGCAGAAAAGAAAAACTCCAGCAAGGCCCTTTTCATAAATAGTCTCACAGATCCGAAAAGGTAGAAAATTGTGTCTGAGAGAACCTCTTAGTCGCGATAGGCTAAGGTATTCCTTTTTCATAATTAATCTATCCCAGCCCAAAAAAGGGGTAAACATATACTGGGTAGATATCGTTTTGCAGCCAATTTAACGAGTTCAAAATGACAAGCGTCTCGGCAATCTTTTCATTTTTAGAGAGTCAGAAAAGAGTTGAAAGTTGACTCCTCCTAGAGGAATGAGTGGTATAAAGGGTAGCAACTGGTTCCAATAATGGCAGAACTCCTCAGAACAAGTAAAGTTCAAGAGGCTAGCTAACAAGACCACTCATTGTAGATGTTCCTCAGGAAAGGGTAAAACAACCAAGTGGAGGCGTATGATTGGCCAAGCAAATGGTAACGATGGAATGAGAAAACCAAGGCTCATCTGGAACAGGCTGATAAAATGGAAATCACGAGAGGTAAAATGGGAATGGTTTCATTTTTACACAAGCTTGAAATCAGAAAACTCTGCTAGAAGTTGGTTCATTTTTACATAAGCTTGAAACAAAGATAAACTATGCTTGAAACCAGTTTCATTTTTACACAAGCTTGAAACGGAAACAAACTATGCTTGAAAAAGTAAGCATGCCCCCAGCATGGTGACTCAATTCGAGGTACATGCCCCCCAAGCTTCAATCCATGCACCTGAGTAAACAGAGGGAGGGAGTGAAGGTTTAAATTACGAAATCAGAGAAAGACTCGACTAGATCTTATGAGATCTAATCAAAGACTCGAATTGAACGGGAAAGTGTTTCATTGTTTTAATGAGGTTGACACATTAAAAGAACTATCCTCATGAGCTAATTCATTTTTTAACGAGGTTTACATAGAAGACGAACCATTCTCAAGACCTAATTCATTTTTTAACGAGGTTGACATATAAGACAAACTATCCTCGGACACCTTGTTTCATTTTTTAAGAAGCTTGACACAAGAAAAATGAACTCTGTTCTGATAGCCTTTTATCATGTCGAATAAAAGGTCATGGACTCCAAAAGGTTCACATTTGATGGGAGAACAACATCTTGGAAATCAGGACCCAATGCCCCCAACACGCGATGCACAATGGCACTATCACTAAATGCGGGCACGGGACAGGTAGCCACATAATTAACCTGCGGCAGGGAAGATAAAACTGGTGGATAAAGACCCAAAAGGAACGATGGTGGAATAGATGTCATGCCAGGACCAAAGAATTAAAGCTGATCAATGGTCATGATTCGACCTTTGTGTGGAAAATAAATCACACGAAAAAGGGAAGAGACAACTGCCCCCATGACATAAGTATAGTCATGCCCCAAGAGAAAATTGAAATCCAAGGGGCCTGGAACAACCATCACGTCTATATGGATAGTTTTCCTTCCCAAAGTAACAGGCAATTTGGGAAGGATCCCTAATGGTTGACTGGTTCCTCTGTTAAAAGCCAACAGATTCTGCGTAACAGGCATAAGCGGTGGAGAACCAAAAGCTTGCCAAGTAGTGGAATACATAATACTAACAGACATGCCTTCATCTATAATAGTGCTGGGTACAACTAGATCAAAGGTCTGTACCGTTATCTCAAAATGCACATAATATGGAAGGCGGTATCCTGCAAATCGACTCCAATCAAAGGAAGCGGCCAAACTACTTGGAGGGGATACCATCGAACTGAGATGGTTCTCCCCTACTGTTACCAGAGAAAGAGGAGCACTCTCCTGGACTTCTATCACGAGAGTAAGAGGATCAAATTCTTGAACTACAGGGATGGAATAATATTTCTCCAAGTCTGAAGAATCTGATGGAACAAGAAGAACATGAGGGGAATGAGATCCACTCTCAACGGAAAAGACCTGATGAACCGTAGGCGGGATCAAGTCGACTGATTCCATGTCTAATGGTTGGTCGGGAATGGATTCTTGAATTTGAATTTCCAGAGGAGCGGGATCGACCAAGGATGACTCTTGACCGACTGTGGAATCAACTAGCGGAGGACTCAAATAAAGTTTCTGGTAACCAGCCAGAAGGTAGGGTGCAGAAACAGTAGAGTTGTCCAACACTCTCTTGGCTTCATCCATATACGGAAAAAGGTGAATGGGATGATGCCCTTCTCACAACCTACAGGGATTGGTAATCTTACCCTGTTTCTTACGGGTCTTATCAACACTAGTCGAAGAAGTGCCACCAATATTATTTCCAGAAGTCAAAGGTAACGGCGGACGACCGTCGGACCATGCCTCAAGCACCTTGGGGATTCCAAGGCAATCTCAAAGAAAGTGGTCACCTTTGCACAAAATGCAAGGGAATTTGACTTTCTGTGAAAGGTTGTATGGTTTCTCGAGGGAAGGTGTCTAAGGCACGATAGCTACAGCATTAGCATCTCGTTTATCCGACTTCTTCTTCTTAGCCACCTGGTTACTGGAATCCAAAATTTCACAAGGCGAAGTAGAAGAGGAGGCTGAAGAAATAGGCGAAGAAGGGGAGAGGTCCACCTTAGAATCAACATGATTTTGTTCAGGTGGAGGTGATGGTTGAACAGAGATCGGGGCATTAGGGACCACCGAGGTCGAAAACAACCATATCGGCAAACCAACAGTTAACCCTGGAAGAGACAACATTGCCATGTAAGGAGCACCAACACTCCCAAAAGCAGGAAAAGGGCTAGGATTCCCTTCGGAGGGGATTCCTTGGTTGGTAAACTCCAGGAAGGTTGTCATTAGAAACAACGATAAAACAACACTAAGGAAACTAACTTTAACCAAGAATATTTCGTGGGTAGTTAATTTTAAGACACTGAAACCAAAATCTACCATTTCATCTTTTAAGAGTCAAGAAACAGGAAAAAGGTGACTCTATCTCTTTCAAGTTGAAAAGAGCATGAAAGGACAAGTGCTCGATGATATTTTCAAATTTATGGAGTCATTAAAGATCAAAAATGACTACTCAGGTAGTCTAGGTAAAAGGGTGTACTAGGTTCCCGTGAACTTCCATATACACCTTGGTAATAAAATGAAAGAAGAATTAACCAAGGACTTGACATACGTGCAGGTAATCTCCCTGAATGTTGTGTTCAATGTATCACGGTTACAACGCAGCAGACTCGACTTCCTACGGATAAAGGTTTTCAACCTAGAGGGGTCTCCCTTTATATACCCGATGGTACGGGGAGCGCAAGTCCATACTAGTGTTGTCTGAAGTTAGATGGCGAGCTACAGCTGCTAGGTTTAAATACGTCGGAACACGTCTCTAACTTATACCACTAAATGTTTCATTATGTTTCAATGTTTCCTTAGTTTAATTGAATAAATTTTAAGTTTATATTGTAATTATATTTCAATTACAAGGTCCTACTGAATGTTGAATCTCACGAATCCCTAAATGCAAGCTACATGCCATAAAATACCATTTCATTTGATCAAAAGCTATCTAAGAAAAAGTTTAGGAGTTTTCAAGCGATAGAAAATAATGAGAACACAGAGAAGCATCCACTACAGTATCTGATGCAAGCTAATGAAAATGAGAAATCTTTCCTAGAATGTCCAATGCTAGTTATACGAAAGATTTTCAATTCCACAATGCAAACAAGAATGCAAGCATAAAATTATTTTGATTTTTCAATGTAATAGGGCAAACAGTCCACTAAATGACATGAAAAACAAACCAACACACTTGTTCAAGATTGTCAATGTGAGAATCGAAGCGAAGCAATTCAATCAACTCACAAGCAAACAAAGAAAAACTCAAACCAACGTTGCAATCTCTCAAATCGAAGAAAGATGTCAAAACAGACCCATACAAGTAGTGTAATCTATGCTTGGAGTGACAAGAAGCACAACTGAATGAAAGAGGAAAGAACCATTTAACCAATGCAATCACTCAAACAGATCAAGGGAGCCAAATGCGATCAAGAAAGGAATGAAGTTGACTGTGAAACAAAAGACCCAGACTCCTACAGGAGGCTTAGCATACCAAAGCACTAGAAAAACCTAAGGCTATGATGTTGATAGGAAACAAACAAACAACTAAAGGAAGGAGGTTGTTAACAAACACAAACAATCCCAAAGCACTCAAAACATATCAAGAAATCACCAAGAAGTACAAGCACTAACCAAAAACTCCAAAATCAAGCAAACCCTAACACCTACAGGAATTGGCACGACTGTTTGGTTGTAATCATTGCCAAACAGGGGATGGCGGGTGATAAACTAGCAACAAGCGCCAGTGGACGTGACTGTCTGGCCAGAAAACCTGCCAAGCTAGTTAACCCTGGTAAAAGGAAAATTTTGGAAAACAGAGGTCAGATCTGATCCTCTGGGGCTGAAAAAGGGTCTTAGACTCAGCAAAAATAATCAGAAAATGAAAGCTAAGTAGGCAAAGACCAAGAAGAAGACATAATGGATGAAAAACAAACTCGCACTGATCCCTAGTGGAGTCGCCAATTTTTTGGTGAGGTAAATCCCCTCTACGGACAGAGGCGATCCCACTAGCCCTAGAGTGGGTCTAGCCACAAACGAGACAAGCTATAACATTGATTCCTAGTTAACGAATGGACGGAGATTGGATAGATGACTTACCGAAGGTCCTACGCTGTTGTTTTCATTGGAAAAAGTGGCTACCTCTCACTCCTGGTTTGACAGATCACAATCTGCTCGCCTTCACACTCGGATACGTGCACACACACAAGAGACAACGATGATATACAACATACTATTTCACATTCGTAACTATCAATCAGTCAAAGAAGACTAAATCAATTGCATTAAATAAACATAACACAATGATGGAACCAACACCATAGTCGAGTATATTAATGAAAGAAAGGAAGAGTACAACCAAGCTTAGACGTTGTGGTCTCCTCCAACAGGGTTCTAGTGGAGCGCGTCTCACAAAGGCTCATCAGGAATTCGGACGGGGCTCTCTCTACGGAATTATCCTTAGTTCTACCTTCTCTATAGCAATTACTCAGCTATAGTATCTCTTCTCCAAGTTTAGCTTCTTGGCTATATGTTCAGCTAGCTTTCATAAAGGGAGAAGGCATGTTTATATAGAGGAAGACAGAGAGCTTAGGATCCCTATAATCATGGAAGGGAGGCCTATCTCTAAGGAGTGTTCCATGGGGGGTAAAAACCACTGCCTAAAGAAAGAGATCTGTGGCTGATAAACTTAACCACTTCTAGTGACTCATCCCTGAGATGATTAGAAGGAAAATTCCACCTCTAATTTTTTAAAAACATTCCTAAAATATCTTGGTGCGTGGGTTGCACTGAGACAGAGTGCCAGGTGTCGCAGGCTCTAGTGAAAATCTTCCACATCGGCTCGAGGGGTGAACTGGCTATCCGCGCCAGCGCTAAAACATAGATTTTTTGTGTTTTTTTGAGGAAATTTCCAACAGGAGAAATGATGTCCTTATGCAAAAGGATTCAAAGAAGGTGTTTTCAAAATATGACACTATTCACAAGTCACGGGAATGACCCTCCAATATGTGGGACAAGGGATTGTAGGGACTGTGACAAAATGCTATGTAACAATTAGTTTCTCAGAGGATGAGCAACCATTCAGTAAGGGGGTGATGATGAGCTCCATCATTAGACATATTTGGAGCGGTTAATGGTCACTTTTTTGCCTTCTTAGATATCTTTTTCTTTCATTTTTATTATTATTTGGTTTTATGATGCTAGTATAGGTGGTGATTAAGGCTAACATACTCTAAGTTCATAATATGAGGTTGAGTGCAGAAAATCGTGATTTATTACACATTCTTATAAGGATTTTATCATAAAGACTGGGAGGAGACAACAATGAGAAATTATAGGAGGATTTTCCACCCTCCTTAACTCTCAAAGGTATCCAAAGGTTCCCAAATATTCTCTCCAGCAATTCGAACTCCAAAGGCAGCCAAAGGATCCCCAAGGATTCTCTCCAGCAATTCGAATCCCAGAGGTAGCCAAGAAACTCAGAGAGGAGAGCACTCAATTTTTTTTTACTGGGATTCAAGTGGACTTAATCACCATTTTCTAGGGAGTTGTTGATAGATTCCTTGTAGAATAAATAGATTAGATCTAGAGCTCAGAATATTTAGTCAATACTATAAAATTCCAGTCGATTCTATTTGGAAATTTGTTGCAAGTTATTGAGATTTTTATTATTTCAGTGATCAAAATTTCAAATATGTAGGAGGTTATTCTTTTATGAAATGAGTAGACTGATTTCATTTTACTGATTTAAGTTTTAGAGAGCTAGGCTTGTGGGTTAGGACCCAATCCACATGCCTCGGCCTCTCTGTTGTACTTTTTCTTTGCTTTCTGCCATTTCATTAGCTCTGCTTCTGATAATTTCATTTATGCTTCAATTTGTTCTTTATTTTTGCTTTCAGTAAGCTACTGTAGTTTTTCATTTGTTTGTAAATAGTAGAATAGAGGAAAAACTCCAAAATTTTTGGTCAAGCCTCCTCCTCTCATCTTTGTCAATAGAGTTAGAGCAGGGTAAACCTTCCCACAGACCAAAAACATTGATTTCTACTCACTATTTCCATCTCTACATTACGCCTCTAAACCTTGCTTCTATGCCTCCATTCCCTCTTGTTTTCTGCTTATTTTAAACTGTTGCACCCACCTTTTTCCCTAATAGCACTTAAACCCTTCAGCCGCCTTATTCCTTTGTTTCTATTAGTTACGATCGCTTTACTAATTTTAATGCAAAAACGTTCGAAAACCATTGAAACACGACTTCCGCCTTTCCTCCTCGAAATCCCTACTATCATACTTCGCTGACGGCAAATCACAGTGTTTAGTTCTTCCTTTACAACTTGCCGCATCACAATCACACGCCTCAACCTTTTTCCCTTTTCGTTAACACTTACCGCTCTGAAAACCTAATTGTGAAATATCGGAATCGCATTTCACATCACCTTCCCGAATCATATTTCGCATTTCACACATCACAATTCGCTCGTTCCATTTTCTTTCCATTAATACTTTCCACCTTCGAATCCCGATTGCAATATTACCGTACTCCTTTACCACATCACCCATCATAATCACTCATTGCACCTTTTTCCTTTTCCCTTAACACTTACTGCTCCTTTTTTTTTATTACGATATTGTGACATCACATATCGCAAATCGCAGTTTTTACCACCTCGTAGATCGCTCTCCACAACCTTTTCCCTTTTTCATTAACACTTACTGCTTTTTATTGTTGATTGCGTTATTGCAACATCACATATTGCAGATCGCATTTTTACCACCCCAGAGATTGCTCTCCACAACATTTTCCCTTTCTCATTAACACTTACCGCTTTTTAATTATAACTCTTCCGGGACATCACATAATTTACTGATTGCGATATTGCGACATCGCATATCACAGATCGCTCTCCCCAAATTTTTCCCCTTTTCATTAACACTTACCACTTTCTTTTTCCAATTGCGATATTGTTATCACACTTCGCCGCTCTTCCCCACTGCACTTCGCACATTGCATTACTTAGCCCGTTCCCTTTAACGCTTGCCGCTCCAACTTCGTGATATTGCGATTGCAATATCGGTCCCACCTCCACATCACATCTCCGCCATCACATATTTCAAGTTATTCCGCTCCAAATCTTTTTGCGCTATAATAAAGTCTTAATCTGGTTTAAACCCCCACTTTC
The DNA here is from genome assembly GCA_034641835.2 of Pinus albicaulis. NCBI lineage: Eukaryota > Viridiplantae > Streptophyta > Pinopsida > Pinales > Pinaceae > Pinus > Pinus albicaulis. Next base: position 44,296,891 of record MU968359.1, read on the forward strand.
CACTTTTAAGCCTCATTTCATGTGTTAAGCCCTCCATTAGCCTCTTTATCCCTTTTTCTTTCCTCCAAGCTGCAAAATCAACACCTTTTCAAATAGGATTGAGTCATAGATAGCTTAGTTGCATAGGTAGAACCATGGTAGATAGACCATAGGATAAATAGAGTGCATTTAGCCGTTTGGCCAAGTTAAGTGTGGTTTAGAATTAGTTTCCTTTCTGCCATTTATTTTCAGCAAGTTAGTTTCTTTTCATTCATTTCCTTTTCTACAAATTAAATTAGTTTCCTTCCTGTCATTTCTTTCCAGCAATTTAGTTTAGTTTCCTTTCTGTCATTTCCTTCCAGCAATTTACTTTCCAGTTCTTATCATAGTTTAAGAAATAGCACTCTTTCGTAAAGCATAAGAGGATGACAAGATTAGAATGCATCTGTTGTGTATATAGCACTATCACCTCCAATTTTGTACGAACCTCGGGTTGATAAAGTAAAGTAGGGCAGCCCCTGGGAGTTGCAACATTATTGGTGCAATACCAGGGCTCACCAATTACAGTTATTCTGTATTAGCTTGGACTGTGATTACAAGTGGCTCAGATTTCCCACAATGACTCTATTTGGGTAGTGGCTCAGTCTTCATGTTGCAGTGAAGTGATTTGTCTTAGATTGGTTCAGACCTCTTGAGCCGAACAACATTACAGCAATATCCTCTTCAATGGTTTGGTACCTTTACACATATTTTTCTTGACAAAAGATCTAACTCCTCCGACTTGCTGTAGATTACAAATAGACTCGAGTTATCATCCTTGGACTATGAAAAAAAAACTCAAACTTTTGGTTTTGGATCAATGTTGTAATCTTGAATTACTATGGTTCAAATTGTGAAGGGCTACTATATCTGAGGTGAAAATGACTATCAAAAACTCATGTGAATTGACGATTAATCTTGAGATTGAATAACTCACCAGTATAGGATGGCCTAAACTCCGATTCACATTCTCAGATCTAGATTGTGATTGAAAAATTATTACTCCTATACCTACAGTGAAGACATAACTACAAGAATGGTGGTGTAGACCAATATTGGGAAGTCTAACACATTGAACATATGAAGAATTGAATGGTGAAGAATTTTGCAGGATACATTCGAGTATATTACTCATTTGCTATCAAAATAATACTAAAGGATTGGTGTCCTAGGGGTTGGAGCCTCTAAAAACAAGGTTGGAGCCTTGAGAAGGATAGGGTCGAAGCCCTACAAGTTGGAGCCTCACCAAAGTCCAAGTTGGTGTTTGGCAACAGGTTGGTGTCTGATTCATTGAAGGGTTGGTGCCCTCACATATATATTGTACTCAACTATCTGAAAAAGGATTGAAGTTATTATTGATCCTTAATAATATTATTATTATACACCTCTCTATTTTTAATTATGAAGAATCTAACAGGAAAAAATTAACAATTGAAAATAAATATTGATTCACCCCCCTCTCAGTATTTCCAACAACTTTATCTACATGGTTGGATTGCTCTTGAAATGAAAATTCCAAATATGGTCTTATTTTTTCATGAAAACTATCAGTTTCAGAGAAAAACCCAAAAAACACCATATTTTTCATTATTTTGTTATTGTTTTTCCCTATGCACGACGCTTCTGGAGTAAGCTTGGAAAAATGGAATTTTTAAGGCCTTGCAGGTGGATTTTTGTCAATTTCAAGTTTTGGTTGGATAGAGGACATCCACAGATACCTTTCCCAATCTTCATATCAGCATGAAGATACCTTAAAGCCAGCTAAAAATTCTCCTAATGTGGTGTGACGCTTCTGCTAAAAAGGGTGACGCTTCTGTGTGTTTCGCAACGCTTTTGTCTTGGATTATTTTTGGACAGGTGTCAATGCAAATTAGTCCAAATATCAAGGTTATAGATGTTCCATGGGTTTTTTGTGGATAAGGGAGTATTTTTTTTCCCTTCATTGTTGAGCAATCATGTAATTACTCAAGGAGACAAAGACTCTTAGTTACTACCTAAATTTGGGGGGATTGTTTCTAACTTCCCTAAATTCTAGGTAATGAATCATTAGGTGAATCTATTTTGTATTTTGGATCAGGTTTCGACCCAATGAGGTGGAATATTCTCTATTTTCTATATGTAGTCCAACTCAAATCATTTTATAGGTTGGATAGTTGATATTGCAGTGGTGGAGATTATGTACAATCTTTTTCAGTGAATTCAAATACATGTTGCAGCTATAATTTTGGGACTCCAGTGGTATAATTATTAGCATTTTTTTTTCTCAGTAACACCATAAATTTAAATTTGTATGCTTCCATGAAATCACATGTATGCTTCTATATGATAAATATTGTGAGTCTATGAAGAGAATTCTTGATTTTTGTGCTTTGTTATAAGATTTTCATAGAAAAAAATACCTCTTCTGATGAATGAATTCATGTAATATTCTCATTCTAACTGTCTCTCTCTTTTCAAACCCTATACAATTATAGTTTAAGTATGTTTCTAAGTATACCTACCTAGCCTCATATTCATCTTTGTAGTTGTACCTTTGAAATCAGACCTAAAACCTAGACCTAGTTCCTTGACTCACATTCCTATCCAGCAAAATTCAAAACAAAACCCTAATTCACTGAGCTTATATCTATTCTAATATCATTACATATCTAGTCACCTCATTGACTATAAAAGTGACATTGAGAGAGACCTCTCTAGTTTGGTAGGGCTAGCTACCAAATATAGATACTGGTTTGAGGTTACCTCATTCATTCTCCATTCTCAGCCTTGGGAAACAGAGGGAGTGATAACATTTTTGGCATCGTTGCCAAGGAGCGATTGTAAAAATTTCCCTAGGGATACTTATTTTAGTTCACTGAAGGTTAGAATTGTGGGTGACAAGTTCTAACATTCAAAGAAGGTTGAGTTAGTAAATTTGAGCCAGAGTGCAGATTCTCAAGAAAACTGGCTCCCAAAATACACACCAGGTAAAATCCAGACCCAAATCCCTCACCAATTCTAAATGACCCTGAGAGTCTTTTAAGAAAACAAAAAAAAAATCTCAGAAAGTTAGAAAGGTTATACCCCCACTTGTGAAATCAGACTCCTTTCCTACGAGGTAATTTCTCCAGAATATTTTTCCTTCAATTTCAAATTCGAGACATATTTGTTCAAGTCTAAGTCTGAATCCTTCCTTTCAGAAACTGTCTTTGACCCCATTGATTTCGAGACCTACTTACCATTTTCTGAATCCTCTTATTTCGAGCTTGATAGTGAAGTCTGGTCTAATTTTCATAAATTTTAGGGTTTGGTCGATAAGTTTCAAGTAACTTCTGAAAAGGCTTATTTCCAATACAAACAACAAGATTTTGCTTGACCACCTACTATCACACCTTCTCACACAACTACACCGTCAACCCTCACTTTCACTCCATCAACACCTCCACAACCTCCTCCATTAGTCATGGCCATATTTTCTACGTTGATTCTACCGCCACAACTCACTACACTAAATCAGAATTATGGTCAAATATTACCTTTGTTTGACAGAACATCAGAGGCTACTACTCAACAACACATTTTCAAAGTAGTTGATTTCATTGATATTGAAGATATTGACAACGATGATGCCAAGATACGCATTTTAGCACAAATTTTCTCGGGAGAGGTTAAGAAATGGTTCCGCTCCCTAATATCCAGCTCCATAGCTAATTCACAAAAATTGATTGATTTATTTATGGCGAAATGGGAGGATAAGAAGAGCCCTTTATAGATTCTAGCTGAATACAACGCCTTAAAAATAAATCCTAATGATTTTGTGCAAGACTTCACAGCTATATTCAATAGAAATTATGATTCCATTCCTAAAAATATCAAGCATCCTCCGAGACTCACATTAATTCATTACCCAGATTGTTTCAATCCTGATATGGCTTACCAACTGAGAGAAATAAATCCATCTACCCTTGAAGAAGAGCATTAAAGTGAATCTAATTATCAAGAAGTCAAAAATCAAAACAGAAAAGAGGGTACCAAGGAAGAAACATGTACTTCATCATAGGGAAAACTCAATACATTGATCAAAACATTGGAGAAGATGATGGATAAAATGACCATCACGGATAGACAAGTTGAACCCTCAATCAGAAATCCCAATTTTAGGGGTTAAAATCAGCATCCTCAATACAGGATCAAGCAAAGGGAGTAGAGGGTTCAGGATCAACAATTTCAGCAACAAATTCACACTCCATTTCATCAAAACTATATCGAAGGCCCTGATGGAGAAGAAGAAGATATCTCAAGCGAAAATCATTTATCTAAGGAAAATCAGCAGCTTATTTTCCTAACTGAAGAAGATCATTTTTCTGCAGAACTTTATGCATCAAATGATCCAAAATATTTTTTGTCTAATGATGATATGGTATCAGTATGGACATAATATTACCAAAGAGGATACCATAATTCTCTTACTCATGTGCAGAGGTAATATGGTTTGAGAAATAGGAATGTGCCTATAACCTCATGTCTGAAAAAACAAAATTCTCAAAAAGATGCTCGCCATAAATAGATGTCTACTTCAAATCAGAGCAAAGATAAAGGACCTGTTGTTCCTAATCATGGGAAAGGAAATGAAGCTTCTACCAGCAATCAGAAGAAAGATAAAGAAGTTCAAGATGGAGGATAGAAAAAGGAGATTCCACACAAAGATTATCCTGAAAATAAAGATGTACCATCTAAAGAGGTAGAAAAACATTTTTCCTTATTTATTCTTGAAAATGAAATCTCAAAACTGAAATTATTCATTCCTTTAACTAAAATAATCAAGAATGACCAATATAAGTTTCAAGTAGCCAAGTTTCTTAAGGTAGATAAAATTCTTGACATGGTCAATGTGAGTGATGATCACCCTGAAATTTTATTTGGTACTGTTGTAGATGGTGACTTTGAATATAGTGATGTCCCTCTTTTTTATCTTAGCCTAAAAATCCATTATTTTATCCTCCATAATGCCATGTTAGACTTCAGAGCATCTCATAAACTCATGCCTAAAGTCATCATGGAAAAAATGGGATTGGATATCACAAGACCCTACCATGACCTTTATTCTTTTGATTTAGGAAGGGTTAAATGTCTTGGTCTCATTAAATATCTAGTGGTGTCTTTAGAGAAAATTCCAGCCAAGAATTTCCTCATGGACATTTTTTTAGTTGATATCCCTCCTATATATGGAATTTTTCTTTCCCGATCATAGGGAGAAAAACTTAGAGGCACCTTGCAACTCGACTTTTCCTATGCTACTATACCGATCTCTGGGCAACTTAGAAAACTATACCGGGAAGATAAGATGAAGTACATGATCAGTAGCTAAGAAAAGCCTAATAATCACCTAATACATGTTGTTCAGATGCATTTAAAGTATTTTATCTTATTCAATGAGGATTTTTCATCATCTTCAGAAGTTTTGATGGAAGAAAAAGCAGAAAATTCAAAATTTTCAAATTTTGTTTTAAAATTTTTAAGTGCACAAAAACAAGAAAATATGGAAAGTGGCTTGGAGCCAAGTGCATCAACCAAAAAGAGAGATGAAACAGTGAAATAAGTGAAACCTATTGGTACAACAGACCTTTCTCAAGCAGTTAGTAAAGATCAGTCATCCAAATTGTAGCTTCCCGACAAAGAAAGTGGTTTATGGAATATGGATTTCGATGGAGCCTTAGGTAAGGAAGGAGTTGGAATTGGAGTGTGGATTAAAAACCCTATGAATCAATCATCTAACCTCCCTCCTAATGTTCTAATTTCTTCTTACAAATTGGAATTTGCTTGTTCAAACATTGAAGCAAAATAAGAGGCTTTGATAGTCAGTTTGAAAATTCCTAAGAAATTAGGTGCTAAGAAAATTTATGTGTATGGCGACTTCGAATTGGTAATAAAGAAAATCAAAGGGGAATACCAGGATAAGCATCCTATAATGCGAGCTTACCACAATGAAGTGTTATAAATCCTCAATACTTTCACTGAATATACTTTTTCATTGATTCCAAGGAACAAAAATGTCATTGTTGATTCTCTTGCCACTTCAGCCAGCATGTTCAAAATTCCAGTGTATCCCAACAAGAAATATGAAATTAACATCAAACATCATCCTTTTGTTCCATATAGTGTTTAGTATTGGAAATTTTTTCAATATGACAAACAAATAAACAAGTTCTTGCAGATGGAAGAGGATTTTTTGAGTTCACAAATGGATGACCAGTTTAATGAAGATGACCAAGAAATGCATGCAGCAAAAATGAAGGTACTGCAATTTAAAGAGAAATTTATTCCAAGAGGTCTTGTACCTTTGGAGGAGATTTTTGACCAAAATGATGTTGCACGGAAACCAACAATGTTGCCAACATAAGTAGGAGTGGAAGACCTCAATATTAGCACTCTTGAAAACCCCAAAATGGTCAAGATTTCAAAATCCTTGAGCTCAGAAATGAAAGGTAAATATGCAACACTCATGTCTCATTTTTATGATGTTTTTGCATGGGAGTATTCTAATCTGAAAGTGTATGATAAGAGTATAATTTAGCACACCATTCCTTTAAAGCCTGATCAGAAGCCTTTCTTCTAGAAACTAAGGAGAATGAATCCCAGGTTGCTACCCTCCATTCAAAAATAAGTGAATAGGTTGTATAATGTTGGTAGTATAGTTCCTCTTCATTTTTCAAATTCGATGTCAAACTTAGTGCCAGTAAGAAAGAAGACCGATGAGATTCGCTTATGTATATATTTTCGTAATATAAATAAAGTATTGCTAAAAGAAAACTACCCACTTCCAAAGATGGATCATATTATGCAAAGGGTGGTTGGTTCTTCCAGACTTTCATTATTGGATGGATATTCCTGGTATAAGTAGATTTTAGTTCATCCAGATGATCAGGAGACAACATCCTTTACAACACCTTAGGGTACTTTTATGTATGATAAAATGCCCTTTGGATTGAAGAATGCAGGAGAAAATTTTCAGGGAGGGATGGATATCGCCTTTTCTAATGAAAAGGATGTCTTTTTGGTCATTTATCTTGATTACAGTACAGTTTTTTCGAAGACAGATGAAGAGCAATTGCAGCATTTGAAGATATTTTTTCAGAAGTGCAGAAAATTTGTCATATAGTTGAATCCAAAAAAGAGTTTGTTTGCTATGGAAGAATGGAAATTACTTGGTCATATCATATCTAAATATTACATCTGAATAGATCCTTCAAGGATTGAAGCAATTCATAATTTGGACTATCCTAGAATCAAGAAGGAAATCCAATCATTCAATGGTAAAATCAATTTCTTGAGAAGGTTTATTCGTAACCTTGTTGAACATTTAAGAGAAATTATTGATATGTGGAAGAAATATAGTGAGGTGAAATGGTTCGATGAAGCAAATAAATCTTTCAATTAAGTTAAGTTTGTGTTGTGTCATGCTCCTATTCTTATCAGCCCAGATTACATACTTGAACTCATCATTTTCTCCTTTTCTTATAAACATAATCTAGTTGTTGTCCTTATGCAAAAGAAAGATCAGAAAGCATAACAGCCCATTGCCTTCTTTAGTAAAACCATAAGATATGTAGCCTTGAAGTACAATATCATTGAAAAACAGACCTTGGCGCTAGTTAAAGCATTGAAGTACTTCTGATTCTATATTCTTCACTCTCATGTTCTTGCATATGTCCCAAACGCTGATGTCAAAGATGTGATAACATAGAATGATCCTAAAGGTCGGCGTGGCAAGTGGATAGTTGCCATGCTAGAGTGTGACTTGGAAATTAAACCTAAAAAACTAATCAAGGGACAAGGTTTGGCTAATCTCATGGCGGAATCAAATTTACATGCCTTATCTGAGGAGAAAGAGGTTGATTCATTACCTCAGGTATCTGAAATTTTCACTTCATTGCCATGGTATGTTGATATTGTTCATGTGCTGCAATAGTTGAATCCTCCTCCCATCTTGCTTAGTAGTAAAGGTATATCTCTTAAGTTGAAGGCTCTTAAGTATTGCATTCTTAACAATGTTTTTATTGCAAATATCGAGGCGGAGTTTTATTGAACTCTTTGGTAGAAGGTGAAGTTGAAAAAGTGATGAATGATTTTCATAAAGGTGACTGTGGTGGTCATATTTTCTGGAAGACTACATCAAACAAGATATTGAGGGCTAGTTTTTAATAGCGAAGTTTGTTTTCTAATGTTTATAAAACTGTCATGAGTTGTCCTGAGTGTCAAAATTTTCAGGGAAAGAGAAATTTCTTACCGCTGCCCTTGATACCAATTACAATTCAAGCACCCTTCCAGTAGTGGGGGCTTGATTTCATTAGCGAGATCCACCCTCCATCATCATCTAAGCATAAGTGGATACTCACTGCCACCGATTACTTCACAAAGTGGATTGAGGTCGTCCCCGTGAGGCAAGCTACAGACACCGTAATTATTTAGTTTTTGGAGATAAATATTTTGTCTCGTTTTGGCTACCCACAGAAAATTATCACTGACAATGAAATCACCTTTAATTCCAAAAATATAATATAATTTTGTGATAAATATCACATAAGGCTCAAGAATTCTACAGCATACTATCCTCAAGGAAACAGGTTGGTTGAATCATCAAACAAATCATTGGTAAACATGATAAAGAAATTTTTGCAAGAGAACAAAAGAAAGTGGCACAAAAAGCTCATAAATGCTTTATGGGTTGACAGAGTTAGCACAAAGAGATCAATCAGCATGTCACCCTTCCAGCTAGTTTATGGTGTAGACACAGTGTTTCCCACCTCTTTACCAGTGTCGGTGATGAAAATTCTACAAGAGATCGACAATGAGACAAATGACATCTAGTGAAGAAGCAATCAAATGATTCATTTACAGCAGACAATGGAAGAAGTTTTCAATCACACTTCAAAACTTCAGGAGAAAATCAAGAATATCTATGACAAGAAAGCCAAAGTTGATGATTTGAAATTATCAGGTGTTGATCTTCGATGGGATGCCCAAAATGAAGACAAAGTCAAGCATGGTAAGTTTGATCAACTATGTAAAAGTCATTAAAAGATTACAAAATTCAAGGGAAATAAGGCGTTTTTGTTAGAATATCCTGATGGGCAAGAAATTCCGGGAGGACCGCTGAATGGTATGTTCCTCAACCATTACCTTACCTGATCTTGAAGAAAATTTTCCACTTTCATTGTAAATATCATTTTATTTGTTTTCAAAGAATATGGAATTTGTTGCAGAAGTTTGAAGCCTGAGGAGAAGGCCATGAGGCTTCTATGATCAGCTGATGTTTTTCTTTTAATACTTCAAAAATTCAATTCATATTTCAAGTCAAATTCATTTTATGTTTTAGTTAGTCATTTCAATTTGTCGAATTTATTTCAGTTTCCAGTTTTGACTCCATTTCCCAATGGATGAGTCTACCTAATCTATGGTGTTCTTGACACCTCCTGAAGGAGATGCCATCCCCAACTGGAGTCAATGTTAGTGTCTAAATGTTTAGTGATCAAATTTTCTCTTTCAGGTTTACTTGGTAGTAGTCCTTGGTCAAAATTTCATGTTTTCAAAAAAAATCTCAAATAAATTTTTTTCATTGAATGTTGTCTAGGTTTGAATGCTACTCCATTCACCCATTCGTATTTATCATAAAATTCAATTTCATTTCATTCACCATCACCTAGGGTCATAGATCAATCAACATACCTCCATCTAGGTCATGGTTTAGGTTTACTTTTTTCCTCCATCACAATGTCCAATCATGTCATGAAAGAAGGCAAACAAGAGTCATTTTCACCATACAAATCACCTTCACTTGGAGTTAGCAAAGATAGGAAAAATAAAGTAAAGTAAATATTTATTTTCTCAATAAGTATGCTACGTTATGAAAGTTTTTCAAAAAAGAAATTTTTCTCAAAGTGTTTATGATTTCACTAAAAGACAAACAATAAAATTTTGTGAGTTATAAAGGGAAATGAAGCTTTGGAGTTCATTTCATCCTTTGGTTTTCAAAATAGGTCCTCTCTCATCCTCACAATGCTCCACAGCTATCAAAGGTTTAATAAAATCTAAAGAAATTGTTCCAAATTTCTCTGTACTACACTTCTGAGAATTGTGCTACGCTTCTGGCAGTTGCTACGCTTTTGGCTTCCAAGATCCAAAAAGCTACCAAAGGGTAGATTCATTATTTCCCAAAGGTTTAGAGACCTCCAAACCAGTAATTGGATGTTCATCACATCTCATTTAAGTCAATTTCTTCAGCAAAGGGTGGATTCCCTCTTCTAGGTTTTCTTCACTATGTTTTTGGGTTCTTTCATGTTTTTCTTGATTTAGTTGGGAAAACCCTAGTTTTATCACATAAAAACCTTCATACATCACCTATATGCCTTATCAAATAACTAAATATCGCTCATACCTCTCATAACTACCATTTTCACTCAAACCCTAGTTTTCACTACGCTTTTCAAGAGAAACTAGGAAAACCCTATGTTTTAACCCTTTGGTCACCTTTCCGATACCCATTTCCAAAAATTTCACTTGAATTTTGTAGCTAAATCACCACCCCATCTCCCCAATTTTTTAGGTATTTTTCCCTAACTCCTTTCCATCTCATTTCTATCCCTAAAATCATTGTACCATTATCCCTTTTTTTCCTAAGTTTTCACCTTCCCTTTCCATCACATCAAGTTAGGGTTTTCCTTGTTGAGAAACATCATGGAAGGTGAGAATAAGGTCCATAAGGGAGGTCATCATTCCAGGTTTGAGCCATCCAATTTGCAAGATATCAATGCTTCTCCTTTTGCTAAGAAATATTTTGAAGGCAGTGGTTGTTTAAGGTTTTGTGAGAGAATCCAAGAGGTAGGATGTCATGCTCAATTGACAAACCTTTTTTCCACCAGCTTTAGAAGAGATAAGGCTATCATAGCAGGTATTGAATTCACCATATTAGCAGATGATATCTCTACAGCAACATGTATCCTGAACCATGGAGAAATCTGGTTCAAAGGGATGGACTTGGACATTGAGAACTATAAAATGTTCTTAAAATCACATTGCAAATATGCTCCTGAACATATATTTCCTTTCTGACATTTACTCAACATGTATGCCCATTTGATGAAGTTTATCATGAAGTATTTTATATGTGAAGGCATATTCTCAATATTTTACCAGTACCATATAAGGCTATTGATGCATTTCACTCCCACCAAGCCACTCAATTTGCCTCATTATCTATTCAGGAGTTTGGTCAAAATGACTGAAAAGGTACAGAGTAAAGGAAAATATCATCACACTAATTTGTTCCACCATGGTTTGGTCAAGCTTATAGTTTTGCATCAGCTCTAAAAAATAAAATTTCTTGGGAAACTTTCATGAATACAATTGCATTTGGGCCTACTACTAGTCCACCCATCATTCAGAGCATACCATCAGCATCAGGAAAGCCACAGGAGGTTGTATCTTCATGTAGACAAGAAGAAGTTCCAAATACACCAAGGGTTGATATCACTCAAACCTATGAGAATGGGAAATGGATGGTTTTTTCTCCTATGATCACCAAAGGTGTGCTTTCACCTGAAATTACAATTGAGCAAAGAGAAACCATGGAGCATATGCCTATGCATGAGAGTGAGTCACCTTTGTAGCTGCATGAGGAGAAAGCACCTATGGAGGTTGAAATGGCAGAGTAGGTGGAAGATAAATTAGCTGAGGAGATAATCAGGGAAAAGGATGTACAGATAGCATAGCTAAAGGATAGCCTCTCAAGGGAAAATTTCATGATAACCTTTCTACAGCAAGAAAACATGCAATTGAAGGTGAAACAGCTACTCCAAAGTAGACCAAAGGAAAATATTGAGGCAGAAAAAGATAAGGGAAAAGAAGTGGTAGATGTTGATCAGTTGGAAGACATGGAAGCTAAAATAAAGCCAAGGAGGCTAAGAACAAGAGGATTAACCAAGAAAAAAAAATAAGAAAATGAGTCGTCTCCTCCATTAGGTCAGCTAAGATTTAATGAGTTGATCGCTACTGAGATATTTGAGCAATAAAAAGAGCTTTAGCTTGACAGGGTGAATGAGCATCTTGAGAATATTTTGAAGAATGTATAAAGGAAAAATAACCTACAGAGGCACATGGAAAAACACTATTTCACCAGGAACCAAATCGCCAAAGTAGAATTTGAAGAAAAAACTTAAAGAAACCATAATTAAGCTAAAGGAGAAATAAAACTATGATTTTCTAGCTAAGGCATCCCTAGCTATCTAGATCATAATTAAAGGATGCCATGGACCAAAATTCAGCATGTTTTGGGCATTTTTGGTATTTTTTGAGATTTTTGGAAAAATCTGGAAATTTTACCCTCACAGAAGCGTCGCACAGCTCCTCAGAGCCTCCAAATGACACTTTCTCTACATGGTTGGATTTCTCTTGAAATGTACATTCCAGATATGGTCTTACTTTTTCATGACACCTCTCATTTTTGGATAAAAACCTAAAAAACACCCTATTTTTCATGATTTTGCCATTGTTTTTCCCAGTGCACGACGCTTCTATAGTAAGCTTGGAAAAATGGAATTTTGAAGGCCTTGCAAGTGGTTTTTTTTTTTTTTTTTCAAGGTTGGGCTGGATAGAGGAAATCTAGGGCTAGCTTTCCCAATCTTCATATCAGCAGGAAGATTCCTCAAAACCAGCAAAAATTCTCTCAAATTGGTGTGATGCTTCTACTGAAAAGTGCGATGCTTCTGTGTGTTGTGCGACGCTTCTGCTGAAAAGTGTGACGCTTCTATGTGTTGTGTGACGCTTCTGTCTTGGATTCTTTCTGGACAGGTGTTAATGAAAATTGGTCCAAATCTTGAGGTTACAACTGTCCCATGAGTTCTTTTATGAATAAGGGAGTCTGTTTTTTCCCCTCATTATTGAGGAATCATGTAATTACTCAAGGAGACGAAGACTCCTAGTTATTAGCTAAATTTTGGGGGATTGTTTCTAACTTCCCTAAATTCTAGGTAATGACTCATTAGGTGCATTTATGATGTATTTTGGATTAGGTTTCAACTGTTGAAAATGGAAACAAGAAACAGTGAAGGAGGCCTCCTGAAACATCTTTCCTGATCCTAGTTGGAAAGTGATCACCTAAACTAGGTGGGGACCACACATGTGATTTTTGTCGAAAAGTCTATTTTTAGACATATGGAGCATGGTCCGAGGATTGAAGTATGTTATACTTGGAGTATTGGTCATGTTGGTAAAAATAGATGGACCTCTATTTTTAGACATTTAGGTCGAAGTCTATTTTTAGACTGCCTATCCCAAAAATAGGGAAGTCGAATATTATTAGCTCTTAATAATATTTGGACTATAAACATTATCTTATTCTCTTGGAGCACTTCAGTTTGATGCCTGGATGTGGCACATGCAGCTGACAGAAGGAAATACGCTTTTCCTAGGGTTTAAGTGAAGCTATTGCATGATGACTTCAGTTAGAACTCCTGTGACAGAGTTTGGTGGAGTTGATTGAGGAAGTTAGTGGAGTTGTATTCAGTTTAACTAATCTAAACATAGTTGAGATTTTTGTATCCAAGTTAACTAATAGATACAATTAGTGAGAGCGATATTGATCATGCATATCATATTGATATTATATATAATTTTCTACATGGTATCGGAGCGATATTGATCATTGGAGCAATTGCAAGACATTGAAGCGGTTGAATTTTGGGATAAACTCAAGAAACATAAAGATGGAGAAAGCCGGAATTGCCACAAATTGTCCACAGAAGAAGAAAAATAAACGAGTTGTTGGAGGCCCATGGTGGAGAAGCCTTAGCCTCAGGTTTGGCGGATTTTTCGGCGCGTCGCATGCTTGGCCTCAAGTATGATGATTTGAGTGGGAGTTCTTGGACGGTGGTGCTTCCTTTCACATGACGGGAGATGTGAATCTTTTCGGTGACTTGGTGGAGAAAGGTCTCGAGATGCATGTTGAGTTGGGCGACGGTGGACGATACAATGCGACCGGCATTGGTACCATAACCTTTCAGAGGGAGTCAGGTAAACTCATTCTTTTACAAGATGTATTGCATGTACCAGGTCTAACAAATAATCTGATCTCAGTCGCAATGTTAGAGGATAAAGGGTATGAAGTTGTCTTTAGAGAAGGAAAATTTTTCCTTCAGCACAAGGCAACGGGACAAGTCAAGAAGGTTGGGATTCGAGCAAAGAATCTCTACAGACTTGAAGTAGATGGGATGTCTATGGAGCTTCCTATTGTTGGGAAGCGGGAGAAAGACATGCAACTGAAGCTTGAGAGGGAGCAAGTGTTGCATGCAGGCGAGAAAGACATGCAATTGAAGCTTGAGAGGGAGCAAGTTTTGCATGCAGGTGATAGTGAACCTCGGGATGTGGAGCAACCACAAGAGGATCATGGAGTGGAAGAAACCACTCATGCAGAGAAATTTCGTGCCAGATGGGCAGAGGGAGTGCATGCAGCTATACCACCAGGTGAGAGGTGGGGCGACATGCATGATTAATCCCAAGAGGAGATTTCTGGGCAGGATTCATGAGATGGTGTGGATCTCATGAATTGAACTTGGCTACGAGGTGCCCACAGCGCAGCAGTAGCATGATCAGTTGGATTGATGCAGGCAGATCAAAGTGACAGTGTCGGATACTGGAGCGCAGATCAGAGTTGACAGCAAGTGCAAGAGTGCATGGGTGCAAAGAGTTCAACAGCGCAGTGGTTCCTGATGACATGTGCAGTTGGCCAAGCAGAAGTCGAAGACTTTGATGATAGATGCTAGATGCATCAAGACTGATTGAGTTGTTTGGAGCCTATTCAGTTTCAGAGGAGTTGCAGAGCAGATGCATGGAGTTGCATGGCGCTTGTGAAGGTTGCAGGGTGCATGCATGGAGTTGCATGTCGCATGCAATGACAATCCTTTCTTGTTGAGAGGGAGTGTTGAAAATGGCAACAAGAAACAATGAAGGAGGCCTCCTGAAACATCTTTCCTGATCCTAGTTGGAAAGTGATCACCTAAACTAGGTGGGGACCACACATGTGATTTTTGTCGAAAAATCTATTTTTAGACTATGTCTATTTTTAGACATATGGAGCATGATCCAGGGGTTGCAGTATGTTATTCTTGGAGTATTGGTCATGTTGGTAAAAATAGATGGACCTCTATTTTTAGACATTTAGGTCGAAGTCTATTTTTAGACTGCCTATCCTAAAAATAGGGAAGTCGAATATTATTAGCTCTTAATAATATTTGGACTATAAACATTATCTTATTCTCTTGGAGCACTTCAGTTTGATGCCTGGATGTGGCACATGCAGCTGACAGAAGGAAATACGCTTTTCCTAGGGTTAAGTGGAGCTATTGCATGGATACTTCAGTTAGAACTCATGTGACAGAGTTTGGTGGAGTTGATTGAGGAAGTTAGTGGAGTTGTATTCAGTTTAACTAATCTAAACATAGTTGAGCTTTTTGTATCCAAGTTAACTAATAGATACAATTAGTGAGAGTGGTGTGAATTAATTATTAATTAATTCACTAATTATAAAATCATAAATCAACTAAATAATACATCAGTTAACTTCAGTGCATGGACAGTTTCAGTGGAGACCAGTGCAGAAATAGGTGAAAGAGCAGGTTAACTATCGGTTGTGACTATACTATTGCTATTTGCAACACACAGATGGGTGGAGTAACCCATGAGGATTGCGCAGTTCAAGATGGGTGGTTTATCTATATAAAGAGGCCATCCCATAGCATTGAAAAAGCAATTCAGATTGGCTATCAAGTGGCTAAAGGTTGGAGCATGAGTTTTGCTAGATCTAGCTTGATAGTGTGTAGCATGGGAGGTAGTGCATGAGAGCTTGCAAAGAGCTTTGTACTATGATTGTTACATGATCTCCATGACATGTATAATATACAGATAGTTGGGGGTTTTCAGCTTTAAGCTTTCCCATGAAATATTGTGTTCATATGTGTGAATTTTATGGCTTTAATGTGTGCATGCAATTGATTTTATTTCCGCATGTGATGATCAATGGTAGAAGAGATTCTGTATTATGCATGAAGCTAAAATAGTGTGTGATCAGGAGAATCTCGGTGGATAACATATCAGTTATTCAAATTTCTACATCAACCCAATGAGGTGGCATCTTCTCTATTCTCTCTATTTAGCTCAAAGCAAGTCATTTTAGAGGTTGGATAATCGATATTGCAGTGGTGGAGCTTATGTACAATCTTTTTCAGTGAAATCAAAGATATGTTGCAGCTATAATTTTGGGACTCCAATGGTATGCTTATTAGCATTTTTTTTTCTCAGTAACACAATCAAGTTAAATTTTTATGCTTCCATTAAATCACATGTATGCTTCTATATGATAAATCTTAGTATGAGTCTATGAACAGAATTCTTACTTTATGTGCTCTATTTTATAAGATTTTCATAAATTTGTTTTACCTCTTCTGATGAATGAATTCATGTAATATGCTCATTCTGACTCTCTCTCACTTTTCAAACCCTATACCACAATGACAATTTAAGTATGTTTCTAATTATACCTACCTGGCCTCATCTTCATCTTTGCAGTTGTACCTTTGAAATGAGACCTAAAACCTAGACCTATTTCCTTGACTGACATTCCTATCCAGCAAAATTCAAAACAAGACCCTAATTCACTAAGCTTATATCTAGCCTAATATCATTACATCTCCAGTCACCTCATTGATTGTAAAAGTGACATTGAGAGAGCCCTCTCTATTTTGGTAGGGATAGCTACCAAATCTAAATATTTTCTCGAGGTTACCTCCTTCAGTCTCCATTCTCAGCCTTGGGAAACGAAGGGAGTGATAACATCATCCACCATCCATCACATCATCTTTAGGAGAAAATTCTAAGTTTCAAGTAGTGGAAGATTGGCATTGAGAATCAACAACAATTTCTCCAACTCTTAAAATATAACCTCACTCTGGCACATAATCGAATGAAACGACATAAATATCAACATCACAGTGAAAGAAGTTTTGATGTAGGCGACTAGGTATTTTTACAGTTACAACCATACAAACAAATGTCCCTCAAGCAAGCTAAGAAGTATAATAATATCACCAAACTACTATGGTCCTTACAAGGTATTGAAAAATGTTGTTACTATGGTATACAAATTGGAGTTGCTTGCATCTTCCTGAGGACAACCAATTTTCCATGTTTCATGCTTAAAGAAGCATTTTGATGAAAATCTCTTAGTTCCAATAATATTTCCATAACTTGACAAGGAAGTAAAAATCATATTGGAGCGTAAAGAATTCATGGAAACAAGAACTCGACAACTACGGAATTGATCAATTTCGAAGTATCTCATTAAGTGGAAGAACTTACCCGTTGAATATTCCACATGGGAGGATGAGAATTTTATACAAAAGAAACCATAACTACTCAAGCATTGAGGAAAACACTTTTTTGAAGGAGAGGGGCATATCAGGTACCTATAATACTAGTGTATCCCCCTTATTGCTATTTTTGTGCCCATGTAGCCCCCAAATTGTTATTGGTGTGCCCCATAGAAGCCCAATATTTTAATTATTGTGCCCTTACAATATTATTGTTATGTATGCTCTAATTATATTATGACCCCTTATACTCCTATTTATATACCAAGGAGATATTTTCATCTGTATCATCCAAGAATTGTGTATTTACGTGATGTAAAGGAGGTTTCCCCCTCGAAGAGTCTAATTTTCAAGATCTTAGTCTATCTTTTCTTATGTTTTGAGATTTGGTTGCATAACACTAACGAGGAAAATTTGTTTGATAATTCCATTCTTGTGTGAATTTATATTGTATGATAAGTCCTTTTATATTACTTATATGAACATAGAAACTATATCATAATTAGATATTCAGTTCAACCCACATTTTCCATAATATCTACATTAATCTCTCCATTCATCTAAATCCCTAACTTCTTTTTTTGTAATCATCATTGTGGCTTACGAATAATTTTATGCACACTCTACTCCATATACAAGTTACCATGTAGTCATCAAATATCACGAGTTGTCTTATAAATGACACCTTAACATAGGCCATAAGAATGTTACAATACACCCTTCCCAATCAAAACATCAACTTGCTAGAAGACTGGGGTGGAAATAAATTGGATAAGAGATGTTAAACTTTGGTGACCACCAAAATAGATCCACAATAGATCCATCTCAACACTAAATATATAAAGTACTAAGAAAGATCAAATCTCTTAATATGTATGTCATTTCATATAAATCTAGACACGTAATCTCACTCAACTTGATAAGCTCACAACTTACCAAAAAATAAATCTCTAAAAATACAAATTTGATTATTATTAAGAGATTTATCTTGCATTATAAGAATAATTCCATATAAATATTTTATATTTGTCTTTATTTTTATAATAATAATTTTTTTATCATAGGGTTGGGAAAAGATGAACCCTATTCCCTTTGTCGTCGCCTCCCTTCCTTCAGCCGCCGACTGGCCTTTGCTCGGCCCTGCAGAAGATGGCGACGCGAGATTCAGAGGGGCCCCGACTCCATTCAAGCCAAACCCTGCGAATAAGATCGCGTGCAGCCCTGCGCAGGGAATAAAAGAGATTTATGCACGGGATGGGCTCTTAGCAAGCTGCGCAAGCAATGCAGCAGCTATGGCAGCGGTTACACTTCAGCTGCAGGTCGTGGGCAGCTTCGTGGTGAGGATTAGGACAGCGCTCGGCCTCGAGGGACTTTTGCAGGCCGCCAAGATTTTGGTTGCTTTGACAGGCACCAAATCAAACTTCGAGGGTTCCAGATTTACCCTGCATCCCAACAGCACATGGATCCTGCCCAACATCGCTTGGAACCCACGCGCAATATCTGTCTTGGAGCATGGCTGCGTTTTTTCTAGCCATCCCCTGCTCCCCTTCAGTCCATTGTTTCAGAGGGCTACCAACGAGTCCACCAGTCGGCCAAGCCCTATCTACATGGGAAACAACCCTAGTTACAAAGGAATCAGCGCCCTTCGTTGCAGCGCAGATCCTGCCACTAAAGACCGCCTAGCCTCTTTTCAGATCCAGCTCCGGACGCTCTCTGGCAAAACTATTCTGCTCTGGGTTTCTCCTTCAAACCTTATACAGAATCTTAAGCTCAATCTAGAACGAAGGACTGGGATTCCCTTGATACACCAGAGACTTATTTTCCAAGGTAAACATCTTGAGGATCCTCTTCCCCTCTCTGCTTACAACATTAACAGAAATGATTCTATCGTGTTTACCCTTCGTTTGAGAGGGGGTGCTGTTGGACAGTCTTCCTCAGCCCCTACCTTCTCTTACAAAGATGTTGTACATTCTCAGAAACCCAAAACCCCTGCAGCCCCCCAAACCCAGCCTTTTCTGGTAGACAAGTTGGATGAAGTACCTTCGGTTGAGATCTCTCATCCAGATCTCGCAGAAGATCTTCAGAAATATGCAGAAATAGCCATCATTGGCATATTTAATGGACTTTGGCCGCGAACCAAGGATCTCTTTGATTGGATCCACGAAAACTGGACAAGCAAATGCCTAGTAAGTTGTTGCTCACGAGGATTCTTCATAGTATTGTTCGATCATTCAAAGCATTATGAACAGGCCCTACAGAAAGGTCCCTGGTTTTTTGGAAATGCTGGGCTCTTTCTAACTCCATGGTTCCCAGATTTCGACCCTGCTACAGCTACCATCACCAGGACTCCTGTTTGGGTCAGGCTTCCCAACCTACCTATTCATCTATGGCATCTGGCAGTGTTCAGACGCATGGGCGACACCTTGGGGCGCTTTATCACTGTAGATTTTGAAAGGGCACTTCAGGGCCTCTACACATATGCCAGAATATGCGTGGAGGTTGACATTAGCAAAGGCTTGCCTGAATAAATCATCATCAAGGTAGGCGATCTTGTTTGGACTCAGTTCTTAGACTACGAGAACATTGCTTTCCGTTGTCGCCACTGTCACCAAACAGGGCATCTAAAGAACTCCTGCCCCTCTCTCGCGGGAAAAAAGACAAAAGGAAACAACACAAAGTCCAAATCCAAAAAATGGACTCCCTGTTCCCCGCCGCCTGCTGTAGATTCTTCTTCCTCGAGCTCTGATGATGATGGGAGTGACGCAGATCCTGCCCCTCAAACTAAGAACTTGTCCACTGATGCACCCGAGCATCCCCCTGATACTACCGTCACTCAGAAGCACAGTCATGAGTCCGCTTCCTCTGATTCAGATAAGGAGGCCCCTCCTTTGGAGAACTCCAGTCTTCAAATTGTCACAGCACTTGCTCATCAGAATGGTTGGGTTAAAGTCAACAAAAAGAAAGGGAAGAAATTTCGTGTGGAAAACTCTACCAACTCTGGGTAGGAGTCGGTTCCTTCCTGTTTTCTAGTCGCTTGATGCTGCTCCTTGCTTGTCTCTTCTCTCTTTCCGGGAACCGATGTTGATATTTTATCATTTCCGGTTGGCCGTGTTTTTGTCTCTCTTGATTGTACTTTCATATGTACCATATTTTGCTTAATAGAATTAGTCCAATTCAAAAAAAAAAAAAAAAAAAAAAAATTATCATATATATATATTATCTTTCTTTCATGCATATGTATATATGCATTATATTTATTTATACAGTTATTAATTATTATTATTTTTAATTAACAAAATATGATGAAACGATTACCATAAAATAAAGTGTTAAAGCCTATTGGTAGAATAGGCATTTATTGGCCTATGATTGTACACCAAGTTCTCACAAAGCTTCTAATCATGAGAGTTTCTATGAATTCCAATTTGTGAAATTTTAATGTTGTTGCATTTAACCGGTTATTATTCGCCTATCAAATGATTATTTATCTTCTTTAATTAATTGTTTCAAATACTAAATAAAACACTACTGCAACATCACAAGAACTGAGAAAATTATTGCACACACAAAAAATAATGGACACCAATATTTTTGGACAAATGTCCCTAGAAAAACCCCAGTGTGGGGAAAACCAATTCTACAGATGAGTAATTTTATTAATTCTTCAACAAAATATATGATGGAGAAATTACAATCATTTTATGTAAATTAGAAAATCTCTTAAAATTAATCATGTCACTTTTTCAATTCAATCTACACTCATGGAAGAAATTTGGCCTCCTCTGATCAATTTGGCCTCCCTTTTGATCCTAAATTGGTCACATCTGTAGCCCTGGCTCACGCCCTTCTCTAGAAAACTCGCACTGTTGAGGAAATGAACTTGACCTCCACTGGGTTTCGATCTCAATTGGAAATTTTGAATTTTCTATGTAAATTGATCTCTCTGGAAATCTATCTCCTTGCTCCAATAATTTTTCCTCTCTGGAGAAATTTTCACTCCCTTCAAGAGAAACTCGCACTAATAGAAAATCGGTCTTTCTTTATAGAAAATAGATATCCAAAAAACTGAGGAAATCACTATGATAAATATCCTCCAGAAATCCTATGCCAAAACACTACTAGTCTCAATATGTTGATTCCCTTGTGTTTCCTCTATGCCCTTTCTATCACTGCAATTTTGTGTCTCGGTGTTTTGGTCTCCAAATTCCCATTGATTTCCTCTTGTAATCTCTCATTGAAAAAACAATAACCATGATCTAATCTCAATCGATGGCTAATACCATCTTGACCCCTTCAAATAAATTTTCTAGAAGTCACTAGAGGAAAATTGATTACCTCAATTAATTCTAATTGATTAAGCCATTTCCCTAAGTTAGACATGGGAAAAATAATAATTTGGATAATTAATTCTAATCAAGATATTTTATTGTAAAACCTTTTATGGGTATTTCAAAAAATGTGTTCCTTAGCCTCATAGAAACCATCTAAGAATATAACACCTATTCGAGTTACATAAACTAACACTCTCTCTTTGCGACAAAGGTTATCTAAATAATACCCAACTTGTCTTTAAACAAGATGAATCTCGCCTTCCCCAAAGCCTTCGTTAGTATATTTTCTACCTGTTCATCTCTGTATATATATTGTAGTTGAATTACCATGCACTACACATAATCCTTAATGAAACGGATACATGATGTTTATATGCTTGGACCTATTGTGCAACACTCAATTCTCTAACAACCTTATGCAACTTTGATTGTCGTAGTGTATCAATGCCGTCTCAACCCTCTAACCAAATAAATCTACTAGTAGATTCCAAATCCATATAGCCTCGCATATAGCCATGCTCATTTCTATGTATTTTTCCTCTGCATAACTTAGTGCCAGAGACTTCTTCTTCATGTTGTACCAAGGAAAAACTCTTGATTTGATGTTGAAGCAGGAACCAGAAGTAAATTTCCAATCCACTGTGTTACTTTCCCAGTTTGCATCAGTATATCCAACCATCCTGACACTATCACCTCAAGCACACATGATCCCATACTCGATAGTGTCACAAAAATATCTCAACACATGTTTCGTCATTGTCCAATGCACTCTCTTTGGCTCCACCATAAACTAACTAAGAGATTTTACTACATAAGATATATTTGGTCTAGTGTTGACTAAATACATGAGAGATCCTATCAATTTCCTATACAAGTGAGGGTCCACATCTTTCTCCCTAGATGCATCTATCTCTCCCCAATTAGTGATCATGGGTGTGTGTTGAGAATTTGGTAGGGTGGATATTAATTCAAAATCTCTCCTTGATAATTACTTGTGAGCTTAATTATTTTACTTATGTCTTCTCTTATTATCTTATTTAGTCTTTCATCAAGCCAATTACCAAAATACAAGAGACACAAATTTAGGCTCTTCGATCTAGGAAAAAACCTCTCCCTCTTGGATAGGAAAACCCACGAGAAATTATTCTTATAGACTTCAATTGACAAGTACCATGACCATGATTTAGACCCTTGACACTGGTATGCCTCCAAGACCCTTGTCACTGCTCTTCTTGTCTCTTTATTTTGATTTTCTTTTGATGCATTGCGTTGCACCAGAATTATAGGTCCCCTTCAGACTGAGATATTTTGGCCCTTCTTATTGTTGCAACCGTAACACCAAACAGTGGAGGCTTATCTTATGATAGACCTAAACCTTCTTGAGAAGTATCCTAACTTATTGCAGTCTTTCTTCATGTTGTGAACACCTCCTTTATTCCTTCACACTGATAATAATCTCCTTAAGCATTGTATTGCAGACTTATTCTTCATGGAGGCAGCCTCAGCCTACCTGAGATATATGAGACTCCTAAATAGAGATAACACACTCCTTTGCTTGACCCAATCACAGTGTTGTTATTCGCTGATATTTCTCCTTTTCTTTCGTACTAGATGACATACCTTGTTGTATCAACCTTCGGACTTCCAGAGATATACGTAGTAGGGTCCACCCAAGGTAGGAGGTAAGAAAAACTCTCTTTCTTCCACAAATCATACTTCTCACTTCGCACTTCCTGTAATCCTTAACTCGCACTTTTTCCAATCCTGAAACTCGCATTAAATCCCATAAAATCTTCTCTGGATTCTCTTTGTTATGCACAATACCTATAGGGTATATATAGTTGTTTCCACCTATAATTGAGCCGACCTGCCATAGGTTAATATAGCTTACATATTATATGGTTATACAGTTGACTTGAAGGGCTTACTTTCCAGCGTTAAGGAGGATGTCTTGAGGGTTGATTTGAGCATCATTCTAGAGCCATTTTATTCATAGTTTCATCACAAGGTCTTGAGGCATATTTTTTTTACTAGAATATTCATATACATGACTCTGAATTACATTTACAACCAGAATAAAAATCATAATAAACATCAAGAAGAAGTCTATTGACCTAAAATAAAACCTTGCTCATGAAACCCATGAGGCAAGCAACCAAAATCATATTTTATTATCTTTGTCTTATTCTTTACATAAATATATAATTACATAGTCAATATCAAGACCGATCCTAGTTACACTTTTCAACACTCCCTATTAACTAGGGACGTATTCATACAGGTACATGGTCACTTTCAAACTGAAGAATCTCATAAGAAGAATTGGATTGGTAATCGCATCTGTATAGCATCATACCAACCAACATTGTCCTAGTGCAAGGGCTTGACTAACAGCACCATCTCTCAACGAGACAATAGGCTACAATGTTGGTGAGACACATGACTTATAGACACCATATTCATTTTCTCTCCAAGGTACATACCCCACCCAGGTGTTCCCAGAGTATGACCTTCTTGGCCTATTCTTATTTTTGGTAGCCATCCCTCAAATAATATTGGTCCCCGACTACTCTTACCTTGAATGTCCTATCACATTCTCAAACAGTATCGATTGCGATATGACTACCCAATCCTCCATTATTTCTTCCAGATGAAGACCAGAATGATGTGTCTATCCATTCTCTCCACATGGCCTTCACTGAGACTTACAGATGTTAGTCTTGGTCTAGTGCATGACACATGTATTAGAGAATCATATATGTCACTCCCTCTAAACTTAGGAAGGACATACTTCAAGTTTCTTCCAAGAAAGAAAATTATCACTAGGTTCCCTCTCAACCAGGTACCTACAGTAGCAGTACTACCCAGCTGCTCATGAAGAATTCCTCCCCTCGATGTCATGAATTTATATATTGAGGAATATTCAACCTTTGGCTTCATAGGGCACATATCATCCATGAGTCATGTCAGCTATCAAAAATTGATTCATCAGACTTCCTTATCTGGTCCACCTTTATGCCATGCGGCTTTTCTTTGAACCATCTCCCTGTTATCACTCCAATAATTTCCTAGGGTTGTTATGTTTTGTTTAAAGAAATATTAGAGGTAACTATCAACCTAATTTTGAGATCAGGATCTAGCCTTCCTAATGCTCAGAGAGGACTCTCTCTTTATGATTTAACTTTGTTGGTTTAATTTATTTTAGGCTAGTTATGTAAGATTGATTGGTTTAATTTAATGTGTTTGGTAGAATTATTGATTTATATGGATAGATGTATGTCTATTTTCCATTGGGCTATGGAGTTAATGTATCAAGAAAACAGGACAGAATCAAGTTCTAAAGGAAGTGTTCACAGGGAAAGGTAGTTGAGCAAAATCAGATCTTTTAGGGTGGATGGTGAAGTGGTTTTCAATCAGGATCAAGGAGCGGTTAAGGATTCCTTAAACCGGATAATGAAGGAATTTTGAAAGAGGTCAATCATGATGGGAGAGCAATTAATGATTCTCATATCTTGACATCAGAAGAAAACATTAAAATGAATAGTAGTTCAGAACATAGTGTACTTAAACAAATTATACAATAATATTCCTTTTATTATTGGAAAACATGCAAGTTTATGGAATACTTAAGGAAAAACATGAAAAATTGAAAGATACTTCACTAAAGTGGCTCACCACATGAATCCATGTAATATTCCCAATTAGCAATGGCTAATTGGAATATTCAATTTTGGTCAATTTTGCCTTATGTAGTTATATTATAAATAAAAGTGAGTTGAGGGGGGACATAACTCACTCAAAAATAAAAAGTGCACTATCTAGTAGATGCACGTTGTAACTTAAGTGAGCCAAGGGGGCCAAGAGACCACGTAGAGAGGGGGCCCACGTAGACCACATGGAGGAACTGCGCAGGCCAAGATGGAGCACGTGGCAAAGGGAGGCAACGTTGGAGGAGGTGAGCCTTAGGGTTTGAGAGAGGCTAACGCTATATAGAGAGGAGAGCCTCCTCATTTTGATCATTCGAGTTTATGCATATTGAGCTGGTCACTACGACTTTGAGCACGCTGGCTGTTTAGCTTGTCTGCAGCACTGTTTAGTGCATTGAGTGTCTCCGTTCGGAGATCTCACCCTCAGCCCCGGGGGACTTCAAGTGCCTGCTCGGGTGAGGTTGTTCCATCAGTATTTTTCAGTAGGATTGGTGTTTGGCTTTTGTGGAGGAGCAATGCATTCAGAGACTGTGCAGTCTTGAGAGGGAGGACACAGTCCATTCTTGGGGAGCTCCGGATTGGGTTTCTTTTGGAGGATTCGAGCCTGGAGATTGAGCAAGGGGCTAGGCCTTTCCCATTGGAGGATTTTGGTAGAGTTTGTGGCCGTATTTTGGTGGTTTCCATTCAGCCTCAACGCAGAGCCTTGGAGGATAGCGTAGATCCTCAAGGGGGTGATTTTCAGGGGTCAGCCATTTTAGAAATGCTTTCTGGGTTTTTCTGGGTTTGGTGAGCTAAGGCAGATTCCAAAGTTTCAGCTCATTCCGAGGAGGGGAGCAGCCCCAAATACTCATTTTGTTCCAGCAGTTGCAGCTACACGGCAGTTTTCTAGCAGCTTGGACGTAGATCAGAGAGCAGCCATTTCCTTGCCATTCTAAGACTATTTCTTCACTTGCCTTGAGCAAGTCTAGGTGCCATCACTCTGATCACCTATTGTACTCCCTTATATTTCTTAGTATAATAAAATGGCTTAGTGTTCTCTCTATATTTCTGGAGTGTTTGTTACATGTTCGATATATGCTATTGTATGCTTGCACTACTGTTATTTCTCTCTCTTTGAGCATTTCAGTTACTATACCATTTGGTGTGTTTTCCCCATACTCTTAGACAGAGTCTGGAAAGGGCCAGGTAGCCTCCAGATCTCACCCTCTCTTCAGAGGTGAAATATTTGGTAAACGCCCTCCCATTCCATCTCTGGTTGGAGTTTGCTTGTGTTTGAGAGATATCCCTAAAACGGGATATTACAGTGGTATCAGAGCATAAATCTGGCTCAACCTGTGGATCTAGTTGTCTATGACACCGGGGGAGAAACCCTACATCTGCTATAGAGGTAGGAAGTACAAATATATTGAGCGTAGGTTGGAGAACACCTAAGGAGAGGGTGACTGCGTTCGGGTGGTGGACATAGAACAGGAGGAGCCTGTGATAGATGCAGAGCAGGAGGAGCTTGTGGTAGACGTAGAATAGAAAAATCCAATGGCAGATGATAGTGAGGCGAAACAGTTTAGGGAGGCACTCCTCAAATCAGTGTAGGATATGGCGAGACAGATTGAGGTGATGGGTCATAGATTCACTGTTGTGGAGGCTAGACAGCGTGAAACCCCAAGGGGTTTCCATGTTGGTGAGGGGTTGGGCACATCCCATCATTTGCCAGAGTGGGATGCCACTCTGCACCAGGCATCACATGCACCCACACATTCCACTATGCCCACCTTTCTGGGTGCAGACACAGGGGTAGGAGCACAGCATGAGCCAGAGCCTGGTTACATGGGTGACTATTTTTCTGAGTATCAGGCATATGGGCAGGAGTTCAGGGATGCCCTTTCATTCAGAGATTTTTTTCAACTCCAGCGGGACAGCAGGCCCCGCGACCATCACAGAGGGCATCGGCATTATCATGATGGGGACACCCAGCGTACGGCAAGCCGATTCCATTTGCCAACATTTGATGGCTCATCAAACAGTTTGGCAAAGTCTTGGGTGGAGAAGTTAGATATATATTTCCAGCTTAATCAGATGGCAGAGTAGGAGGCCATTAAGGTGGCTACGCTGCATTTAGATGGTGAGGCCCAGGACTGGTGGTTCCATGGGATGGTGACACTCGGCATTCGACAGTGACCACATATGTCGAGTTCACCTGGACTCTAATAGAGATATTTGACCGGAGGGATCCGGAGGAGAATTTTGTTGAGATGACAAGGCTCAAACAGACCGAGAGCCCGGAGACGTATATTGCAGATTTTCTGAGGGTTTCAGTGATGGTACTAGATCTATCCGCAGCACGGATGATCTACATGTTTGTTGAGGGGTTAGCAGAGCCACTTCAGGGTCTGGTCAGATCCACTAGACCAGCCACACTCCAGGACGCCATTGGCAGGACCCGGGATTTACAGGATGCCTTACCCAGGACTAGGACACCTTACCCCCAAAGACAGACTTTCCAGCCAAAGGGGAAGGATGTGAGGATTCCGCCTCCAAAGGGGAATCAGGGTAGGATCCAACTAGATGATGATTCGAGGAGGGATTTGAAGAAGAAGAGGTTGTGCTTTACCTGTCAGGATCCGTGGGCACCAGGACACAGATGTGTTGCGGGCAAAGCACATTTTATCGAGGTCTTCTCTGAGAGCAACGGGGAGGAGTATGAGTATGAGGATGGAGAGGCAGGAGACATTCAGACAGCACAGGACCATTTTCCACCTCCACCTCTAGGA
Source organism: Pinus albicaulis (assembly GCA_034641835.2). Lineage (NCBI taxonomy): Eukaryota > Viridiplantae > Streptophyta > Pinopsida > Pinales > Pinaceae > Pinus > Pinus albicaulis. Next base: position 44,325,111 of record MU968359.1, read on the forward strand.
ACAGGAGGTGCAGCTTTTGCACCCACAAGGGGGACCCTTGCAGCATTGCGAGGAGTACCCAAGTATTTGACGCTGCATGTCCAAGGGACAGTACGGGGGCAGCGAGTTTTAGTTTTGGTAGATAGTGGGGCAACCCACAACTTCATCGATGCACAGATGGTTGAGCAGAGAGGCATACCGACATAGAGCTTCGATGCATTCTTAGTGTTGGTCCCAGGAGATCATACGATGCAATGTGCCAAATATGTTCCAGAGCTGGCTGTGACGATGGGTACCTACACAGTGACCGACCACTTTTTCACGGTAAATATACTAGATACCAATGTGGTACTGGGTGTTCAATGGCTGATTACTTTAGGGAAGGTCACCACAGATTGGGAGGCCTTGGAGATGGAGTGGGATGATAAGAAGACCGGGAAGCATGAGAAGATACGTGGGATGCACACTTACCCACCCTAGACTCTTTCAGCTCACCGGATGGAGGCAGACTTCCGGAAGGGAGACATAGAGTGGGCGATTGAGTTGTGGGCATCAGAGACAGGGACTACCAGGCAGACAGTTCATCTGGATATACAAGCCATCCTTGACAGATATGATACGGTGTTTGGGGAGATACCACCGAGACAGCCACCAGATCGGGGGTTTGAGCACACTATTGAGCTAGAGAAGAGCATCCAGGCCGTTATCACCACACCCTATAGGCACCCAAAAGCCTATCGGGATGAGATTTAGCGGGCCATCCAGGAGTTTCTAGCTCTTGGAAATATTCGGCCTACTACCAGTCCTTTTGCTACTTCAATGGTGTTGGTGAAGAAGAAGGACGGCACATTGAGAATGTGCATTATTTATAGGGCCCTGAATAAGGAGACCATGAAGAATAGGTACCCCATACCACAGATAGATGAGCTTATGGATGAGTTAAGAGGAGCACAGTTCTTCTCAAAGATCGATTTGAGATCCGGGTACCACCAGATTCGCGTGAGGGAACAGGACATTCCCAAGACCGCTTTCAGGTGCCATTACGGCCACTTTGAGTTCTTGGTTATGCCTTTTGGGCTAACCAATGCCCCAGCTACTTTCCAGTCATGCATGAACCATATCTTCCGCAGTCATCTGAGGAAGTTTGTGTTGGTCTTCTTCGATGATATATCGATTTACAGCAGGACTTGGGAGGAGCATCTCCAGCATATAGAGGCAGTACAGCATATCTTGGAGGAGCAACAGTTTTATGCTAAGCTCTCCAAGTGTGAGTTTGGATTGACAGAGATGTTGTATTTGGGACACATCATTGGAGTGGACGGAGTGAGGGTCCACGGGGAGAAGATCAATGCCATCATAGATTGGTCGAAGACGAGAAACGTGACGGAACTTCGAGGATTTGTTGGCATCTACACATATTACAGGAAGTTCGTCAAGAGTTTCTCTCAGCTTGCTGCACCCCTTACAGAATTGACGAAGAAGGGGGCATTCAGTTGGTCAGATACAACACAGCGGGCCTTTGACAAGCTCAAAGATTTTATGAGCAGCTGCACAGTGCTTGCGTTGCCAGATTTTACGCAACCTTTTGTTTTGGAGTGTGATGCATCGAGAGAGGGGATCGGAGCATTTTTGATGCAGGGAGGCCACCCTATAGCCTATGAGAGCTAGAAGCTCCTTCCTCATGAGCGGTTGTATCCCATATACGACAAGGAGATGTTGGCCATTATGCATGCATTGGCCAAATTCTGGAAATACTTGGTGGGTAACAGGTTCAGGGTGAGGACTGATCACAACAGCCTCAGGTTATTTCTGGAGCAGAAACAGCTATAGGAGAGGCAGCAGAAGTGGATCAGCAAGATCCAGGTGTATGACTTTGACATTGAGTATGTCAAGGGGAAGAACAACATGGTAGCTGATGCACTTTCACGTAAACCAGCCACGTTGTCTCTAATGAGTTTGGATACAGATTGGAGGGCTCGACTCTTGGTGGAGTACTCCAAGGACAGATTTTCCTGTGAGGTTCTGGATGGTCAGGTGACGGATGACAGGTACAGGGTGATAGATGAGATCATCTACTACAGAGATAGGATATTCTTGACTAAGGGCTCCCAACTCAAGAAGAAGATACTTCAGGCGTCACATGACTCAACATTGTCCAGCCATCAGGGGTTTACCAAAACCTATTGGACCATCAAAGAGAGGTTCTCTTGGAAGGGCCTCAAGGAGGACATGCTCCAACATATCAGGGAGTGCGAGGTTTGCTAGAAGAACAAGGGAGAGATGAGCCATCTCGCAGGTTTATTGCAGCCTCTTCCCATTCCAGAGGGGAAATGGGAGAGCATTTTGATGGACTTCATCACAGGATTGCCCATGGTGCAGGGCAAGGACTATATATACGTCGTCGTTGATCGGCTGACGAAGTACACACTCTTTTTCGCCATATTCGCACACTATTCAGCAGCACAGGTGGCGGAGCTGTTCTTCAGAGAGATCTTTAGGTTACATGGTCTTCCCAAGACCATTTTTCAGTGATAGGGACAACCACTTTATGGGCGGATTCTGGCAGGAGATTTTTCGGCTGGTGGGGAAAGATTTGACACCGAGCACCAGCTACCACCCACAGAAAAATGAGTAGACAGAGATAGTTAACAAGTGGTTGGAGGGCTACTTGCATAACTATGTTAGTGGGCAGCAGAGAGCGTGGCAGAAGTGGTTGCATCTAGGGGAGTACTGCTACAACAACACACATCACATGTCCATCGGTATGTCTCCGTTTTATGCTTTGTATGGATACCATTCTTTATATTTTTCTGATGTGATGTTTGGTGCTAGCAAGGCTCCGAGAGCCAAAGATTGGATCCAAGAGAGTCAGGACATTCTCCGAGCTCTCAAGGATAACATGGCTACAGCGCAGAACCAGCAGAAGTTGTATGTCGACAAGGGTCGGATGGAGAGACAGTTTGAGGTAGGGAACTTGGTCTACCTACGTTTGCAGCCGTACCGATAGTCGTCACTGAAGCAGAAGGGAGCTGAGAATCTCAAGCACCGTTTTTATGGGCCATACAGGGTGATACACAGGGTTGGACAGGTTGCTTATGAGTTGGAGCTACCCCAAGGCAGCAAGATTCATAACATTTTCCATGTATCATGCCTGAAGAAGGCATTGGGGCAGCAAGTGACAGTGATAGAGGAGCTACCACCAACAGATGATGAGGGGCATTTGGTGTTACAGCCAGAGGCCGTTATTGATACCAGGGAGAGGCAGCTGTGGAACATGACATTCCAGGAGTTCTTGGTGAGGTGGAAGAATTTTCCGGATGAGGATGCCACTTGGGAGAGTGAGAAGATCTTGTAGCATCCATCACTACAATTACTTGGGGTCAAGCAACATTTTTCCGGGGGAGACTTTAATATTCCCAATTAGCAATGGCTAATTGGAATATTCAATTTTGGTCAATTTTTCCTTATGTAGTTATATTATAAATAAAAGTGAGTTGAGGGGGGACATGACTCACTCAAAAATAAAAAGTGAACTCCCTAGTAGACACGTTGTAACTTAAGTGATCCAAGGGGGCCAAGAGACCACGTAGAGAGGGGGCCCACGTAGACCACATGGAGGGACTGTGCAGGCCAAGATGGAGCACGTGGCAAAGGGAGGCAACGTTGGAGGAGGTGAGCCTTAGGGTTTGAGAGATGCTAACACTATATAGAGAGGAGAGCCTCCTCATTCTAATCCTTCGAGTTTATGCATATTGAGCTGGTCACTACAACTTTGAGCACGTTGGCTGTTTAGCTTAACTCCAGCATTGTTTAGTGCATTGAGTGTCTCCGTTCGGAGATCTCACCCTCAGCCCCGGGAAACTTTGAGTGCCTGCATGGGTGAGGTTGTTCCATCAGTATTTTGTAGTAGGATTGGTGTTTGGCTTTTGTGGAGGAGCAGTGCATTCAGAGACTGCACAGTCTTGAGAGGGAGGACACAGTCCATTCTTGGAGAGCTCCGGATTGGGTTTCTTTTGGAGGATTCAAGCCTGGAGATTGAGCAAGGGGCCAGTCCTTTCCCATTGGAGGATTTTGGTAGAGTTTGTGGCCGTATTTTGGTGGTTTCCATTCAGCCTCAGCGCAGAGCCTTGGAGGATAGCGTAGATCCTCAAGGGGGTGATTTTCGGGGGTCGGCCATTTCAAAAATGCTTTCTGGGTTTTTCTGGGTTTGGTGAGCTGAGGCAGATACCAAAGTTTCAGCTCATTCCGAGGAGGGGATCAGCCCCAAATACTCATTTTGTTCCAGTAGTTGCAGCTACACGGTAGTTTTCTAGCAGCTTGGATGTAGATCAGAGAGCAGCCATTTCCTTGCCATTCTAATACTATTTCTTCACTTGCCTAGAGCAAGTCTAGGTGCCATCACTCTGATCACCTATTGTACTCCCTTATATTTCTTAGTATAACAAAATGGCTTAGCATTCTCTCTATATTTCTGGAGTGTTTGTTACATGTTCGATATATGCTATTGTATGCTTGCACTACTGTTATTTCTCTCTCTTTGAGAATTTCAGTTACTATACCATTTGGTGCGTTTTCCCCATACTCTTAGACAAATTCTGGAAAGGGCCAGGTAGCCTCCAGATCTCACCCTCTCTTCAGAGGTGAAATATCTGGTAAACGCCCTCCCAGTCCATCTCTGGTTGGATTTTGCTTGTGTTTGAGAGATATCCCTGAAACAAGATATTACAATACATTAGATTTCCACTCATATGATCTAACAACCAATGACATTTTTCGCACCCCCGAATGCCCGACGTTTAAAACTATTGTGGGGTTGAAAAATGTGTGGTTTCGCACCCCCACTCCCCTTCTATGTGGCAGCCCTACGTCTTATCGCATTCTTAATCCCGAAACCACCAACCCGCCTTTTCGAGTGTAATAACCGCCATACTCCCATTTTGTTGTATGACGAATACCGCCCATGTTTGAATTTAACCCTGTGCCTTATGGTTTGTTGCTTTGGGTCAAAAGGTATTAAAACCCACTCTTTATCATTAGTCAATCTATTTCTATTGAGAATTGCGTAGAGGAAGCCACAAAGAAGCCTTGCCGACCTCTTTTGAAGCCATTCAAACCAGTGTTGACCAAAATTAAAGCCTTTTGTTACTAGAAACATTGTCGGTTCAGATTTGAAGCTTATCAGACCAAAAAAGCCTCTCCTGCAACCAGAACCCTTTCTACAAACAGAAAACACCATTTCACAGGTATTCTTAAGTGCCCAAAGCTATTACTTACACACAGAAATTAATAAATTTCTAAATTGAACAAATTAAAATGGCTTCCCGGGGCATTGTGACTGTTAACCCTCTGCAACCCCCTGTAGTTGATTTTGAACATACCCCCCTTGCAGACAAAGACTTCAAAATCAGTGACACAGTCACTGATTTCAACCTCTTGGACATCCAATATTGGAGCCATGATTTATCCATTGACCAGGCTAATGATATCTACCTTTGGGAATCAATTTTTCCTAAACATGTCTTCCCCCAGACCTTCCAATTTCCAGAAATCATCAAAATATATCAAATCAATTATCTACCCAATGAAAGAGCCCTAGTAACCCCCAACAAAGATATTTTGTTCACAATCACTGCAGAATCAATAAATCAGATGTTACAGATCCAACCCAAGCCTGATGAATCCCCATTGTCTATTGAAATCCTCACTTATCTGAAGCTAAATTTCCCAAAGAGGTTCCAAATCTTCCAAACATTTCTTCCTCCATCAGTGGAAACCCCAAAGAGTAACCCTCCTTATTCAGCTTCAATTTTTTCAGAGATAACAAGACAGATTGTCACAATGTTGCCTTGCATTCTAGGATACTTCACAAATGAGTATGTAGATGCTTCAATATTAATTTTTCTATCCATTTTCAGCCTAGGACAGCCTCCAGCTTCTAAATCTAACTTTTCTCAATACTTATCAGATGCCACCCATGAGAAATTAGTTAAATTACCAGAGGAAGGAGTCTTTAAGTACTCATCAGTTTTGTTTCATATGTTCCTGTATTTTCAATCTAAAAGGTTTGAAGTTAACCTTCAAAAACTGCACACTGAGGGTAATCCCCAATCAGTAGTCTTTTGGACATCCTTGATCAGAAAGGATCCCACAGAATTCACCTACAAGGATTTCATTGATGCATTTGTTTATCCAATTGTCAACATGCTAAGCAGTAGCATTCAACCAAGAGTCAGCGATGAGATAAACAAGGTCTTACAATTGTCTGAACACAGTAGAACAGGAGACTGGTATTTATACTAGAACCACACTGAAATTAGGGTGTATGGATGTCAACTCACTCCATACAAGCTTCCTAAATACCTCCCAATGAGGTTATTTTCACTAGAATATATCAGGCAGATCCTAAACTCAGATGAAGTTAATTTCCTATTAGCAAAGAAGAAAACATAATTTAAGATTAAAAACAAATTGGTCCTTTCATTTGCAATAATAGAAATGCTGGTCAACAAGAAGAAAAGTTTACAAGTTTCCAAGTTTAGCAGTAGTTTTAAATGGTAGTATTATTCTTTGGGAGTTATCAGCAAACTAAGAGTCAAATTTAAATTAAATCCTTTTTTTCATGAGTCTAAACCAGAGATTGAAAAGTACTCCAACCAGTTAGAGTGGTTCAAAAACACTTTGTAAGAGGCAGAGAAGCAGGGTGATACTAGTTCCATCTTACAAACTCCAGCCCCACAAGACAGGAACTCAAATATACCAAGAGAAGAAGGTTCATATTCCACTCAGACCACTACTGAAACCAAATTCAAATTAATGTACAGGAAGAAGCCCAAGCTGAATCAATAGATGAACAAGAAGAAATAGTTGAGACAATTGAAATTATTGATAGAGACACAGTGGTCAAAGATAATGCACCGCCAGTAGTTTCTGAGAAAACTCATTAGCCATCAACCTCTAATACACAAATCATTCAGAAGAAACACAGTGTAGAGGAATATTCATCAAGAAAACCAATGGACAAAGAAAATGAAATAATGGATAAGCATAAAGAAATCAAACTCAGGAATGAAACATTGAAAGCTGTCACCTATGCCCAATATTGGAAACAGACTCCTAGTGACCTGAACAGGTTGCTTTCAGCCTTTGAGATAAAACCAGGAAGATGAAAATGACCTTTTTGCAACCAACAACAAAGGCTCCAAAGTCATCAGCAGACTGTAAGAAAACAACATTTGAAGTTTAAGCCAAAGATCTACATCCAATAGATCAAATTGAGTTCCATAAGAAAGTTGGAAAAATCATTTACTCCACTATGACTAACAAAGCTATGAGTGTAAAAATACTTCAGAATTCTCTAGAAAACATCAGAGCACAGTTAAAACTAGATAAGGCTTCCTCACAAGCCAAGGATAACATAATCAAATCACTTGAAGAATTGGTCATTGAGGTTGGATATGATCCAAAGAACATCAAAATAGCACAAGAGCTCATCAATAAAAAGAATGCATACATTCCTGCGTTGAAAAAACAACTGAAATTTCCTCCCACTGAACATCCACAAACTAAGGAAATTTTGGAGAATGAAAGTCAAAAATATGAAATGATGCATATCATAATTCAATTCATAGCTCAACTGAAAGAAATGGAGAATGAAATGGATAAATTGGTGTAGGAGAAAAAGGCTAATATGGAAGCAATCCCTATCACTGTCATTCCTACAGTTACAACAACAGTTCCATCTACTTCATCAGCTCCATTACCTAATGCAATTCCAGTGACAACAGAAGTTCAACCAGCTACTACATCAACAACAGAAATAGCAGCAGCTCATCCCAGTGATGAAGCAGGTAAATTAATCAAAGCTATTCAAGACATTCCAATCTAAACAAATGATATTAATAGACTTAAAGAAAAAATAAAAATTCTAGAAGATGAAAAGAAGTTGGTACAAATCATGCATAAATAAAAAACACAGAAGTCAAACAAATTGACTGGCAGAGTACAGAAATCAAATAAATAATTGACACTAAAATAACCACTTTCCCAAGAAAAATAGCAGTTGTGGGCCAATATCATTATCTCTATTAATTATATTTGGCCTTCCATCCAAGTTATATTTGAACAGAAAGATTTGATAAAGGAATCTAGTGAAACTATTCATAAACTCAAAGAGGAACTTGGGAAAAAAACAGAAGAGGCCATTGAAATAATAAAGTTTCTTAATTCCAAGAACAAACAAGAATTAGAAGAAATTGGCATAAGTGACAGAACTGAAATAATCCTAGAAGTAAGAAAGGTAATTTCCAAGAGGAACCTAATGAGACAACTTGAAGACAAGTGTCAGACTATGGAGTTAGCAATAAACAGATTCATGGTCAAATTTATATTTTGAGACACAAAGGTCTATCAAATCCATTAGTGATCAATGACAGATTAATGAAGCATGAAGACTATGGCAAGAAAATCAGAGAAGTGGCCAAATAACAGTCCAACAATTCCTCCATGAAAGGAATTCCTACAGGAAAAGTACTCTATCAGACATTTGAGAATCTCTTTTACCTCCAGCATGAGGTAAATCATCTCTTTATAAACAAGCCTACTTTTGAAAATACATAGAGGCTAATTTATAGGATAATGGTAAAAATCAAATTACTAGATGATGAAGCTTGGGAAAAACTGAATGATTTACTATGAAAGTGAAAAGTAAAACAGGTAAAAGAGAAGTCAAGGTTAAAGTGAAAACAGATCAATCAGGATGAAGGTGAAAACATAGCAGTCATAGTAAAACAAAGCAGTAACAAAGTTTAAAGATCAAAACAGAGTTGAAAGAGAATTAGAGGATAAGGTAGAGTGAAAGACAAGTAGCGTTAAAGATACAGCCAGCATAAAGCAACAATCCAAGAGATAAAGAAGAAAAATATCTAAGAGCAAACAGAAAATCCAAATAAGCAGGGACAACTTGCATTAGTTACATAGGTGCGTCTATCTTCTTGCATGAATATATTTTATTTTCCCTTGAATAATTCCTAATTCAGTTTTAGGATATTTTGTATTAGTTTTTGTATAAATACTTCATAATTCGAAGTATTGAGGGTTTTTGAATTACATGGAATTCATGAAGCTGATGTTCAAATGAGATTGTTTGCCCAAACATTAGCAGGAGATGTACAGAAATGGTTTAAAGCTTTATCTGCCAATCATATAGTTGATTTAGCTGCTTTTCATCAATTATTTATTAATAGATGGGAAAGAAAGAAAAACCCTTTACAAATATTATCTAAATATGAAAACATTAGAAGAGCTCCAAATGAATCTCTTTAGGATTATTGTACTAGGTTCAATAGCATCTATAATGCAATCCCAGATAATATCAAACCTCCACCAGATCTAGCTTTAATCAAATTTCTAGATGATTTTGATCTTACATCCTTCCACATGATTTCCAACCCTGCATAAACTCATCAAGATAAACATATGCATATGAACTTTTAAATCGAAATTCACCCCAATGATGATATTTCATTGTGACATCTTCATGTAGGCATCGGCAACCTGTATTCAGATTGACACATCTCCTAAAGATATGTCTTATCAAGGGTCTTCTTCTTTACCAAACTTCTATTAGAGTCTACATATCTTCCCAGGAGATCTCCTAGTCACATATTCTTGGCTTTTGGATGATAACCGCCTCTTGACATGGTTGCATTTCATGATCTCTTCCTTTCTTTCCCCACACTTTTTTAGTCCCAAGAAATTCCAATTTCCAATTCCATGTTTGTATACAACCACATCATATTCCATATGAGGACATGTTATGTTGATTTCATCTAATAATGACAACTAGAATAATGGAAGAGATCCTCCTTTCTCTGATCATACTTCTGAAGATAGAAGTCCATTACCTGCAACCATATGACATGACTTCACAGCATCCAGTGTCAGCATATAAATATATATACCTCATATATTTTCCCTTCGAGTCATCCTGTAGCAATTTTAATAGAATGAAAAACTTCATTCTCTTGAACTGCTTCATCAATATGTCATCACATCCTAATCCCAAAATTGTGTAGCATAGAATTTGATGAAACCTTTCTGCTTTATTTCTAACTAGTGAATCCATAGAGAACTCCATTAGAAAATGTCAACACCTGTTTCCATATTGATTATTGAATGATGATTTTTGATCTTGATGAGTTCCTTCCATCAATTTTATTATCAGTGAGTTTTCCAGGATCTCCTTCTTCAAGTGATCCTCCCATGCTTCTATCATGATGCTTTTAATATACATTTTTTCATATCATACTATTTTACACCAAACAGAAATCACTTAAAGAGATAGATGATCTCATTCATAGTAGAGATATTTCAATTCTTCTTTATTAGATTTATTTGTATCAAGTTCTTCCCTTATATCTATGACATGGGCTTCTTCATTTTTCCTCTTGTCCTCTCCAAATTTATGGCAATCCCTTTATTAATTCCCAATTTCATTACATCCAAAGCATTATACTTTGTCCATATTTGTTATTTTATTCTAAGGACCAAATTTTTCAAATATTCCTTTCTTCCAGGACATGGCAGCAAAGGCTTGATTCCCTTCACTTGATCATGTATCAGCTTTGGCTTTCAGTCTTGTTTCCCCTATTTTACATAGATACCATAGATCATGGAATGGTGTTGATTCTTTCTTCCTGTATAAACTTTAAGTGAATTTTCCCCATTCTTCTGGTAGAACATTCATCACCACTGCAGTCATTTCATTATCAGATATTACTTCTCCCAATTCCTACAGTTGGTCTCTTATTTCAAAAATCCTCATAAAATATGAAGTGATTCCTTCCTCTCTTGATAATTTCATCTTGTATAGTTCTTGTCTCAGAGAGATTTCTTCTCTTGCAGTACTCACAAAGGATAGCTCCACCAGTTTCTCATATATTTCTTTTACAGTTTTCAATTTTGATACATAGGGTATGAGTGAGTCCTTAATGGATTCTAGGAGAATATTTTGGGCTCTAATTTCTCCTTTCATGTGTTTGGCATGAGTTGGAGCATCTTCTTTTGAGGGTTGAATTGAAGATCCTTTGATGTAGTCGATAAAATCGTCTTCAATTAGATTCAAATATGTCCTCTTCTTCCATGCACTAAAGTTTAATGACTCGGCCAATTTGTTGCTTTCTTTGTAATAAGTCATTTTGACAGATTTAGATAATATCATAGATGCTTACTTCAGTAGGATGTTTTCCTCCTCCTGGCAACTTCTTTCATGATGATGAAGATAGGATCTCCTTCTTAGATTGAGTTCTCCAATAAAGAGATTAATGAATCCTTGATGATAAAATATGTTTTCCCAAAAGATGATGTTTATTCCAACAATGTCTTGAATATAAATATTTGATGGAAAAGATTATCCTTTTCATTAGTGTATATTTTGAAGAATCTTCCTTTCAAACTGATATGACCTTTTAACCCAAAGTTTGATCTTTGCTTCCTAGAGTGTCTTTTTGTCAAGTAGCCCTTATTTTCTGCACCTTAGCTCTGATACCATGTTGAGAATTTGGTAGGGTGGAGATTAATTCAAATTATCTCCTTGATAATTACTTGTGAGATTACTTGTTTTACTTATGTCTTCTCTTCTTATATTATTTAGTCGTTCATCAAGTCAATTACCAAAATACAAGAGACACAAATTTAGGCTCTTCGAGCCAGGGCAAAACCTCTCCCTCTTGGAGAGGAAAAATCACGAGAAATTATTCTTATAGACTTCAATTGGCAAGTACCATGACCATGATCTAGACCCTTGAAACTGGTATGCCTCCAAGACCCTTGTCACTGCTCTTCATGTCTCTTTATGTTGAACTTCCTTTTCTATACTGCATTGCACCATACTTCTAGGTCCCCTTTAGACTGTGATATTTTGTACCTTCTTATTTTTGCATCCCAATACCAAACAATGGAGGCTTATCTTATGATAGACCTCAACCTTCTTGAGAAGTATCTGAACTTATTGCAGTATTTCTTCACGATATGAACACATCCTTTATTCCTTTTTACTGATCACAGTATCCTTATGCATTGTATTGCAAACTTATTCTTCATGGATGCATCCTTGACCTACCTAAAATATATGAGACTCTTAAATATATATAACACGCTCCTTTTCTTGACCCAATCACAGTATTGTTCTCCGTTGATATTTCTCCTTTTCTTTCATACTAGATGATAGACCTTGTTGTATCAACCTTCGGACTTCCTGAGATATACACAATGGGGTCTACCCAAGGAAAGAGATAAGAACACCTCTCTTTCTTCTACTTATCAGATATCTAACTTCACACTTCCCGTAATCCTTAACTCGCACTTTTTCTAGTCCTGAATCTTGCATTTAATCACAGAAAATATTGTCTGAATTATCTATGTTTTACATAGTACCTATAGGGTATATATATTTGTTTCCACCCATAATTGAGCTGACCTGTCATAAGGTAATATAGCCGACCTGTTATATGGTTATAGAATTGACTTGAAGGGCTTACTTTCCATCGTTAAGGAGGATGTCTTGAGGGTTGATTTGAGCATCATCCTTGAGAGATTTTCTTCACGTTTTCATGACAAGGTATTAATGCATATTATGTTGACTAGACTCTTCATACACATGATTCTTAATTACATTTATAACGAGAAGAAAAATCCTAATAGAAATTATGAAGAATTCTATTGACCTAAAATAAAACCTTTCTCATGAAACCCATGAGGAAAGTATACCAAAAACATATTTTATTATCTTTGTCTTCTTCTTTACATAATTACATAGTCAATATGAAGACCGATCCTAGTTACACTTTTCAGCAGTGTGGACATGACTCTGCAATCCAAATGATCCTGAACCTCCTCAATATCTTGTTGCAGTATTTCCCTTGTCCAAGGAAAATATCAACATTTTTCTATCATACCTCCATGCTTAAAAAATAATACATGAGCCCAAAATCTTTCATCATGAACTCAGCTGGAATGTCCCTCTTGCACTCCTCTATGAGCCCTAGTAAACCTGTAAGAAACAAGTTGCCCATGTATAATACAAGGATGAGTACATGTCATCCAACCACCAAGTAGTATAGGTTTGTGTCTTCCTCACTCTTCACTAAGCCTATGTCCTGCAAGTATCTATTGATGTGCTCATACCAAGCCCTGGGAACCTGCTTGAGCCCGTATAAAGCTCTCTTTAACCTGCACAGTTGGGTCTCTCTATTGTGTACCAAAAATACCTCTGGTTGTTCAATGTACACCTCCTCCTCTAGTTCACCATTCAATAACTTCATCTTGACATCCATCTGATGGATTTTCCATCCCACCAGTACTGCTAATGAGATAGCAGCTCGTATAGAAGTGTACCTAGTCACAGGAGAAAATTTATCCTTGTAATAAGTTCCCTCCTTCTGAGAGAATTCCTTGGTCATGAACCTAGCCTTGTATTTCTTGATTCTACCATCTACATCATGCTTAAATATTATAGATCTAGTGTGATCCAACCACTACCTTATCTATCGGTCTCGATACAACCTCCCACACATCATTCTACGTGATTGAGGAGTATTATCAACCATTGCATCCCGCCAAATGCTATGTTACCTCCTGACAGCTAGAAGGATCGTTATCTACCGACTGAATGACCAATGACATGTATCCAATGTACCTATCTGGTTGTCTCTTCTCTCTCATGCTCGTCTTAGGAGTCCCCAAAAACTCCTAAGCATCCTTGAGTGTTTGTTAAACCTCATAGTTCCTCCTACCAACAATGAAGATAGGAATATCCACCTCTATATATTATTGATGCATATCCCTAAACTCTTTAATTTGTTACTCCATTCTACATGAACTCTTAGGAACACCTACACCTGAGCTAGTGCTCGTACTCATGACTATACTTTTTCTCTACTTCCCCTAATCCTGCTACTTAACTCTAGGATATTTTCCTAGCTCCCCACTCTGATCCTTAGCTGCTGGAAATATTTATAATTCCCATATGCCTTAGCCTCCGTGAACTTAACATCTCTCCTAAAAATTATCTACCTAGTCCCTAGAATAAATATATGATAAACCTTAGATATTTCATTGTAACCAACAAAATAACCTCACTTTGTAGTCATATCTAACTTGAAAATCATGTCTCCTAGAATGTGATAATATGATAGCCTGCCGAATATCCTGAAATGACTGACATATGGCCTCTTCCCCATGAATGCCTCCTTGGGTGTCATTTTTCCAAGCGCCCTATGTGGGACCTTGTTTTATATATAAATTTCTATATTGCATGCCTGAGCCCATAAATAGTGAGGGATATCTTAGTCATATAGCATTGTTATCGCTACCTCTGAGATAGAAAAATTATTCCTCTCAAAAACCCCATTCTATTGAGGGTTGTAAGGAACTATACACTCTCTCCTAATTCTCACCTTGGTATATAAATCTTGTAATTACTTACTGGTATACTCACCTTCATTGTCTGACTGAAGAGTCTAGAAATTTCTTCCTATCACATTCTCCACTAGAGCCTTAAACTCTTGAAAGTGAATGAAGACATCATCGTTGGTCTTCAAGAGGTAGATCCAGGTATTTCTGGAGAAATCATCAATAAAATTCACAAAGTAATTTTATCCCCTAAGATATTTCATAGGAAGCATCCCACATATATCTGAATGCACTAAGTCAAGTATCCCTTGTGATCTACAATCACTCCTTGGAAAAGTTTCTTTCCAAAACTTCCCAAACACACATCCTCTACAAATGTCGCCATGCTTTGTGCTCACCTCTGGAACACCTATCACTCTCTCATGAAGAAATATAAGTGCTCTGTGATGTATATGGACCATCCTCCTATGCCATAGCTTCCACTAATCCCTAGGATTGTTGCTACTGACTAGTGCCTTAGGAGTGTCTATTTGAAACCTATAAAATTGGTTGATCCTAACTCCAATCACTATAGGTGGCCTCCAATACTTGTGATTCAATAACACCTTCGCCCCTTTAAAGAGAACATCATGCCCTCTATCTTGAAGGATATATACAGAGATAAAGTTCATCCCTAAACCTAGCACATGCAACACTTCATGAGTAGAAATTGGCTTGTCATTCTCCCTCTCAAATAAAACAATCCCTCTTATAATTGGGTTGCACTTGGACTTGTTCCTCATATGAATCTAAAATTTGATATCCTCCTCCTTATAACTATAGAAATTTTAATACAATTACGTATTTCCTGGATTCTCCTGATCTAACAGTTATATGCCATTGTTAAATACAGAAGTTCTTCTACAAAAATTCTTGCAGAAATTTAAAACACGATCGCCAATTGCAAACACATGAAGAAAGATCAATCACACATAACACAGATGCTTTTACCGAGAAAACGGAAAGCTAAAAACCCCACTATCATATATTATGTATACATCGTGGATCATGAAACAATCTGATACAAAAACCTAATCCAAGAGCTCTCAGTACAATATACAAGCGTCTCACACTATCATACAAAAATTGGCAAATACATGCGCCAATTTACTGCCTCCTGACAGCCTGCCTCCACTGCGCAATCCCTGCTGATGGAAATCCCTGAATGAATGAGATCATGCTTGCCTTGACTATGCAATACTCATTGGCATCTCCAATGTGTGTGTGGTTGCATGAGTGCACCCACTAATGTCACAACTGATAGTCAAACTGTACCTTTCACCTATCTCTCGATTGGGTCTCCACTGGATCTGACATGCATGTAGTTAACAGTAGTAAATATTCAGTTGCAGGTGAGACCACTGCTTGTGAATTAATCAAATAATTAATTCACTAATATCTCACTAGTGTATGTTCAGTTACAACTATCACAACTGATTTTAACTCACTTAACTAATTTAAACTACTTTACAACTCACATAACTACTTTAAATCACTCAATGACAACTAATTCCACTTGCATGTCTCACCAACCAACCACTCAACTCAAAATTCACTTAGCTAACTGATTTTCCAATTCAATTACTATTTCCAAGTGCTCATTGAGAATAGATTAATGTTTATTCCCCAATTATTATTAAGAGAAAATAATAATCGACATGCATTATATATTTAGACATGAGATATATAAATAGACTTCACACATGCATCTAAAAATAGAACATCATCTATATATAGAGCTTTCTCACCATTCTAAAAATACACTCCCACTATAAATATAATTTTCTCACCATTATAAAAATATACATACACCTAAAAATAGCATGTGGGCCCCACCTAATGTAGGTGCTTAATTTTCACTAGGATCATCATCTTGTTGAATCTCAACACTCCCTCTCAATAAGAAAGGGATTATCCTTCACCCCGATCTTGTCTCTATGGTATTTGAATTTGGTCCTGGTGAGCGCCTTCATCAGAATATATGCATCATGATCTTCCATAACAATTTACTGAAGCAACATGATCTTCCGCTGCACACAATCTCTGATATGATGATACCGTATATCTATATGCTTAGATATATCATGAAACACGAGATTAATAGAGAGTTTAATTCAACTCTGATTATCACAATGAGTCACTGTAGGATCTAAATGAGAACCAAACAAACCACATGTATCTTGACTTGCTGCAATGTATTCTGCTTCAGTTGAACTGAGTGCCACAGATCTTTGTTTCCTGTTGTACCAAGAAAAATTTGTAGATCTGATACTGAAGACCCCTCCTGATGTGCTCTTTCTGTCTGTTGGGCTTCCCACACAATCTGCATTCGTGAAGCCATGCAACTTCACCTCATCCATCTATCTGTACCATAAGACATACTTAGATGTACCCCTGAGATATCTCAGGACATGCTTGCCCGCCTTCCAAAAGATCTTGGTAGGCTTAACCATCACTTGACTAAGTTGTTTCACCGCATAGCATATGTCCAGTCTCGTATTAACTAAATACATTAGTGAACCCACTAACTGTCGATAGACAGTAGCATCCACTACCTCTCCAGATGTAGTGTCCTCATTCCTCCAGTTTCCTGGAAGAGGAGTATCCATGGGTTTGCATCCCTCCATGTCAAAATTATCCATTATCTCCCTTACATACTTTCCTTGAGACACAAAAATTTCACCTTCTCGCTGCCATATTTCCAATCCAAGGAAATAATGAAGGAGGCCCATATCCTTCATCTCAAACTCCTCTGCAAGGTCCTCCTTGCATGGGTGCATCAGCTGCTCATCACCAGTTAGTATTAAATCATCAATGTAAAGAACAATTATTAAAATCTTACCCTCCACCACAATTTGGTATAGGTTTGCATTCGCCTCACCCTTGGTGAAGCCAAGTCTAGTGAAATAGTTGTCGATTCGTGTGTACCAAGCACGAGCTGCTTGCTTCAGCCCATATAGCTCTCTTTTGAGTTTGCACACATGCGACTCGCGGATGAAGATCTCAAATCCTTTAGGTTGCTCAATGTACACTTCTTCCTCAATGATCCCATTAAGGAATGCACTCTTCACATCCATATGATGAATGTGCCAACCCATCTACGCTGAGAGAGCAAGGATGGTCATTATGGAAGAATACCGTGCGACAGGTGCAAATGTCTCTTCATAGTCTATCCCCTCGATATGTAAGAAGCCTCGGGCCACAAATATGGCCTTGTATTTCTCAACACTCCCATCAACATCTTGCTTTACCTTGTAGATCCATCTTGAACCTACCAATGATTTATCAATCGGCCTTGGAACAATTTCCTAAGCACTGTTTCTAACAATGGAGTCATACTCCTCTACCATTACATCTACCCATGTGGGCTCCTGCACTGCTTCCTGAAAGGAAGATTCCTCAGTCACAATACATTTTCTCATGAGAGCCATGTATTCATTGAATCAGTCAGGAGACTTTCTTTTTCTGCGCTATGAAGTAGGGACTCCTACATTCTGTGTCACATCAAGTTTCAACCTCTCAGCTTTTGTGGTATGCCTTCTGCCAGTTCCGATATTTGGCTTTGTATGAGTGGACTTCTCCACTCAATGAACCTCCTCCTATGGCTGATCCACGTCTAGAGACTCACCTTTGGGAACCAAAATTTCCTCCTCTGCATGTAAGTCTAGCTCCTTCTCAAGCAACAACTTCATGGCTTTCTCCTCATTGAATTTTATATCCCATCACACCATAGTCATTCGACTGTTTGGAAAATACACACGATAATTATGGGGTGTTTCTATGTACCCCAAAAATATCCCAACTTCAGCAGTCAGCTCCAGCTTCTTCCTGGTGTTCCTGGTCACATGCACATAAACAGATGAGCCAAAAATATTAAAGTGAGAAACATCTAGTTTCTTACCAGTAAAATCTTCTTCAGGTGTACTCATGCCAAGTACTCTATGAGAACAACAGGTTTTCCCATAAACCACATTGTTGCATTCTTTCACACACAAATTCATTGGTAGGCCCTGATCATGCGCATAACTCGTGCAGCACCCATGATCGTTCTGTTCTTCCTCTCCGTGACCCCATTTTGTTGTGGGTTATGAGGCACTATGAGTTCTCTTCGAATTCCTTCTTTTCTGCAGAAGTATTTGAATTAGTTAGAGATGTATTCTCCACCATTATCGCTCCTCAGAGCCTTCACTTGCTTCCCCTAATATTTCTCCACCAATGCCTTAAACTCACAAAAATTTGAGAATGTTTGATCCTTCTTCTGCATGAATAAGATCTAGCATTTATGAGAAAATTCATCAACAAAAATAACATAATGCATGTGTTTTTCTATTGAAGCAACTAAGAATGGTCCACACACGTCTGTGTGAACTCTCTCCAGGATCACCTAAGCATGGTTCTCCTTTTCATGAAAGGTGGAATTTACATAATTCCCCATGGTGCAACCCTTGCACTGATCTAACTGAGAAAGTGTTCCCATTGGAAGTCCAATAGATATTTGCTGCATGACTTTCAAGGTCCATGATGAAGACGACCCAATCGCCTATGCCATAATTTTCCCTCATCCTGGCTCACCACTTTTTTCACCTTGCCCATCATGGCAGTGCAGCCTTCTACCTCCAGCTTGTAGATATTCTTAACTCAAATCCCTATCCTCTTCGCTTGTACCATTGTTTTATGTCGTAGGAAAGCTTTTCCATTACTGAAAACAACATCATAGCCTCTGTCCTCCAACATCGCGACTGAGACCAAGTTTTTCTTCAGACCTAGAACATGCATAACATCTTTCAATTGAAATGGTTTACCTAACTCCCTCTTAAAGGTAATGGTACCAACATCGGTTGCATTGTATCATCCATCGTCGCCCATCTCTATATGCATTTGGAGATCTTTCTCCTCCAAGTCACTGAAAATCTCTTTATACCTCATCATGTGGAAGGAATCACCACTATCAAGATAACACACCGATCCCATTGTGATTGAAACCAAGCATGCGATCAAAGATAAATCAAGTTCAAATTGCGAGGCAAGGGCCTCACCAGCTACAGGTCCACCAGCCTTCTTGTTCTTCTTTTTCTGTGGAAAGTTAGTGGCGAGATTCCCATGTTCGTGACATTGAAAACACTTCACCTTGCACAAATCCATCTTCTTGCCTTTAGACTCGGATTTTGAATAGAATTTCTTCCCCTTCCCTTTCCTTTCCTTAGAAGCTAAAGCACAATCCTCTTCATCATCATGCTTTGATGAAGAGACATCTTTGGTGTTCCGTTTGAACTCCTCCTACACTAGATCCGACCACAATCGTTCCCAATCCAGTTGTTTTCCTGTCCTACACATTATACTGAGAAGTATGAAATTGAAGTCTGACATAGGCCTACAATCCCTGATAATATCATTCATTGGCAAGTGTTAGAAGATGACCAGCAAGTCCGAAATTTCATAGAGTTAAAGGGGGAGTTTGAAAACATTCAAGTGGATCAGCAAAACATGTTTGCTGAAACCAAGGTCAATTCTGAAGTCTTGCAGCTGAAAAAAAATTGTATACCAAAGGGCCTTATTCCACCTTGAAAAAAAATTTGATAAAAATGATGTTTTTAAATCTCCTAGAATGCAGGTTGATGATGAGGAGGTAGAAACTTGTAATCTTGGTACAGCAGCAACGCCTAAAATGGTAAATATTTCCAAGTTTCTTTCTATGGAGATGAGGCAGAAATATGTTGAGATGATGAAGAAATACATTGATTTTTTTGCATGGAGCTATGCTGATATGAAAATTTATGATCCCAGTATTATACAACATACTATTCCTATCAAATAAAATGAGAAACCTTTCAAATAGAAATTGAGAAAGATTAACCCTTTGCTCATGCCTCTGATTGAGAAGGAGATTAAGAAACTTTTTGATGCAAAGATCATTGTTCCTATAAGATTTTCAAAGTGCTTGCTAATCTGGTACCAGTCGGGAAGAAGAGTGGAGAGATCAGAATCTGTATTGACTTTAGAAATATGAACAAGGCTTCCTTGAAGGACAACTACCCTCTTCCCAATATGGATCATATTTTGCAGAATATTTTTGGCTCTCAAAGGATATCCATGCTGGATGGGATTTCCGGTTATAATCAGATATTGGTACACCCGGAAGATCAGAAGAAGACTGCTTTTACCACGCCATGGGGGACATTCATGTACACCAAGATGCCTTTTGGTTTGATGAATGCAAGAGCGACCTTTCAAAGAGAAATGGAAATTTATTTTACTAAGGAGAAATACATAAGTTGTGGTCTACTTGGATGAAATAATTTTGTTTTCAAGAAGGGAGGAAGATCATTTGAAACATTTGGAGAAAATTTTGCAGAAATGCAGAAGATTTGGTATCTCTCTTAACCCCACTAAAATTATTTTTGCTCTAACTTCTATAAAATTGCTTGGACATATCATATCAAAGGATGGGATAAAGGTTGATTATAATAGAGTTAATTCAATTCAGAAGATAGACCTGCCAAGGAACAAGAAGGAAATTTAGTCCTTTCTTGGAAAAGTAAACTTTGTTAGAAGGTTCATCCCGAAATTTGATGAAATTGTCAAAATACATTACCAAGATGTTGAAGAAGGGAGCTAATATTAAGTGGACTCTTGAAGCCAAGAAATCATTTGAAGATATAAATAAATCCCTCACTCAAGCCCCAGTGCTTATCAGTCCAAATTTTCAAGTGAATTCCTGGTTTTCACATTTTCCTCTGAAAATACCATTGCTGGAGTTTTATTGCAGAAAGGATAGCAAGGTATGGAACATCCTATTTAATTTTTTAGCAGAACCCTTGCCAACTCAGATTTGAAGTATAATATTTTGGAAAAACAGGCATATTCTTTGATCAAAGCTCTTAAAGACTTTAGAATTTATATTTTACACTCACATGTCATTGAATGTGTACCTAACATTGTGGTTAAAGAAATTTTGACACAAGTTGATCATGATGGAAAATGAGGGAAATGGATAGCTACTTTGCTGAAGTATGACATAGAAATCAAGCCTACAAATTTGGTGAAAGGACAAGGGTTAGAAAAACTAATGGCACAATACAACTTTGAATGTCTTAACATGAATTTCATTTCAGAAATTTCAGAGTTGTCAGAATAAGATGAAGAGTTGATACCTATTGAAGAGAATTTCATTTTATCTGAATGGTACAGAGATATAATATTTGTCTTACATTATCACAAAGCTCCTCCAAAGTTGACCAAATCCAAAGCAAGGTTTGTAAAGCTGAAATCATTAAGATACTGCATTGTAAATACTAATTTGTATTGGAAAGATACCAGTGGAATCCTTTTGAATTTTTTGCTGGAAGAGGAAGCTGAAAAGGTAATTGAGGAGTTTCACAAGGGATATTGTGGAGGACACCACTATTGGAAAGCTACGACAAACAAAATACCCAGATCAGGTTACTATTGGCCCACCATGTTCAAGGATGTCTTTAATAATATTGATGCTTGCCATGAATGTCAATTTTTTGATGGTAAGAAAAAACTGATCGCTTTACCTTTGATGCCAATATATGTTGAGGCTCATTTCCAACAATGGGGGTTGGATTTTATTGGAAAAATACACCCAACATATTCAGGGAAGCATCGATGGATCTTGAAAACCTCATATTATTTCACTAAATGGATCGAAGCAATCCCAACAAGTCAGGCCACTGACTCAGTCATCATTCAGTTCTTAGAGAATAACATTTTGTCCAGGTTTGGTTGTCCTATGAAAATTGTTACTGACAATGCACAAGCTTTTAAATCTAAAAAATTAATTATTTTTTTTCATCAATATCATATAACACTTGGGAATTCAATAGCCTATCACCCCCAAGGTAATAGTCTTGCATAATCATCTAATAAAAGTATTGTGAGAATTATCAAAAATGTGTTGCAGGAAAACAAGATATCATGGCATCTGAATTTGAAATATTCTCTTTGGGCTTATAGGATTTGTACAAAGAAATCCATTAGTACATCCCCTTATGAATTAGTGTATGGAGATGAAGTTAATTTTCTGACTTCCTTCGTATTTCCTGTAATGAAGCTGCTGCAAGGACTTGAAGAGGAGCCTAATGCCATTCAGAGAAGGATAAACCGGCTCATATCTCTGCAAGAAAAAAGAGAGGAGGTATACAACAACCATCATCAATCACAAAACGGAGTGAAGAAAACATTTGACAGAAAGGTTAGAGAGGATAATTTCCAACTCCAAGATGTAGTTTTGAAGTGGGAAGCCAAAATTAAAGAAAAGGGAAGGCATGGAAAGTTTGAAAACGTCTAGAAGGGACCATTTGTGGTAGTTGCATATCATGGCAGCATTACTTATTTGCTTCAGGAAATGGATGGAAAACTTTGTGCCAGAGGACCTATCAATGGTAGGTTTCTAAAACACTAATCCTCCTAAATTTTTATTGAATATTTATTGCATTTTATATATTTTGTTTTATTATATGATTTTTTGCTAATAAAGATAGGCTAATCATCAAGATTGAGCCTGAGGAGAAGGCCATAAGAATTTGAAGAAGGCTTTGTGAATTTTAGAAGTTTTATTTTCAACAAGGATGGCATTGGAACTACATGTTCTTTGATGTGCCACAAGGGCACACCATCCCCAGTGGATCCATTGTTATCACACTCAAAAATTTTCAAGGTGGCTTAATTAGGGTCTTTATAGTTTTTGTGTTATGTCAATTTAGATCATGAATTTGATAAAAGGGGATGGAAATCATTTTTATTCTAAGGAAAAAAATCATCATAAACCATGTCTTGTTAGTTAGTTATCATTGCATATCATCCCAAGGTTCATTTCAAAATTTACTGTCAGCCTGTCTCTTTTTACCAAATTTCGTAGTCCACATAGATATGAAATAACAGTTTTCACTATGGAAACACCTAAATTTTTCGTAGTGAATATGTCAGATTTTAAATTGTTGACGTTGTGGAATCATGAATTTTTGTGGGAGATAGAGGTCTGAATGACATGGTATTTTATCATTGGTCTAGGTTAGAGTGGGGTCTTTTCTAGTTAGTTGTGGGATTCATCACCATTTCAAATCATGATAGTTGCGATTTTATTCCCACTTTCCACCTCATTCCTCATTGTTCCCATCGTGAGGTTTTTTAACTTTTATTTAATAACCTTCCACTCACTCCTGCCCTGTCATTAGTTCATTCATCTTTGTCCCATATTAAGTTCATCTCTGTCCCAAAGAAGCTCTTTGTCCATCTTCAAAGCATATCTCTGTCCATTTTTCAATTTTCAAGTGTCACGGCAGTGAAGAAACTGAGAAGTATAAATAATATGGCAACCAAGAGGAAGGCACACAAGCGAGGGTCTTGTATGAGGTTCGAACCAATGGACCTGATGCTATTGAAAGAGGAGCCCAATTTCGTTGAAGCCTTCAGAAATGCAGGTTGTATGAGATTCTTCCAGAAATTGCATGGTTTCCATGTTCATATATCAAAGGGGTTTGCAAAAAATTTCACTAACACAGCATCTAAAGTGGGAATTTTGAAATTTTTTGTCTCCCCTGGTACAATAGCCCAAGCTACAAAGATCCCAAGACAAGGTGAAGAGTGGTTTAAGTCCACTAAATTCAAGCTACAAAATTGTGATGAATTCATGAAGGATGAATATGTTGGAACTGACATAGATACTAGGATTCCAAGAACGTATCTGAAAGAAAACTACTCTAAACTACTAATGATCATTCAGAAATATTTCACTTGTGAAGGGAGGTTCCACATGGTGTACCAATATCACTTCAAGCTTCTGCTCCATTTCATTGGTAAGCAAGCCATTGATCTTCCTTTTTACATGTTTAGAAGTTTGAGCAAGATGGAAGATAAGGTGCAGGCTAGGCCACAAAATAGTGATACATATGTGTTTCATCATGGGCTTATTAAGTTGTTAGTTCTGGAGGAATTAGGAAAGACAAATATAGATTTGTCTTCTTTCCTCTTTCTTAATGGATATGAAGTTGATGTAGTGACTCCTAAGAAGACTCCTAAACCTAAGGACACTCACTCAGTTCAGAATGTGCAGCCTATTAATGAAACAGAGGTATAAAATCAAGAAACAGAGCCAGTGAATGTTGAACAAGAGCCAATGGAGATTGATACAGAACATGCACAAGAGACACCAGTCCCACTGTCAGCACCTACAAGCAAAAAACAAAAATTCAATAGCAAGAATAAACAAGACAGGATGACAATAAGTAAAAAAAACTCCAATCAAATGAGAAAGGTAATTTGGAAGCCATCCTTAAAGCTATAGACATAGAGGAATCCCCAGTAGTTCATGTTGTTGATGTTGGAGGGAGAAGAAAGCAAAAGAAATTTCACTGGCAAGAAGCTTGACTTCACTTGAGAAGATGCAGAGTTTGTCTTCCAGCCAAGAAAACCGTTAACTAGATCGCAGCTGGCCAAAGGAGTTATGTCTCAAGCTATTGGTAAAGGAAATCAGCCTTTGATACTTGCTAGGAGATATTTGTGCTTGTCTTGGAGGGTATTTTTACTATTTCAATGACTTATACAAATGTGTAACATGCCCAAGAAGGGTCCTTCATACATGACATATAATCAGATTGACTGTTATGACTAGATGAAAAATCCTAAAGGCTCACAATGGGAGACATTACTAAAAGTAAAATTCCTTGCTCATGAAACCCATGAGACAAGAATTACAAAAACAATTTTATTTTTCTTCCTTACATCAATTACATAAAAGCACAATTACACATGTCATTATGAAGATCGAACCTAGTTACACTTTTCAACACTTTCCAGCACTTCGACTTTCACAACAACTTTCCAACACTTCGACTTTCCCAACAACTATAGAAACCCTAACACAAGAGAGAGAGAGAGAGAGAGAGGCCCAAAACTTCGATCTTTCTCTTCTTCTTCTTTTTCTTCATTTTTTGGCTTTTATCTTGAGGAGATCGAACTTGCTAGAGAGTGTGTTCAAATGAGGTTGTGTTCCTTCTTAATATATAGCCTCTTGATGGTACGAATTTTTATATTTAGGTCAACTTTTCCCTTCATGTAGGCCAACTTGTTGCTACTTGTTTGACAAGGTATTGGAGGGTCTTAGACTCTATTTTTTACTCAAATAAATTTCCTTTACAATATGTAACATGCCCAAAAGGGTCTTCGATACATGGAAATGACTCAATTGACTTGTAGACTAAATAAAAATCTATAAAAGCACTCAATGGGTGCTTGACCTAAAAATAAATTTCCCTTAAGCATGAAACCCATGCCTCAAGAAAAACAATAATAAATTTATTTTTATCTTTTCATTAAATACATAAAATCACGATTACATATGTCATTATGAAGACCAAACCTAGTTGCATATTTCAACACTTCTCCCAGCATGAGTGTGATCTCATTAGCAAGAATTAATTTAGGATGAGTTATTTCCAGTCTACTAGAATTATAATCAAGTTAGAATATGAACAGTTGGAGCTCCAGTTAAGTGGAGTCTTCATCAATTTGACTACATAACAAAGTGGCAGTTAAAATTCAGTTAGAGCGAGTTAATCTTTAGCCTTGATTTAAGGAAGAACGAGTTAGTCTTCAATGTTGATTGGAGAGAGAATGAGTTAATAAATATAGTATTGATTAGAGAAAGGACGAGAAGAACTCTCAGTTATCTCTCCATTAGAACTCAAATTCTGAAATAGAATTGCGCCTCCTTTCATGTTCGAACTGGGCCTATAAAGAGGAGGAAAAAGGCATAAGAATCAACATAATAGTTTTGTGCACAAGGTTTGTGAGACAAGACAATTCATGAGTTTGTGAGAGTATATTTGATTCTGGAGAGCACAAAGCTTGTGTTCTAGGAAATAGGAGATCACAAATGCACTAGAATTCAGGGGATTGATTGTGCACAATTCTAAGCAGATGGGGTCCTAAGAAATAGGAGGCAGGAAGTGTGAAAGGAACTAGGATAACTTGCGCTAGGGAAAAGGAGCCAAAATTGAGCAAGGAAATAGGGCTTCCAAGTGTGCAAGGAAGGAGTCATTGGGATAAGGAATTACAAGGGAAATTAAAGTATTCAACAGGGGAATGATTACGAGCTAGAGGACCGAGATAAAGCAGTAATCAAGGCAGGGCAAGATCAATTGTATTAAGTTGAGATTTGTCAGAAGAAGTACGCTCTCTCAAGAGAAATATTTTTTTGCAAAATATCCAAATTACTAAAGAAAAATCAATAAAATACACATCAAGGAAGTAGGTTTTCCTTGTTGGGTTTCCTGAGAAAACAAGAGTGTCAATTTGTGTGCATGTATTTTTTATCTCTAGTGTTTATTTCATTTCTTATGAATTGTTAAGAAACTCTATATCTTGGTGAAAGTAAACTAGGTTGGTCTTCAATTATTCATCTAAGTAGTTGCATAGTTTCATGGAAATTTGACATAAGTTTTAATTGTATGGTTATTTTATTATATATATATATATATATATATATATATATATATATATATATATATATATATATATATATATATATATATATATCCCAACATACTTTCTCCCATAAATTTCCCTAAAATTTAGGATTTCTCCCACACATCCCCTCTGTGTCTCCTTGTTCCCACATCCCCGTCCCATCCCCATCCCAAAAACTTGGTGGAACATTTCTATTAGCCTCTCACCATCCTGAAATATCACCCAGTTCCAACCTTGCATGCATCCTCATAAAAAACTAGAGTGGCTAACTCAGCATTGGACAGGCTCCTAGCTTAAATATTGTCTCGAGTGCCTCTTGGTGAATGGGCATGATCTTTGATCATGCCCTTTGCTTAATTAACTAATAATAAAAGGCTGATTAATTTTTACATAACATTTCCTTCCTTTTGAAAAGAATTTTTTTCCTCAAATCATACATAACGACGAGTGTTGTTGATGAAACAATTATATCTCTCGAGAAACTTATTCTTCTAATAAGTCCTTCCACTTGGTCCAATATTCTTTGATTACTCGTGATCGCAGCTTCTTTTCCCTGATGGAAATAATACCATATGGTTCTAGAATGAACCTTCCTTCATCATCTAAATTTGGAAGTGGTTTTTTTTTTATTGATGTTCACCAAGTTCCTTTTTAAGGCAGGATACATGGAAAACATTGTGAACTCAAATTTTATCAGGAAGGCTTACATTGTATGCTACCTGGTTGATTTTTTTGTTGATCTGGTATTTTTAAATTTGGAAACTAGGGCCAAAATCCATGTTGCATTGCTCATATCATGGAGATGATATTTTTTTTTATTCCACTTTCAAAGAGGTGCAATATTGATCTAAAACTCATCTTGTTTGGATGAGCAGAAGTTGTATTTTGAATTTATTTTTCCACACATACGCAATTTGTCAAGGTCATTCAAAATTGTAATGTAGGCTCATAAGCCCCAAAAGTTGTGTTACACACCCACAGTCATGGATATAAAAATGAGAGTCATAATCCTCATTTCATCTTTCATTCATCTCACACATATCTCTCTCATTTGATTGGTTTGTACAGCCTTAGGCTTCTCTATCCTCCACATGCGTGAAAAAAGAAGCTGCAATTTTGGGAGTGGTTTAGGGATTTTCTGGACAGCGTTGACCAATGTTGAATTTGGGTCAACTCTTGTGATTTGACTGTGTTTTCTAGGTCAGAATTCTGATTTGGAGAGGCCCCAGCTAGAGGCACAAAAACCGAGGAAAAATGTTGACTTTGACTGTTGTTAACTGCAACTTTGACTGTTGTTTTGACCACAGACTTTGACCACTACATTGACTAGATTTGTGGATTATTTTGGGTTACGTTTGAATTTGATGGAAGGTCAAGTTTGACCGAGCTTGTTTGGAGGTTGAATTGTTGGTTTGACCAACGAAGACTTTGCTGGCTAGGGCATCATGTTGTGTTAGATTTAGATAACCATGCAACTCTATGCTTGATGCACTTTTACTTAAAAATATAAATCATATAAACATGAAATTAAAATGTTGATATAACACAATAATAGATCAATAGAAGACAGTCCAAATATAGATTAGATTTACAATTCCTTTTGTCAAGAAAAGATATGAGATATTGTTGTGTTACGGTAGTCAACAGGATGCTTCAGCCAGCAAAGGCTTTCTCGGTCAGCCAATCCTTCATGTGTCAAACCCATAGCCCTCAAAGACATCTCATCACAAGTCAATGCTATTCAACCCAAATTCAACCCAGGAAGCAACTGAAAAGTCAATGCAGCAAATTAGGGATTCAGTCAAATAGCCCAAAATTCCTCTATTTAGTGCCCAGCTGTTACACAGTAATTTGTCACCGTCCCTGCAATCCCCGTCCCGCACATTGGAGGGCTCATTTTGTGACCTGTGAGAAGTGAAATGCCTTGAAACCACTTTCATGACATCCCTTTGAACAAGAGCTTTCAATGCCCTGAAGACATCTCCTTGTGAAAAACCCTAAAAATGGCCCTTTTTGCATTGGCGCGAGCAGGCAGTTCAGTACCCGCGCCAATGGAGAAAATACTTCAAAGAGGTCGCACCAGTTGGTGCTCTGTCCCAGAGTCACACTCGCACCAGCAAATTTAAGAGGTGTTTTTTAAAAATAAATGGCGGAATTTTCGTCCTAACTGATCCAGGAACTGATATCTATCTTGAGTTGGGAGGTTTGGCTACGGATTTCCATAGAGAGGAAGTGGTTTTCCACCTCTCATGGAAGCTTCCTTGATGATAGGGCCAATCCCATGTTTATAGGGATCCCAACTCCTCTTCCTCCATCTATAAAAGCTTGTCCATCTCCATTGCAAGCTAGTCTTCAAGTTCCCAAATTTCCAAGAGCCTTATGCTGCAAGAGCCTCCATAATTCCCTTAAGGCCAAATTCAAGCAAGGAGACTATTGTCAAGATCCGAAGAGAGAGGTTTGTCCCATCCTTGACAGGATTTTCGAGACGTGTTCTGCTGGCGACCCTCTGAAGGAGAATTCAGCGTCAGAACTTGGTTGTAATTTTCCTTTGATTGATTAATAATAAACGACTATTGGTTATGGTTCAACTCTTGTTGCTGTTTATAATGATGAGTTATGTGCTTTCTGACTGACATATGGTTGCATCTACTAGATTTTATGCTTGCGTTTGTTTTGTTTCTCTCTTGTGCAGGTGTCCTATCATGGAGATCATGGGGATCGTGATCTGCCTGAGCTAAGGAACCGGAGTGCTACCTCTTCTACAAGCAACAGCGTTGGATTCCAGGTAAGCCTTCATCGCTAGTTGGTTTATTTGCAATTAGGAACCTGCGCTATAGCGTGAACGATTGTTGCTAGACCCAGTCTGGGCTAGTAGGGATCGCCTCTGTCCACAGAGGGGATTTACCTCCACAACAAATTGGCGACTCTGCTGGGGATCGTTAGCTTGTTGTTGTTTTGCTTTGTAAACTATAGACGGAGCCTGAAGTTAGCCAGATAGCCTTCGAAACGCTTTTGCTCTACAATTTCGAAGTAGATCAAAGCTGCTTCAGTCAATCTCTGGTTTAGTTTGTAAACTGAATGCTTGGAGCATTGTCTCGTCTCTTCGGTTGATTCTTAATTCTGCTTGCTTGATCAGCTCTTTTGGGCTGGTTCTTTCTGTGAATTTGGGTTTTTGAAAACTCCAAACATCACTAGTTTGATCTTGGATTGCTTATTTTTTATTTTAGCATAGCAAACTTGACTGGCGTGTTTTTTAGCGTGCCAGTCGCGCCAATTGGTGCTAGTTGTCAATGTATTACCCGCGCCAATTCTGATATGGTGCTAGTTTCAGCCTGACAGTCGCGCCAGTGCTGGGGACTACTAGGGTTTGCCTGATTTTGAGCTTTCTGAGCCTGATCTTTGATTTTGGTTTCATTTTTTTGACTGCTTGAGTGTGTTGGAACCTTGATTGACTGACTCTTACCTTCGTCCTTTGGTTGTTTTCCCATTTCCATCGATTTTGCATTCTAGCCCTAGGTCATCTAGGTGCTATGGTGTGTCGAGCCTTCCTTGGGAGTTTTTGGTTTCTATTGGTTCAGTCAACCTTATGATTGCTTCCCTGCATTCGTTTGACAGTTGTTTATCATTTTATTGCACTATTTGAGTGATTAACTCGTCCTTCATTCGAATTCCGCTTTGTCTCGTTTTGGGCCTAGATTACACGGCTCATTTGTGCCTTTGGGATTTTTCTTGGTTTTGAGGGACTGTTGGTTGATTTGAGGTCTGATTGTGTTTGTTTTTGCTCTCTTATCATCATTTCTCGAATCGCTTTGAGTGCATTCTCTTTCATTGAAAGCATGCATTAAGTAGATTCTCATTTCATCGAAAAATGCATTGAGTGCATTCTTATCATTTGAAAAGAAAAGGAAATTGTGCATAGATTACAATTGCATAGTTTTTGGAAAAAGAATTTTGCATAGCTTACATTGCATAATTCACTTCGTTGAGTGTTTTAGATTACTTTTGGATAGTGAAAGTCATCTGGTTTGGAAGATTTTCATTTTCAGTGTTGTTGTTTGTTGCATCATTGTTTGAATTTCTTCCCTTAACTAGATAGCATTCAAAGAATTGAAAATTTTTCTTTTCTCATATAGCTGCATATAGGATATTGTCAGATGACATACGGTAGGGCCTTGAAACCGAGACATAATTGAAGATCAACATTAAAATTTATTGAATTAACCTAAGGAAGCATTGAAACATTAAAGCAACATTTAGTGGTCTAGGCTAGAGACGTGTTCCGGCGTCTTTAAACCTAGTAGCTGTCATTCGCCTCTTGGCTTTAGACAGCACTAGTACAGACTTGTGCTCCCCGTACCATCGCGTATATAAAGGGAGACCCCACTAGGTTTCTATCCTTTATCCATAGGAAGCCGAGTCTGCCGCCCTATACTCGTGATACACCGGACACATCATTCGGGGAGATTGCATGCATGTACGTTAAGTTCTTGGTTGATTTCTCTTTCATTTTGAAACCAAGGTGTATATTGCAGTTCACGGTTATTTGGTGCACACTTTGCCTAGTACTCCTAAGTAGTCATTTGATCTTTTCTGACTCTTTAAATTTGAAAGGATCACCAAGCGCTTGTCCTTTCATGCTTGCTTCAAAACTGAAAGAGATAGAATCACCTTTCATCCGTTTCTCAACTCTTAAAACATGAAACGGTGAAGTTTCTAAGTTTCAATGTGGTAAAATAAATCAACCGCAATCACACGCCCTGTTAGAATTTACTTGTTGGCCATTTGATTGCATGCCTTGGTTTTTAGCCCGTGTACGGTTTTGAGTTGTTGATGGAAAATTTTTCAGAGTTCACCAACCAAGGAACCCCCTCCGATGGGAATCCTAGTCATTTTCCTCCTTTTGGAACTATTGGCGCTCCTTATATGGCAACATTGTCCCTTCCTAGGTTAACTGTTGGGTTGCTCGTTTGGTTGATTTCAACCTTTGTGGTCCCGAATGTCTCAGCTAATGTTCAATCAGTTCCTCCGCCTGAACAACATCATGTTGATTCCAAGGTGGAACTCTCTCCTTCTTCACCTGTTTCTGCGTCCTCCTCTTCTACTTTGCCTGGTGAAAGTCTGGATTCGAGTAACTAGGTGGCTAAGAAGAAGAAGAAGAAGACAAAGAAGAAGAAGTCAGATAAAGGAGAGGCTAGCTCTCCGGCTATTGCACCTAAGAAGCCTTCCATTGATAAACCTTCCAACCCTCCACGGAAAGTCAAGTTCCTTTGCATGTTGTGCACAAGAGACCATCTTCTTCGAGACTGCCCTGGAATTCCCAAGGTGCTTGAAGCATGGTCCAACGGTCGCCCACCATTGCCTTTGGCTTCCGAGAGTCAGGTTGGGGGCACGCGTTCAGCTAGTGCTAGTAAGGCTCCTAAGAAGTAGGGTAAGATTACCAATCCCTGTAAGTTGTGTGAAGGACACCATGCCATTCACCTTTGTCCGTATATGGATGAAGCCAAAAGGATTTTGGACAACTCATCTGTTTCTAGACCATGCCTCCCGGCTGGTTACAAACAGCTTTCTTTGAGTCCTCCACCAGCTGATCCTACCATTGGTCAAGATTCATCCTTGGTCGATCCCACTCCCTCGGAAATTCAAATTCAGGAATCCGTTCCCGACCAAACATTGGTCGTGGGATCGGTTGAGCTGGCCCCGTCTATAGTGCACCAGGTCTTTTCTGTTGAGAGTGGACCTCACATCCCTCAGGTTCTCCTTGTTTCTTCAGATTCCTCGGACTTGGAGAAAGATTCTCCTATCCCTACACCTCAAGAAGCTTCTCCTCCGCCTCCCATGATGGAGGTCCCGGAGGATACTCCACCCGCCTTCGAGATGGAGGTCATGGAGGATGCTCCTTCTTCTTCCATAACACCAGGGGAAGACCATATCAGTTTGATGGTAGCCCCTCCGAGTAGTTTGGTTGCTTCCTTTGATTGGAGTCGATTTGCAGGATACCGCCTTCTGTCGTATGTGCCTTTCGAGATCACAGTACAGGCTTTTGGTCTGGTCGTACCCAGCACCATTATAAATGAAGGCGCCTCTGTTAGTATTCTATCCTCAACTACCTGGAAAGCTTTCGGTTCACCGTCACTTGCGCCTGTTACGCAGAATCTTTTGACATTCAACAAAAGGACTAGCCAACCATTAGGGATCCTTCCACAGTTACCTCTTACTTTGGGAGGTAAAACCGTCCATATGGATGTGATGGTTGTTCCAAGCCCCTTGGATTTCAATCTGATTTTGGGGCGTGATTATACCTATGCCATGGGAGCACTTGTCTCCTCCCTTTTTCGTGTGGTCTGTTTTCCGCATGAAGGACGGATCGTGACCATTGATCAGCTTTCATTCTTTGGTCCTGATATGGCAACTGGCTCGCCATCATCCTTTCCTGGTTTTTATCCACCTGTTATATCTACCCCACCACAGGTCAACTATGTGGCTACCTACCCCATGCCTGTACTCAGTGATAGTGTCATCGTGCATCAGGTGCTGGGGGAATTGGGTCCTAACTTCCAGGATGTTTTCCTTCCATCGGGAGTGGAACTCTTGGAAGTGATGACTTCTTGTTCATCATGATGAAGTCTGTCGGAGCATAGTTGCTTGTCTTGTGTCAAGCTCCTTAAAAAATGAAACAAGCTGGTCGGAGCAGAGTTCCTTTTCTTGTGTCAAGCTCCTTAAAAAATGAAACAAGCTCGTCGGAGCACATTTCGTTTTCTTGTGTCAAGCTCCTTAAAAAATGAAACAAGGTCACCAGAGCAGAGTTCCTTTTCTTGTGTCAAGCTCTTTAAAAAATGAAACAAGGTTTTCGGAGCACAGTTCTTTTTCTTGTGTCAAGCTCCTTAAAAATGAAACAAGGTCGTCGGATCAGAGTTCCTTGTCTTGTGTCAAGCTCCTTAAAAAATGAAACAAGGTGGTCGGAGCATAGTTCCTTGTCTTGTGCCAAGCTCCTTAAACCATGAAACAAGGGTGTCCTGAGGATAGTTCTTTTAATGTGTCAACCTCGTTAAAATAATGAAACACTTTCCTGTTCAATTCGAGTCTTTGATCAGATCTCGTAAAATCCCAGTCGAGTCTTTCTCTTGATCTCGTAACTTGAACCTTCACTCCATCTGCCTTTCATATGGATTGAAGCTTGGGGGGCATGTACCTCGAATTGAGTCACCATGTTGGGGGCATGCTTACTTTTTCAAGCATAGTTTGTTTCCGTTTCAAGCTTGTGTAAAAATGAAACCGGTTTCAAGAAAATTTTATCTTTGTTTCAAGCTTGTGTAAAAATGAAACCAACTTCAAGCAAAGTTTTCTGATTTCAAGCTTGTGTAAAAATGAAACCATTCCCATTTTACCTCTTGTGATTGTCATTTTATCAGTCTGTTTTTCCAGATGAGCCTTGGTTTTCTCACTCCATCGTCACTATCTACTTGGTTGATCATATTCCTTCACTTGGTTGTTTTACCCATTCCTGAGGAACCACTGCGATGAGTGGTCTTGTTAGCCAACCTCTTAACCTTTACTTGTTCTGAGCAGTTCCACCATTACCGGAACCAGTTGCTGCCCTTTATACCACTCGTTCCTCTAGGAGGAGTCAACTTTCAACTCTTTTCTGACTCTCTAAACATGAAAAGATTGCCGAGTCCCTTGTTTTTTTCGATCTCATTAAAGTGGACACGAAACGACATCTACCCAATATACGTTTACCCCTTTTTCGGGCTGGGATAGATTACTTATGAAAAAGGAATACCCTAGCCTATCGCAACTAGGAGGTTTTCTCAGACATAGTTTTCTACCTTTTCGGATCTGAGGAAATATTTATGAAAAGGGACCATTGGAGTTTACTTTTCAGCTATCTTTTCAAACTCTCTAAATATGAAAAGATGTCGATTTCTTCCTTTGTCAGACTCGTTTAACCCTGATGACATTGGATTCATTCGGAATGACGTTATTCGAGTTTCTCCTTCCTAGGGCTTGTTAAATGTACTAGGATGGGTTCATCCGAAGGACGAACTTATATGACAAGCATATGGTATCCTCTTCAAGCTTGTGTAAAAATAAAGAGGTACTCGCCAGAATGGTGGGGAAAATGGAACCAAAATCATTGTCATGTTGGCAGTATGTCACTCTTGAACATGGCCCTTGTCTGCATTCGTGTCGGGTTGGGGACATCCCATCTCGTTTTTCACTTGCCTCTGTGGGTTTGGGTAATCCCTTTTGACCTCTCATCTTCTCTTTGCCTCGTCACTATGACCTCTGATCTTTTGATGTCAAATACTTCCAAGTCCATTGTCGTGCCATTCATATGTTCAAGAGAAGTTGACCTCTGCAAATATCAACCTCCCTCTGATTCTCATCTGATCGTGATTCACAAAAACACTATGTTCCTCTGTCTCACGTCGATGATGTGGGAAACACTATGGCCCACCTTCGATCAAGGTCACTTCCTGTCGACTTCAGCTCATTATCCGAGAAGATGATCTAGAGACTCCCTTCCGGTGCCTTGGAGCCTGCATGCCTCAATGGAAGGTTCTTCGCATTCGACGCGAGGTTTTCATCATTGTCCTCCGATCGAGTGATTCTACGAGTGTTTGATGCTAGCTCATTGATTCACATGTCGTAGATTGTACCTGTAGTACCTTGAGGGCCATTGTCATTATTGGTGGTACCTCTCACGTCTGTTAACAACTTTCATCATTGGCTGGTAATCAGATGATGTTCTTGCATGTTCGACTTCAACTCACTTATTCGCATGCTTGAACTCGTACTGGTTCGGTCGAGATGGAGCGAAAGACCTCCGATCAGGTCTC
This sequence comes from Pinus albicaulis, assembly GCA_034641835.2. Classification (NCBI taxonomy): domain Eukaryota; kingdom Viridiplantae; phylum Streptophyta; class Pinopsida; order Pinales; family Pinaceae; genus Pinus; species Pinus albicaulis. Next base: position 44,360,867 of record MU968359.1, read on the forward strand.
GTTGTAATCCAGGTTGCGATTTTGTGGATTATTACGATTATTTACATGACTCACTGATTGGATGGCTGCGACCATACCTGAGTCTATTTATCGATCCTCACTGGATGGTTGCGTCCATGCCTTAGATCTAGATTATTGTATACTCTGCGATGGATGGCTGCGCCCATACCGCATATATATCATGTATCTGAGACATCAGTTGTATTTCTTCACGCAGGTTTTCCGACGGCGGAGTTTTCAGTCGGACACGTTCTTGTAAAGCATTTCACTCCTCTCTCTCTCTCAGGCCTCATGCTTTAGGGGGCATCTGTTACACAGTAATTTGTCACCGTCCCTACAATCCCCATCCCGCACATTGGAGGGCTCATTTTGACACCTGTGAGTAGTGACATGGCTTGAAACCACTTTCATGACATCCCTCTGAACAAGAGCTTTCATTGCCCTGAAGACATCTCCTTGTGAAAAACCCTAAAAATGGCCCTTTTGCACGTACGAGCAAAAGCCTGGGCATCCGCGCCAATGGAGAAAATACTTCAAATAGGTCGTACACTGGCGTCTGTCCTGCAGTCGCACTCGGTTTGCCCAATTTAAGGAGTGTTTTTTAAAAATAAATGGTGGAAGTTTCATCCTAACTGATCCAGGAACTGATATCTATCTTGAGTTGGGAGGTTTGGCTACAGATTTCCATAGAGAGGAAGTGGTTTTCCACCTCTCATGGAAGCTTCCTTGATGATAGGGCCAATCCCATGATTATAGGGATCCCAACTCCTCTTCCTCCATCTATAAAAGCTTGTCCATCTCCATTGCAAGCTAGTCCTCAAGTTCCCAAATTTCCAATAGCCTTATGCTGCAAGAGCCTCCATAATTCCCTTAAGGCCGAATTCAAGCAAGGAGACTATTGTCAAGATCCGAAGAGAGCGGTTTGTCCCATCCTTGACAGGATTTTCAAGATGTGCTCTGTTGGCGACCCTCTGAAGGAGAATTCAGCGTCAGAACTTGGTTGTAATTTTCCTTTGATTGATTAATAATAAACGAATATTGGTTATGGTTCCACTCTTGTTGTTGTTTATAATGATGAGTTATGTCCTTTCTGACTGACATATGGTTGCATCTACTGGATTTTATGCTTGCATATGTTTTATTTCTCTCTTGTGCAGGTGTCCTATCACGGAGATCGTGGGGATCGTGATCTGCCTGAGCTAAGGAACAAGAGCGCTACCTCTTCTACAAGCAACAGCGTTGGATTCCAGGTAAGCCTTCATCTCTAGTTGGTTTATTTGCAATTAGGAACCTGCACTATAGCATGAACGATTGTTGCTAGACCTGGTCTGGGCTAGTAGGGATCGCCTCTGTTCGCAGAGGGGATTTACCTCCACAACACCAGCAGTACAGATTCCTCAAATCATATTTTTGGAAGAAGTTGGAGGTAAAAAGACCAAGGGTTGACCACAGTCAACACTAGTGAACGCTACAGCAAAAAGCCCTAAATAGATCCGCATAAATCAGCAGCTTCACTCCACATGTGTAAGGGGAAAAAGGACTCCAAAGGCTATCGAACCAATCAGATCACAACGAGAGAATGTGTGATGAGTTGATGATGAAATGACCTCCAAGTCTCTCCAATTCATATCCATCAATGAGGGTGTGTGATACATCTATTAGGCATGTGACCCTACATTACAAATCTAGCCAACCTTGCACATGTGGAAAATAGATTCAAAATAAATTTGCTGCTCATCCAAACAAGATGATATTTAGATCAATCTTGCACCTCTCTGAAACAGGAACCCAAAAAAAATATGACCATCGTAATATGAGTAGTGCAACATGGATTTTGGACCTAGTTGCCCAAAATTAACACTTCCTCTAAACTAGGGATAACTCCATCTGTCCACAAGTGCCATCCATCAGTACCATCATGTGCTTTTAACAAACATTGTGCGTCATCATGTCGTAACTTTCTTTGCTGGCTCTTTCTCATATAGAACAAAAGGTGAGTCACAAAGACATCACACACAACTGACCCAAATTCACCTTAGAGGTAAAAACCTCTCTTGGACTAAAAAAGAGTCTCACACTAAGCCGAAGTTAGTTTACTAACCCGAAGTCAGTTTAGAGGTAAGAATCTCATCATACTTGATCCTAGATGATGGTGTTGGACACGTGCCATCCTAGACATAGAGAGTACGAAAATATTCGATGCATCCATCAGTATTTTTATTGGTCTCTATCCACATTTCCCACCTCATTGGCCAAATGAGACATACTTCCCATGAGTCTGAAACTCCATGGGTAGGATGCATGCGGGGCACAGATCAAAGAGAGGTGAACCAACTCAATATCATAATGGTGGGGAAGAAGCACAACAAGGTTCGGCAAGCCTAGCCCTGTATGTGCTTATAGCTCCAAGAAGCTATCCCCAAGCCCCCTGGAGCTCCCATAGCTCATAGTCCAGCTCAAGCATAACCCTCGTAATAGGGTCTTTCCATGATTCCAAGATTCTCACGGAAGGTTAGGAACTTGACCTTCCCCAGGGGCTTCATGAGAATATTCGTGACCTGCTCATTAGTTATTATATGATCAAGCCTTACGGTGCCTCGCTGTACCATCTCCTAGACAAAGTGGTACATGATATCAATATGCTTGGATCGATCGTGGAACACAGGGTTCTCAAAAATATGAATCCCACTTTGGTTATCACAAAGGATAACGGTGGTATCTAGCACATGCCCAAAAATCTCACTAAAGATATTTGACAACCAAAAAACTTCACAATAGGCCATACTCAATGCAATGTATTTGGCCTCAACAGTGCTCAAAGCCACTGGCTTCTACTTCCTGCTCATCCAAGATATTGAAGCAGAACCCAAGGTGAAGCAACATCCAAATGTGCTCTTGCGATCCACCACACTACCATCCCAATCGGCATCAATATATTCATGGAGTCTCAAAATCCCGGTAGTGTATCTCATCCCATGGTTGATTATGCCCTGAAGTTATCTCAACATATTCTTAGCCCCAATCTAGTGAATGTGATGAGGATCAACCATATGTTGACTTAAATTGTTCACTGCAAAACATACATCTAGACGTGAGTTCACTAAGAACATCAGGGCCCCCATGAGTTTTCGATACTCTATAGAATTTACTAGCACGGGCCCAGCAACATTTCCACACAACTTCTTGAAGTTGAGTTCCATCTGTGTCAATACAGACTTACAGCCCACTATACCAAATCTCTCCAACAGCTTCACGACATATTTTCCTTGAGAAAGGAAAATCTCACCTGGCCTCTGCCAGACCTCCAAGCCTAGGAAATAGTACATCAGTCCTAGGTCTTTCATCTCAAACTCAGAAGCTATCTTCCTCCTACACTGATGAATGAGAGGATCAGCACCTGCCAGGCAGAGATCATCCACATAGAGAACCAAAATGAGACTCCTTTCTCTATCCATAGGTACTTCAACATTAGGCATCAGTTCATCCTTTGGTTCTTCCTGCTTCCCTGCTTCTTCATATTCTTTTTCTTCCTTGGAGCAAGGAATTTTTCTCACTTTCTTGAGGGAATCATCTTCATCGAAGGTGACATCATGGCATATCTCCACTTCTCTTTGACTAGGCACATAGAGTCTATATGCCTTTGAAGTTTCACTATAGCCCACAAACATTCCCTTCTTTCCAGAAGCATCCAACTTACTTCTTTTTTCTTTTAGCACATGAAAGTAAAAAAGACAACCAAAAACTCTAAAATGAGAAACATCAGGTTTCTTACCAGAGAAGACTTATTCGGGAGTTTTGGAGTCCAGAGCGGAATGCGGGAATCTATTTTGAATATACACAGCAGTTTTCGCAACTTCTACCCATAGAAACTTTGAAAGACCTTGGTCACATAGCATGGCGTGAGAAGCTTCCACAATGGTCATGTTCTTTCTTTCAACAACATCATTTTGGTCAGGAGTGTACGCAGTTGTGTTCTCCCTCTTAATTCCAGCTTATCTACAAAATTCATTAAAATCATTTGACTCATACTCGTTCCCATTGTCGGTCCTCAAAAATTTGATTTTCTTCTCAGTTTTATTTTCAACCAAGGCCTTGAACGTATGGAACCATTTAAATTCTTCATCCTTCCTCTTAAAAAAATATGTCCAGGTCTTGTGGGAGAAGTCATCAGTAAAATTCATGTAATAGGAACATCCTCCCAAGGATGTCATGGGAAGCATACCATATAAGTCGGAATGTATCAACTGCAAGATATCAGTTGTCTTTGTGACACTTGAGGGGAATGGTCCCATTGTTTGCTTCCCTTCGTCACAACCCTGACATATACCTTCATCATCATCTCTAAATTCAGGCATCCCTGTCACCACCTTCCTTGATTCGGGAAGGGATTTATAATGAAGGTGTACAAACCTCTGGGGCCATAACTCTATTTGAAGAGTTGTATCACATGGCATAGCCCCCAATGGGCTTCCTCCAACCTAGTAGAGTGTATCAACTCTAAAACCAATAGGAAGATCATCCTTGAAGTTCTTCTTCTAGATACGTACCTTTCCATCAACGAATTCCACCTTGAACCATTTTTCTTCCATTACTGAGATGGACACAAGGTTCTTCTTCAAATCAGGTACGTACAACACATCTTGTAATCAAAGGACTTGACCTTGAGATAGAGGGAGGGTCACATTCCTTGTCCCTTTCATGGGATAGGTGGAATTGTCTCCAGGGATAATTTTCAGATTAGTATCCTTCTCAAACATATCAGAGAGGGCTTCATTATAGCTAGTGAGGTGCCTTGAAGCACCACTATCAATCAACCAGACATCCAGGGTGTTGGGTGGAGATGTAGTAGAGAGGGCAGATACAAGAATAAATTCATTTCTCTTATTATCAACAACATTATACTCATCGTACCTTGAATTTCTTGACTTTTTTAAAGGTTTCCCATTTCCACTACGATCAGAGGGAGCCTTCCTTTTTCTTTGGAACCGGTTGTTCCTACCATTCCTTCTCGAGATATTGTTGTCATCATCCCTGGGAGAGTCCCTTATATTAGGGCACTCTCTTACATAGTGACCAGACTTTTTACAATTGTAACATCTTCCATTCCTTCCTTTGGGCCCTGCTCTACCATGGTTTTGATTTCTCAGGCCACCATGGTTCTTATTCTTTTCATGAGCGGCGAAGGAAGTAGTGTCACTTCCATTACCATTATAAGAATACTCCATCATTCGTGTTTCCTATTGAGTGCATCTCGTCAATATTTCATCAAAATAATGAATCACATTATTATTAAGAATAGTGGTACTGAATACATGTCAATCCCAGGGGATATCTCCAAGTGCAATAAGAACCATCTCTCGATCAGATATTGCTTCCCCAATAGTTAGGAGGTTATTCCTAATTTCAGTGACCCTCATAAAATAGGATTAAATAGATTCATCCTTACCCTTATTGATATTATTCAATTGATTCTTGAAGATGAGGATTTGATTAGCATTGCTAGCCCTGAACATGCTCACTATCTTATCATACATCTCCTTAGATGTCTTCAGCTTAGAAATGTAAGCAACCAAGTGCTTATGAATAGAATCCTGGATAATCATCTTTTCTTTGATTTCCCCTTTTCTATACCTTGTCTTCGTGGCAGCAGCTGCATTTGATGGAGGCTCTTGAATATGCCCCTGCACATACTCCATAACGTCTTCATCTTCTAGCACCAAATCCAAGGACATCTTCCATGCATGATAATCATACTTATCGGCCAATTTATCATTAGCCTTGAAACCCTTGTAGGTTGAGGAGGCCATTTGTCCTTGATAGGATTCCTTCCTTCAATGATTGCTTCTAACACTAGCTTGGAATTTGACTTCACCTCAACTCTGATACCATGTTAAATTGAGATAACCATGGTGTTCTATGCTTGATTCACTTTTACTTCAAAAAATAAATTACATAAACATGAAAGTAAAATTTTGATAGAACACAATAATAGATCAATAGAAGACAAGCCAAATATAGATCAAATTTACAATTCCTTTTATCCAGCAAAGATATGAGATATTATTGCGTTACGGCAGTCAATAGGATGCTTCAGCTAGCAAAGTCTTTCTTAGTTAGCCAATCCTTCATGTGTCACACCCACAGCCCTCAAAGACAGATCATCAAAATTCAACGCTATTCAACCCAAAGTTAATGTAGAAAATTCAACGTAGCAAATTAGGGCTTCGGTCAAACAGCTCGGAATTCCTTGATTTTAGTTCCCAGAAGTATGGCCTCCTAAAATTGGATTTTTGGCAGAATTTGGAGGTAAAACGACCAAGGGTTGACCATGGTCAATGTTGCTCAATGCTGTAGTAGAAAGCCCTAAACAGATCCACAAAATCAGCAGCTTCACTCCACACGTGTAAGGGGAAAAAGGCCACCAAAGGCTATCGAACCAATCAGATCACAATGAGAGAATGTGTGATGAGTTGATGATGAAATGACCTCCAAGCACCTCCAATTTATATCCATAAATGAGGTTGTGTGACACATCTATTAGGAATGTGAGCCTACATTACAAATCTGGCCAAACTTGCACATGTGGAAAATAAATTCAAAATAAATGTTCTTCTCATCCAAACAAGATGATCTTTAGATCAATATTGCACCTCTCTGAAACAGGAATCCAACAAAAATTTGACCATCATCATATGAGTAGTGCAACATGGATTTTGGACCTAGTTGCCTAAAATTAACATGTTGACTGTTGTAAAATATATCTTCTCTCTCTCTGCTGAATAAGAAGAATTACAATAATATTTGTGTCTCTTGTCTTGGCTTGTCATATATTGATTTATTTATGTTCTATCAGCATTTATTATCAATGATTATGTGATTGCATATCTAGAAATTTAATTGGGCTAATAATAAATATTGAAGCAAACTGCTCTGAGCATAGAACATACCATGGTTAACTAAAATTAACATGGTATCAAAGCTAAGGTGAAGACAAAGCCCAAGCAAGAGTGAGAAGAGCAATCATCGAAGTTGAATAAACAAGGACTAGGGCCAATGACTTCCTCGTTTATCAAATCTGATGACAATTTGAATGATAAGTCTGATTATCATGCTTGGAAAATGTCCTTGGATCTGACATTAAAGGATCAAGATGTTATGGATTATGTGCAGGGAAATATCACTGAGCCTCCATAAATGAATCGGCTACCACTAATACAAAGTACAAGAAAGGGGAAAACAAGGCGAAGAAAATCATCATGGATTCTATTCATAAGCACTTGGTTGCTTATATCTCCGAGCTGGGCACATCTAAGGAGATGTATGATAAGTTGCATAGCATGTTCATGGCTATAAATGCTAATAAAATTCTCTTTTTGAAGAACATCAAGATGGACAAGGGAGAGTCCATACAATCCTACTTCATGAGGATCACCGAGATCAAGAATGATATCTTAGCTATGGGAGAGGATATACGTGACCGAGAGCTCACTCTCATTGCTCTTGGAGGAATTCCCTGTCGATGGTATGTATTTAATACTACTATTCTCAATAAGAATATAATCACTGATTTTGATGAATTTTTGACGAGATGCACTCAAGAGGACACAAGGATGATGGAGAGAGACCATTTCTCAAATGGGAATGGAAGTGACTGTTGAGAATTTGGGGGGTTGGTGATTAATTAAAACTCTCTTCTTGATAATTACTTGTGAGCTTACTTAATTTACTTATGTCTTCTCTTCTTAGATTATTTAGTCTTTCATCAAGTCAATTACCAAAACACAAGATACACAAATTTAGGCTCTTCACGTCAGGGAAAAACCTCTCCCTCTTGGAGAGGAAAACCCATGAGAAATTCTTCTTATAGACTTTCAGATGACAAGTACCATGACCAAGACTCAAACCCTTGACCCTTGTATGCCTCCTAGAAATTTTCATTTCTTCTTCATTCACTTCTTTAATTTGATCCTTATTTTTTGCACCGACCTACACCGTCTTGCACTTTTCTACACCAGGACTAGAGATCTCGATCTCTAACTATATTTCCCAACTCCGAATGTATGTGATCCTTACTTAGATATCAACACCTTGTTATAGAATGTCAATTGCACACCTTTAACCTTCACTTCACCTTGCTCGTTGGTCTTCAACATACACACATATCTTGTTTCCTCTTCGATGAATAGTCCATCCATTTCATACTCTAATGATACCCTTACTTGTGTTGAATTACTTCGTTGAGCACACTTATTATACTTAGCAATTCACAGTCCTGTAACTACTAAACACAATCCTATAACTTTGCATATATATAACAAATTTACCCTTGATTAATTCGTCGTTCCACCTCTAATTCTACACTTTGTTTCTGTCATGACCTTCACATTAAATCACAGAATTGTTCCTGGAGTCATCGCAGATTTTGTTGCTGAGATTTTGTCTGAAAATCTCAGAGTCAAGTTTTTTTTTGTCACAGTTTTGCACGGAACAGTGGGCTATCTATAGTGGTCAAGCCCTGTAATAAGCCGACCTGGCCTTGAAGAGATGTGATGGTTTGTGAGCTGACTCTGCTTGTTGTTTATAGGCTGAATTGTAGAGGAGTTCTTCCAGTGTATTGTAGGTTGTCTTGAGGAGTATTTACATCAAGTAGTATCACCATTATTGAGCCATGTCTTCAAGATTATCTGACAAGGTCTTGAGGCATACCATCATTGACTTTACTTCATATGCATGACTATATTTATGACAAGATGAAAAATCCTTAAAAGACATCAAGAATAATTCTTTTGACCTATAATAAAAATCCTTGTTCATGAAACCCATGAATCAAGCTTAACAAAAATACATTTTATTATCTTTGTCTTCTATTTTACATAAATACATAATTACATAGTCAATATGAAGACCGATCCTAGTTACACTTTTCAACACTCCCTCTTAACTAGGGAGGTATTCATATAGGTTCATGATCATTTTCAAACTGAAGAATTGGATTGGTAATCGCATTTTTATAGCATCATATCAACCAAAATTGTCCTAGTGCAATGGCTTGACTAACAACCCCATCTCTCAGCGAGACAATGGGCTACAATTTTGGTGAGACACATGACTTATAGACACCATAATAATTGTCTCTCCAAGGTACATACTCCACCCAGGCATACACAAAGTATGACCTTCTTGTTTTATTCTTCTCTTGGGTAGCTAGCCCTCAAAGAATATTTGTCCACGACTACTCTTATCTTGAATACCCTATCTCATTCTCAAAAAGCATTGGATGCCAGATGATTACCCAATTCTCCATTTTTTCTTCCCAGTTGAAAACCATAATTATGTGTCTATCTCTCCCTCTCAGCCAGGGAGGACCTATTCCACAATGGAATGTACTCATTCCTATACATGGAATGTACCTAATCTCATTCTTAGGAATTACCAAGTTTCTTCCAAGTAAGAAACTTACCACCAAGCTCCCTCTTAACCACGGACCCACAACAGAAATGGTGAGACACCAAGCTGCTCATGAAGAAATCCTGCCCTTGATGTCATGGATTTCAATATTGAGGAATCTTCAACTTAGCTTCAAAGGGCACATATATTCCATCACTTTCATCCATGAGTCATGTCATCTACCATAAAGTGATTTATCAAATTTTCTCATATGTTCCACCTTTATGCCATGCTGATTTACTTCGAACCATCTCCAAGGATCTTACATCCTTTCACATGATTTCCATCCCTGCATAAATTCATCTAGATAAACATATGAACTTTTAAATCAAAATTTACTTCAGTTACGATCTTTCACCATAACATATTCCTGTAGGCATTGACATCCTCTATTGATATTGACACATCTCCTAATGATATGTCTTTTCAAGGGCCTTCTTCTTTACCAAACTTCTATCATAGTCTAAATATATTCTCAGGATATATTCTAGTCACATCTTGTCTTCCAGGTGATAAATTCCTCTTGACATGGTTGCACTTATTGATCTCTTTCTTTATGCACATCTTCATTCCTAGGAACTTCCAATTTCCAGTTCCTTTTTCATATACAACCACCTCATATTCCATATGAGGATATATATGTTGATTTCATATGTTAGTGCATTGTGAGATATCCTCCTCCATAGATCATACTTATAAATATAGAATTCCATTACCTACAACCATATGACATGACTTCACCGCATCTAGTGTTAGCATATAAATATATATACCTCATACCTTTTTCCTTTGAGTCATCATGTAGAAATTTTACTAGAATGAACAACATCATTCCCTTGACCTGCTTCATCAATATGCCATCACATCCCAGAATTATGTAGCATATAATTCTTGATGAAACCATTCTGATTTATTTCTAATCAGTGAATCCATATAGAACTCCATTAGAAAATGTCAGCACCAGTTTCCATGATGACCCTTGATTTTGATGACTGCCTTCGATCAGTATTGTTATCAGCGAGGTTTTCCAAGAGTTGTTTCACCAAGAGCTCCTACCATGCTCTTATCCTAATGTTATTCATTTACATTGATTCCTATCATATTGTTTTACAACCAACAGAGATCACTTAAAGAAGACGATGATCTCAATCATAATAGAGATCCCTCACTTCTTCTTTCTTAGATTTCTTTGCATCGGGTTCTTCCCTTATATCTGTGACATAGGCTTCTTCCTTTTTCCTCTTGTCCTTTCCAGATTTAGGACAATCTCTTTTATAATTACAAATTTCATTACATCCAAAGCATCATACTTTTTCCATATTTCTTCTTTTATTCTGATGACCAAATTTTCCAAATTTTCCTTTCTTCCTGTATATGGTTGTAAAGGCTTGATTCCCTTCACTTGATCATGTATCAGCTTTGGATTTCAATCTCGTTTGCTCTATTTTACATAGAGACCATAAATCATCGGATGGTGTGGCTTCTTTCTTCCCGTATAAACTTGAAGTGAAGTTTCCCCATTATTCTAGTAGAGCATTCAGCACAACCATAGTCATCTCAGTGTCAGACATTACTTCTCCCAGTTCCTGTAGTTGATCTCTTATTTCAGAAATCCTCATAAAGTATGAAGTGATTCCTTCTTCTCTTGACAATTTCATTTTGTATTGTTTTTGTCTCACAGAGATAGCTTCTGATGCAGTACTCAGAGAATATCTCTACCATTTTCTCATATATTTCTTTTAAAGACATTAGTTTTGATACGTAGGGAATGAGTGAGTTCTTAATGGATTCTATGAGAATCCTTTGGGCTCTGATTTCTCCCTTCATGTACTTGGCATGAGCTGGAGCATCTTCTTTTGAGAGTTGAATTGGAGATCCTTCAATTTAGTCCATAACTTCGTCTTCAAATAGATTCAAACCTGTCCTCTTCTTCCAAGCACTAAAGTTTGATGACCCAACCAATTTGTTTCTCTCTTTACAATAAGTCATCTTGATAGATTTAAGTAAGTTCATAGATACTTACTTGAGTAGAGTGACTTGCAGCTTCCTTAATGATGAAGGATATCTTCAAAAGATGATGATTCTTCCAACAATGTATTGAATGTAAATCTTTGATGGCAAATATTATTTTCTTGAATGAGTTGATCCTTTGAATGAGATATCTTGAGAGACTTTGTTACATGGATTAATCCCTCCTACAGACAAGGGCGATCTCCCTAGTACTCCAGCGAGTAACTAGAAACAAAGATCCATTTGAAAACCTTTTCCTCTAGATTAATTTCATTCTAAGATTATTATAATAGTAAAGTAAAGAGGACATCCCCCTACCTTGAAATCCAAACGTTTGATATAGCCCTTTGTCCCATTGCTCCAAAGTAGTTCTCCAATTAATAGAACCTACAATCAAAGACAAGACAAATAATCAAAGCATCTACAACATATTATAATCAAATAATACTAATCCAAACTAGTGATCAAGGAGTCTAAGTATTGACATTATTCAAATAAGCATAGAAACAAAGCAATGTGAAAAAGAGATCCATATGTATTATCTTGAATAGAAAGAGTAATCTTACAACCTGATGCCTTGATGTTTTATAGATTTCACCTAGTGTCCTGAACAATCTTTCTCCTTCAGTCTGATAAGCCTTCCTCTCTGAATACCAGAATGTAGTTATGGACACAAAAGTGTGATATTCCTTATGCCAACAACAAATCACTAGTGTAGAAAGTATGCACTCTTATGAACTCTCTTCAGCTTTAGAAACTATATAGATTAGTCTCTAATCACATTGGTATCTACATGTGTCTACCCTTCAACTTGAAACTTGAGGTCAATTTATAGGGAAATGGAGGTAGTTTCAGTTCCATGTGTTAGCATTCTATAATTATGAGGCTGAAGCAAAACTACAGAGGCAACATCAAACTAACTTTGGAAATTGGGATCTAGCCATGCCAATTTCAGAGAGGGCTCTCTCTTTAAGATGTAACTTTGTTTGGATAAGTTTTTAGGCTAGTTATGATTGTACTTGGGTTTTGAGTTTTGTTTTGGATTTTGGAAAATTGATTGTATTCAATTGATTAATGTCTATTGGGCAATGGAGTCGAAATATAACTGGATAGTTGCATCAACTTTTCACAGAGTAAACATAGGGAAAGATATGAGTATTTACTGTATCTTTCAAATTTATAAATGGATTATGACAGAAATATGAAAATATTAAAAATAACTAAAGAGAAATTAAGAATTATTTAGTTTGGCCTTTAGTGGAAAACATTATGATTTTAAACACAAACAGAATAAGGTACTCAAAATTAAATCCTATTCATCACACTTTCTTCTTTACAATTAGAATTCAGATGATTACAATGGAAGATAACAATGAAACATAATAACAAAAGAAAAACATCACCAGTATTTAAGCCACAAGAATCCTGTGAATGGTATGATTATTATTGATGCTCCAATGCTTTGAAAAATATTACAGTACTTCAATAGACAAAAATAGTTCTGATCTCAATAAATCGACCCTTGATACTTCCAAAACTGGAGTATTTATAAAAATATTACAATAATACAATATTCAATGCCTGAATGACAAGGAAAACTACATTTTCTGGAAACGAACAGAAAGGAAAGAAAAACAATCTAAAAGGAGTGCATATGCGTTTCTGGCCCAATTCTACTAGAAATTTGTTGTTGAGACACCACCTTTATAGGATTGCAGTGGAAAACTGAGTGCTATGCTCATGAAATCTGATGTATGAACATCCTTTTCCCGTCTTGACCCGTGGTGTCTATCTACTACCCAAGTCCTTTATGTTGTGTTTAACCCTTTTTTTTTTAAAACAGTGTAAAAACTCATATACCGAGATTTGAAATCCTATAGGCTTTAGTTATAAAATTTATCACATCCATATAAATATCGCACATTGCATGGTTTACAGTTTATGATATGAAGAATGGAATCTATGATGCGATGCGAAGTGCGGAGGTGACGTGGCAGGAGAGTGATAGTTTCGATGATGTGGAGCAATGGAATGGGAATGGTAGCGATGGAATGGCGTATAGCGGTGACTGGAGTATTATGGTGGGGCCAACCACATCGCAAATCACAATCGGGACTGAATAGGTTTTTGGAATATGGTTAAACTTTAAATTTTTCAAAATGTGATGAGAAAAAATTTAAGATATGTGCGATGCGATACATAACGCAAATCAGCGATCGCAAGATTTAACTTTTAGCGAAATGAAATAAGTTATTTTTGCCAATATGCGATGAAGTATATTTTCCAAGCTGCAAAATATTATTTGCGATGAAAAATGGTGTGGTTAAACAAGTAAAGTTTCAATATTTCGATGCGATGGATATTTCACATCACAAGTTTTAAGGTTTTACGGCGAAGTGCGAAAATTTATAATCACTGATCTACGAAGTTTATATTTTGAGATGTGCGATGGCTGGTGGGGGAAAGGGTGACGTGGCAGGGAGAAATGGCCCCACTTTAATCGCAATCAGGGAATCGGGAAGGCGGAGGTAAGTGAAAACAATGATATAGAGATGTGAAAAAAGGTAAAGTAGAAAGATAAAGCGGAAAGGCGAAAAAGGGTATGGTTTATTTTTGTGCAGCGGGTGAATGGGTCCCACTATCATTGCATATCGCACTTCAGCGATTATAACTCAAACCCTTTGCACTTAAATTTTAAAACTTGCGATGTGCCCTATGCAATGGTTATATCACAAGTTAAAACATTTAACTTGTGGGCGCTTAAAAGGTAATTTTAACAATGTGCGTAGTGCAAAATGCGACGCACTAAACGTTGGAAAGTGCGAAAAGGCGAAAAGTAAGGAAAATGCGAAATACAAAGGTTTGCATGCGGATTTGGTAATGTATAAAGGTTGGATGGGTCCCACCAAATCGCATCAGTGGAGTTTTATGTTTTAGCAATGAATTAAGAAGATAAGGTTAAAACTTGCGGGGTTCAAAGTGCAGGCAAGAGGTAAGTATACATTTTTTGGTGGTTGGGTGGAGCTGCTCTTTTTAACTATAAAATTTGAATTTCAACAATTAAGAAAGGTTTTTGAACAAAATGAAGCATGGGACTTTAGAAAAATGGAAAAATTAAGGGTAAACAAAGGTGGATGGAATGAGTGAGGGCATTATGGAGTTTGCTAGCCATCACACTTAATCAGCAACACTTTCCTATTTCAATTGAACTTAAAGGCAGATAGATTCATTTGATGCGCTCGATAGTCAGGATTTCCCTTTTTTCTTGAAAATAAATGATAGCCATGGAATATTATTTTCAGTATGAGATATCTGATAAATAATCAATCACCTTGTGATATTGTAAAATATAGGAGTCTAATAGTGGCTCCAGTTGTGGATGGCAGCTCCTTCAAGAGGTGTCAAGAACGCCATAGACTAGTGGCCTGATCCATTGAGATGATCCCAAATCTGAAACTTAATTTTCTACAAAACCTTTGTGGTTGACATTCTTCAAGCTAAAATTAACGCTCTCTCAAAACTGAAGTCTGGAACACACTTGAACTGAAAACAAAACAGAATTCAAGAACTAAAGATATAAAAATGCTCAGAGTATTAAGCTTATTTGCACACCTACCTACCCTACTCTACTAAAATTTATGTCGTTCTAAATTATACAATAATGCCAGTGCAGCCAGTCAAGTAACAGCAGAAACAAATGGACAACTTGATTGTTTGTCAGTAAAATCAACAGTATAACTTGATTATGTGTCCTCATAACCAAAGCTGTGACATGTAATGGCAATTGCTAATGTATTTGATCGTTATAGAGAATACATGTTTGAAAACTTGAGCTAAGAAGAATCTCCATATAATATGTTATAGGATCAATAAAAGAATGATGTATGATATTTTCTTCTAGGCCTTCAATGACTAGTTGAGTAGTTGTGTCCTCAATATTAAACCTTGAACCAACATCTTCAGTTTATTACTTGAAAGCACAATCATCCTCACTATGTAAGTCAAGAGGTAGTACAATTTCCTCTTGCTTAGGGGAAGGAATATTTTCTAAGAATTCTTGAGGATCTCAGAAATTATAGGACTAAATTTGAGAATTCAAAAGTTCAATACCATTTTCGTATCGTTCTACAACTACCTCCAGAAAACATTTTTTAGCTTCAGGACTAAATTTTCTTGATTTCAAAATGAGAAATACGGCCACTAGAAAATATTCATCAAGCTGAAAATTAGATAATTGATTTCCTGAATGCATTTAAAACTTCACGAGATAGAAGGTATTCCATACACCTTGTCACCTTGTTCAGTAGAAAATATGGTCAGCATGTTGTGGAGTCGCCACTATGTTACCGTTCTGTAATTTTGAGGCTAAAGCAAAACTACAGAGGCAACATCAAACCAACTTTGGAAACTGGGATCTAGCCATGCCAGTTTCAGAGAGGGCTCTTTCTTTAAGATTTAACTTTGTTTGGATAATTTTTAGGCTAGCTATGATTGTACTTGGGTTTTGAGTTTTGTTTTGGATTTTGGAAAATTGATTGTATTTAATTGATTACTGTCTATTGGGAAATGTAGTCAAAATATAAATGGATAGTTGCATCAACTTTTCACAGGGTAAACACAGGGAAAGATAGGAGTATTTACTTTATCTTTTGAATTTATAAATGGATTATGACAAAAATATGAAAATATTTAGTAGAACTAGAGAAAAATTAAGAATTATTTAGTTTTGCCTTCAGTGGAAAACATTATGATTGTAAACCCAGCCAGAATAAGGTACTAAAAAGTAAATCCTATTCATCACGCTTTCTACTTTACAATTGGAATTCAGATGATTACAATTGAAGATAACAATGAAACATAATAACAGAAGAAAAACATCACCAGTATTCAAGCCACAAGAATCCTATGAATCGTTTGATTATTATTGATGCTCCATTGCTTTGAAAAAGCTTACAGTACTTCAATAGACAAAAATAGTTTTTATCAAAGTCAATCAACCCTTGATACTTCCAAAACTGGAGTATTTATACAAAATATTACAATAATACAATAATCAATGCTTGAATGACAATGCAAACTAAATTTTCTAAAAACGAGCAGAAAGGAAAGAAAAATGATCTAAAAGGAGTGCATCTGCATTTCTGGCCATGTGTTGTTGGAAAGTTGTTGTTGTCACCACCTTTTTAGGACTGCGCTAGAAAACTAAGTGTTGTGCTAGCGAAATATCTTGTATGAACGTCTTTTTCCTGTGTTGACTCGTGATGTCTATCTGCTACCCGAGTCCTTTTTGTCATGTTTAACCCTTTTTTAAACAAAACAGCATAAAAAATCACGTACCCGGATTTGAAATCATATAGGCTTTAGTTTTGAACTTTATCGCATCCATAGAAATATCACACATTGCATGTTTTATAGTTTATGATATGAAGAATGGAATCTATGATGCGACGCGAAGTGTAGAGGTGACGTGGCGGGAGGGTGATAGTTTCAATGATGTGCAACAATGGAATGGGAATGGTAATGATGGAACAGCGTATAGCAGTGAGCGGAGTATTATAGTGGGGCCAACCGCATTGCAAATCACAATCGGGACCAGATAGGTTTTGGGAATATGGTTAAACTTTAAATTTTGCAAAATGTGATGAGCGAAAAGTTAAGATATGTGTGATGTGATACATATCACAAATCGATGATCACAAGATTTAAATTTTGGCGGAATGAAATAAGTTATTTTTTCTCATATGCGATGAGGTATATTTTCCAAGCTATAAAATATTATTGGTGATGCGAAACTATGTGGTTAAACAAGTAAATTTGTGATCTTTTGATGCGATGGATATCGCACATCGCAAGTTTTAAGGTTTTGCGGTGAAATGCGAAAAGTTATAATCGCTGATCTGCGAAGTTTATATTTTGTGATGTGTAATGGATGATGGGGGAAAGGGTGACATGGTAGGGAGAAATGGCCCCACTTTAATCGCAATCGGGGAATCAAGAAGGCAGAGGTAAGTGAAAAAAATGATATAGCAATGTGAAAAAGGTAAAGTAGAAATATAAAGCTCGGAAAGGCGGAAAAGGGTAAAATTTATTTGCGCGCGGTGGGTGAATGAATCCCACTATCATCGCATATCACACTTTAGCAATTATAACTCAAACCCTTTGCACTTAACTTTTAAAACTTTCAATGTGTGCTATGTGATGGTTATATCGCAAATTAAAACATTTAACTTGTGGGTGCTTAAAAGGTAAGTTTAACATTGTGTGAAGTGTGAAATATGACGTGCTAAACCCTGGAAAGTGTGAAAAAGAAAAAGGTAAGGAAAATGAAAAATAAAAAGGTTTGCATGCGGATTTGATAATGTATAAAGGTTGTATGAGCCCCACCAAATTGCATCGGCGGAGTTTTATGTTTCGGCGATGAATTAAGAAGAGAAGGTTGAAACTTTTGGGGCGCAAAGTGCGGGCAAGAGGTAAGTATACGGTTTTTAGTAGGTGGGTGGAGCTGCTCTTTTTAACTATAAAATTTGAATTTCAATAGTTAAGAAATGGTTTTGAACGAAATGAAGCGTGGGACTTTAGACAAATGGAAAAATGAGGGGTAAACAAAGGTAGATGGAATGAGTGAGGGCATTATGGAGTTTTCTCACCATCACACTTAATCAGCAACACTTTCCTCTTTCAACTGAACTGAAGGGTAGATAGATTCATTTAATGCTCATGACAGTCAGGATTCCCCTTTTTTCCTGAAAATAAACAATAGCCATGGAATATTATTTTCAGTATGAGAGATCTGAGAAATAATCAGTCACCTTGTGATACTGTGAAATACAGGAGTCTAACACCATGAATAAGGGGATGGATTCCTCTCATGAAGGGATTTGAGCTCCATGGACCAAGGGATAAGCTCCATGAGTGGAGGGATAAAGCTCGAACTGATCGCTACTCTAGAAGCTTCCAGTTGGGAGAATATTCGACCAACTAGGCTTCTAGAATTTACTTTTTTATTTTATTTTCTTTTCACGGGGGTGTGCAGGTTATAGTGGTAAAAAGTGTGGGATTTGCTGTAGTTTATGGACAAAACATCAACACATGCATAGGGAAAGGCTAGAAAAAATGCGTAGGTAGACTTTTAAGTGTTTTACAGAGCTTTTCTCCAATTCTAAGACTTGATTCAAGAACATTAGTGTTTTTTACCTCTAAGGGAACATGATATGGATGGTGATAGACCCGTATGAACAGTCAAATTTCATGGTGAAAAAATGACATGTAACAGATTTCCTCCTAAAGTGTGAATTCTGAGGTTATTCTGAAGAGTGAAGTGCTTTATCATCTAAGGATTGGATTGGAGACAACGGTTGAAAACTTGTAAAAACATTCAAAGCATATATATATATATATATATATCATCGCTGAGGTAGGAATTCCCATACTCATATCAAAACTAACTAAATGTTATGGTACAGATATGTTTTCAATGTTACATCAAAAGTAAACACAGTCTGGATGCAACCATCTGTCATAATCAGTCTACTATATCATCAATAATAAAACTCCTCACATCCTGGATGCTGGAAACTAGATCCAAGGTTTTGATTTTCGCTTCCTGAACCAGTACGAATCTATCCATGCGATTGATTGTGTCGAAGTCAAACATGGTAGAAACCACTTGATTACCAGTCAATGCTGTGAACTGTTAACAAGTGTGAGAAAAACCACCAATAATGACAATGGCTATCAAAGTACTCTAGTTCAATCTATGAAGTGTGAATGAACGATTTGTAGTCGAACACTCATAGAATCGTTCGATCAAAGATCAATGATGCAACCTGTTGTTGAAGGCAAGAAACCTGCCATTAGGGCATGCAGATCCCAAGGTACTGATAGGATTCTAGATCAACTTTCTAGATAATGAGCTGATGTCAATAGAAAGTGATCCGTCGCAGCAAAGCCTACAACATGAAACCATTAGATCAAGTTTTGAATAAATATTTTGCAAGGAATGACTCGGGGATGGTCAATGTGAATGGAGACAAATTCTTTCAATGAATGGTTTATTGTACTTTCTCTTGAACACATAACGACACTGTAGATGGCTTGGCAACATTTGAACTAAATCTAATACCCAGAAACCGGCTAAAGACTTTTAATGTGGTTCAATTAACTGTTAGACAAAGGATTCCCAACCTAGGTACAAGTGTGACAAAGTTTCGTGTTCAAGAGTGGCATGTTGCTTTCTAAATAAGGATGACAACTGGATTCTTTTTCTCTTTTTCCCCCACAATTACTGGCAAGTACCTCTTTATTTTTGTCAAGCTTGAGGAGGATAACATTTGCTTGTTTTTTTAAGCTCATCCTTCGGATGAGTCCATCTTAGTATTAAAATCAAACCCTAAGAAGGAGTGGTTCGGTCTTGTTGTGATCGACAAGTCCTTTACTATTAAATTTTAACGAGTCCAATATAGGAATAACTCAGTGTTTTTCAGTTTTAGGGAGTCAGAAGAAAAACATAAGTAAACTCCATGGTTGTTATTTTTCATAAATTTAGTCTATCAGGCCTAAAAAAGGATAAAATAATGTGGGAGAGAACTCTATTGACCATGATTAGTTAACGTATAACTTTTTCATAATTATTCCAGTTTAGTCCGAAAAAGGGGTAAACTTATACTGAATGGACGACTTGTTCATTTACTTTAACGAGTTCAAATATTTAAGTACTCGACGATCTTTTCATATTTCGAGAGTCTAAAAAGGGCTTAAAATAGGACTCTAGGGTTTTGTTTTTTTGTATTTTACAAAGTCTGAAAAAGTGATAAAAGTATACTCAATGTCAAAATAATTATTTTCACCAAAAATTGTGTATCCTGCACAAAAACTCAAAAGATTACAAATATCTTCTTTCAAAAAGTAAAAATATTTATATTTGACCTTTTAAAAGTGAAAAATAAATAAAATACTCATATTTTATTCATTAAAAACTATAAAAAAGAGTTAAACTAAGTCATTTTCACCTTTTGTTTTCATAATAGTGCATAGAGAGATTTTGGCCAAAAAACTTCCAGACCTGATATCAGAAGAATCAATCATTAATTTCCTGAACCGTTAGAACCAAGTAATCCACATCATCCTTAGCTACATTTTCATCCTTTTCATTTCTTATTTTAAGCTTTTATTTAATTTTTTAGGAGAAAATTATGTTTCAAAATCCGCCCTCGGGGGTGCGTGGGTTCTCCATGTGACAACCGTGCACCCTTATGATTTTTTAAAAGAAAAATCATCGGGCCACCGCAAGTTCTGCGTGGAGCATGTGCAGACGACTGCACTGTTTGCACACAGAACCTGCACAGTCGCCGTGAAATTTTCAAAACTAATATTTCTTCACAAAAAATGGTTCAATTTTCCTCCAACTAATTTTAATTGTTTAATTTGTTGATTTATATGCCTTTTAACCATGTTTGAATGGTAGGAACGATAACATGAGCTCATAGATAACGAAGCCATGGATAATCCAGCAACTATGCATGCATTGCAAAATCGTCGGTTGTACAAGCTCTAGTATATTCAGGGAACGAAGACACAGGTCGAGCTAATGACTTGGCTTTTGAATGAATGAGACGTACAAGACCAATTTTTCATAATTGGTGACCATTGGCTAAAGATTGAGCTAGCATATATATACTTCCTTATCGGATTACCTCAAAGAGGGAGAAACATTTCCTTATATGGGACTAGACAAGGAGGTCTTCCCACTGTCATCTACAAAGCTTAGTATTGTAGCAATAATGTAGAGTTGAAGGATGGTCACATAGACATCAAAACCATCTTGCGACTAGAGCTTAAAGTCATAGAATTCATAGTGACCAGGTTATGTGGGAGTGCGGCTCCTCGTGTGGCTACTAAATCACGAATGCAAAATGAAGTTGAGTGTTTCAGAAGGATAGTATTCAACTGGAGTGAAGGAGTATTGGCCAATATGAAAGGCCAATTGACTAGAGAAAAAAGTGGGAAGTTTAAAAACATCAAATACATGCCATTATTATCTCATTTTCTCTAAAGAGAATTCCACTTCTCACTCCTCAACTGATTCCAATTGATCTTGGAACTCCTTAGGAACCTTGGATGGTGCGATGGGTAGCAATGATGGCTCGCCATGGTGGCGAAGCTGGTTCAGTAGTTCGGTTTACTCTATCTTATTTCATGTGGCTCAGGAACCAGGTCTTCACCATTGAAGACTTTCCTTATGCGAGAATGCACTATAGAGGTGATCCTGAAACATATTTTCCTCCAGGGGCATAGTGGGATGAGACAAGTTAGTGAATTATTTTTAAGTTTTGAATCTAATTTTTATTTTATTTTTTATCGCCCAATACTGAAAAAAAAAAAATTTAAATGCAAATATCGGTCTGACACGACCAACAATGCTTCGTCTCTTTGACAAGCGAGAGACACAACCCATAGCACCTCCACAGGATAATGAAGCAAAGATTCTGATAGATATGGACCATAACCTTGAGAGGTTGACCATTGATATTCCTGAGACAAGAACCGATGATATCCTACTCAGGCTCCAGAGAGATGTGACAGGTGTTCTAGTTCCATTTAGGATATTTCTACGCAAGGTCACGCATGTTATAGTTTATTATCATGATCATCATCATGGATAGTTGATGGTCAATGTAGATCAAAATTTTGTTTTTTGTATCAGTATCTTTTAGATCATAAGGTCTTTGAACCTATGATCACAGACGATAAAATATTTTTTGGACACAAACTTATCTATCCTAATGGTATTACTACTTTCGTTCTTTAAGTATCTTGTTCAACATGGATAGAATATTGTTTTGATTTACTTTGTTAATGTTGAAAATGTCTATTTAAAACTCTATTAGCTAATGCATCAACCAATGTGTTTAAATTTCTTGAAATATGTTGATATTCAATATAATCAAATTTTTGTTCCAATAGACAAACCTTCAAAAAAAATATTAACAACACTGGATTTCTAATTGCATAAACTCTGTTTAAATGTAATAAAATGAGTTGTGAATCCAACCTAATGATCAAACTTCGAATACCAAATTTCATCAGATAATAACTCAATGACTGCACTATATTCTGCAATATTGTTTGTTGTTTGACCAAGGCATATCCCATGAATAGAAACTAACTCATCGGTGGATGAATAGATAACCCAAACCACAGAAGAGATATTTTGTTTACTACGACAGACACCATTAAAAAAACCAATGTATGTTTTAAGGGATGTCGACATCTGCAATATCAAAAGTAATCAAGATAAGCAGTGATAGTAGTAACAACAAAAACTATTCTAGTCACACTTGTCTAATCTAAGGCACACTGTTCTAAAAAGTAACTATTATACAAGAGAGATCTGCACACAAAAATTCAAGCATAATATCTCTTAAGATAAAGACCATTTCTGGGTTTATCTAAATATACCCCATCATAATAAATTAATTCATAGGCTCCTTTTGCAAGCACACGCTTGACAATATAGGGACCATGCCACATCGGTTCAAATTTACTAGCACCTAGCTTGTCATTAA
Organism: Pinus albicaulis; assembly: GCA_034641835.2. Taxonomy (NCBI): domain Eukaryota; kingdom Viridiplantae; phylum Streptophyta; class Pinopsida; order Pinales; family Pinaceae; genus Pinus; species Pinus albicaulis. Next base: position 44,383,888 of record MU968359.1, read on the forward strand.
CTTGATCATATACTAAAACTAGGTCACCTTCCGAATGAATGTGAGGGTTAACACTTCGATCATAATGAGCTTTCACACATTTCTTCTGAGCTTCGGCAGCCAATGCAGCGGTGCACCGAGTCTCATGTAATTGTGCTAAGTATAGAAAGTGTTTCTCCTATTCAGAGGTAGCTGGTAACAACTCTATGGATAATTTGAGTGATGGTATTTCACATTCAACGGGTAACGAAGCTTTTAAACCATAGACAAGTTGAAAAGGAGTGAACCCTATAGCAGTTTTTCTAGAGGTATGATATGCCCATAATGCAGAAAAAAATCATGGTATGCCAATTTGATTTATGAGTCCCGAAAATCTGTTTAATCATAGTGGTTAAAACCTTGTTGACAGCCTCAACTTGACCATTAGTTTATGGGTAATACAGAGTAGAATTATCATGGCATAGGCCAAGTTGATCAGAAAGTTCGGTCATCATAATATTTTGAAAATGTCTCCCATGATCCATAATAATAGCTTGAGGGACACCAAATCGAGCAATCACATGATTGAATATGAAAATAGTTGCATTTTTTCCATCAGTCGCGAATGTAGGCATCGCCTCGGCCCATTTGGCAAAGTAATCTACGGCGAGAATAATATACCCATGCCCCCCGGATGAGTGAGGGTTACATGTAATGAAATCAACGCCCCATTTCACAAAAGGAGTGACATCAATGATTAGGTGAAGAGGAGCTGGAGGTGCATGCATCTTTCGATCAAAAATTTGGCAATTGTGGCATTTTCGGACCATGATGATACAATCTTTGAATAAAGACGGCCAAAAATAACCAACGCGCAATATCTTTTGGTTTGTGGCAAACCCAGACATATGACCACCGCACGCTCCAGAGTGGAAACATTTAAAACCCTTTCAGCCTCTTCGTAAGTTATACAATGTCTAAAAACACGATCCGCACCACGACGATAAAAAGTGTCTCCAACAATATTGTATTGCTAGGATTGGTATCGGATTCTCTGTTGATCTGATCGTGAAATATCTGGGTGAAAGGTTTGAGTCTGAAGATATATAATGATATCTACATACCAAGGGTCTAAAGTAATGATTAGAAATAGAGATTCATCCGCGATAGGATGCCCTGCCACCGTTTCGGAGTCAGTATTGGGAAAAGAACACATAAGCTCGGCAAACACTAGTGATTTCTTTGACTTTGACTTCTTGAATTCCAAATCAAACTCTTGTAGGATGACAATCCATTTGGGGTATTTTCCCCTGAGCATTTTTTTTTTCAATATGTACATCATCAGGTTTCAATTAGATATCACTGTCAATTTACATAACAATATGTAGTGATGGAATCGTTGGACAGCTTGAATTGTTTCCAAGGCCAATTTATCCACATGTGAATACTTGATTTCCGTCGAGTTGAGATTATGACTTAGGTAATAGATCACATGTTCATTGTAAGATTCATCCTCCTAAACCAAAACCATTCCAATCGTGGAATCAGAGATGGCTAAGTATAAAAAGTAATCTTGGTGTTAATTGGGCGGATGCAATAACGGTGCATGGATCAACACGTTTTTAAGTGCATCAAAAGATTTATCGGCAATCTCATCCCAAATAAAAGGAACACTTTGTTTCAACAACCGTATAAAACCTTCTTTTAACTCAGCATAGTTCGAGATAAACCTACGTAAAAAAAATTCTTTCCCTTACAAACTCTGGAGTTGGTGAAGAGTGGAAGGAGGAGGTAAATTGATGATAGCCTCAACCTTTGAAGTATCAACACAAATGCCATATTTCGAAATGATGAACCCAAGTAATCATCCTGATTGCACACAAAAAACACATTTTTGTGGATTCAAACGAATTTTGTAATGCCTACACATCATGAAGATAGCTCGTAAGTGTATAGGATGATCTTCTCTGCGTAAATAATGAGCAGGAAACTCGTCCAGATAAGGCTATACAATATGTTTGATATCATGAAAAGCATAAGACATAACTCTTTGAAAAGTTGCACCAAAATTTTTTAGTCCAAAAGGTATCTTGCAATATGCAAAAGGACATATAAACGTTGTTTTTGGTTTATCGGCAGGGAGTATGTTGATTTGATTGTAGCCATAAAAACCATCCATAAATGAGAATATTTCATTTCTGACACAATCAACACCAATTTGTTCGATATAGGGTGCAGGATAGTTGTATTTTGGACACGCCTTGTTAATGTCACAATAATCGACACATACTCTTATAGTCCCTTGTTTCTTCATAACGGGAACTATGTTAGACACCCAATCTGTCAAAGGAATTGGATAAATAAATCCTGCTCGTAATAGCTTCTCAACTTTAGCTTTAATTGTTGCAGCTTTCCGCTAATGTATTGGATGTAATCTATGTCTAATAGGCTTAGCATCCGAGTATGTCTTAATTTCATGAATTACAATCTTAGGATCGATACCTGGCATCTCTTCATAAGACCAGAAAAAATGTCTTGGAATTCTTGAAATAGGGCTTTGTAAGTGTTAATTTCTTCCATCGAAAATGAAGCACCTATATGAATGTTTTCAATAATTCTAGGTTTAATTGATATGTCAATAGGAACTGTTGTAGAAATATTTCCCAAATTTGTCTCAGAATCTGAATATGTAATCAATGTGAGATTATGTGGTTCCTTGACATAATCAATTGTAAAAATAGATGAAAAATCATTTTCAAGCTTATCAAGATCAGGAAAAAATGAATATCTATGATGTAGATCATCCCATGGTAATTCATCCGATGACAAACTTTCCTAAATACTTTCATCAGTTTCAAATACATCTTGAAAGGGATCTGAAAATTGTGTCAAGGTTGAGCTCGATAGATAAGATAATTATTTGTTGATCACATTCATTTGATCATGAATAGTTGATGTGGTGTCAAAATATTATTGTACTTCTACATATGTCGATTCAAAAGGACTCAAAGGCATCTCATCGTTGAAAGAGTCCAATTCTGACTATGAAAGGCACAGTCCATGTGTCATCAAATGGTATTGTGCTTGATGAGATCATATTGATATTGGCAAGTGTTCGCGGTATGTTGGGTGGGGGTATAGTGAAAGTTCCCATGAGAGAAAAATATTTCATTAATCCTATACCAACATCTTCATATGGGATAATTGATTTTCCAACATGCTAGATGATATCCATAGAAGTAGGGTCTGATGAAAAGTATGACAACTGATCAATTTTAACATTCTTTCCTTTGTGAGGAAACATGATTACCTAAAAGACTGATGAAACAATAGAAATCATGGCATAAGACCAACTACGACCCAGAAGAAGGTTTTAATCAAGAGGGGCATCAACAACTTGCACCTCTAGATTAATGGTTTTTCCTTCTACTTCTATAGGTAGATCCTGGAGTATTCCATATGGATGAAATCCTCTTCCATCAAAGTCTTTAAGGATAGTCGGTGATTGGTTGAGGGCTAGAGAGCCAAGGGTTTTCCAAATATTTAACAACATTATACATGTAGATTCCCCCTCATCAATTATAGTACGAAAAGCTCGTCTTCATTTGACTAATACGGGAATATGAAAATCCATCTAATGAGGGAGTCTAGGTACAAAATTTTCAAGATCAAAGCCCATTAGGTTCGAGTCCTGAGGATCAATAGCTCTGATAGCTAATAATAGTAATTTCCTTAGTGCTGGACATGATTGTAGCACTTCTAAGGCCGACATTGTTGAAGGGGATATCACCAAATCTTCAACAATATTGTAATTCTGAGCAACTCTCGCATGTGGATTGAAAGATGAATTTCGAAGTACACCTTTAGCAGGTGGTTTAATCACTATATCAGGATTAGGTTTCTCGATTTGAAGTGGTTTGAAAACTGAAGGAGGTATGGCTGGTGTTTTACTAGAATTTTCAGTCTCTTTACCAGTTATAGAATTCTTGGTTCCATATTCTTGAGATTGTGTCGCAACCATGACCTGAGACATCATTAAAATATCTGTCGATGAATTGGAAGAAGATCCAATCATTTTACTATCTTGAGTGGGAAAAGGATTCTTCAAGACAGCAGGTGTGGGTTAACCTTTGACAAATTTGGATACCTCTAACCGATGTGGATACTCTTTAGTATAGTGATCCTCGTCAAAGATAAGGCAAGGATAACGAGGTTTCATCTTTTCATCAGTTGGTTCATTTTTTTTCCATTTTCTCTTTAGGAGATTTATTTTGATTATTTTTATTCTTTCCTTTCTTCTTATTGCTGGTCTTAGCTTTAGTGGTGGATGAATCTACAACATGAATGTCGGAAGAAGTTTCAAGGGAAGAATATCCTTTAGGTGAATATGGTAAATTTATTATGGGGGAAAGTAGGTTTGGATGACTTCTTCTTACTCTTGTTAGCAATAACTATACCAATTACACCATCTGCAGAAGGAGTTGTAGTAATTTGACCTAGGCATGGAAAGTCAGGAATTTTTTCGTATAAAGTACCAAACTGTGTATATACAAGGTCTAAGTATTGTGCTTGAGCTATGACCTATTCTTCTGTAACAACACCTCCCTTGGCTACATCTTCAGTGATCTTTGGAAGTAATTATTTGATGAACCATTCTACCAAGATTTGATCTGGAATGAAAATTTTCACTAAGCATCGTCTATGTCTACATTCATGTAAGTGATTTGAAATGTATGTAGACGTAGACTGTTTTAATGAAGTCAAGAGTTTTGTGCCATTGTCATAACGGACTGGCAACTGAAAGTGAGTTAAGAAAGTTGTTTCTAACGTGTTGAAATTATTGAAAGAGCCATGTGGTAATTCAATATACCACTTCGCAGATAAGCCTATCAATGTTCTTTGAAAAAGTCTCAATCGAATGGAATCATCGATTAAAGAGTTGGATGCGCACCAAAGATGATAATTCATCACATGATTTGAGGGGTCTTCTCCTGATTTTTCTTCAAACTTAGGAATGTTACTAGGAAACTTATTTGGAATTGGTGGCTTTTACACACCATTTTGTCACTGTCCCTGCAATCCACAACTCACACATTGGAGGGTCATTTCTATGACCAATACGCAATGTCATGCTTTGCAAACACCATCCTTGCATCCCTTTTGATGAAAGCAACATTCTTATTGTTGACATTTCCCTAAGCAGAGCTGTGAAAATCCTTATTTTTTCCTTGGTGCAAGTAGCCCATTATACCCTCGCGCCGACCTGGAAATTTAACACTAAGCCCGTGCCACTTGGCGCTCTGTGCCAGTTAGACACCCGCGCCAAGTTGTTTATGGAATGTTTTTTAAAAATAGAGGCAGAGGCTCCATTCCAACCACCTCGGGGATGAGTCATTGGGAGTGGTTGAACTGAAACAACCACAGACTCCTTCCTTTAGTTAGTAGTTTCCACCTCCTTTGGAACTCTTTTAAAGGATAGGACTCCCTCCCACCTTTGTAGGGATCCCAATCTCCTCTCTTTCCCCTATATAAGAAACTATCTCCTTTAGTAGAAGCTATCTAAACACATTATAGAAAAATGGCTGAATAGCTGAACTAGAGAATTATAATATAGCTAAGCTGCTAGAGGAGATAGATTGTGTTGAGAGAGCTCGAGTCGATGACTTCTAAGAGAGATTGAGTCTGAATTCCCTAACCGACATTTGAGATGTGTTTCTTCTGAACCCCGCTAGAGGAGATCACGACGTCAAAGCATCGGTTGTACTATTCCTTCTACTCATTAATATACATAACTATTGTTTGGATCCACTATTGTGTTATGATGTTTATTTGATATGATATGTTTAGCCCTCTTTGACTGGCTAATAGCTGTGAGTGAAATTGCGCTGCTATATGTTGTTCTTGTTCTTTGTCTATGTACAGGTATCTGGGCATGACAGCGAATGGTTCGTGACTTGTCAAAGCAGGAGCGAGAGACCACTACTCTTTTTTGCAACATCAACAGCATTGGATTCAAGGTAGGCAAATCTACTATGTCTTTTGTTCATTCATTAACTAGGAAGCAACACTTTAGCGTGTCCTTTTGTTACTAGACCCACCCTAGGACTACAGGGATCATCTCTATCCGCGGAGAGGATTTACCTTCATAAAAAATTGGTGACTCCATTGGGGAATGCAGTGCGATTTTTTCGTGTCATCCTGTTGGGTCAGTTTCCATTCTTGGTTTAGTTATCTATATTTTTTCTGGTTTGGTTGTTGAGTTTCCATTCTCTGTTCAGCTCCAGAGAGTCAAGGTTGACTTCTGCTCATTAGGTTAGGGTTTTTCCTCTTTTTTCCATAGGTTTCCAGCTTGGCGTGTTTTTTGTCTGGACAGTTGCGCCGATTGGTGCATATTTCTCTTTTAGCACTCGCGCCAACCTCTGTATGGCATGGATTACAACCTTACAATCGCGCCCATCCCTGTAGGTTTTGGATTGATCCCCCTAATGCATTTTTTGATCATTTTTTCTTTCCTCTGGGTCATTTTTGGATGTGTTTAAGCCTTTGGAGACTGTGTAGACTACCGTAGACTTGTTTCCCTCAGTCGTTTGTCCATTTTCTTATCGGTGTCAGTTAATACCTTAGGGTTTCTAAGTGTTCTTGCACACCGAGCCTTCTGTTCGATAACGAGTCTCTTTGATTGTTGTAAGTCTCGTTTTGGGTTTTTAGACTGAGTTTTCTTGATCCTTTTGTTTTGTTGATTGGGTGGTATTTTCATTTTTCGATTAGTATTTCTTCTTCAATGCTTTGAGCATCAATTTCTTTTCTTGTTTGGGTCGTTTTTAGAACTCTCTTTTTCGTTTGAAATTTTTCTCCATTAGCTTGTATGTTTTTGAGTTTGTTTTGTTTTGGTTGAGTCATTCAATTTCGAAACCTTACATTCACAAAACTCAAACTAGTGTTTATTTTGTTTTCCATTGAATTAGTACAATGTGTGCTTCATTTCATTGGAAAAATCAAAAAATATCTTTGCATTCTTTTATTGCATTGAAAATGAATCGTTCCTTTACATAAACTAGCATTTCTCAATCTAGGAAGGAATTTCGTTTTCACTTGATTGCATTAACGGCATTAGAAGTTTCTTCGCATATTTTTCTTTCTTGCTTGCTTGAAAGATTTATGTCCTTATTCTAGCTAGAATTCATTGAATTGAAATGATACTCATTTGCATATATCCTGCATTTAGGAAGTTGAGCTCCACATTCAATAGGGCCTGAAATTGAAACATAATTCAAGATTAACTTTAAAATTTATTCAAAGAACCTAAGGCAACATTGGAACTTAATGAAATATTTCTAGTGGTCTAGGCTAGACACGTGTTCCGACGTCTTAAAACCTATTATCTGTCGCTCGCCTTTCGGCTTCAGAAAGCACTAGTACGGACTTGTGCTCCCTGTACCATCGCATATATAAAGGGAGACCCCTCTAGGTTGCAATCCTTTATCCATAGGAAGTCGATTATGTCTCCTTGTAACCATGATACACCGAACACATCATTCGGGGAGACTAACTGCACGTACGTCAAGTCCTTGGTCATTTCTCTTTCATTTTGTTCACCAAGGTGTATATGGCAGTTCATGAAAACCTGGTATACCCTCTTGCTTAGAATACCTGAATAGTCGTTTCGATATTTTCATGAATCTTTAAATAAGGAAAAGATCATCGAGAACTTGTCCTTTCATGCTCATTTCAAATTGAAAGTGAGTGGAGTCATATTTTGTCTGTTTTTTTACTGTTAAAACATGAAACAGTGAATTTTGGTTTCATTGTTTTAAAATTAATCACCTACTATTACACACCCACTAAAAGTTTGTTACTTGGTTTGATTGATTTCCTTGATTCTTGATTTTGGTTCCTTTTTTTGGTTATCTCTTTTCCTTCCTGTTTTGATTTACAATCAAAGTGGCGGAACCTCCAGTTTCTTCATCTTCACTGCTTCCTAGTGATAGTTCGTTTTCAAATGCCTCTTTTGAAACTCCTCAATCCACTAGATCTGTCGAGTTTTCGTAGCCTATTCTACCGTCTATCCAGCCCCTTGCTACTCGATCTCCACTTGACGAGCTAGTTGAGTTCAATTGGCCTCCTTCAAGTGCTTGGTATGGTTTTGGGGACGAAGGAAAATTTCCTCCTCTCACATCTGGATCACCTTTTTTTGCTGTTGCGATACCTCCTAGTCCCCGTAGTCTTTTTGAAGATCTTACAGAAGACTCAGATATGGATTCTTCCAGTCCTATTGGCAGTGATGGAATGCATGTATCTATAGGAGAATATCAACTCTTTCCTGAAGATATTTCTCATGCCTCTACCCAATCTTCTTCGCCTTCAGTATCTCTTCCGGCTGGCTATAGGTCTCTAAGTCAGATTATGTCTGGTGTTGCATCCATTGCACAATCCAGCACAGTAACTCCCCCTCGGAGTTCGGCCCAGTCTTCGTCAGTGTCGTTACCTTCAACATCAGATCCGTCAGTTATTGTTACATCTGTTCCAGTCCAACCTATAGTCTGTGTGGCTTCTAGTTCAGTTTCCACTACCCCTGTGATTCCTGGCGGTCTCACTTTTGAAGAATATATGTTGGATGTTCAGCAGCAAAATTATCAGGGTTCTCAACAGCCCCCACCTCCTATAAATCCTTTTTTTCATCACTATGATGTTGTTGGTACTCCCATATATGAATATCCACATCATTATAATGACCATGGGAATCCAGTTTATATGCCTCCTATAGATCCTTATCAGGTCGTTTATGATCCTTATCTGGCCGGTTATGATCCTTATCAGTATGTTACTCACTTGGGACCTACTTTTCCTGTGTAACCCTCTGACTTACAAGGACAACCCTTTCAGGGACAACCTTCAGCTCAGCAGGGCCCTGCTTTGGTCCACAGGGACAACCATACGGTCCACAAGGCCAACTTTTACAAGGGAAACCTTTGGTCCAACATGGAAAACTCTCTGGCCTCTCGAGTCAACCTCTGGTTCAACCAGGATCATCTTTTGGTCCTAGGGGGAAAGTTTATCAACCACAAGGACAATCCTATGGTCCTTCTCCGGGTCAACCTAGTCATTAGGGACATCCTAGACCATCTCAACCATCAGGCCAACCTTTACCACAAAGTAAACCTAGTGGCCCTCAACAGTCAGTTCAACAACCGGTTCAACCAGCTCAGCAACCGTTGCAACCTTCCCACTAGCAGATTCCTTTGTTTCTGCAGACGGTTTTACCAGTTTACCCTACCCAGCAGCCTGCTCAACCTACTCCGCAAGGTCAACCTGCACAACCGCAAGGCACTTATTAACCTCAAGCTCCACATCGGCCAATATATAGCGCACCCCAAATTCTGTACCCTCAAAATCAGCTAGTATATAGTGCACCTCAGATTCTGTACCCTCAAAATCAACTGGTGTACCAGAAACCTCAATATCAACTTGTGTATCAGCAACCTCAAAGTTGTGGTTACATTCCGCAGAAAAATACTTATGCTACTCAGCAAGGACCTCAGTGGTTTCCTTCGACTCAATAGCCTGGTCCTCAACCCCCGTATCAACCGAATTATCCTGTTTCTAATCCCCATGATCCGCATTCTTCAAGATAGAATGTATGGGGACAGAATCTCCTTTGGACTGGGTGGAATGTACAGACAAGTCCTTATCAAATACCTTCGATGACTTTTAACACTCAATTACCATTTCTTGCTACGTTGGAATTACCCGATGTGTCAAAGTTGACGAATGATCCTATTCTTCATAATCCATATTGGCCTCTAGTTCTAACCAAGATTCCTGGTGATTGTCCTAAATTTGAGGGTAAACCTGGTGAAGATCCCCAAATGCATGTGATGACATACCACTTGTGGTGTTCTTCTAATTCTTGGGTCGACAATTCTTTTCGTCTTCGTCTTTTCCAGCGAACTCTTACTGGTGCCACTGCAAAGTGGTACATTGAGCTGTCTCGTGGAGTTTTCCAAGATTTCAATTCTTTTTCCATCGCGTTCCTTACACATTTTCAGTTACCGATCCGTTATGAGACCCGGACGCACCTCCTCACTTCATTGAAACAAGACCGAGCTACTCATATCTTGGATCATATTCATGAGTGGCGGTGTCGTCGTCGCATGATCAAATTTGAGATACCTGATCAGCTTCTGACTCATTGGTTCACTACCTCCTTTTTCAATCAGATTTCCAAAGACATAGCTACGGGCATGTGTAACCAAGGAACAAGCCATTTCTTACGCCTAGTACCTTGATCTTGTGTACTCTCAGTTTGGCGCATTTTACGATATCTTGCCTGATGCTCCTCGACCTGGAACCTCTAAAACGCCAGTGACTCCATCCATTGATGGTATTATTGGTTTTGTATCATATACTTCTCAGAAGTATCCTTCATCCAGATCTGGGAAGCAGAAGTCTACTTCTTCCAATAATGTAGCTTCTCAGTCAAATTCGAATTATGGTATACCCACAGAAGTGAATGTTGTTCAGTTCAATCCTACAGATAACACTTCTAAAGGTAAGAAGAAGGGTAAAGGTAAGGCCAAAACCGATACCCTAAAACAGGATTCTCTAAAACCTCGTTCTGCTGATAGTTCTCAACGTAAACCAAAGTATCCTTGTTTGATTTGTGATGATGAGAACTTCACCAAGGACTGTCCTCGATGGTCTGAAGTGAGTCGATTGCTTAAAGGAACCTAAGGAGCTCCAGTCATTCTTAAGGAACCCTTCCCTCATCAGACTCAGATGGTAGAGCATCCTCAGTCCTATGCTCCATCTGGTTCGAAAGTATTCATGATGAATGGTTCTGCACCCATTTTTATTGCTACTCAATCCAAATATTATTCTGGTTCGTGTCAGGCAGCGGGGAAAGAGATCGTTGATGGTCCTCCTCCCCCTCCTATTTCTGGTCCTCTTGAAATTGAATGACCTAACACAGAATCCGTTGTGCGACCACCTTCCAAAGGTGTGCTTCGTAAGTCTTCGTACAATCCTAACACATGTGCTGCTCAGCATTACAGTATTGTTGAGGATTTGGCTCAGGATCCATCCGCAATGTATGTGTTAGAAGTACTTCATAGTTTTCCTTCACAACAAAAAGCTTTGTTGTCTGCGATAGGTGGGATTGATCCTGCCAAAACTACTTTTCTCGCTTTTGATTTAGATAATTTCATCCCGCGACTCCCACACCAAATTGCGCTCATCATTCAAGTTGGTATTAATGGTTTGAGTATTCACCGGGCTATCATGGACGAGGGTGCATCTACCTGTGTTATGTCATCTACTTTTTGAAAAGCCATTGGTTCTTCATCTCTTACTTCATCGCCCAATGCCCTTGAAGCATTTGATGGAAGAGAATCTAAACCTCTTGTTGTTCTCGCTAGTTTTCCGATCACGTTAGAAGGGAAGAAAATCAATGTCAAGGTTGAAGTCGTTGATGCAAAACTCAATTATAATCTTCTCCTCGGTCGCAGTTGGACTCACGCCATGTTGTGTGTTCCATCCACTCTCTTTCGTGTTTTGAAGTTTTCGCATGAAGGAAAGATTATTACTGTTGATCAATTTTCTTTTTTCACTTCTTCTTCTAAGAACAATGTTCCATACGTGGATAATATTCCTACTCCTTACAAGAATGTAGGGCTAGGCCTTTTCAAGGATCCTACCCTCATGGGTGTTTTCCCTCTTCCACCACCAAATATTGTTCAGGTCAATATGATTTCTCGAACCGATGACCCCTGGGTTATCCCTTCTCCTAAACAAATCGATTCGTTTGGTGATTCGATGCCTTTGAGTCTGATTGAAATTGATTATTGTGAACTCATTGCCACATCGGATTATGATCATGATTATGCTCCTTCGAGCGTCACTCTCGACATCTATTCTCAGTCCCCTTGGCTTGGTGATTTTGATTCACTGGATCCTTTGAAAGAAGTGTTTCCTTCTGATGAGGCTATCATGGAAACTCTGTTTGTCGATGATCTGCCATGGGATGATGGTCATCATCATTCCTCGTTTCAACTAAGCCTCAGGGCCATGTCTACCTGTCTTGAGCGTTTTGCCTCTCAGGTTCCCTCTCCCTCGCTTCAAACACCTGTTCAAGTCCATGAGGTTTTTTCGAAAGGTAACTTGAGTAACATCACTCAGACGATGCCTATCGACATTTTCTTTAAACCAGGAATCGTAGAGAACATCCATATTGGGGTTACTTGCTCTTCGAATGAAGTGAAAATCTATACTAGCCTTTTTCGCGAATTCCATGATGTCTTTGCCCAATCCTATGAAGAAATGCCCAGTATTGATCCTAGTATCGTGATACATGAGATTCCTACTTATCCTAGTTTGAAACCTATTCGTCATCGTCTTCGTCTGATGCATTGTAGGAAAGTTGATGCCATTAAGGTTGAAGTGGAAAAGCTTCTCAAAGCTCGTTTCATTTATCCGATTCCATTGACATAATGGGTCTCTAACATTGTTCCTGAAGATAATAAATAGGGCATTATTCGAGTATGTGTTGACTATCATGATATCAATAGAGCATGTCCTAAGGATAATTATCCCACTCCCTTCATTGATCAAATCATTGATGACTGTGCTGGGAGAAAGATTTTTTCCCTTATGGACAATTTTTTTGGGTTATAATCAGATTAATATTCTCCTGACTGATCAACACAAGACTTCCTTTATCTATCCCTGGGGTACCTTTGCATATAAGAAACTTCCCTTTGGTTTGAAGAATGTCGGGGCCACATTTCAGTGCGCGATGTCTTATGCCTTTCATGATATTTGTCACATCATTCAGCCTTATCTGGATGACCTTCCAGCTCATTCAGCTAAGCGTAGAGATCATCCTGACCATCTTCGTCAGATTTTTCTTCTTTGTAGACACTATAACATTCGGATTAATCCACATAAGTGTGTCTTTTGTGTTGATTCCGATAGGCTCTTGGGGTTTATCGTTTCTAAAGATGGAATTCGCCTGGATCCTCTCAAAGTTGAGGCTATTATCAATCTCCCCTCTCCGTCATCATTGCATCAGTTGTAGAGTTTACAAGGGAAAGCTAATTTTCTTCGTTGTTTTATACCTAACTATGTCGAAGTAGCTAAAGGATTCACACGTTTTTTAAAGCAGGTCATTCATTTTTACTGGGATGAGATCGCTCAGAAATATTTTGATGCATTGAAAACATTGTTGGTCAATGCTCCTCTCCTCCGCCCTCCAAATTATCATCGTGATTTTTCCCTTTATTTGGTTGCCGCTTTCAGCACAATTTCCATGGTTTTGGTACAAGACGATGATGACGGTCATGAGCATGTTATTTATTATTTGTCTCATAACCTTCTCGACCCCGAAACATGTTATGCTCACGTTGAGAAGTTAGCATTGGCTGTTGTTCAATTTGTTCAACGTTTTTGTCATTATATTCTTTCGCATACAGTGATAATGATTTCTGAATGCAACCTCATGACCTACATATTGTATCGAAAATTGCTTGGGGGAAAATACTCCAAGTGGATTGTTATCCTCCAAGAGTTTGATTTGGAATTTACTACTACCAAATCTAAGAAATCATTGGTCTTTTCTGATTTACTTTGTTCTATCCCTTCCGTCTCTGCTCCTTCTCATTCTGAGGACTCCATTTCAGACGATTTGCTTTTCTTGATTAGCACCCTTGATCCTTGGTATGGTGATATCATCTTCTACCTCCAAACTTCATATTTTAGATCTGAGTTGACGAAGGATGCCCATTGACGCATCCACCATCAGTCGCAACCTTACCATATAGTTGGAGATACTCTCTATCGTATTGGAGTCGATTCCATACTCCGATAATGTTTTACCTTCGAGGAAGCTGAGAAAGCTCTGAATGATTGTCACAATGGCGCCTGTGGTGGTCACATGTCTAGTTATGCTACTGCACAGAAGATTCTTCATGCTGGTTATTTTTGGCCTTATGTTTTCAAAGACTGTATTGTCGCAGTTCGTAAATTTCATGATTTCCATATTTATCAATGCAAGTTGCATGCGCCACCTGTTCCTCTTCACCCTGTCATTATCGTTGGTCCCTTTGCGAAGTGGGGCATCGATTTTATGACGTGTAACCCTCACTCGGCCGAGGGGGATGCTTATATTATCGTAGTCATGGACTACTTCACCAAATGGGCCGAAGCAACGCCTACATTTTCTGCTGACTGTAAGACAGCTTCTCAGTTCATATTCAATCATATTATTGCTAGGTTTGGTGTCCCTCAAGCCATCGTTACCGATCATGGTTCCCATTTTCGGCACTATATGGTGGCGGAGTTGACTTCTAAGTTGGGTCTACATCACGACAACTTAACACCGTACTACCCTCAAGCCAATGGCCAAGTTGAAGTTGTGAACAAAATTCTTGTCACAATGCTTCAACGTACGATTTGGATCCACAAATCAAATTGGAATCTCATGTTATTTTCGGCTCTTTGGGCATACCAAACCTTAGTGAAGAGCGCATCCGGGTTCACTCCTTTCCAAGTGGTTTATGGCCTAGAGGCTACTCTCCGATTTAATGTGAAATACCTTCGCTCAAGTTAGCTATTGAATTAATGCCGGATACTTCGCCAGAAGAAGAACGTATCCTTTATTTAGAAAGACTAGATGAAACTCGTTGCTTTGCTGCTCTCGTTATCGAAGCATAGAAAAAGAGGGTCAAAGCTCATTTTGATCAATCAGTTTCCCCTCGTTATTTTGTTGAAGGAGATCTCATCCTCTTGTATGACTAAGCTCGTGATAAGCTGGGGGCAGGAAAATTTCAACCTATGTGGAATGGACCCTACATCATCAAATGAGTGTTGCAGAATGGGGCCTATGAGCTAATTGAGCATGAAGGGCATCCTCTTGAACAGTTCAGAAATGGGTTGTACCTCAAAAAATATTTTGCATGAGTCATTCATGCATAACAGGTGTACATAGGTGTTGTTTTCATTTTTGTACATGTTTTTTGGTTTGGTGTGCTTTGTGAGAATTTTCCTGCTTATTGGGTCTTGCTTATTGTGCATATGTCTATTACCCCTTATGTCGGTTTTGCGGATAGTGCTTCCCGCAGTACCAGGAATTTGACTTTGGCAGCCTGGGTAATCTATGATCCTGTTGGTGAGTTGATAGATCTGCAAGGTATTTGTCTAGGGTGAACTAAAAACAACGTCGTTGAATATAGCGTTGTCATTGAGCTATTAACCGAGGCAATCAACCTCAGCATACGTGCATTGCTTGTAAATCTAGATTCACAGCTTGTTGTTCTACAACTTGATAATCATTATTCAGTTAGAAATCCGCACATTCTAGATTGTATTTACGGATTCGTTTGTTTGAAAGACATTTTGATTTTATTACATATAAACATATTCCTAGATGAATGAACACATTAACTGATACAGTGGCTAACATTGTATTAGATAGACATTTTCATCATTTGTAAAAGCATCCTCATATGTAAAAGATCCATGTAGGGAAATATATATATATATATATATCACATGTTTGAAACTGTGTGCATCATAACGTCAAAAAATATGTATGTTTCTATTACATCTTGAGACATCATGTCTCGCAAAATATTCAGATAAAATAAACCTAGGTGTCTAATCAGCATGGTGCTCATGATAACATGTCACAGCTCGTACTAGCCGTCTCATCAAACGGTGAATTTGGCTGGGTACCCCTACGGTATTTCTCTGGTAGGTGCAAGGAACATCATCAAAACATGCAAAATCTAGGACTCCTCATGTGATCCCCTCCAAGTTGCACACTATCTCATCTTCCTCGCTGCCCTCACCTTGAGGGTCGAAATCGCGAAGGATTCGCCTCACTATCGATGACATACCGGCAGGTCTCTCTGGGCCAACATCTGCATCACATGGATTTAATGTCATAACATGCATAAATAAACAAAAAATCATAATACTCATAAAACTTAAAAAATGAGTCTCACCCAAATCTTCATCCCAGTCTTCTCCCTCCGGGAGTGGGAGATCCGGATCGTCAGTGAAATCTGTACCAGAGTAGGGCCATTACTCCACGACAATCAATTGTCGACGGAGCCAATCGAAGAATTATGGCCTCCAGGACATCTGTTGTCCACCCCCTACCCTTGGCATCAGAGCTGCCCATCGAGCCATCCGTGGCTCTCTCGCTGGTGGTGTCGGGGCTATGACCTCCTATCGCTGAAAAATTGGTAATCGTTCCAAGAATAACGATACCAGGATGGATCCATAACCAAATTATTTTAGTTTGGTCTTCTTGCATTTGGTTAGTTGGCACTTCATGTTTATGGTCATGGCCTCTGCCCAATTGTAGATGGTCAGAGCCATACAGTCCACAACAAGAAGCAACTGTGTCTTTGTTGCTTCGTGTGGTGCTTGTGATCCCGCAACCCGTGTGATGGTATGCAATACCACGCGTAGTGTCAAATATGGGATATTTTGTATATCAACTTTCCCACAACCTGATCCTTTCCACGCTCCTCGACATACCTTATCTATCACCATGGTCATGTTTTCCATGCAGGGACGGGTGCCGGTTAGGAGTGGTGCTGCACCTCTCCGTGATAATCCTGTGATAAAATACATGTCAAAGACATCAATCTCAAGTTCTTGATCCTGTAGGATGAACTTCTCTTGATTTGCGTCCCATACACTGATCAAATACTGTAGTAATTCTGGTTGGGCTCGAAGACATGGTGTTAGAAATAATTTTAGCAAACCACAATTTTTTAGGGCTTCCATAACTCCCTTATTTTCCATGGCTAGCTCATCTTCTTCACTATGTTTTCGTTATTTCCATTCAATCACCATTTTGTCTCTTTCTACCTACAAACACACGAACATGAGTGGTATTAGTCAATTTTAACCCTTAAATTTGTAAATAATTGGGAAATTTGATGCATATTTTTGGTAGAAATTAGTTTGCGCCAATGGGCGTGCCCTAGTGTTAAAAATCGGGCAGTTGGCGCGACTCCGTGCCCAAAACCCGCGCCAACCGCGTAGCCCTAATTTTTACATTTCCTCCCCCAAAATTTGAAATTGAAATATGTGGGAAGCAAGAAATAGCTTAAAATGAAAAGAGGGATCTCATATCTTACCTGGAGTTGACGGATTTGCGATTGATCTACTGGATTGGCGCCTATCGTCGCCGCAATATTGCACAGTAAAATGGGTAACTATTTCTCCACAAGTGGTAGAAAGTGAAAAGTAATTATTTTTACCATTTTTGGCATTTTATAACTTTTTAACAACCCTAATTAGGTTTTAAGACATGTTTTTCGATTATTTTATTGTATTATTTTCAAAAAATGGGTTTTATACATGTCTCTTGTGCAACAACAAGTTTTCATGCGACAATGATGAAGTAACGAGTTATATTTTATACTTTTTCGGACTCGGTAAAAACACGAAAATTCACTACTGGAGTCACCTTTCAGCTCTTTTCTGACTCTCTAAAATTGAAAAGATTGACAAGGCTCTTATCGTTTTTGAACTCGTTAAATGGTTACGAAATGATATCTACCCAGTATACGTTTAACCCATTTTCGGGCTAGGATAGATTATTTACGAAAAAGGAATACCTTAGCCTATCGCGACTAAGAGGTTCTCTCAGACACAGTTTTCTACCTTTTGGATCTGTGAGACTACCTATGAAAAGGGACTACTGGAGTTTTCTTTTCTGCCTTCTTTTCAAACTCTCTAAACATGAAAAGATGTCGATTTCTCCCTTTGTCAGACTTGTTAAACCCTGATGACATCGGATTTCGTCACCATGACGTTATTTCGAGTTCCTCCTTCCTAGGGCTCGTAAAATTTACTAGGTTGGATTTGTCCGAAGGACAAACTTACAGTACAAGCATATGCTATCCCCTTCAAGCTTGTTTTAAAAAATAATTGGGGTACTCGCCAGAAATGGTGGGGGAAAATGGAACCAAGTTTTAGTTATGTTGGCAGTATGTCACTCTTGAACATGGCACTTGTCTACATTTGTTTCTGGTTGGGGACATCTCATTTTGTCATTTTTGCCTTCATGGGTTTGGGTAATCACTTTTGACCTCTCATCTGCTCTTTTCCACGTCATCATGACCTCAGATCCTTTGATGTCAAATATTGCCAAATCCAGTTTCATGCTACTGATATGTTCAAGATAAGTTTGCCTTTATAGTTTTCAACCCTCCTCTGATCTCATGTTGGCCATGATCCACTTTCATCATGTTACTCTGTCTCGTGTCGATGATGTGGGAAAAATTATGGCCCTCCTTCGACGAGGTCAATTCCTGTCGACTTTAGCTCATTATCCAAGAATTTGATCTAGAGACTCCCTTTTGGTACCTTGGAGCCTGCATGCCTCAATGGCAGGTTTTTCGCATTCGACGCAAGGTTCACATCCTTGGCCTTCGATCGAATGATTTTGCGGATGTTGGACGTCAGATACTTTTTCACATTTCATAGATTGTACCTTTTGTACCTTGAGGGCCATCTTCATTATTGGTGGTTTCTCTCATGTCTGTTAAAAACTTTCATCATTGGCTGGTAATCAGACGACTTTCCTGCATGTTCGACTTCAACTCATACATTCGCATGCTCGAAATTGTACTTGTTCGGGTCGAGATGGAGCGCAAGACCCTGGATTTTGTCTGATAAATTCTAGGTTGCAAATTTTTGTGGATTATTATGTATTATTGCATGACTCTCTTGATTGGATGGTTGCCACCATACCTGAGTCTATTTATTGATCCTTCCTGCTGGATGGCTATGTCCATACCTTGGATCTCAGTTTGTATATACTCTATTATGGATGGTTGCATCCATGCCACATGATTCATGTATCACAGATATCAGTTGTATTTGTAATCGCAGGTCTTCCAACAGCGGTGTTTGGTTCGAACGCGTTCTCATAAATAATTTCACCCCTCCCTCTCTCTCGGACTTCATACTTTAGGGGGAACCTGTTACATAGCATTTTTTCATTGTCCCTGCAATCCCCAACTCGCACATTGGAGGGTCGTTTATGTGACCAATACGCAGTGTCATGCTTTGCAAACACCATCCTTACATCCCTTTTGATGAAAGCAACATTCTTCTTGTTGAAATTTCCCTAAGCAGACCTATGAAAATCCCTATTTTTGCCTTGGCGCGAGTAGCCTGTTATACCCTCGCACCGACCTGGAAATTTAACACTAAGCTCGCGCCACTTAGCGCTCTGTGCAAGTTAGACACCCGCGCCAAGTTGTTTATGGAATTTTTTTTAAAATAGAGGCGGAGGTTCCATTCCAACCACCTCGGGGATGAGTCATTAGGAGTGGTTGAACTGAAACAACTGCGGACTCCTTCCTTTACTTAGTAGTTTCCACCTCCCTTGGAACTCTCCTAAAGGATAGGACTCCCTCCCACCTTTGTGGGGATCCCAACCTCCTCCCTTTCCTCTATATAAGAAACTATCTCCTTTAGTAGAAGCTAGCTGAACACATTATAGAAAAATGGCTAAATAGCTGAACTAGAGAATTATACTATAGCTAAGCTACTAGAGGAAATAAATTGTGTTGAGAGAGCTCGATTCGACAACTTCTAAGAGAGCTTGAGTCCGAATTCCCTGACCGACAGTTGAGACGTGTTTCGTCTGAACCCCACTGGAGGAGATCACGATGTCAAAGCATCAATTGTACTCTTCCTTATACTCATTAATATACATGACTACTGTTTGGTTCCACTATTGTGTTATGATGTTTATTTGATATGATATGTTTAGCCCTCTTTGACTGCCTAATAGTTGTGAGTGAAACTACGCTGCTATATGTTTTTGTTGTTCTTTGTCTTATGTACAGGTATCTGGGCGTGACATCGAATGGATCGTGACTTGTCAAAGCAGGAGCGAGAGAACACTACTCTTTTCCGCAACATCGGCAGCGTTGGATTCAAGGTAGGAAAATCTACTATGTCTTTTGTTCATTCATTAACTAGGAAGCAACACTTTAGCGTGTCCTTTTGTTACTAGACCCACCCTTGGGCTAGAGGGATCGTCTCTGTCCATAGAGAGGATTTACCTTCATAACAGTGGCCAAAACGGAAGATAATAAATCAGATCATTCGTGAGGCGCAAAAAATCTGGCAAGTCTAAAGTTGCAATGAATGGTAATTGACGATTAGGATCTTGCTGAGCGAACTGATAATCTTGGGGAACGATACCAGCACCCGGAGGAGGGTATCCAGGATAGCCTGGAATAGCCTATGTGGATGGGATTGGAATACCTTCGAGGTATCTAGGGTTAACTATACTAAACTGAGGTTGAGCTAGTATCTGATATGTATAACTAGGGTATGGTTGACTTCGGTAGACTGGATTTTGTACCATTGGTCAATTTTGAAACCGCCCTTGATAAGGTTGATTAAAAAACTAACCTCCATAAGGTTTCCTTGTTGGAATTGTAGTTGTACCAGGTTGTCCTACAGAGGTTTGAACAGAATACTGAACCACAGCTCTGAGTTGATGAGTAGTGACTTGAGGTATTACCTGTGATACAGTTGATGTCGTCATTTGAAGGGTTGTAGCAATAGGGACTTGGGAAACTCCAGGGATAGGTGTACTTGGTTGTTGAATGGAATTTTGCACAACTGAATGGACAGGAGTTCTCGAAGTACTCGAGCCAGCTTGCTGACTACTAGTTACAGATACCTGAGGTGCAATTTTAAGTGTAGGTTGGATGGGTTGTTGGACTTGGGTATAACCAAATTGACTAGTTGGCTGACCAGGTTTATTATAAGGTACTTGTATAGTAGGTTACGAATTCTGTTGGTTCAATGACGAGTTCCACATTGTATTAACTCCGGGATAAGAATTTCCCATTAAATGTTGCAATGCATAAGGTTGACCATAACCGGTTTGAGGCATTGGAACATAAGTTTGATAATTTGCTGGATAATTTCCAGTAAAGGTTGGCCTCCTTGAAAGGATGGTTGTTGTTGATAGAACTATTTCCCTTGAGGAGGCAACTGTCCTTGAAAAGGTTGTGGCCCTGATATATATTATTCCCCTTGAATAGGTTGTCCTTGAATAGGTTGTCCTTGAGGAGTATACTGCCCCCCAGGCAATAAAGTTCTACCTTGAGGGTCAGGTGAAAGAATATTTCCAAACATCATATAGACTTGTGCCATTGTCAAATTTTCGGTATCATATTCATTAAGACCAGTTGATTTTGTAAGTTTTTCAGAAGAGAGAGATGCTCCTGAGAAAGTACCAGAGAGCGACTGGTATCCATTAGGAACTTATGGACCACCATACAAAAAATTTTATGTCGATGAAGAAAACATGGATGCCTCACCCGACATGCTTGATGAAGACATGTAACTACCTCTGGGTATGGAGTAAAAGGAATGTGGTGTGATGAATAATTGAGACCAGTATTATGTAGAAAGATGGTTAATTTTTGATACCAAGGGTCCGGTTTAAAAGGACTGTAAGGATAAATCGGTTCACTAAACCTTAGATCTAAATATACTTTGTTGGGTGTGAAGCCTGATTTTCATCTTGATTCAGATATCCTTGTTTCAGTCGGATGTATACACCAGGAAAACTGTACACCCCTGCAGCAGGGGGTGTGGGGGGGACTTGTCCCCCCCATGGGTTCCGGGGGGTCTGGGGGCCAGCGGTCCCCCGATGAGGGTTTCGGGGGCAACACCCCCGAAGCTAAAAACAGATGTAAAATTGCCTTGTAAAAGTATAGTAATTTCTATTCAATCTGGGACGTTCATTAGGTGGATGATCTGACGGTAGAAGTTATGTTTAGTTTAGGATTTATTTCCCTAGAAGGCAACCCCTCACTTGTATGAGGGCATTGTATTGCGGCTGTGTATTGTATGTGTATTCTCAGAGCGAGAAACAGATAGGGAGACTATGAGAGAGAAAATAGGATATTACAGCAGATCTGTTGTAGGTTGTGTCTCTTCATTTTGCTGGATAATAGAAAGGAAGGATTGGATGTTCAGGGTGGACGTAGCCCAAACTGGGTGAACCACGTATATCTGTGTTTCTCTGGTTTTATGTGTTTTTTGTGCTTGTGTTTTCCGCATATTTTATGTGTTGCATTGCTAATATTGTTACCGATGAAATAGGTAACCTGACCTCAAAACGGGAACTCTAGCCCAAAAAGACTCAAAAAACATGAAAAAACACCCCAAAAACAAAAAAAGTGTATTCCAAAATGCACTTGGTTTTTTTTTAAGGTCAAATTTCAACATTTTATAAAATTATGCTAAAAACAAAATTGTTTCTTGAAAAAAGGATTGAAAAAACACTCTCAAAACAAAACCAGTTGATACTGGAATAACAAAAAAAAAAAATTGTGCCATATTTTTGACATTTTTAAAAATAAAAATAACATTTTTTTTTTTAAATTCAAACATTAAAAAAAAACCTAAAATTTAAGAAAAAACTAAATTTAAAAAATAAAAACATTTTAAAGCCTAAAATTTAAAAATATATAGGAATAAAAAAACAAAAATAAAAACAAAATAAAAATTTTAATTCAAACATTAAAAAAAACCTAAAATTTAAGAAAAAAATTTAAAAAAATTAAAAATTAAAAATTAAAGATTAAAATTTTAAAATATATAGAAATAAAAATTAAAAAAATGAAAACAAAATAAAAATATTAAATTGAAAAAAAAAAAAATGTAAATTAAATTTAAAAAAGAAAAAGAAAATGTTTATTAAATTTAAAAAATAAAAATTAATTTTAAAATAAAAATTTAAATTTAAAAAAATATCTTAAATTTTAATAAATTTAAAACTTTAAAATAAAAATTTAAAAAAAAAATACATTATTTAAATTAAAAGTAAAAAAGGAAAAATTAATTAAAAATAAAAAATTAAAATTAAAATAAAATAAAAATATTAAATTTAAAAAATATATATTAAAAAAACAAATAAATTTTAAAAAATAAATTAAATTTAAATTATAAAAAATCAAATATATATATATATATATATATATATATATATATATATATATATATATATATATATATATATATATGAACTTAAATTATATATATATATATATATATATTATTAAATTTAAAAAAAATGTTAATATTAAAATAACAAATTAAATTTAAAAAAGAAAAATATTAAATTTTAATAAATAAATGAATAAACAAATAAATTTTGAAATAAAAAATAAATTTTAAATGAAAAAAAAATTGTTAAAATAAAAAGTTAAAAAACTTTAAAAATCAATTAAAAATTAAAAATTAAAAAATATATATATTAAATAAAAAACAAATTAATTTGAAAATATTAAGATTAATTTAAAAAAAAAAAAAAAAAAATCAAAAATCTAATTCTAAATACACAATTTTAATTGAAATAAAAAAAATATAGAAATTTTATGTAATTAAAGAAATAATAATAAAAAAATAAAAAATTTAAAAAAATATATTAAATTCAAATCAATTCAAAAAAAAATTCAAAATTTATTAAATTTTAAAAAATTAAATGAAAAAACTAAACATAAAATTTAATAATTTAAAAAAAAAAAAAAGACAATTTTTTTTTTAAAAATCAATTAAAAAAAAATACAAAATTTAATAAAAATTATTTAAAAAATTTAGAAAAAAAAAAAATTAAAAACAAAAAAAAATGAATAAAATTAAAAAATTAAAATTAAAATTAAAATTTAAAAAAAAAAACAAAACAAATTGAATTTCAAATATAAAAATTAAATTTTTTGAATTAAAAATAAAAAAATCAAATCAAATTTTAAAAATATAAAATTAAAAAAAAAAAAAATATATATATATATATATATATTAAAAATTTAAAAAAAAAATTAAAAACAAAAAAAAATTTGATCGTTGTGGCGCCGCCAATCGACCTCCCGCCCAGGTGGCGGCGGAGGCCGGCCGCTGGGCAGCCCCCGGCCCGCCCAGCGGCTGCAGCCCCCCGCTCGCCCAGCAGCCGGCCTCTGCCGCCACCTGGGCGGGAGGCCGATTCCGGGAATCGCCCTCCCGCCACAGGAGGTCGATTGCGACAGGAGGGCGATTCCGGGAATTGGCCTCCCGCCGCGGGAGGGTGATTCCCGGAATCAGCCTCCTGCCATGGGAGTGTGATTCCCGGAATCGGCCTCCCGCCGCGGGAGGGCGATTCTCGGAATCGGCTTCCCACCCAAGTGGCAGCAGAGGCCGGTCGTTGGGCGGGCGGGGGGTTGCATGCAGCCTCCCCGCCCGCCAAGCGGCCGGCCTTCGCCGCCACCTGCGCGACAGGCCGATTGGCAGCGACACCACGATCAAAAAAAAAAATTTATTTTTTTTTAATTTTTGATATTTTTTTTTTAATTTGAATTTTTTTATTTTTTTATTTTTTTTAATTCAAAAAATTTAAAAAAAAAAATTAATTCAAATTTTTTATTTTAAATTTAATTTTTTTTAATTATTTTTTTTTTTAATTTTGTTTTTAAATTTAATATTTTAGACTAATTATTTTTTAAAATTTAAAATTTATTTATTAAATTTATTAAATTTTAATTTAATTTAATTTTTTTTTTAAATCTTTTAGTTTATTTAGTTTTTCATTTTTAAATTTTATAAATTGTTTCATTCAAAAAAAAAAGTAAATTTATGGATTTTTTTTTTCAATTATTTGCACATGGTTTTTTTCATTTTTTTTTGTTTTTTAGTGATAGTTTTTTTTATTTTTATTTTATTTTTCAATTTTAAATTTTGTTTTTTTTTTTTAATTTGTTTTTTTTGTTAATTTTAAAATTTTTTTTTTTTCTTATTATTATTATTTTTTTAATTTAAATTTTTAAATTTAATTTTTTCTTTTTTGTATTTTATTTTTTTATCTAAATTTTTTTAATTTTGTAATTTAAAAGCTATTTTTAAATTTTCTATTTTAAAATTTTTTTTTTTTAATTATATGGTTTTTTTTAGTAAACTTAGAAAAAAAATGTTTTGATGTTTTTTTTTTTTAATTTTTTTTTTTTTTTTTCTTCTTTAAATTATGTGTTTTTTTTTCCAAATTTTATTACTGATATAATTTTTTCTTTTTTTCTTTTTTCTTTTTTATTGTTAATTTTGTTTTTTTTTAGGACCCATTTATTTTTTTTGTTTTTATATATATTTTATCTCTAAGTTTTGAGTTTTGCCATTTAAACATGAAAATCACCACTCTAAAAAAAAAAGGTTGATGTTGCATCAATACGTTTCAAAATTAGCATGAAAATCACCGCTCTAAAAAAAAAAAAATTGATGTTGCGTCAATACGTTTCAAAATTAGCATGAAAATCACCGCTCTAAAAAAAAATTTGATGGTGCATCAATACGTTTCAAAATTAGCATGAAAATCACTAACATTTTAAAACAAATATTCATACTTCATAAATAAAAATATTAGTATCAAAAATGGGCACAAAAAAAAGGGTGATTCTGCATCAACACTTTTCAAAATTGGGTGCTTTTTATGCTACCAAAAAAAGTAGGTAACAGTGCGGTTACCTATTTTATCGGGAACAGTGTTTGCTCTGTAATATTTAATTTTCTAACATTCTTGATGTGAAGGAATTGTGATCTCTTCTTATGTGTCTTTAACCTCTTCGATAATGATCAGGCCAGGAGGAATATTCTCAATAATGTGGAGCTTCACTCGAGGTGAATGAGGACGACTAGGGGTTCGGGCTATGAACTCTAAAGTTGACTCAGATAAAGTATATCCAATTTCAGGTTCAGATATTTCAGGTTCAATAAGTTGAGTATCTGAGAATTCACCGGTTGTAGACTCAACTGTAATTAATTCTGAAATTTTTGGTTGTTCTTGATTTCTTCCTACTATCTGAGGTTGATATACTTCATAATCGAGATGTATTATTACTGATGTTTTCTCTTTTTCAGTAGATATGGTTCCTAGTTGTTGACCTCTTTTAGATTTAATCTTTTCTAATCGACTTGGTGTATACTCAGGGGGTTTCCCCTGCATTCTACGAGAGTGTCTCGGTATCTCAGCCACGGTTAATGTTTAACACACGAAATCAAAAAATGTTTCAACAAAATAAAGCTAAGGTCGCTAAGAAAACCAGCAATTGAACACACGCCAACAAAATCTAAGAGACAAACCACACACAAACAATATGTTTCCACACTAAAAACACTAATTGGTGATGAAATCCAATATCGTAGAAGTTTAATGTGGAAAACTTGGCAGTTGGAATAGTTACTATGACAACTTTCTTAATGAAACAGTTTGGTGCAAGTCCCTCCACTTATGCCATCTCAAAGTGAGGAATACCCTCCGAAAAGTCCAAGTGACTCTAGCCAATGTCTGCTACAGGTACAGTGGGACCTTCCCTCCACCGTCACCATAGGAAAAATCCCAAATATTATAGCCACTAAGGTCACCAACGGAGACAAATGCACCTGGGGGGAAATTCTATGATCCGATATACAGGCAAGGACAGAGTATAAAACTCAATCCCCTTGAAGGCTCCTCGATATTGTAAATCCTAGGTTTGCCAACAAGTGACCCCAGGCTCCCCGAAAAAGGTTAATTTGAGGTTTATCATTTCTATTACATGCACATCTTCTATCTTTTCCAATGATATAGGTACAATTACCTCACTAGGCCCGACATGATCTTGTGCTTGACTCTTTTAAGAAGAGCTTCCCAGAGTCAAAATGAAACAATTGGATTTTCCTACCGCAAGATTCTAGTTGTTTGTTTAAATTGTTTTGGAATGTTTATTACAACCTATTCAAAAACAGTAGCCTAAGCTATGTTGGTGGAATGAGCCCTAGAAAATTTAAAATTTCTAGATTGATTTTATTTAGGCGTTGTATTAATTTGGTTGTTACTTAACACAAAGGGTATGGAGTTGAAAATTTAATGATGTTTGTGACCCGACTCAAAATACTCTAAATGCATCTATATGAGAAGTGAAACTCTTTCTTTTCAATGAATCTTATTTGCACAATGAAGCGGCGCACATCAGCTCCGTGGTGCGTTTCTACGATTAAAATGCGAAAAAATGGCAAAACACCTACCGACAAAATTGAACGGCACACACATATTTTTTTTTTTTGCCGATTTTGCCGGAAATTTTGCCGGAAAAAGGTTTGGGAATTTTGCCGGCAAATTTTGACGACAAATTTTCCAGATTTTGACGATCCAGATTACCTCGAACCAACGTTTGGTGCGCTCGATTCACCGCTTTC